>CM060417.1:116761322-117374798 GCA_030545235.1 Helianthus tuberosus | reverse complement strand
GGTGGGCAATTATTCGTCGTCCGGCAAGATCTTGGAGCTTAGACAATATCAGTATACGGTGCTCAGCCGCCCAAACGCACAAAGACAGCAAGCACTGGTGAATACACCCCGGTTGGTACTCCTTCAATGCTCATACCACGGCCTTCGACCTTAATGCCGATACATCGTTGTCGGTGGAAGATTATGGCATCTCACTAGGTGATGATGTCCATGTGTATGACGATGATGATGATGAAAATGTTGTTCATGTTGAGGTTGAACCAACACAAAGGCCAACCGGGAGAGACAAAGCAAAGGCAAAGGATAAGGTTAAGAGGAATGCCTAGGCAGGATCTTCTTACCAAGAAAAGAAAGAGGAACTACTTGACCGGTTAAACGAAACTCTGTCTCTTAAGCAACAAGCGATTGGTGATTGGAGAGTTCATATGACAGACTACTTGGAATTTAAAGAGAAAAAAATACTTTACATCCCGACTGCCCACATGGACCCAGTTCAAAAAGCCCGACATGACACTGAGTGTGCTAGGATTAAGGCAAAGTATAACATGGATTGATCGAGAGTAGTTTATGTTTATTTTTAAAATGTTTGTTTTTAAATCTAGTTTACTTTTGTTTTTAGGTAATGCAATTTCTATGTTTTTATGTTTTTTTTTATTTTACTTAAATTATTTATCTTAATTATCTAATCATTTAATTTATTTGAATATATTTTAATAATTTAAGTAAGTGAACTTAAAAAAATGGGTAAACTTAAATAAAAAATGGGTGATGATGTGGAAAATGTAAGGATATGTAAGGATGTTTGTATGGTTGGAGATGAAATTGGTGGTTTTTAAGGATTTTTAAGGATATGATGTGGCAGCTGATTAGGCAGCTAAGGGCGCCTAAGGGCACCGTTTGCATTGGAGATAGTCTTAAAGAGGAAGAAGTCTTTTTTTAAGTTAAATTTTTTAAAAGAGTAAATTGCGATTTAGCCCCTATGGTTATATCACTTTTACCTTTTTAGCTTAAAATATTTTTTTTAACATCTGAGTTCCTAACGTCTTTTTTTCTAAAAGATTAAAAGTAATATAACCATAGGGGGCAAAATCGTGATTTACTCTTTTTAAAAAGTAAATGTAATGATGATAATTATTATACGGTTTACAGATGAAGTGATGAACACTCCATTATTATTATTATTATTATTATTATTATTATTATTATTATTATCATACTAGCGGTAAGACCCGTGTGCAAACACGGGTCGTTTCTTAGAAAACCATGCATGACACGTTTTATTAAACACGGGTAGTTTTAGAAGTTTTAATATATGCTACTAAATAATATTATAGTAATCCACATGTACCGTTCCTTATAGTTGCTCAAATTCATATTCAAATTCACATCCAAAATCACACAATTAACAATAAGAAACATGAATTGAATACCTATATTAAATGAAGATGTTGATACAAAAGAGGCGCATCAAATTCATTTCATGATGCGTTAATATGTACAAAAATTATAATCTTATGATTATACAACATTATCTAAGAATATTTATCTGAAACCATTCACATGGGGCCCATGGTTGCTTCGATTTGGTACTCTCACATGAAGATAGACTTGCACCTCATGTTCGATTACTTCATTCAGCATTCTCTTTCATTCCACCAATAAGAGCACCTCCTGTAACTGTTATCATTGAATTATATGTATACATACATAAATCTTTCCCGCTATCTTTCCTCATTTTCATTTTTACTAAGTTTTTGTTTATCTTCTTATATAATGGTATTCTTACAATCCCTTAAAAGGATCGCTATACCTTTTTGCTTCAAAGAACTTCAAGCATGGATAAATTTTATGAGCAATTTCAAATACAACCCTCCAAACATTGTACTAAATAAAACTGCAAGAATGTATGCAAATGTTGTAAACTAGGAGACAAGCCCGCGCTACGCGGCGGGGTGTATGGTAAAAAATGTGGTGAGCACAATTTTTTTTTATCAAAGTGATAAATACACGATATTACGATAAACAAAAAAGCTACATATTTTATTTTGTTCCTAATAAAAATGTCTAATTTCGAATACATTTCCGTTTAGAAATTTATATCTGAACGTCAAGAAAAAAACTAATCATGTAATTTTTTTTAAAAGATAACGAAAGCAAGTTGTTTAAAGCAAAATAAAATTACTAAAAAACAAACGGGTTAAAATTGTATAGTTGTATAAGGGTCTAAATCCATAAAACAAATATCGCTACCGATAATTCGATAGTAAAAAATATTATATTTTGAATATAACTCTAATTTTTCAAAAAACTTATATAGAGACCTTGAGAAAAACAAATTAATTGCAACCACATATTTAGGTGTAAGGAGTGAATTATTTATCCTTAGATTCATTTTATAACTATTTATTATCAGGGTTATTGATTTTATCACCCTTAACTATTGGTCATTGGCAGCTGTCATCCCGAACTATCACTTTGACGTCCGGCACCTACAACTTAACACTTAATGTGTTCTGTCATCAAATCACTAACTTTGATCATGTTAGTATACTTTTGGGAGTGTCCTAAGATCCCTAAAACCTTCTCAAGTTCCTTATAACACCCCAAAAAGTGTAGTAACAGGATCAAAAGTTAGTGATCAGTTAACGACGCGATGACAGAACACACTAAGTGTTAAGTTGGGAGTGACGGACGTCAAAGTGATAGTTGGAGGTGACAACGGCCAATAGCCAATAGTTGGAAGTGATAAAATCTAATAACCCTTATTATTATCAAAGTTCTTATAATATATTTATTTTTGTAATATGGATTTTTTTATTATGAAATTATAATAATATTATTTTAAATAAATACATGGTTAATATAATGTTAAATCTATATGTTTGTTGGAGTGTTGGTATAATTTTGGTTTTGTAGACTTGTAGTAAATGAAAAAGAAGTCAAATGTTCAGACGTTCAATAAAAGCAAAATACACAAAAAAGGAAAAGAGTACAGGAAGATTCGACCTCACGCCTGCAAGGGCTGACAATCTAGTTTAGTTACCACTAGAGCACCAACCTTGTTATTAGCTTTCTTGCATCATCAATCTATTTATAGAGAAACATCGTGCAATTAAAAAAAAAAAGGAAACTTTAGTGGATGCTACATGGCATCCACTAATTGGCTCCATATCCTCAGTAATAAAAAAATAAAAGGTTACTGTACAACCTCTTTGAAAATGTAGGGTATAGAATAGCCAGCATAGCACTCGCTATAGTGTTTGCGTAGCTATGTGGCAATAGGTTGCAATCTTAAAATAGTGGGATTGTAGTCTTTTTTGTTTTAATATAAATAGCGATAAAATATACCTATAATATAGTGGATTTTAGTTATATATTTATATAGTCGGAATGCCTGCGCGTTGCCGCGGGTACTTAAATTTTGTTCGAGTGTGTTGCGTGACAGGTTTCACATAACTTATGTTTTTAAAATATTACATAAGAAAATTTATCATGGCCATTCAAACAGTTTAAACTAGAAAGTAGTTTTATTAAATAGAATAAGAGAAACTAAAATGAATGTATATTCTACAACAAAAGCTGCTCATCGTGACGCTCATCGTTGTTCTTGTGAAAATCAGATTGGTAATATCTATATTCATCATCAGGAAAACTCTTTTGTTTTGTTTGATCTAATCTGCATATCTAGCTCTGGGTCTTATATAAAGTTTTGATAATATAGTAATACAAAGTGTAAATGGTACAAAATCAAAAAAACAATATAGTGAACACTTGTCATATTTGACGAAGTTTATTCTATATATCTTATTAACTTATCAAATGATGTTATTACAATGTTTGACCAACAATGTCAAATGGTATATTGCCAACTATATATCATAGAAGATGTCCTTCATTCTTCTAGGAGATTCAAGAACAGACTGAGCAGTGCAATAAGCAATGGCTTGGACTGTGATCATTGGATTCACACCCAATGCCGTCGGGCAAATAAGTGTCCGCAACATACAATCCTCCCAACTCCCATGTCTCCCCCGTCGGATTCACAGCCGACCCCTTTGCTTGGACACCCATTCGACAACTCCCCATTTGATGAGCTGAACATATTGGCGTCGATAAGTCTCTCAACGCTCTTGAGCTTTCCCCTCTTACAAAACACTCAAACTCATGATAACTCACATTCTTTACATTCAGTGTCTTCCCTCTGTTGTTATGTGTTCCAATTTCTTCTGCTCCGGCTGCTGCAAGTATTCTCAGTGATTTCTCCAGCCCCCTCTTCAGATTCTCTTCATCGGCGACGCCCATTTTGTAAGTAATCGACGTTTTCAAGTATGTTTCACCAGAACCTTTATCTATCGCCAATGCGAATACGTGCGTTGTCCTCGAAAATTCCGATATTCGTGTCTTGAAATCGGAACCAGAAACCCATGGCATCAGTGCTGAAAACATACCTGGATGTAAATATATATTAATAATTAGAGGGTGTATGACTCAGGCATTCAAAAATAAGGATTATACAACTAATAGGGTCGTTTAGGCTCCCGAGCCTAGTAAAGCAAGTTATAATTATATATATATATATATATATATATAGGGTTGAGTTCATTTCAGAACTCTAAATAACTACAGAAATTTCAGAACTCCTAATAAACAATCATTTTATATATAAGTTTTTGTATTTATGATCTTTTTATCATCTATTATATGTATTTCTTTGATTACATACATGTTAAAAGTAGTTTACATATGTTTAATTGCCAAAATTATATATATTTGTCATAACTAATTACATATATGTAAAAAAACTAGTTTACATATGTGTAATTATAAAATTACTCTTAACATGTTTGTAATCGTAAAAATACGAATAAATGATAAAATTATCCTAAACATAAAAATATATAATTAAAAAGATTGTTTATTAGTTCTGAAAATATTTATGGTTCTGAAATGATCTTGGCCCTATATATATATATATATATATATATAGGTAAAGAGTACTGTACAAATGCCCTTATCGTACATTACGTACGCGCCAATCTCAGCCGTCGGATCTTTTATCGCGCATTGAATTCGCATGTTGGTTTTTTGTAACAATTTCACATGTGATAATTTTGAATGAAATCGCATGTTGTTTTTTGTAACAATTTCGCATGTGATAATTTTGATGAAATAGCATGTTGTTTTTTTGTAACAATTTCGCATGTGGTAATTTTGATGAAATCGCATGTTAAAAAAACAACATGCGAAATTGTTATAAAAAAACAACATGCGATTTCAATGCCGGAAGATGATCTGACGGCTGAGATTGTAGCGTACGTAATGTACGATAAGCGCATTTGTATGATAACCGGCCTATATATATATATATTTATATATAAGCGTATTTTGATAAAATATACATATAAATACTTCTAAAATTTTCTTCTAGTTTGTCGCTAAACATAAAACAGCCTCCACTATTTCAACATTATCTTTACATAGAGTATAGGTAGCTTGTTGCCATCATTCGTTGTTCGCTCTTAAGAACTATGATCTATGATTTTTAATTTATGTACAGGGTGTACAATAAAAAACAAAGAAAAGTTATTCATGAAGATACCTGGGTTGTTATTTTCTTGGCATAAAGTGATCATGGTCATGTCCATCACAGAAAGGTCCCTGTAGGTTACTTCTTGATAAGTAAGAGAGTCAAGAAGTCAAGCATTTGGTTTAATCCTTGGATCTTCATCATACACGCCATCGACATTAGTAGCTTTTAAAACTACCTAGAATTAACAATATCATCAACAACATCGACTCCTTGCGTTAACTGCATTAACAACATATAACTCTCAATTAACTTTACCATTTAGTAAAAAAAAGATACCGTTGTGAGTGTAAACTATGCTAGAATGACTGGAGGGTAAGAAGTAGGCGGTACCCAATGTAATCAACTGATGAACGATCGAGACCATTACTTCCTGCCCATGAGGATCCATGAAACTTGTTTCCTCCACCAACAACTATGGCTACTTGGAAATTTTCAAAGAGAAACAAACATCCATCATTGTTGATTATCTGAATATGATTATTAATTATCACATAACCAGCTTAAAAACATGCATCCAAACACCCTTTCATCCACATAATAAAAAAAGTACCTCAATGCCAAGCCGTGTCACATCAACAACCTCTCCTGCAATAGCCATTGTATCCTATTATTCCAAGGTAGCTTATATGCCAATATGATTCAAAATAGAGATATGTGATAACTTAAAACCTAAGCCGAGCTTGCTCATTCAAAATAGAGATATGTGATGTTAATAATGATAAATTGCCCAGATAAAAAACACGTAGGACATTCATATATATGTGATTAGCCTATTACATGACAAATGTTGCTCATTCTAATTAACTCTCATCAGTACCTTACCTTTTGACCATAACCCGCTTGATGTAAATGATTTCAGTGATAAGTCTCACATGATCCACCGTAATCTGGGGCAATCAGTTGTCTCCACCATGAGCGGACTGCATAATATAACATTAACATGAGATGCTTTTTTTTTTTTTTTACTTTAAAACTCATTAATCAGATTTAAGTCTAATGGAAAAGATAAAAATACCCTCCATTTAAAAATCCTTGCAACTTTAGCTTGTTAACAAACAAATTAAGTTATATTCACTTAAGAATTGACAAAAACTCAGAATCAAATAAAAATGAACCTGAATCGCTTCTTGTGCTTCCTTTGATGCCTCTATAATCACCGGTGTAGCAATCTTCACTGCCTCTCCTCCGGCCTACTTCAACACTGGCAATGCCACATCCATCACCAGCTTCAGAAAATCCGACATCGTTTTAATCACATTCCCTGTGAGCTCAAAGACATCCGAACCTGGTCGATTTTCTCTTCCACCTAAAATTAGCCACCAAACAAATAATTAACATTTGTTTAGAACGGTAACTCACACGCCCTGTAAACCTGTTCAAATTCCGAAATCTAACAATTTCAAACATCTGTTTTCTCTAAAAAAACATTGTTCTAACCCAACAGTGGTTTCAAACCACTGTTTTAACCCAACAATGGTTTCAAACCACTGTTTTAACCCAAAAGTGGTTCCAACCACTGTTCTTTCCACAAAACATTGATTTTATCCCAACAGTGGTTTCAAACCACTGTTTTAACCCAACAATGGTTTCAAACCACTGTTTTAACCCAACAGTGGTTCCAACCACTGTTCTTTCCACAAACAATGATTTTATCCCAACAGTGGTTTCAACCATCTGTTGACCAAAGTCAACAGATGTATCAACCACTGTTTTATTTTCTAACATCTGTTCATAACAAACAGAGGTTTTCAAAACATAAAACAGACCTTTGCCAAATACATGTTTCACAACAAACAGAAGTTTCAACTTCTTCTTCGGTACATGACCAGACATTAGTTCGGATTGTTTTTTCTTCGCAAAACCCATATTCTTTACAAACAAAATAAATAGACCAGTCGTGACCTGTGCTTTCACTAGAACCTTTGATTGTTCTAAATCTCATCATTTCATCCCTTTTAATACAAGTTGGATGATCGGAGTGTCGCGCTCCGTTCAAAGATAATATTTATATGCCCTAATTACCCTTAACAAATAGCTAGTGGTAGTGAGGGGTCGAACCACGAAGAGTATGTGGTTTGTGTGTGGATTCGATTGAATTATCAAGAATGTAACGTATTATGAAGCTTACTAGAATTTCTTTGTGTTTTTCTTTAATTGAGAGATGTGAGTTTAAACTCAGTGAATAGATTAAATTTTGACTAACAACTAAAGGTTAATGATTATGAGAAAATTTGATTACTAGAACAATAATAAGAAAGAGGAATCACACCCGGTTTCGGTAATTGCTAACTTAGGATTTCTACAAGTTTTAGATTCAACTCAAATGCATTTGATTAACGGATTTAGTGTACCGTGACTTAGGTGCTAATAGCTATCAACGTCCCGAAGAACGGACAAAAATACACTTTGTAATCAACACAAGTAAATCCTAACCATGACAATGCACAATTACATATCACCATTTCGCAAAGTCATAACTTTTAACATCGTTCGACAATTTACGAATTCGTAACAAATGTAACACTATTATCAAAAGTTTCAAAAATCAAACACAAATTGTCACTAAGTTGAAACAAGAACAATTCGAAACCCTAAAATTAACAACTACCTACACCGGGGTGAAACCGAGATGATTAGCCGCTCATGGTTGAAGAAGCTTGATCACCGGATGTTTGGAGCTTGATAAAGATCATCTTGAAGCTTGAAATATGGAGAATTGGTGGATAGCGAAGGTCTTGTGATGGATGATGATAAATGGATGGATGAATGGATTGAAGGTTAGGGTTTGGAATCAAGATTGATATGATGATGAAATTCTCTTGATTCGGGTTGTTGATGTTGGAGAGATTGAATGGTAGGTGATGGTACTCGGTAATGGCTCCAAGAATGGTTTCAAAACTCAAGAAGAAGTGTAATTCCCGAGTTCAATGCCAAAAAGGACCAATGGAGATCGATTTTAACCCAAAATTAACAAAAATTCCCGTTTCGGTTTTCTGGTGCCCGTCGCCGACGGGTTCGTCTGGTGGTGTTTCCGTCCGACGCTTTAATTGACTGGTTACGGGTATCTTTGGCCGACGGGTGTTTCTAGAGCCCGTCCGGGACGGCCTCTAGCCCGTCGGCGACGGCCTCCACAATACCAATTTCTCCTTTTTCACTTCTCGCACTCCCGGTTAATCCGTAACGCGTCCCGATGCTCCGGTTTTCGACCCGGTGACTCGTAAAGCTCCCGAAAAGCTCTTTGAACTCCATCAAACCTGCAAAACACATTTTTGATTAAAAGTAGGCTATCCGAAATTAAAACTTATGTAAAAACATTAAGTTATACACTAATGAACACCGGTTTTCAACCACGCATCACATCCCCACACTTGTCTTTTGCTTGCCTTCAAGCAAATCTGTTTTTCACTTTCACGTGGGTCGAACAACGAACACATTCCCCATTCCCGAGACAAAGGTCAAGGTCTAATGTCATACAAAAGTTCAAACTCCTTACAAATTCCACATATTTACCGGTTAAGTGAAGAATCACATATAATAATGGTTATCCAGGATTAACCCACCCGTAAAACTAACAAGTCATACATATCCTTCACAATGTTCTCTCCACTCGGCTTAAAAATTGGCTAATGTGTATAATGTATTAGCACTTCAATCACTTAGTCGCTCAAAACCGATTAGAACACGTACCCGCATAGGCTTGCAACTCAATCATTCTCCACCACCGATCACGAATACTAAGCACAAGTTATAAGGTCTTTGTAAGGGTTGTAACGGGGCTAGGCTAAGGGTAGGAAGTAGGATATTTTAAAGTGGCTAAGGTGATGAAAATTCGATTTTTATTACAAAAGACTATTCTAAACAAAAGTAAACTATAAACATCAACTACAAGGCAACAACTTTAGCCTTTTATTTCTCAAACTAAGAACATATATTTTTGTTCTTTTCTCAACAACTTTCTATCTTTTTAATGCGTTTTCTGATTTTTTTTTTTTGCAAACAAACAAATACAACTATACAAACTTTACTTCTATAATCGAATTTCCATCACACGGGTTTAAAAGAAAAAGGTTTTAAGGTTATTGGTTAAAGGGTAATCAAACGAAGGGTTTAGGCTCAAGATTGGCTACTAGGGGATAATTTTTGGGTAAGGGTATAAAAATGGTGTAAAAGGAAAAGGTTTACCTAATGCCTTACTCATTCTTGTGCTTGTATTCGGTCTATGGTCTCAAACGTATCAAAAGTTGCAAGTTCTACAATACGCGACTAATGGTCCACTCAAACAAAGAAACATGTAAATGTAAATCTATGATATAAAAGTGGCTCAAACCTCACGTATAAGGGTATGATATGTGATATGCATAAAATGCTAGTTCCTTAGGCGAATTATTCCCAAATAACCACCCGCTAAATACCCGTTATGCTTATTAATTTGAACTTGACCATGACAAAAGACCAAATGGGTTGTGACATCCCTCGTTGACTTGGTTACTTGTGCTTTTAAGATCGCTTTTGAAACAAGAATTGTTGAAAAATTTTTAAAATTTTCCCCCATCCCCACACTTGAGGTAAACATTGTCCTCGATGTGTAGAATTTAAATGAACGGGTCAAAATCGAAAACTTTTACTACTCCCCCATCCCCACACTTGAGGTGAACATTGCCCTCAATGTGTAAGAACTAGAGTTTTTTTGAAACACACAAGGGATGTGACACGACTACCCTTCCCAAAATTTCACCCCGGAAAAAAAAATACAAACTACAATTCACTTATTACTAAACTAATAATCAAAGTAAAAAGGAAACGCATGCACCTGATTTTTATCGCTTGATGCTCACATCTTCCTCTTTTCTTCATAAAAACGGTTGTCTCTCGAACATCATGTACCTACAAATTCTAACCCTTGTGTATAAGCATGCTTCTCACAACCATCAAAATTTGTTAGTTACCTAGTTCTACCACTTTTATGAAAATATTACCAAGCAATGCGTTATTTCACTTTGATTTATGTGGAAAATAATTTACAACAACAACAAACCTAACTCACTTTCGTAGGAATCACGGTTGCATTTAGCTTATGCAACAAGCCCTTTTAAACCCCCCAATAGCTTGGGAGGATGAGAGGTCTCGTGAGGGTTATATAGGGAACACACCCACAACGTTCATTTAACTAGGCGAAAATAAATAACATGAAATAAAAATAACGGAAACAAAATAATATACAACAACAACAAAAACATACCTCGCCTCTACCGCTGATATCTCTCATTAGGGTTCACTGGCGGGTTAGGCTGGTACGGATAACCAGTGAGGGCCTCAAACATATCCCTGTAGTTATCTAGAGGGCTTGACTCTCCTTGTGGCGGTGGTTGGTAAGGAATCGGAATGAAACTAGAGCCGACTGCCTCGGGCCAATGAGGAGATGGGTCGGATGGGCCTCGTGGAACGGAGAGATTGGAGTAGTCGGTCCACCCCGAATGCTCAACATAGGGACGGCCAGCCTCAAGGTCTCTTTGGTGTCTCTCCTGATCGTGAAGGATCTTGGCATTATTAATAGCCATTTCTTGCGAGACAAATAAGGCACTAAAACGGTTGTCCTCCAACGTGTTACGCTCTTGCCGCTCTTTTTCCTCCCTTTCTTCCCATGCCCGTCTGCGGGCCATGTCTTCTTCCTGCAACTGTATCAAGCGTTCCATGTGTGATTGTTGAAGCGCTTGGTGCAGTTGTTGCTCTTCCACAAATTTCTCCATTCTCTCGCGATAGGCCGCTTGGGAGGCCCACTGTTCTTGCGAGAAGGTCCCATGTGTCCCTTCCCAGTTCTCTCTCCTCCTGTTATACTCCCGGCCCTCGCCGATACACGCCGAGACATTATCATAAGTTGCTTGTTGCCCGCGGGTGAAATTTTTGTACGACGGCACCTGTCTTTGTTTTACAAAACCTGCCACCTCCGCATTGATCTCCCTGTGGCGCCTCATGTACCTCTGCTGTGGTCCCCGTGGACCAGAAGGTTCAACCTCTTCTTCTTCATCAATCATTTCTTCATCTCCCCCAGCACCTTGTGGTGCTTCTGGATCAACAAAGTCATATCGATGCCCCAATTTGTCGGTCACCACGTATTTGTTTCCTGACAGTTCCACATCTCTTCTCCAATTTTTTCTCATTGAGGCTATGTTGAACTCTTCTAGAGGTTTTGATACCCAAAGTGACTCCGGAGGCAAAGAATTCTGTTGGACAATCATAGCACTGATGAGGCGTGCATATGGAATAAAACGCCTCTGAGATGCCTCCCGGGTAATCCATGTGTTCATCATGACAATGTGTCTCCAAGACAAAATAGGGGTTCCGTACAACAGAGAGTGGACAACCCTGCAATCGCTCGCTCTCACTCCTCCTCGATCACCGAATCTCACCATCACAATTTCTAGGGAAATTCCTTGAAGAATTTTCCCTTCGATCGTCATTTGAGTTCTTTTAGCCTCTCCCCCATCACTGTATGGTAAAATAACCGCGGTCAACTGCTCCGGATCGCCATCATTCATTTGATTATCCAAAAATTGTTGCATGGTTGGATAGTCATATGCTTGCACCCCTAGAGAATCAAAGCGAGCGATGCAGTTAATTGTTTCTAAAGACATCGTCATTGACCCTTGGCTTGTTTTACCAACCAATTTCCACTGTTCGGGAGGACCATCCTTATTCATGAGCCTCAACGTTGACAACCATTCACACACTTCCGCCAAATATATCCGCGATGTGTTATCTTCGCACCAATCAAGCACTCTCTCCCATCCTAAGCGCTCAAACATTTGCATAATCCCGATCTGCCTAAACTCTTCCACATTCACAACCCTTTCGCACAACACCCTTTCCGGTACTGAAGTATTAACTTTGTTGACCATCTTCCATTTCCAAAGTTTGGCCTCCATCTTCCTATCTTGGTACCCTGATAAGGATTTGTTCTTCCCATCATCCCATACTTGCGCACTTTTACTATCCCGAAACTTTGCCCACTCCCAATCCTGCCTATACAATCTCGCATCATTCTCTTGTACGAAGCTAAGTTGCTCCCACTTCTTCGGTATTAAACCGGAAGAAGAACCGACTCTCGATGATGAAGCTTGCCCTGTAGTCTTTTGTCTTTTACCACCGGCCATAACTACAATCACAAACAAACAAATCATCAATATGAACCCAAACCTTCACTAAACTCTCAAACTTTGAACATGATATGTGATGTTGATATTTTAATTAACAAGTGAATGTAAAATCGCCTTTTTAAACTTCCAAAGTCGCTCATTTTATTATCTACTTATCTATTTCCTTGTTAATCTTGCAATTTCTTATAAGTTCAACAATATATTCAACATCACCTTCATGTTCAATCATGTTCATAACAAGTGTAATCACTTCACTATGGTTATAACATGCTCAAATTCCATCCAAAGCAACTAATCTTACTCAAAATCATGCTAGAACAACATACATTGTCTAAACAACCTACTCTTAAACTAAAAAAAAGTTTAAAATTTCGGAAGAAAAACAATTAAGCATATGATAATCATGCATAAAGTTAAGGAAAATCCATACCTTTGTGTTGTTTGAACAAGAAAAACTATGAAAAGATGTAAAGCAACAAGATTGATGAACACCCCTTCAAAAACCCGAAGTTACACGCCCAGAAATCTTGCAAACTAGCAAGAATTGATGAAAACCGTGTTGGGGGTTTTGTTCCTCTCGAAAAATCACGCGAGATGGACTCAAAAATCAGGTAAATTGGTGGAGAATTGAGAGAGTTATGAGAACTTGAAGGTTTTAGGGTTCTTGAGAGAATAATGGAGAAGATGAAGTGGGAGGAGAGGGATGGCAGTTATTTTTGTGGATGTAAATAAGAGGAAATCAAATTGTTGGTGATGTGGGTCGAGTAGGTAATGAAATATTGAGTTTTGGGTAGGTTTTGAGGAGTTTGGAGGGTGTTTGGTTCGGTTTATATGTGCAGAAACGAAATATCAGCGCCGCGAAAAAGGGTAACCCGTCGCCGACGGGCAAGGAAATGGTGGCTTGGTCCGACGGGCTAAGTGCCTGTCTATGGGTAATATGTGCCTACGGGCTTATTGAGAGGCCGTCCGGGACGGCTTGATGCCCGTCGCCGACGGGTTTGCTTTAACTCATTTTTTTTATTTTTTCAAAATTTTTTTTATGAAAAATAGAGAGAAAATTATGAAACTTTTGTAAAGGGACTATGTACAATAAAAATTCCTAAAAATTATTAAAATCTTTTTGTGAATTTTTATAAGTTAAATTTTGAAAACGCAATAACCGTCAACGGCCCTACCCCCCCCCCCCCAAAAAAAAAGTCGTGTATTGTCCTCAATACACATAACAAAGCCTAAACACATACCTTGTGTCTTCGTGACCCGTTCGGAATGTCCGGACTTCACACAATCAAGAGAGATTAGTATGAAACGAAAACGATTATATCCAAAACACCCAAAACAATTAAATAGATGGTACATAACTTTACAAAATTTGTTACCGGTCCTTTTCATTCGACCTCATAAACTGGGATGCTTACCACGAAGCTCACCGATTCCTTATTTTCATCCACCTTTTCATTACCATCGAGAAACGGTTTTAATCTATGACCATTTACCGTTTGTCGTATCCCATCCTTCGGGTCCTCGATTGTAACATCACCCAATTGTCCGACCCGGGTGATCACATAGGGTCCCATCCATTTACTCCGGAACTTTCCGGGAAAGAACTTGAGCTTCGAATTGTAAAGCCACACCTTTTGGCCAACCTCGAACTCTTTTTTTCTCAACTTGGCATCATGCGCTTTCTTCATCCCATCCTTGTACTTAGACGCGCATTCATATGCCATTTCCCTTAGCTCCTCCAACTCACATAGCTTGAGTTTCCTTTCCTTACCTGCATCATCATATTGAACATTAACTTCCTTAATAGCCCATAATGATTTGTGCACAAGTTCAACCGGTAAATGACAATTTTTACCGTAAACCAACCGGTAAGGTGTAGTGCCAATAGGTGTCTTATGTGCCGTACGGTAGGCCCATAAAGCATCGTTCAACTTAATTGACCAATCCTTACGGTCCGCCCTCACGGTCTTTTTCAAAATCTCTTTGATTTGCCTATTTGACACCTCAACTTGCCCGCTTGTTTGCGGGTGATAGGGGGTAGCAATCCTATGGTCAACACCAAACCTTTTTAGAAGTTTCCCAAACCAAAAATTTTTAAAATGAGATCCTCCATCACTTATGATGACCCGAGGAATCCCAAACCTTGAGAAAATATTGGTTTGAACAAAATTACATACTACGGAATGGTCGTTTGTCTTGGTGGCTATTGCTTCGACCCATTTTGAAACGTAGTCAACGGCCACCAAGATATACAAATTGCCATAGGAATTGGGGAATGGGCCCATGAAATCAATACCCCATACATCGAAAACATCGACTACAAGGATTGGTTGCATGGGTATTTCGTCCCTTTTTGAAATACCCCCTAATTTTTGACACTCTATACAATTCTTGGAAAACTCATTTGCATCTTTAAAAATAGTAGGCCAATAAAGACCACTATTTAACACTTTATGACCCGTTTTGTGACCACTAAAATGGCCACCACACGCAAATGAATGTAGATGCTGCAACACGCTTGGAATTTCCTCATCATCTATGCATCTTCTTATCACTTGGTCCGCACACTCCTTCCACAAGTGCGGTTCTTCCAACCGGTAATATTTGATTTGAGACATGAAGTGCTGCCTCTTCCGTCTATCCCAATGTGCCGGTAACTCACCTGTAACAAGATAATTCACAATGTTAGCATACCAAGGCAACTTATCCAATTTCATAATATGCTCATCGGGAAACGACTCATTGATCTCTAACGATCTAGGATCCTCATCAACCATCAACCGGGACAAATGGTCCGCTACCACATTCTCGGTACCCTTTTTGTCCCGTATCTCCAAACCAAACTCTTGGAGCAACAACACCCATCGGATCAATCTCGGCTTTGCATCTTTTTTCTCCATGAGGTACCTAACTGCAGTGTGATCAGAATAAATAATCACTTTACTACCCCATATATATGCCCGAAATTTATCCAATGCATATACCACCGCGAGTAGCTCTTTTTCGGTGGTGGTGTAATTCAATTGTGCCTCCGAAAGAGTCTTACTCACGTAGTATATGGCAACGAGTTTCTTTTCAACCCGTTGTCCCAACACGGCCCCCACCGCATAATCACTCGCATCGCACATAATTTCAAAGGGAAAAGACCAATTTGGCGATTGCAAGATTGGGGCCTCAACTAACTTTTCTTTTAACTTGTTAAAAGCGTTTTGACAATTTTCATTAAAATCAAACGGTTGGTCTTTTAACAACAAGTTACACAAAGGCTTGGTTATATCACTAAAACCCTTAATAAACCGTCGATAAAAACCCGCATGACCTAGAAATGACCTAACACCTTTAACACTCGTGGGATATGGCAAAGTAGATATAACTTGCACCTTTGCACGATCAACCTCTATCCCACGACTCGACACCACGTGTCCCAACACGATTCCCTCTTGAACCATAAAATGGCTCTTTTCCCAACTTAGGACCAAACTAGTTTCGACACATCTTTTTAGTACTTTGTCTAGTTGGTCCAAACAAGCCTCAAATGATGACCCAAAAATCGAGAAATCATCCATGAAGATTTCCAAAGACTTCCCCACCATATCTGAAAAGATACTCATCATACACCTTTGGAAGGTGGCGGGGGCGTTACATAATCCAAATGGCATTCGCCTAAATGCGAAGGTGCCGTAGGAAGCAATAAAATGTGGTCTTTGATTGATCTTCTGGATGGATGGCAATTTGGTTATAACCAGAATAGCCATCTAAGAAGCAATAAAATTGTTGCCCCGGCAATTTCTCAACTATTTGATCAATGAACGGTAAAGGAAAATGATCTTTGGAAGTTGCGGTATTCAACTTCCTATAATCAATACAAATTCGCCACCCGGTTACCGGCCGAGTGGCTACCTCTTCACCTGCGTCATTTTTGACGACTTGTATGCCTGCTTTCTTGGGAACCGTCTATGTTGGGCTCACCCATTGGCTATCCGAGATCGGGTAAATGATACCCGCATCGAGCCATTTCAGCACTTCCTTCTTCACTACCTCCCGCATGTTCGGATTTAATCTCCGTTGTGCATCTCGAACGGGAGTCACATTCTCTTCCGTGATGATTTTGTGCATCACCACCGAGGGACTAATACCCTTCAAATCAGCAATGGTCCATCCAATCGCCGCCCGATTAGTGACCAAAACACCCATCAGTTTATCCTCTTGCTCCACGGTTAAGTTTGACGCAATGATAACCGGGAACGTGTTGCCTTCACCAACATAAGCATATTTGAGATGCTTAGGCAACGCCTTCAATTCAACCTCTGGAAGCTCTACTAACGACGGCTTCAACTTGGTGTCAATGCTCTCCGGTAAACTCTCAACTTGGTGCGTCCATATCGGTTTTCCCTCTCGAACCGCAAGCACCTCCAAACTTTTCACTTCCTCGTCTATGCTCTTTTCCACCTCTACCTGTGACCTGTCAAACATATAACAATCCTCCATTGTGTTTTCCCCATCCACGACTGTGTCGCAAAGAGGTATACACGTGTCAACAATGTCCGCCATATAGCATTCATCATCAACTGGAGGGTGGGTTCATAAGTCCGGAAAAAAACATGCAACCTCAACCTTCGGCTTCCAAATGTCATGTCAACCGTTCCTGTTTTGCAATCAATTTGAGAATTTGCGGTTGCTAAGAACGGTCGACCCAAAATCACCGTAGGTTGTTTGGTTGGGTCCTTGGCCACGTAATCAAGCACTAAAAAGTCCACCGGATAGTAAAAATCCTCGATTTTTACTATCACATCCGAAACAATTCCACGGGGTAGTTTGGGTGTCAAATCGGCTAACACCACTGTGGTATTTGATGACTGAAGTGGACCAAACTCATATTGGTCATACAAACTACCCGGTAGAATGCTCACGCTAGCACCAAGATCTAGAAGTGCCCTATTGATTTTAAAGTCGCCTACTTGAATTGAAATGATAGGTGCACCCGGATCTTGGAGCTTAGATGGAAGTGCACCGAAAGAATCGAACTCACATTTTCGGTTAAGTCTATTTTTTTTGGAAATTTATGAGTTCGTTTTTGGGTACACAATTCTTTCAAGTACTTAGCATAAGATGGTACTTGTTTGATTGCATCCAAAAGAGGTAAATTTATTTTCACTTGTTTAAAAATCTCCAACAACTCTTCTTGTTGTGGACCTCTTTTGTTTACAACTTTCTTAATGGGTCCCTTCAATGCTTCGGGATAAGGGGCTGTATTAGCCTCCACACCCTTTTCCTTAGCCTTAGGGATGGGTATGGTCACAACGGGAGTGCTATTATTCTTTTTCAAATCACTTTTATTTTGACCCGTTTGACCATCCTCATTTTCATCCTCACTAGCATCTTCCACCACCCCTTCAACAAACTGGGGTGGCGGTGTTTTGACACCATTATCAATAACTCGACCACTACGTAAAGTAAGTTTATTAATTGGTACCTCACGTGTGTTCCTTGAGCTTGACCCTTGATGCTTAGGGTTCACCGCTGTATCACTTGGAAGTTTTCCCGTGCTTCCTCTCATTTGAGCCATCTCCTCCGCGAGTTGGCCCACTTGCTTCTCTAATGCCTTTTGAGATTTATCCCTCACTTCAAACTCTTTCCTCACTTCGGCTTTGAACTCGTGGTGTGAATTGGTAAGAGTACTCACAGCATTCATGATAGCATCAAATTTCGAATTAATTGAATCATCACCTTGGGAGTTAGAAGCATTACCCCCATTTCCGCCTTGGTTGTAACCACGTTGATAATTACCTTCACGGTTTTGATACCCTTGGTTACCCCCTTGACTGTAATTCCTTTGGTAACCCCCTTGGTTACCACCTTGACGATTGTTGTACGAGGACCCACCTTGACCCCCTTGATTACCCGATTGAAAATTCGGGTTCATTTGATTCGAGGCATTACCATACCGGAAATTAGGGTGATTTCTCAAGCCCGGATGGTAAGTGTTGGAGTTCATGTCGTATTGCTTTCGATCCCCATACACTTGGTTTACCTCCTCGGTGTAGTCACTCGATCCCGTTGGACATTGTTCGGTTTTATGCCCAATATCTCCACACTCTTCACATACCGCGAATTATACCGCGTTCACTTCCTTCTTCTTAATACGAGCCATTTCCCGTTGTAAGGTAGAAATTCGATCCTTAGAATCAAGATCGGGAAGTGACCGGGAAACTGGATGTTTCTTAGCTCTATCGGTCGATTGCTTCTGTTTTGACCTTTTGCTCATCCGCTCCAAAAACTCCTAATCATCGTCTTCATGATTGCTCAAAAGAGTCCCGTTAATCGTCGACTCGAGACGATTCCATGTTGTGTCATCCAATCCTCGCACAAAACACTTCACCAATTCCCACTTTTCTATTTGGTGATGTGGGCATCTCCGCATCAATTCTTTAAATCGAGTGAACGCTTCGTGTAACGGTTCACTCGATAGTTGCCGAAACGACCTTATTTCATCCCTAGCATCGTCGGTCTTCGCCATCGAATAATACTCGTCTAAAAAGGCTTGCTGCATTTCACCCCATGTCCGGATGCTATTCGCCGGAAGTGTGAGAAACCATTGTTTTGCCTTGTCTTTCAACGAAAATTGAAACAAACGAAGCTTGACCTCCTCTAATGCGAAGTTGTGCCCCCCGATAGTGCTACAAATGGACGAGAACTCCGCCAAATGCGTATACGGCTCATCATTCGACCTCCCATTGAAGTGGGGAAGTATGTTGATGTAAGGTGGTTTACAATCAAACATTCTCCGTTCGCATAGTATTGGAGAATCATTTTCGATAACTATCGGTCGAAAACGGTCATTCACTCCCTGTGGAGGTTGTTGACGACATTGTGGACCATTTACTTCTTGATCACCCGGTCTTCGATTGTCTCTTCTATCACCGCCCCTATCACCTCTTCTATCGTCTCTTCGATTTCCACCTTGGTTACCCCTTTGGTTACCTCCTCCCACGAAACGAGGAATCCGATTAGGGTTGCCATTGTTGTTGTTGTTGTAAAACCCGTCATTTCGGTTCCCTTGGTTGTTATTTCGTGGTTGGCAATTATTTTCGTAACCATCATTCCTTCTATTCCCATACCCGTAGTCTTCATCCCCAACATAATTGGCGTTTTGGTAGCCAAATTCCTCATCTTCATACCCTCTTGCATTGTAGCCATTATCCCGATTCATGTATCCCCAATCTTCGTCATCGTTAGCCCGATCATCATAGTACCCCCCATCGTCCGAATTTTTCGTGTGAATGCTTACATGTTCCGGCGATTGGTAACCCGGAACACTAAACGGCTCATCATCGGGGATGGCGTTCCTTAAATCGTCTATATTGAAGAATGGGTCTTCGTTCACGGGATTTCCGCGATCTCGGTTGTCTCGGCGGTCGGAATTGACATTTCGATCATCAAGGTTTAGGGGTAAGGATTGTTGTCGATGAAGGTTTTGTTGTGGGGGTGTTCTTTGGGTGTTGTTGGGATTTTGATTTGGAAAGGTGGTGTAGGTGGTCCATTGTTGTTATTTCCACCCGGTCGCTCTTGAGGCATGGGTTGAACATTTGGAGCAGGATTGAAGTTGCTTCGGTATTGAAATTGGTTCGGGTTTTGATTTTGGTTGAAGTTTTGGTTGGAATTTTGGTTCGCCATTGAATCGGTTTCAATGGTCGGTGTGAGTTGTGGTGTTTGGTTGGTTTGATTAGAAGCAAGTGTTGCTTCTAACCGGCTTGCTAAATTTCTTCTTGCTACTCTTTCGATTTCCGGTTCGTAGACTAAAGGTGAAGTCCTCCCGGAGTTTCGCGTACGCATACACTACCTGTAACCTGCACAAGTAACACACCCGCGTAACAAGGAAAAAGACAAAGTGCAAGAAAAGAAACTATGCAACTTAAACAGATAATCACGCAAATTCAAACAATAATCCAAACACAAAGCGCACGCACTCCCCGGCAACGGCGCCAAAATTTGATCGGAGTGTCGTGCTCCGGTCAAAGATAATATTTATATGCCCTAATTACCCTTAACAAATAGCTAGTGGTAGTGAGGGGTCGAACCACGAAGAGTATGTGGTTTGTGTGTGGATTCGATTGAATTATCAAGAATGTCACGTATTATGAAGCTTACTAGAATTTCTTTGTGTTTTTCTTTAATTGAGAGATGTGAGTTTAAACTCAGTGAATAGATTAAATTGATTAACAAATAAAGGTTAATGATTATGAGAAAATTTGATTACTAGAACAATAATAAGAAAGAGGAATCACACCCGGTTTCGGTAATTGCTAACTTAGGATTTCTACAAGTTTTAGATTCAACTCAAATGCATTTGATTAACAGATTTAGTGTACCGTGACTTAGGTGCTAATAGCTATCAACGTCCCGAAGAACGGACAAAAATACACTTTGTAATCAACACAAGTAAATCCTAACCATGACAATGCACAATTACATATCACCATTTCGCAAAGTCATAACTTTTAACATCGTTCGACAATTTACGAATTCGTAACAAATGTAACACTATTATCAAAAGTTTCAAAAATCAAACACAAATTGTCACTAAGTTGAAACAAGAACAATTCGAAACCCTAAAATTAGCAACTACCTACACCGGGGTGAAACCGAGATGATTAGCCGCTCATGGTTGAAGAAGCTTGATCACCGGATGTTTGGAGCTTGATAAAGATCATCTTGAAGCTTGAAATATGGAGAATTGGTGGATAGCGAAGGTCTTGTGATGGATGATGATAAATGGATGGATGAATGGATTGAAGGTTAGGGTTTGGAATCAAGATTGATATGATGATGAAATTCTCTTGATTCGGGTTGTTGATGTTGGAGAGATTGAATGGTAGGTGATGGTACTCGGTAATGGCTCCAAGAATGGTTTCAAAACTCAAGAAGAAGTGTAACTCCCGAGTTCAATGCCAAAAAGGACCAATGGAGATCGATTTTAACCAAAAATTAACAAAAATTCCCGTTCCGGTTTTCTGGTGCCCGTCGCCGACGGGTATGACCCCGTCGCTGACGGGTTCGTCTGGTGGTGTTTCCGTCCGACGCTTTAATTGACTGGTTACGGGTATCTTTGGCCGACGGGTGTTTCTAGAGCCCGTTCGGGACGGCCTCTAGCCCGTCGGCGACGGCCTCCACAATACCAATTTCTCCTTTTTCACTTCTCGCACTCCTGGTTCATCCGTAACGCGTCCCGATGCTCCGGTTTTCGACCCGGTGACTCGTAAAGCTCCCGAAAAGCTCCTTGAACTCCATCAAACCTGCAAAACACATTTTTGATTAAAAGTAGGCTATCCGAAATTAATACTTATGTAAAAACATTAAGTTATACACTAACGAACACCGATTTTCAACCACGCATCATTGGATCATAAAATCAAGCTGAAAAAAAGCCCAATATCGCCATCAGATATCATAATCTTAAAATATTAGTCAAATTTGCATAAAAATGATTAAATTAAACATACTAACCCAACCAGAAGAACCGGATATATCGATATCAATGAACTTGATATCGGAATCATCAGGTTCATGATCTGACATTAGTTTGGACTGCGCCAGTACCTGGATAAAATTTTCTACCTTCATGTCTATGTAAAGATACATACAATACCTGTAACAAATCAATATAATTAGAAACAGGTGTTTTATTTAATATAGCATATCATCAATGAGCTGAAGTCTATATCAAAGTTCATCCACAAGAATTCAAACACAGAGGTACCAATTTACATATAAGAGCCATGTATACAGAACATAATTCCTAATTTGCAGTAGGGTTTAATATTCGTAAGGCAATGTACCAATTTACATATAAGAGCAATGTATACAAAAGTACCAATTTACACAAAAATTCCCAATTTGCAGTAGCATTTAATATTCGTAAAAGAAAGAGGAGAAACGGATGCATACCTTAAGCTGATTCTATAACAAAGATGGATGAGTCCATATTTGAAGTGTGAAGAAGTAAATCTTTAAATCAAAATGCAAATCCTCAGATTTTATCGAATGAGAAATATATATATATATAGGGAGAAGATCATGCGAGAACCACCTCTTATTGCGAGAACCGCGAGAACCAATGTGAACACAACCAAAAATGCCTAAAAATAGCTAAAAATCACACAAATTTTTTTTTAATATTTTTTATATAAAAATCGCTACTTTTCGAAGAAAAAAAAAAAAAAATTTAAAAAAAGTTTTTTTTAAAATTTTTTTTTTGGCCACTAAAAGTAGCGATTTAAGCATAAAAAATATTAAAAAAAAAATTTAGATTTTTTTTTAGATTTTTTTAGGTTTTTTAGGGGTTTAGTTTTTAGCATTTTAGCTTGGGGGGTGGGGGGTGGGGTTTAGGTTTTTTTGGGGGGGGGGGGGGTTACGTTTTTTTTAGGTTTTTTGGGGGTTTTAGTTTTTAGCATTTAGCTTGGGGGGGGTTAGGTTTTTTTTTGGGGGGGGGGGGGGTTAGGTTTTTTTAGCTATTTTAGGTTGTGTTCACATTGGTTCTCGCGGTTCTCACAATAAATGGAGTTCTCGCATGAGCCCCTCCATATATATATATATATATGTATATATATATATATATCCAGTTACATATAAGAGCAATGTATACAGAACACATTTGTGTTCTTCGGACCACACAGTTTCGAGATATGAAGAAGAACCGATTTAGGTCACTGAAAATGGTGGACTTGAAGATGATCGATTGAATCAGTGTGTGAGATATCCAGATTCAGGGATCCGTTAGGGTTTGGGATTAGGAAAGATGAATTGCAGTAGCATTTAATATTCGTAAAAGAAAGAGGAGAAACGGATGCATACCTTAAGCTGATTATATAACAAAGATGGATGAGTCCATATTTGAAGTGTGAAGAAGTAAATCTGTAAATCAAAAAGCAAATCCTCAGATTTTATCGAATGAGATATATATATATATCTATATATATATATATATATATATATATCCAGTTACATATAAGAGCAATGTATACAGAACACATTTGTGTTCTTCGGACCACACAGTTTCGAGATATGAAGAAGCACCAATTTAGGTCACTGAAAATGGTGGACTTGAAGATGATCGATTGAATCAGTGTGTGAGATATCCAGATTCAGGGATCCATTAGGGTTGGGGATTAGGAAAGATGAAACGCAAAGGAAGTGATTTTAGAGAGAGGGAGAGAGAGTTGAGAGAGAAATGGATTGAAATTTGAATTTTAGATTAGTGAACTCAGTTTATATATGTATATATTTTGAATTTTGAATCTAGAGCCAAGATTTTGAATATGGGCAGTGGTATATGTATATATTTTGAATTTTGAATCTGGAGCCAAGATTTTGAATATGGGCAATGATTTGGATGAACATCAGTGGTTTTCCCTTTTGTATAAACATCAGTGGTTTGCCCTTTTGTATATGTGAGCAGACCTTTGAAAAGCTGATTGTGGGCCCGACTTTGAATTTTAAAGTGTTCTATATATTAAGCTTTATGATGTCACTATACTCTCTCTATGGCTGCCACCTCATTGTTGATGACATAATGTCGCAACCCCCGCCCCCTTATCTTTCCCGGGAACGGGCGGCCGCGAACATCAGTTGTGGTGGTATCATTTTGTTTATTAATTTGGCAGTGGAAATTTCATCAGGACCGTAGTTAGGAAATGTTTATCAGAGTAAAACCACCATATTTTATATTAATAACCACATGGGTAAAATCCAAGTTTCTTATTACAACATATTTATAGGGATAAACCCTATTTTATTGAATTTAAAACATCGTCTTTTAGGTAACTTTTATAGCCACATTTTTCCAAGCCGTCAGTGCTCTCCAGCTGGCTTTTTCCTAATTGACTTTCACATTTTGTTACCTGAAACGCGTTTTAAAAACATTTATCAGTGGGAAATACTGGTGAGTGAATCCCAGTTTAATCAAGAAGAGTTTTATCAATTAACACAGTATTGAGAGCGATCACAATGTTTATTTCTACATAATTACTCATTCAGTACTGTCAATCCTGACTGGTGGGTCATATTACACATTGGCTAACTCGTTGTCCAATTGTAACGTGTTTCACATTTTGTATACAAAACCCCAACATACCGGCAGTAATTGAAGAACTACAAAGACTCAATCACTGCTTAATCACATTATAAAACATTTAAGGTTTTGTGAAAACAAATTACAAAAAAGGTTTACAAAAAAGAGGATAAACTCACATTGCGGTCTTAGACTTCGTTTAAGGGTTTCCTGGTGTTAATCTATAATTTACACAAATGTACGTATGTTAGTATAATAAACCTTTATTTATATTAACGATACCCTCCCCGAGACGGCATTCCAACAACTACGTCGGGCAGAACCACGACAGTCGTTAAGGAACTCTGGATCAATCGGGCAGCGTATCTAATACGTAACTGGGGTTATAATACTTACAACGGAGCAGAACTTCATTAATTAGGGGGTATTATACTCGGAGATTATGCCAACTATGTGAGAAATTCGAGATAAAGAAAAGAAATGAACGAGTTTTCTGAAGATCCGATGCCTGCTACTTATAGGGCTGATTTTCGAGTCTCTCGCGGCCCACGTAAGGTTAGGCTAAGGCCTACGCGACCCGCGTAGTAGAGGGGTCTAGGCCGTAGGTGATCCGGGTCACAGTATAGGTTCAACACGCGTTGCCACGTGTCAACACCGGGTGCGATCTGATCCTATAGCTGTCGCGGCCCGCGTAAGGTTTAGCCAAGGGCTACACGGCCCGCGAGCGCCCCTAAAATTTTGTTTTTATTTAATTTTTATAAAAATAAAGGTATTCGGGGTCTGTTTTCGCGTACGGGGTGTATTTTAAGACATATAGGAGTATTTTAAAATATATAAGGTATCAGAAAAATTCAGGAGGGTTGTTATATCCTCCCCACCTTGTTTTAGAACTCGTCCTCGAGGTCTACTGGAACAAGTGTGGATATTTCCTTTGCATTTCTGATTAAAGCTCCCATGTGTATTCTTGTCCTCTTTTGGAGTCCCACTTCAATTTGACCAGAACTAATCTCTTGTGCTTGAGGTTCTTGACTTTCCTATCTTCAATATGTAGAGGCCTTTCCACAAATTTTAACTGCTCATTTACCTCTATATCCTTAAGAGGTACTATCAGTGATTTATCAGCTAAGCATTTTGACGGGTGGTCCGTAGGACAACCCTTTATGATGATAAAAGACAAGTTTATCCCTCATTTAAGTGTGTAATTATCTTGAATTAGATAACTACTGTTGCTTATGTCTCAGGTGCGGTTTGGCGGCTTAAAGTGAAGAAAAATGCAGCTTTGGAGGGTTTGGAGTTGAACGAGTCGAGCGTGGAACAAAAGTTGAAACAAGGCACAAAACTCAGGTTGTCACCGTAAATTACGGTCTCACCGTAATTTACGGTGGACCTGATTTTGGCCATTTTCTCACCGTAACTCAGGAAGCTGCTGCCGTAACAACTTGAAGGCCACCGTAACTTACGGTGGTACCGTAAGTTATGGTGGACATGACGCGAAGATGTGTAACTGCCTCATTAAAATCAGTTTTATGGTGTCTTTTCACCTATTCTCATCATTGGTCGGTTAGAGAAGACACTAGGGGCGATTTTGGCTGTTCTTGCTTGGTTCTAAACATTTTCTAACATTCGGTTTGTGATTTCGATTCGTATGAACATTGAACTTATTGTTATGATGATTCACCAAGCTATGTGTGGCTAAAACTTTCGGTGATCATCTTAGGTGAAGGTTTCTCTTGAACTTTTGTGTGTTTATTTCTGAATTTCTAGAATGATAACTTGTGTTTGCTTGTTTATCATGGTGTATGCATAATTGTTTGTAGCGTGTTAATTGATAGTGCAATTTCTAGTCTCAATCGTACGTTCTTGGTGCCGTTGGCAACCGAGATATCACGGGAAGGGTTAGGGTTGGCTATTGATTAATTAGTCATCGGGAAACAACCTCGCGTTTATATAATCCGAGTACTTTGTTCCCTTTTATCACTTCAATTATCTATACACGAGTTATGTCTATGTAACTCTTTCTAGTTGGAATTTCACACAATTGTTTAAAGAAACTGAATCCTAAGATGGTCATTGTTCTCCTAATCTGTTTTACAACCAACCTTTGATTTGAAATTAATTAGTTAAATTTAGTTTTAAAACCAAACAATCCAAACTATTGATCTTTACTTTCTGCAATTTAGGTTAATTTTAGTTTAAGTGCAAGGCTACATAATCGACATATTTTCCACACTCCCTGAGTTCGATACCCATTTACCACTATCTATAGTTGTTATTGGGATTAAATTTGCGGGACCTACGACAGCACGTCAAATTTTGGCGCCGTTGCCGGGGAGTTGTGCGCAACGTGTGTCAGTTTGTTAGTTTTGCTTTGTTATTTTCGGGTTTACACTGGTGTGTTTAGTGTGCAGGTTCTACAGGTGCATGCATACTAGAGGCTCTCACAAAGCGTCACCATTGTCATTTGATCCGGAACTCGAAAGAACGCTAAGGCAAAACAGAGTTTTACTAAGGGAAAACAGAATCATTGGTTCACCCACATCACCCATCACACCACGAAACATCATGCAAGAATCTTAAGTACCACCCACAACGGGTCAAACGACCTTGTCATTTATACCTACTTCCACACACCCATCACCAAACACAACCATACCTAATACCACTACAATTCCTACTCCACCTCATGACACTACACCAACCAACACCACACCACCAAACACTACTCAAGTCGAACCTAGTCTTACTTTTAGCCCATCTACTACGATTCCACCACTCACTCATTTCTTCCCAGTTTCGGGTCAGTCATCGTCACATTATACAGTACCACAAGGTTCAACTGTTGTCCATACTACCTCTACATTGAGACCATCAAACCAGTTGGGTTTTCAGTACTCTACTCTTCCATTTGGGCAAACTTCGGGTATAGAGGGAGATGGATATGAAGAAGGATACGAAGATTATGAGGGCTATGATGAAGAAGGGTATGCTTATGGGGGTTATGGTGATCAAGGAGAGTTCGGTTACGTGCAAAGTCAATCTCAAGGGATGGCAAGTGTAGGTGGAGTACCACAACAACAACAACTCATACCACAACATATTCGGCCAAGACCACAAGGGCTACAAGTGCAACGCCCTACACCATTGCAACAAATCCGACCGCAAAACGTACAACCACAATTCCAAAGGCCGATTCAACACCAACCGATGCCACAACAACAATTTCAACCATTAGCACCACAAGGACATATACCAAGACCAATGGGTCCTATTCGTCCAAGGGGTCGGTTGGGTGTCCCAAGAAGGCATCTTAGAGAACATGCGAGAGGAATTGAAGCGCATTTTAGGCCGGTAATCACTCAAAATCCCACACCGGTAGTTATCCCTCACAATGATCAAGGGAGGACCTTTGATGTTAGAACAAATTCTTTGCAAAGTCTACCGAAATATAAAGGTCTAGCAATGGAGGAACCTTATTTTCACTTGGAAGCTTATGACTCGATGTGCAACACTTTTGGGAGTCAAGGATTTTCAGCCGACGATATCAAATTGGTATTATTCCAATTTTTGCTAGAAGATAAGGCAAAGAAGTGGTTCTACACTTTGCCTTCGGCGTCTATTTATACTTGGGCGGAAATGCAACAAATTTTTCTAGACGAATTTTATACCGCTCAAAAGACTAATGATGCTAGAAAGGGGTTGAGGAGCTTTCAACAAAAACATGGTGAAATGTTCCATGAGGCTTTTGAGCGTTTCAATATGATGATCAAAAATTGCCCTCACCATGGAATCGAATTGTGGGAATTAATGAATGCTTTTCACGAGGGGTTGAGTGCCGAAGATGCTCGTGATTTAATGTCGATTACCGGTGGGACATTTGGTACAAACTACGAAAATGATGATTGGGAGTTTTTGGAGAACATGGCAACTACATCAAAAAGAAAAGCTCAATCATCGAGGAGAGCGCGACCGGCCATTGCCCGACCTCAAGTGCACGCAATAGATGATGGTAATGTTCAAACTACTAACCAAATTTATGATGTTTGTGCATTGTGTAATGAAATAGGTCATGCGGCTGAAAATTGCCAAGGAATGGTGGAAGGGCAATATGAAGAAGTTCATGCGGTTCAAGGTCAAGGAGGGGGTGGTAGAAATTACAACAATATGAATTCTAACACTTACCACCCCGGGTTGAGG
This sequence comes from Helianthus tuberosus, assembly GCA_030545235.1. Lineage (NCBI taxonomy): Eukaryota > Viridiplantae > Streptophyta > Magnoliopsida > Asterales > Asteraceae > Helianthus > Helianthus tuberosus. The sequence continues at coordinate 117,345,793 of CM060417.1, read as the reverse complement.
AACCACCCAAATTTCCGATATGGGAACCCTTCAAATCAAGCAAACCCGAATTTCCAAGGTAACCAAGGTAACTATGGTTCGCGCCAACCTTACAATAATCAAGGTGGATATAGAGGTGGAAACAACCAAGGGTACTCAAGGCAATATCAAGCGGGTCAAGAACAAGGGGGGTCTTCGGGTGGAAATGAGATGACGGAAATGCTTAAAAGCATGCAAGCGGAGATGCAAAAACGGAACCAACTCGATGAAGTTCGAATGCAAAAAGATGAGGTTCGTGACAAAAGCATCCAATCACTAACAACCCAAATGGGTCAATTGGCAACCGATGTGGCGGAATTGAAGAAAAACAAGGGTCAACTTCCTAGCGACACCAAGGTAAATCCATCACACGGTTTGTCACGAGGTAATGTTAATGTTCATCATGTTAGTGTTTTAAGAAGTGGAAAAGAGTTTAAAGCCAATTTGTCACCCGAATAGGTTGAGGGGGTAGTTGAGGACATCACGGGTAATGATAGTGATGATGAAGTTTCACCGGTTAAACCTAAAGAAACAAATGTTAACAGACCGGGGTTGGGTGAAAACGAAAAGAATGAAAAAGTTGAGGGTGAACCGAGTCAAGTCCCGTTTCCATCGGCTTTACTTGACCCGGGTAGGAAAAACTTTATTGCATCAAGAGGTCCCCAAAAAGAAGAATTGTGGGACATGTTTAAGCAAGTGAAAATTAATCTTCCACTACTTGATGCAATAAAACAAGTACCCGCTTATGCTAAATTCCTTAAGGAATTATGCACACAAAAGAGGCAACAAAAGAAGAAAATGCCTAAGCGGGTAGATTTGACCGGGCAAGTGAGTGCGGTTTTAAATGGGGAGCTTCCTCCTAAGCTCCAAGATCCGGGCACGCCATTGATTAACATACAAGTTGGTAATTTTCAAATGGCTAAGGCGTTGCTAGATCTTGGAGCCGGGGTTAGCATTTTACCGGGGGGCTTATATGACCAATATGACTTTGGTCCGTTAGCTAGGGTGGAGACAACGGTTGTGTTGGCCGATTTGTCTCATAAGCTACCCCGGGGTATGGTTCAAAATGTAATTGTTAAAATCGATGAGTTCTATTACCCGGTTGACTTTCTAGTCTTGGATTACTCATCGGCGGACCCAAAACAACAACAAAATGTAATTTTGGGTCAGCCATTTTTTAGCACCGCACATGCCGTGATCGATTGTAGATTTGGTACAGTCGATATGACTTTTGGAAATCGAAAAATGCGTTTGAATGTTTTTACTAACAATTCTATTGCTAATGGTGTTGAAGAGTGTTTCATGGCAGATATAGTTGATGGATGCAACCCACATGAGTATGAGGAGGATGGTATGGATATTTGTTTGTGTGATTTTTCTGAACAGGTACATGCTTATGCACTCTGGGTTGAAGAGGAGAAACAGGATGCCATGGCTTTGAAGAAAGGTCGACCACCATGGACACATCAATTTGAAGGATTACCGGCGGAAACTAACTCGGGTACTAAACCATCTTTAGAAGAACCGCCAAAGTTGGAGCTCAAAGACTTGCCGAGCCACTTGAAGTATGCTTACTTAGGGGATAATGACACTTTACCGGTCATTATTGCCTCTAATTTAGAGTTGGCACAAGAGCAAGCATTGTTGGAAGTGTTAAAAGAGAACAAGGGAGCTATCGGATGGACGATTGCCGATCTCAAAGGAATTAGTCCATCAATTGTCATGCATAAGATTATTACCACCGAAGATGCCAAACCGACACGAGAAGCTCAAAGGCGATTAAATCCGAACCTAAGGGAGGTAGTTAAAAAAGAGGTAATTAAATGGTTGGATGCGGGAATCATCTATCCGATTTCGGATAGTGCTTGGGTGAGTCCCACCCAAGTTGTGCCTAAGAAGGCCGGCATTCAAGTAGTCAAAGATGAAAGTGGTGAACAAATTGCCACCCGACCGGTTACCGGGTGGCGTGTATGTATTGACTACCGAAAATTGAATGCCGCCACTTCTAAGGACCATTTCCCACTACCTTTCATTGACCAAATTATTGAAAAATTATCGGGTCAAAAATATTACTGCTTTTTGGACGGGTATTCGGGTTACAATCAAATAGCAATACACCCGGATGACCAACACAAGACCACCTTCACTTGTCCATATGGAACCTTTGCCTTTCGGCGAATGCCATTTGGCTTGTGCAATGCTCCGGCAACTTTCCAACGATGTATGATGAGTATCTTCTCGGACATGGTTGGAGAGTCGCTCGAAGTATTTATGGATGACTTCTCCATTTTTGGCACTAGTTTTGATGCTTGTCTCAACGAATTACAAAAAGTTTTAAAAAGGTGCGTTGAGAAAAATTTAGTGTTAAGTTGGGAGAAAAGTCATTTTATGGTGCAAGAGGGTATTGTATTGGGTCATGTAATTTCTGAAAGGGGGATGGAGGTGGATAAGGCAAAAATACGGGTAATAGCATCTTTGCCACCTCCGAAAAATGTTAAGGGTGTAAGGTCATTTCTGGGACATGCGGGTTTCTATAGACGTTTCATAAAAGGTTTTAGTGTTATCACCAAACCTTTATGCAACTTGTTATTAAAAGATGTCCCATTTGATTTTACTAACGAGTGTATGCAAGCTTTTACTGTTTTAAAGGAACACTTGGTCAAAGCTCCTATCTTGCAACCACCGGATTGGTCAAAGCCGTTCGAGATAATGTGTGATGCAAGCGATACCACTATTGGTGCAGTTTTGGGTCAACGGGTTGATAGAAAGCCGGTGGTGATTTACTATGCAAGCAAGACTTTATCCGAAGCGCAACTCAATTACACCACAACCGAAAATGAGTTATTAGCGGTGGTGTATGCTTTGGATAAGTTTCGTGCTTATATTTGGGGGAGCAAAGTGGTGGTTTATTCGGATCATAGTGCGGTCTGATATTTGATGGAGAAAAAGGATGCGAAGCCTCGGTTGATTCGGTGGGTATTATTGTTGCAAGAGTTTGACTTGGAAATTCGAGACAAAAAGGGAAGTGAGAACGTAGTGGCGGATCACTTGTCTCGGATTCCGGTTGAAGGAATTGACGATGTTAGTGAAATCAATGAAAGTTTTCCCGACGAGCAACTTCTAGCCATTTCCACCTTTGTTGCACCGTGGTATGCTCACTATATCAATTATTTAGCCACGGGTGCCATCCCAAGTCATTGGACCAAGAAGCGAAGACAACAATTTATGGTCCAAGTGAAGCAATACATTTGGGATGAACCGGATCTTTTCAAGATTGGGTCGGATCAAGTGATTAGGAGGTGTGTGCCCGAAACGGAAGTGTTGGAAATTTTGACCCATGCTCATTCATCCGCATGTGGAGGGCATTTTAGTGGGCAGAAAATGGGCTACCGAGTTCTTTCATGTGGGTTTTATTGGCCCACAATTTTCAAGGATGCATGTGAGTTTGCTAGAAATTGTATAAATTGCCAAAAGATGGGAAGTATATCGAAGAGGGATGAGATGCCATTACAACCAATCTTGGTTGTAGAGATATTTGATGTATGGGGTATAGATTTTATGGGTCCCTTTCCGAATTCAAATGGTTTTCTATACATTTTGGTAGCGGTGGATTACGTCTCGAAGTGGATTGAAGCTATTGCAACACGAACAAACGACCATTCGGTTGTTTGTAAATTTGTTCAATCCAACATCTTCTCTCGTTTTGGCATCCCGCGGGTTATTATAAGCGATGGTGGTTCGCATTTCAAGAACTTCAATTTCGGGAAATTATTGAAGAGGTATAGCGTGAATCACAGGATTGCCACACCTTACCATCCGCAAACGAGTGGATAAGTCGAAGTGTCCAACCGTCAAATCAAGGAGATTCTCATGAAGACGGTAAGAACGGATAGGAAGGATTGGTCGAGTAAATTGGATGATGCATTGTGGGCATACCGAACGGCCTTCAAGACTCCGATTGGCACAACACCTTACCGGATGGTGTATGGAAAGGGTTGTCACTTGCCAATGGAGTTAGCGCATCGGGCTTATTGGACAATTACTACGGTTAATGCGGATTACAACGAAGCGGGGAAGATGAGGAAGTTACAATTGTGTGAAATTGAAGAGCTTAGAGACGAGGCGTATGAATGTGCATCGGCGTATAAAGATAAACTCAAGAAGGTACATGATGCAAAATTGAGAAAGAAAACGTTTGAAGTGGGTCAAAAAGTTTGGTTGTACAACTCAAGACTCAAGATGTTTGCGGGCAAGCTTAAAAGCAAATGGATGGGCCCGTATGTTGTTCGGCGAGTTGGAAGGTTTGGTGATGTCGACATCCAAGATGAGCAAACACTTAAACAACAAACAGTGAACGGTCACCGGTTGAAACCATACTTGGAGGGGCACGACATAAACAACTTGGAGCTTGACAAAGTGGGCTACATTTTACGCCCGGTCGATGAGGAACAACCATGAGAGGCCCAGGTTTGGTAGTGTAAATAGTAGTATTTCATTTTGTTTTGTTTTGTATAGTTTGCACAATTACCGTATTTCCTTGAAATCTGTGTTTGAAACAAGTGTGGGGACATTCGGGTCACGAATTACTCTAACATTGTGTTGAGGACAACAAGGGGCTTTCGAGGGGGTAGGGTGATTTTTACACGTTTTTGAAAAATTTTAAAAACATAAAAAAATTGAAAAACTTGAAAAATATAAAAAAAATGAACCTTAAAACAGCGTTTTTCAGCAAACCAGAATCGCCCAGAAGCCACCGTAATTTACGGCTTCTCCGTAATTTACGGTGGAAGTGAAAAGTAATTGGTCTTTACGGTACATCTCTACTGTTTTACGGTAGAAGTTTATGTTCAGGTTGTACCGTAATTTACGGTCTTACCGTAATTTACGGTACGCATGATAAGCTGATCCGTCGTTTTGGTTTCTACATGTACATAAAAAAAATATAATCAGGTCACGTGAATACTCCCTAGCCACACAAAATCTTTCACTTTTCTTCTCCAAACACTTTCACCTATCACTCTCATCAAGACCCACAAGATCTCCATAGCTTCTTCAACCTTCAATCATCCATATCTCACTCAATTCTTGTTCAAACTAAGTGAAATCGGAGTCTATTTTGACTAATTTTTCACGTAGTTACTGATCTTGCCAAGAGTTTTACGAGAAAACGAAGCTATTGGGTTCGAATTTCAAACCCTAGTTTCGAAATTTTGGGGCTTTTTGAAGTTGTTGCCTCATTTGTGTTTCTTACATCTTCAAACAAGGTATGGAAGTTTATTTACTATGTTTTGTTGATACATTGTGAAAAGTAAGGTTATTTAGGTTATTTGCCCATCCCCACTTGCTTGTTCCTAGATATGGTTATGAAATTGGTTATTTGAGCATGGTTATGGTTGTAGATGTGGGGTTTGTGATTAAAGTAGTGAACTTTTGGGATGCTCTACTTTGTAGAGACACCATGCCCGATTTTTGAAAAAAAAAATTCTTGATAAATTTTTGGTCCACTAACATCTACAACCATGGTAACAAGCAAGTGTGGGGATATTGTGAGAAAAGAGTCTAATTTTGTTTCATTTGGTTGTGTTGTTTGCTCCAGTGTGTGTAGGAAATGGCACGAACAAAAGAAAAGACCGGAGCTAGTTCATCTTCGTCTTCGAAGGGAAAGGGTAAACAGCCGGAACAACAACCAAGGAAGAGACAATACATGGGTCGAATAAGCGAAAGCGAAAGTAAAGAGGAGGAAATGGAGTTGGACCCGACTGAAAAGCCGAAATGGGACTCGGGTCCTTTGGATGAACAGCCAGAGCATTGGCAGCCAACGTTATATCATGATCGTATGAATAAGTTGAAGAATAAGGCAGCGGCCTATATATGTGAGAGGGAAGTCCGGGAAGTTGAGTTTGGTCAGTTCGGAGTGTTTGACAAGTTCCGGGCTCTAGGTTGGGAGTCGGCACTTAGTTGTTTTGACAAAGATAAGAGCAACTTGTTTATAACCGAAATACAAGAATGGATGGCAACTCTTAAGTGCAACACGTATGAAAAGCCATCACAAATGAAGCTAACGGGTATAGTGCATGGGATTCCGGTGGAAATGTCTTTTGATACGTTGAAGAAGCTTGGGAAATATGATAGTCTTCCAGCTCGTGATTATATGATACCCACTCTTGATGACCTTCTGGTAAAGCCGGAGAAACATGCTCGATGGAATGATATGTTGGCAGCATTGTTTTTACCCGGTAAATACAGTGGTATTCTATACCGGAAGAACTTAAGAATAGAAGCGAAATTGTTGCTAGCAATCTGTGTTCTCAATGTTATTCCACGAAGGGGGGACAAGGAGCAGGTGAGGTTTCCGGAGGTACCTGTCCTCTATTCGCTAATGCATGGGTCTCCGCGCTTTCCGATCCGCTATCTGATCATGAACCACCTATGGATCTGTCGAAACAAGTTTGGTAGAGATATTGTTCCATACTGCCGAATCATCACGGGTTTAATGAAGCAACAAAAGGCACTTACGTCTGAAGATAGAGGAGCAACAAAAAGGCATCTGCCTTTTACATTAGATAAGCTGGGGATTGGTTGGACATACACACAGTCGGAGCGTTATCATAAGCTCAAGTCAGAAGGGCAAAGGTGGAGAGCACTAAAGGTGGGTGCAAGAGATCTTTTACCGGGTGAGCCGGATGAGCCGGAAAGTGATGACGAGGCAGTTCCAAGTGGTGACGAGGATTATGTGGACGAGCCGCAAGGAGGTGAGAATGTAGGTCAATGGGGTTATGGTAGAGGTTATGGTGGTATGTTTTATGATTATACGGAGCAATCTTATGTGCCGGGTTGGGCTTATGAAGGCACAATGCAAGAAGTGATTGAGAATCAACGTCCTCCGGCACCTATTTTTGAGTCGTGGTCGGGATCGGAGCGGACGTTGTTTGATCAAAACACGAGGAATAGTGCAAGTATAGAGCGGTCCTTGAAACAAAACCTTGATCGTCAAGAGGCATGGAATCGCACACACGCGTATTCCCGTGAAGTGGAAATGAACAATCGATACTATGATGATCAAGAAAGGAGAATGCACGGAGATTGGCACGCCGGGCGGCCGGTGGTTGTGGATCCACAACATGTGGATTATGCGTCACTACCACCTTATGATGGTAGTATTTCGTATCCGACCCCGCCGATCCATCATTCACAATGGATTGACCCGAGGCAACAAGAAAGAGCTCAACAACAACAAGGCGGGAGTAGTAGCGGCTCATTTGCATTTGGCGAATGGAACGACATGATGTCTTCCATCTTTGGACCTCCGGGACCGCGCTATTATTAGTCAGGTTGTGTTCTTCCTTTGTATATTTTGTGTATATTTGTTAGTTGTTTTGTTTATGGTTGGGCGGTTGGGTGGTGTTAGTTTGTGATGTTATGTTGGGTTGGTGCGAGTTGGTGGTGTAATGTTTTTAAAAAAGAAGAAAAACATAAAAAAAATAAAAAAAAAATTATAAAATGAAAAATCCAAAAAGAAATTTGGGCTTTGAGTGTTTAAGTGTTTGTTGATGTTGAAAGAGTTTTAAGTGATCAAAGCCTCCTAAAACCATACATTGGGGTCAATGTATCCCAAGTGTGGGGAGATCAATTAACACGCTACAAACAATTATGCATACACCATGATAAACAAGCAAACACAAGTTATCATTCTAGAAATTCAGAAATAAACACACAAAAGTTCAAGAGAAACCTTCACCTAAGATGATCACCGAAAGTTTTAGCCACACATAGCTTGGTGAATCATCATAACAATAAGTTCAATGTTCATACGAATCGAAATCACAAACCGAATGTTAGAAAATGTTTAGAACCAAGCAAGAACAGCCAAAATCGCCCCTAGTGTCTTCTCTAACCGACCAATGATGAGAATAGGTGAAAAGACACCATAAAACTGATTTTAATGAGGCAGTTACACATCTTCGCGTCATGTCCACCGTAACTTACGGTACCACCGTAAGTTACGGTGGCCTTCAAGTTGTTACGGCAGCAGCTTCCTGAGTTACGGTGAGAAAATGGCCAAAATCAGGTCCACCGTAAATTACGGTGAGACCGTAATTTACGGTGACAACCTGAGTTTTGTGCCTTGTTTCAACTTTTGTTCCACGCTCGACCCGTTCAACTCCAAACCCTCCAAAGCTGCATTTTTCTTCACTTTAAGCCGCCAAACCGCACCTGAGACATAAGCAACAGTAGTTATCTAATTCAAGATAATTACACACTTAAATGAGGGATAAACTTGTCTTTTATCATCATAAAGGGTTGTCCTACGGACCACCCGTCACATCCCCACACTTAACCGTTGCTTGTCTCAAGCAACTCATCAAATCAATTTCTCAACAAGTGATCAATGTAAGCCAAGCAAAAACAAGCAATCCTTTTACTAACCCCTTTTTAACACCCAACTAATGCACCCCTCACTATGTCTCTCCTCTCGGTTACAAGTAAGCACTAGCAATATGAGCTAGACACACAAAAGCTAACGGGCGGTTGCACAATTATAGGCTTGTACCTAAATCGATCCTTCTCCTAACAAGTGCCAAACATGAAGGCAAATCAAAGGGACTTTCAAGGTTGTAACGTGGTTAGGTGTATGGGTAGGAAATGGAATATATATGAAGTAGCGAAAATTTAACCCGGTCTTTTTATTACACAATAAAACAACTAACAACTACCAATCTAAACTACTATGTACAAGACAACTAAACATCCTTTCTTTTCATTTTTCATTACTTTTTCTCCTTTTTTTTTTCTTTTCTGATTTTTCTGAATTTTTTTTAACAAGCAAGCAACCATACAATAAAGCTTCAAACATATCTACATCATACTACTAAAACTACTACTACTATTACTAACACTATAAGACCGGGTCAAATTTGGGTAAGTTTTTAAGTAAGTAGCTAGGGGTAACAAACAATAGGCTTTTAGGCACAAAATTGGGCAACTAAATGTCCAAACCCCCACCCCTCTCACGACCATGCTCATATATATAACTTATGAGGTCCAACCCCCCAAATCCCACACTCACACACACTATGACGAGGCTACCTAAATGCCCTTATCCTTTCTACATTCATGTTCAACTAAGGCCTCGAACCGTATTCAAGCACAAGTTCTAATGCACCCCCACCAGTTGCCACTCTCATCAAAGACAATCATTATTTATGTACAAGCGTGGCTTCAACTCTCACCAAGAATGAAAGGGTATCAAAGGTTGCCGGTGCATCAATTTGGGGTTAATCTAGGGTGTTCACATTCTCACAATGTTTTGCTTGACTCAAAATATTTCAAAATCTTCAAAAATCCCCCCCAGAATGATAACTTGTGTTTGCTTGTTTATCATGGTGTATGCATAATTGTTTGTAGCGTGTTAATTGATAGTGCAATTTCTAGTCTCAATCGTACGTTCTTGGTGCCGTTGGCAACCGAGATATCACGGGAAGGGTTAGGGTTGGCTATTGATTAATTGGTCATCGGGAAACAACCTCGCGTTTATATAATCCGAGTACTTTGTTCCCTTTTATCACTTCAATTATCTATACACGAGTTATGTCTATGTAACTCTTTCTAGTTGGAATTTCACACAATTGTTTAAAGAAACTGAATCCTAAGATGGTCATTGTTCTCCTAATCTGTTTTACAACCAACCTTTGATTTGGAATTAATTAGTTAAATTTAGTTTTAAAACCAAACAATCCAAACTATTGATCTTTACTTTCTGCAATTTAGGTTAATTTTAGTTTAAGTGCAAGGCTACATAATCGACATATTTTCCACATACTCCCTGAGTTCGATACCCATTTACCACTATCTATAGTTGTTATTGGGATTAAATTTGCGTGACCTACGACAGCACGTCACATTTCTTGAGATTAGATACATGAAATACATCATGTATTCCTGCCATTTCCTCTGGCAGATGTAGCTGATAGGCTACAGGTCCTATTCTTTTAATAATCTCAAAAGGTCCAACATACCTGGGGCTTAGCTTTCCCCTTTTTATGAATCTTACCACTCCTTTCCAAGGAGAGACTTTCAATAACACTTTATCTCCTACTTGAAATTCCAACGGCTTTCGTCTGTTATCAGCATAACTCTTTTGTCGATCACGTGCTGTTTTCAGTCGTTCCTTGACTTGAATGATTTTGTCAGTCGTTTCTTGCACTATCTCAGGTCCAGATAGTTTCTTTTCTCCAATTTCTGCCCAACAGACTGGAGTTCTGCACTTTCGTCCATAAAGTGCTTCGAATGTTGCAGCATTGATACTTGTGTGATAACTATTATTATAATAAAATTCTATCAATGGTAAGTGATCATCCCAATTACCTCCGAAATCAATTACACAAGCTCTAAGCATGTCCTCCATTGTCTGAATTGTCCTTTCGCTTTGTCCATCTGTTTGAGGATGATAGGCTGTGCTTAGATTTAATTTGGTTCCCATTGCTTTTTGGAAACTTGTCAAAAAAATGAGAGGTAAAACGACTATCTCTGTCATAAACAATTGATAAAGGAATTCCATGTAAAGAAACTATTTCATTTACATATAATTTAGCTAATTGTTCTATACTGAAAGTTTCCTTCATTGGTAGAAAATGAGCTGACTTGGTTAGTCTGTCTGTCTACAATCACCCAGATTCTATCATTACCTTTTATAGTTTTGGGTAATTTAGTACAAAATCCATTGTTATCAATTCCCATTTCCAAACTGGCATTTCTAACTGTTGTAATAAACCTGATGGTTTCTGATGTTCAGCTTTGACTTGTAAACAGGTTAAACACTTTGCAACATAGGCTGCTATATCGTTTTTCATTCCTATCCACCAGAAATTCTTCCTTAAGTCCTGATGCATCTTATCATTTCCAGGATGCATCGTATACTTAGACTTATGGGCTTCTTCTAATATATGGTAACGTAGGTTTCCAAATTTAGGTATCCACATCCTCTTCTTATGGAATCTCCAAATTCCATCTATTCCTTGTTCTAATTCCTTAATCATTCCTTTCAATTTTTCAGTATCATTCTTGATTACTGATTCTTGTGCTTTTCTAATCTGCTCATTTAAATCCACTTGTAGATTTAATTTAAGTGAACGTATCATTTTTGGCTGTTCGTGATACTTTCGGATTAAAGCATCAGCAACTACATTTGCCTTTCCTGCATGATACTAGATATCTCAATCATAATCACTAAACATTTCCATCCAACGTCTGTGTCTCATATTCAATTCCTTTTGCCCGAAGACATACCTTAAACTCTTATGATCGGTGAAAACAGTAAACTTACTATCGTATAGGTAATGTCTCCAAATCTTAAGGGTGAAAATTATAGCTCCTAATTCTAAATCATGAGTTGAATAATTCTCTTCATGATTCTTAAGTTGTCTGGATGCATAAGCTATAACCTTTTGACGTTGCATCAACACACATCCATAACCTAATTTAGAAGCGTCACAATAGATTACAAAATCTTCAATTCTTTCTGGTAATGCTAGTATGGGTGCATGGGTTAATCTTTGCTTAAGGATTCTAAAGGCTTCTTCTTGTTTTGGTTACCATTTAAACTTAACGGATTTATAGGTTAGCTTAGTTAAGGGAATGGCTATTCTAGAAAAATCTCGAATAAATCTTCTATAATAACCGGCTAGTCCTAAGAAACTTCTAACCTCGGTTGGTGACTCAGGGGTTTTCCACTTGGTTATTGCTTCGATCTTGGTGGGATCCACATGAATTCCGTCATGATTAACTAGATGTCCAAGAAATTGTACCTGTTCTAACCAAAACTCACACTTCGAAAATTTAGCATAAAGCTTTTCTTTTCTTAATAAACTGAGAAGTGCGTGCAAATGCTTTGCATGTTCCTCTTTTCTCTTAGAGTAAATGAGAATATCATCTATAAAGACAATTATGAATTTATCCAAATATGGCTTACATATTCGGTTCATCATATCCATGAATGCAGCTGGGGCATTGGTTAAACCAAATGGCATGACAGTAAATTCATAATGGCCATACCTTGTTCTAAAGACCATCTTAGGAATGTCCTCTTCCTGTGCCTTTAATTGATGATATCCTGACCTTAAATTGATTTTTGAGAAAAATCGTGCTCCTTGCAACTGATCAAACAGATCATCTATTCTTGGTAAGGGATACCGATTCTTAATCGTGACATTGTTCAATTCACGGTAATCAATGCACATACGCATTGATCCGTCCTTCTTTTTAACGAATAAAATTGGCGCTCCCCATGGGGATGAACTTGGTTGTATGAATCCTTTCTCTAATAATTCGTCTAACTGTTTCTTTAGTTCTTGCATTTCTGCGGGTGCCAAACGGTAAGGTGCTTTGGCAATTGGTGCTGTCCCTGGTATTAAATGGACTCTGAATTCAACTTCTCTATCTGGAGGTTGCCCAGGTAACTCTTCTGGGAATACATCTTAAAACTGGGATACTACTGGAATATCTTTTAATTCTTTTCCTTTAGTGTTAGTGACTATAGAAATCAAATACACTAATGATCATTTTCTTATGTAACTTGCTGTTTTCATCACAGAGATGAATTTAGTGGATCTAGAGGTTTTATATCCTTTAATTGTGATCTTTTCATCCCTTGGTGAATTTACTTGAATTGACTTTTGATCACACAAAATACTGGCTTTATTGGCTATTAACCAATCCATTCCTAACACGACATCAAATCCTGCTAGATTCATGGGGTAAAGGTTTGCAATAAATTTCTGATTTAGAATTTCTATTCTTGCTCCCTGCAAGATTTCAGAAATCTTAATGGTTTCCCCATTGGCTGTCTCTACTAGACACTCTTGTGGAAGTTTAGTTAATGATTGGTTGAGAAATTTGCAAAATGAAGTATTAATAAAACTTTGGTTTGCACCAGAGTCAAATAATACTTTAGCAAAAACATCATTAACTAGAAACATACCGGTTATCACATCCGGGATCATCTTTGCTTCTTCTGCAGTCAGAACAAATGCTCTAGCATTTTTGGTATTCTTGTTATTTGTAGCTGGAGCTTGGACAGTTTGGCTTGATATGACCTTTTTCTCCGCAGTTGTAGCATATTCTGTTGCTAATCTTTTTCCTGCAATCTTCCTCCTTGTGTCCCGATATTTTGCAGAAATTACAGTATATGGAGCATCTTCCTGAATGCTTCCTTTTGCAATTCTTACAGTAGGGTGCAGAGGTAGAGCCTACATTTTTCCCACGGTTAAAATTTCCAGAACGAAATTCTTGTGTAAGCTTATGGGTTAGGCTCCTCCTTTGATCCTCTTCTCGTGTACGAACTAATTCATCTGTCAAGGTGTTGGCTAGTTCTACAACTTCTATGGTTTGAGGTCTAGCTGCCTTGACTACATGTCTAATCTCTCCAATTAATCCCCAGATGTAACGGGAGATTAATACTAGTTCAGGTGAAGCAAGGGTTTGGCACTATTCTAGCATATTCAAAGAATAACTTAGTGTACCCCTTACTATCCACTCCATTCATCCTAAGGTTTAGGAATTTGTTTGCTATCTGTTCTTTTTCATTAGGAGGGCATAATTTCCTTTCTACCATGTTTTTAAACTCCTCCCATTCCATATTGTAAATCCTATCATTTCCTCTAGACTGGAGGATAGTGTTCCACCACTCTAGGGCTGAATTCTTAAACAGGTTAGAAGCAAACATTATCTTATCTTCTTCTGTGCACTTGCTTATTCTTAAGACTGCCTTAGTCTTTTCTATCCAGCGTAGGGTTGCAATGGCCCCTTCATTACCCGAGAATTCCATAGGTTTACAAGACCAGAATTCTTTGTAAGAACAACTGTAAGACACGGTTCTTCTTCTTTTGGGAATTGGTACTTGAAGTACGGGTCCATTGTTCACGCTGTGTTCAGGTTCAGAGGGTCGCTTGCTATCATGTTTACTTTTATTTTCTGCTTCGCTAACCGTTTGAATAATATATGGCATCGCATCTATTATTCCTTGTACTACTACGTGTTGGATGGCACTGTTGTCCACTTGGTTTCCATTGTTATCATTGTTTGGATTATCGTTATTCAGATTATTGTCATTCTGGTTTTTCGAGTTATTATCCAGATTCTCTTGATTCACTTGGTCGGCCATCTGAATTTTAAACATTTATCACATATTAATATCACAAAATAATTAATAGTTTAGGCAACAACCACACAACACACATATTGGTCAAAAGCGTCGAGCATTGCGACTTTACTCTTTCTTATCTATTATACATCTACTACAAACTAGTACTGAAATTTGGAAATTACAATACTACTATGCATCGCTAACCACAAAGTGGTCTATACTACAACATATATTATTATTATTATTACACATATTTATATATTATATTATATTATTATTATTTTTTTCCATACAAACATATTATATATTATTATATTATTATATTATTATTATTATTACCAACTCCACCATCCTCCTCACTGATCTGGATTCATCTAGTAATCCATATTGCGCTCGTCGTATTTCCAGACGAGTCGCTCTCCTACCTGCCTCATCCTCTCACTACTTTCTAAGATTTCTTCTCCGAAAGTCCGGAGCTCATGCACATTTTCTGCACTCACTGGGGGTGCAAGTGCTGGTACTGGGTCTGGGTACTGTGGCATGGGATTCTCCTGAGGGTACGGATTCTCTAAGATCTCCCTAATGTATTCATCGTTGTCATAATAGGGATCTAGAGGGTCCAGACCTGGATAGGCTGCTAATTTTGGCAAGGTTTCGTCGTTTAGGTGGTAGCGTGGCACATAATCCCTATGATCATCGAACCATGGATCATAATTTGGGTCTAAGGGATTAGGGGCTGGTATCCTAGGTATTTCCTCAGGGTTAAAATCATGCATTTCTACCTCCATCGGCTGAGTGGGAATTAAAGGTAAGGGTTGTGGGGCTACTAGTTGTTCCAGATTTGGGTCGGTAGCAGTTGTTGCTAGAATATGAAAATTGGCTAAGCTCCTATTAAGCATATCCTGTGTATGGGCATCTGACTCTCGCTTAGCGGCTGCTAGGACTCTTTGCTGTTGCAACTTTCACATTCTTTTCCTACGCTCGAATGCTCCCTTACTGAACCATCCTCTCTTTTTCTGAGGGAATGGCTCTTCAGACTGAGCTTTAAAGGCAAACATCCCTTCTTCCTGATCAGCTGAATACCCAAAGAGGATAGGCTGGGAAGAAGTACCTTCACTTCTAGGTGAATCGGACAACTGACGATACACGTCTGAGGGTCCTTGATCACTTATACTGTAAACTAACAAATAGTCGAATAACACATAACAGTAAAATACAAATATGCATGTATTTTCATAATTTATTTCCTAACAATTTGGATAAGATTTTGATGTCAGCAGAACACTTCTGTGGCTGAATCAGTGGCTTAGCTCTGATACCACCTTCTGTCGCAACCCCCGCCCCCTTATCTGTCCCGGGAACGGGCGGCCGCGAACATCAGTTGTGGTGGTATCATTTTGTTTATTAATTTGGTAGCGGAAATTTCATCAGGACCGTAGTTAGGAAATGTTTATCTGAGTAAAACCACCATATTTTATATTAATAACCACATGGGTAAAATCCAAGTTTCTTATTACAACATATTTATAGGGATAAACCCTATTTTATTGAATTTAAAACATCGTCTTTTAGGTAACTTTTATAGCCACATTTTCCAAGCCGTCAGTGCTCTCCAGCTGGCTTTTTCCTAATTGGCTTTCATATTTTGTTACCTGAAACGCGTTTTAAAAACATTTGTCAGTGGGAAATGCTGGTGAATGAATCCTAGTTTAATCAAGAAGAGTTTTATCAATTAACACAGTATTGAGAGCGATCACAATGTTTATTTCTACACAATTACTCATTCAGTACTGTCAATCCTGACTGGTGGGTCATATTACACATTGGCTAACTCATTATCCAATTGTAATGTGTTACACATTTTGTATACAAAACCCCAACATACCGGCAGTAATTAAAGAACTACAAAGACTCAATCACTGCTTAATCACATTGTAAAACATTTAAGGTTTTGTGAAAACAAATTACAAAAAGGTTTACAAAAAGGAGGATAAACTCACATTGCGGTCTTAGACTTCGTTTAAGGGTTTCCTGGTGTTAATCTATAATTTACACAAATGTACATATGTTAGTATAATAACCCTTTATTTATATTAACGATACCCTCCTCGAGACGGCATTCCAACAACTACGTCGGGCAGAACCACGACAGTCGTTACGGAACCCTGGATCAATCGGGCAGCGTATCTAATACGTAACTGGGGTTATAATACTTACAACGGAGCAGAACTTCGTTAATTAGGGGGTATTATACTCGGAGATTATGCCTACTATGTGAGAAATTCGAGATAAAGAAAAGAAATGAACGAGTTTTCTGAAGATCCGATGCCTGCTACTTATAGGGCTGATTTTCGAGTCTCTTGCGGCCCGCGTAAGGTTATGCTAAGGCCTACGCGGCCCGCGTAGTAGAGGGGTCTAGGCCGTAGGTGATCCGTGTCACGGTATAGGTTCAACACGCGTTGCCACGTGTCAACACCGGGTGCGATTTGATCCTATAGCTGTCGCGGTCCGCGTAAGGTTTAGCCAAGGGCTACGCGGCCCGCGAGTGCCCCTAAAATTTTGTTTTTATTTAATTTTTATAAAAATAAAGGTATTCGGGGTCCGTTTTCGCGTACGGGGTGTATTTTAAGATATATATGGGTATTTTAAAATATATTAAGGTATCAAAAAAATTCAGAAGGGTTGTTATACATAAGAAAAGCATTGTTGGACAGCCTTTATGGCTGCCACATAAGCTTTTCTTATGTTATTGAAATTCCTTTTATTATAGAAAGTATAGATTGCTATAATATGATTGGGTACACGTGGAGCGTTATGATTTGATTATGTTTATAGGTTTTTATTTTGGCATGTATTGCAATTTAATGGTGAAAGTATCCAAGCTTAGCTTAGGAATTAAATGTCATTTAACGATTTTAACTCGCTTTAATGTTTTTACTTTTTAGTACTAGGACTAATCTCTAGAATCTCCTAAGATTAGGGCCCAAGGAATTAAAAGAAAAGGTAGTAGTGAGAAGAAGAATAGGGTTTTATTACATCTTTCAAAAATTACTTATGTATTAAAATTTTTATCTAAATTTGTACGCTCTTAAGTGGATGTTATTGTCGCTTCAAGACGTTTGTCTATAGCTCGAAAAGTAAATACTACGAGCTTAAGAAGCTTCTGGTCCAGTGCGTTTATAAAACTCGGTAAGACAAACAGATGGCCTGGACCAACCCCAACGCCAACGTGACTTTTAAGTTTCTCAAGGTATAGGGTCCGCAAACCTATCTGGAGTCAAATACGAACCCATACTTGAGGATAAACATGGTTAGGTAATGTTATAAAAATACACTTATAATACCCAACCACATTTTATGCAGTCTTTCTCTAAACTATTAATATGTTAATACGGATATAAAATATGTATTATTACAATACTAAATTAAAACTTTGTATAAAACGATTTAGATGGTTTTATACATAAATCTAAAATAAAACACAACCCGGATAAATCCCTTTATGTGTAAATCAGCCGGATTGCCTCTCTACAAAGAGAATACAATTCTTATGGAGTATGCTATATTTGATACTATAAATAATCTAGATAAGGAAATAGTCTATAAATTATCTAGATAAATAGTAAATGTTAATCATAATAAGACTTTAATAAATATCTGTAGAATGTATAAACCAATTATATATTAACATGTGCATTTTCTACGAAAAGTATAAAATGAAATATTTTAAGGGCATTAATGTCATTTGGGACTCGTGTGCACCTAATCAATGACAACAACATCAACAGCAAAGCCACCGAAGCTTTTGTACAATGCCTTGTAATATACACTCACAATAAGGGGAGTGGGGGTGGGAGCGTGATAGAATTATATCACTTGTTTTTTTTTTTGGAACACCGTCGCCACCACTCCCATCACTCGTGAAAAAAAGAACGCGTTGAACATATCACGCGTTGTAAAAAATTGATTGTATGTGTATGACTTGTACGTTGTGTATTAATATTTGTACGTTGGAATTCCATCACTAGTGATGACCACCGCCACTAAAAAATGTTTGTGAGTGATAGAATAGTGGTTGCTGACATGGCGGAACATGATTGGATGTTTGTGAGTGATGGAATTACATCACTTGTAACCACCCCCACTCCCCTAAGGCTAGAGGGTATGGTGATGGTCCATCCTTGGAGGACCATCCGCCACGTAGGCGCCACGTCATAGTCCTCCCAATGATGGTCCATCCCCCAAAAGTAGAGGGTATGGGAGGATGGTCCTAGTCATAGTCCTCCCCACCATTTTTATGTTTTTTTTTAATCTTCAACTTTTTTTTTAATCTTCTACCTTTTTTAACATTTAACAAATAAACTAACAAAAAAAAATTATCATTAATATTAAAAGACATTACATAAAAAAAAATATACACTTAGTTAAATGAACGAACATGAACAAAGGTCTCGTTCGTTCAATTGTGTTCGTGAACGTTCGGTAAGGTGTTCGTGAACATTTGTTCATTTGCGTTCGTTTATGTTTGTATGTTCGTGTTTTAATTAAAGATTTTTATACTTTCATATATTTTATCTATACTTTTTATACTATTAAACTTTTATTTATATCATTACCCTAACAATTAAACTAGGAAACTCTCTTTCACCTTGTTTATGCACCATTTCCCTTTCTTTTCTCATTATTTACATCGACGAATATGATCTACCTCCGTTCCACAGTAAGGGATTCAAGTTCTAGTGCTACTCTCTGGGTCATCCACCTTTATCCTTCATCGCGTTCGCCAAATTTATTTGTGTTCGTGAACCGTTCGTGAACACGCTCATTTCCTTAATGAACGAACACGAACATAAAATCTCGTTCGGTAAGTGTTCATGAACCGTTCGTGAACACATTTATTTCCTTAACGAACGAACACGAACAAGGCCTCGTTCGTGTTCGTTCGGTTCGTTTACAGCCCTATATGTACGTGTCGGTATAAATCTGATTTGCTCTACGTTTCGACGTAAACTTTTTCTAGGAAATGAGTCATGTCAAATATAATACATCTTTGTTAAAAAAGCATTTTTACATGCATATTTTTATGTACATTTCACTATAAATTTGAGTGGGTGTACGTTTCGACAAAAACTTTTTTTTGCGAAACGAGTCAGGTCAAATATAATATGTTTCCATGTTTATTTTGTGAATGTTTCACAAAGTTTGTTTCGAATCGACTAGAGTCAAATTGTGGTTTCTTTGAACGACAAACGAGCTTTTGTTTAAATTTTTTTTTTTTTTTTTGAACGGCCAATGAATCCTCCAAATGGGCTACTGGCGAAATTCACCACATTGGGATACACTCGCCTTCAAACCGGGGAAAACCCTCACCTAGGGACGAAGCGCGTGAACACTCGCCCGAAGGCACGACAGTGCGGTGAGGTAAAACCCGCTCAGTTCAAGGATCGAACTAGCGATTTCTATTATGAAGAATACAAGTTTGAACATGATTGTAGCTAGTAACATGCATTTAATTCTTTTTTTTTTTTTTGCGTTGAGAAATATATCGTTTCGTGTATGTATGTGTGTACCTTCAACAAAACAAAGATCAGCAACAAAAGCCTTAACCCTATTGTGTTTTGTTTTCAACGAGTTAACGTTAACCCGTGCGTTGCGGCGGGATGTTGATTATTAATGTAATTATTATAACTATACTAGGGGGAAGGCCCGCGCGTTGCCGCGGGTATTTATGAGTTTTTGCCGCATGTTGTCCAACGAGTTCACATAGTTTATTTTTAAAACCAATTTGTTAACACAACTAATATAGCAATTGAGTATAAAAAAAGAATTGACATAAACTCCTCAAAACGCAATGGCATCAGTGACTTCACCCACTGCTTGGCGGGCAGCAGCGCGATTGCATAAACAGATGGCAGTGAAAGACTTTGATTCAATACTTTGCATTATAGCATTACTGTAATGCTCTATGTCACGGCCCCCGTCCCGGTTTTACACGGTCCAGGAGCCGCGGGACAGAAATCCCGTGGTATTTATTAATTGAGTTGACAGCGGAAGATTTTACAGGATCTTTTAAAACTTGATACTGCCCGATTATTTTATTTCATAATTCGGGATAAATCCCGTAATTTACAATAGAGGAATTTCACGAGGAAATTCCCTGGTTTACAAAACATGTTTATTTATTTTAACTGAGCCACCTCTTCAAGCTGGTTAGTGCTCCGTAGCACGTTTTTCTTAATTCACAGCAGGTCGCCTGAAACATGTTTTAAAAATATTTTATCAGCGGGGAAATACTTGCGAGTCATTCAAGTATGTAAAACGACACATTAGTTATCAATTACAGCATAAGAGCGATTACAATGACTTTTATCTTATTTTTATCTGGCGCCGTGTCACCTGGTGACGATGGTCATACCACTATTGGGTCATTTCACCCAAGTAGTGATGATTATCACTGTTATGATTTATTAGCCTAACCGTGAGAAATTAGTAATGTGCACAATATGTCAATACCCCACTTAGCCAGTGATTCAAGATAACCACGACTTAATCCCTGAATACTTGGAGTATTGTAAAATACTGTTGATAAAAAGAGAATGTCTCACATTGCAGATTTAAACGGGCAGAGTTTAGCCTACTGTTTAGCCTTGTACCCTAATTTAAATAACAATGCACACGAACTAGGTCAGTAACTAATACAGCATTTAAGATAACTCACGAGACTAAAACCCTCACAACGAATGACAAAGTGCTATACTTAAACATCCATCGAATTCACGACAAATGACAAAGTATGGCCCTAATGTGGGCAGCACTTAAACATCCATCGGATAGTTTCAATCGATCGGACATTGAATCGTAGCAGCGATCGAGTTAATACCCTGTATCGTAGCAGCGCCTCGTTATCTTAAATTTCGATTTTGAGCAGTGATACTTCGTTTTTGTGAAAAGATTTCGACACCAGATGAAAGCTCATGATCGTTCCTATTTATAGCAGAATTTGGGGTTTACGCGGCCCGCGTAAGCCCCTTTTTATTCTTACGCGACCCGCGAGGAACCCTAGTCGTAGACTAGGGCTAGCGTGTCACACCTAGGGCTGCCACGTGGCCTGTTCGCTGAACCGGAGATTTTAAGAGCTGTCGCGGCCCGCGTAGACAACCCTTGTGTCTTACGCGGCCCGCATGAAGACCAAATTTCACATTTTATTGATTTTTCATGTACATTAGGGTTTTAGGGGTCCGGGTTTTCATTTGCGAGTTGTTTTGGGACATTTTTGAGGGTCCTTACATCCTCCCCACCTTATTTAAAATCTCGTCCTTGAGATTTACTTAAATAAGTGAGGATACTTTCGCTTCATTTCTGATTCCAGCTCCCAAGTATACTCTGGTCCTCCTTTTGAATCCCACTTGACTTTGACTAGCACTAGTCTTTTGTGCTTGAGAAACTTAATCTTTCTGTCTTCTATTTGTAGTGGTTTCTCAACAAATTTTAACTTTTCATTTACCTCTATATCTTGAAGAGGTACTACCAAGGATTCGTCAGACAGACATTTCTTGAGGTTGGATACATGAAATACATCATGTACCCCGGCTAGCTCATCTGGTAGTTGTAAGCGATAGGCTACCGGTCCTATGCGTTGGATTACTGGGAATGGTCCTACGTATCTTGGACTTAGCTTTCCTTTCTTACCAAACCGAACTACTCTTTTCCAAGGAGAAACTTTCAAGAGTACATTGTCTACAACTTGAAATTCTAGCGGCTTGTGTCTATTGTCTGCATAACTTTTCTGGCGATCCCGAGCCGTCTTTAGTCTTTCCTTGATTTGAATGTTCTTATCGGTAGTTTCTTGTACTATTTCAGGACCTGATAATTGGCTTTCTCCTATTTCTGCCCAGCAGACTGGAGTTCTGCATTTACGTCCGTATAGTGCTTCGAACGGGGCAGCTTCAATACTTGAATGATAACTATTGTTATAGGAGAATTCGATTAAGGGTAGGTGGTCATCCCAGTTTCCACCAAAATCTATCACACATGCCCTAAGCATGTCTTCCAGAGTTTGGATCGTCCTTTCACTTTGTCCGTCTGTTTGAGGATGGTATGCAGTGCTTAAATTTAGTCGGGTTCCCATTGTTTCTTGGAAACTTGTCCAGAAATGGGAAGTGAAACGACTATCCCTATCCGATACAATGGAGAGTGGGACTCCATGTAAAGATACTACTTCATCTACATACAACTTTGCCAACCTTTCCATGCTAAAGGTTTCCTTCATGGGTAGGAAATGAGCTGATTTGGTTAATCGATCCACAATTACCCAAATCGCATCATTACCCTTTCTGGTTTTGGGTAACTTAGTAACAAAATCCATTGTTATGAGTTCCCATTTCCACACAGGCATTTCTAATTGTTGTAGTAGACCTGAGGGTTTCTGGTGTTCTGCCTTAACTTGTGAACAAGTAAGACACTTAGAAACATATCTAGCTATGTCCTTTTTCATTCCTATCCACCAGAAGTTATTTCTTAAATCTTGGTACATTTTTTTGTTACCAGGATGCATGGTATACCTAGATTTATGGGCTTCCTCTAAAATCTTATTTCTTAATTCTCCCTGTTTAGGTACCCAAATTCGTTTCTTATGGAATCTCCAAATTCCATCAGCTCCCTGTTCTAATTCCTTTATTCTTCCTTTCATTCCTTCAGCATCATCCTTGATTGTTGTTTCTTGAATGCTTTTCAGTTGTTCCAGTAAGTCTAATTGTAAACTTAATCTAAGAGCACGAACTCGTCGTTGTTTCTCATGATACTTACGACTTAAGGCATCAGCAACTACATTTGCTTTTCCTTCGTGATATTGAATATCACAGTCGTAGTCACTTAGGATTTCCATACATCTCCTTTGTCTCATGTTTAATTCTTTTTGCCCAAATATGTATCTTAAGCTTTTATGGTCTGTATAGACAGTAAACTTACTTCCGTACAGATAATGTCTCCAAATCTTAAGGGCAAAACTTATGGCTCCTAACTCTAAATCATGAGTCGTATAGTTTTCCTCGTGCTTTTTCAATTGCCTTGAGGCATACGCAATTACCTTCTTGCGTTGCATTAGCACACATCTTAATCCGAGTTTTGAAGCATCACAGTAAACTTCAAAATCTTTTGTTCCTTCTGGTAAGGCTAGAATTGGAGCATTTGTTAATTTCTGTTTTAAAATCTTAAAAGCTTCTTCTTGTTTAGGTCCCCATTCAAACTTAACTGATTTACAAGTTAGCTTAGTTAATGGTACAACTATCTTGGAAAAATCCTCAATAAACTGTCTATAATATCCGGCTAATCCTATAAAACTTCTAATTTCCATAGCTGACTGCGGGACCTTCCATTTGATGATCGCTTCTATTTTGGAGGGATCGACATGAATACCTTCGTGATTCACCATGTGTCCTAAAAATTGCACTTCTTGTAGCCAAAATTCACACTTCGAGAATTTGGCATAAAGCGTCTCCTTTCTTAGCAAGGTTAAGAGTACATGCAGGTGCTCACAATGTTCCTCCTGACTTTTGGAATAAATAAGTATATCGTCGATGAAGACAATTACAAATTTATCCAAGTACGGTTTACAGATTCTATTCATCATATCCATAAATGCTGCTGGAGCATTTGTTAATCCGAAGGGCATGACTGTAAACTCGTAATGACCATACCTAGTTCTGAAAGCAGTTTTAGGTATGTCTTCTTCTTGTACTTTCAACTGATGGTATCCGGAGCGTAAATCTATCTTAGAAAAATATCTAGCTCCCTGAAGTTGATCAAAAAGATTATCAATCCTAGGTAATGGGTATCGATTCTTAATTGTAACCTTATTCAATTCCCTATAATCGATACACATTCGCATTGAACTATCTTTCTTTTTCATAAACAACACTGGAGCTCCCCACGGGGATGAACTAGGTTGTATAAATCCTTTGCTTAGTAATTCATCTAACTGCTTTTTCAGTTCTAGCATTTCGGTGGGTGCTAACCGATAAGGTGCCTTGGCTATCGATGTAGTTCCAGGAATTAGATGAATTCTAAATTCTACTTTCCTATTGGGTGGTAATCCCGGTAGTTCTTCTGGGAATACATCTGGGTATTCGAATACTACAGGAATTTCTTTAAGTTCTTTACCTTTCGTGTTAATGATTACTGAAATCATATACACCATTTCTTGTTTTCTTGAATAACTGGCCAACTTCATTGCTGAAATGAATTTCAGTGGCTTTCGTGGTTTATCTCCTGTAATCACCACTAATTCTCCTGTGGGTGTATGAATTTCTATGGAATTCTTATCACATAGGATTCGAGCATGGTTGGCTACTAACCAATCCATTCCTAACACAACATCGAATCCGGCTAAATTCATAGGTAACAGGTTTGCAGAAAATTTATGGCCTACAAGTTCTATTCTTCCTTCTTGCAAAACCTTATTTATGTTAACAGAATTCCCATCTGCCGTTTCTACCGTAAAAGTTTGTCTAAGGTTGGTTAAGGGTAAATTAAATGCTTGGCAGAATGAAGTATTTATAAAACTTTGGTTTGCACCAGAGTCAAATAATACTTTTGCATAAACGTCGTGAACTAGAAACGTACCGGCTATCACATCAGGGATTAGCTCTGCTTCCTGAGTAGTCAGTTGGAAGGCTCTTGCGTTTTTCTTGGTAGTTCCTTCTGCAGGTTTGGCTTTGTTATCAGCTGGTTTGACCAATTTCGGGCAGTCTGGCCTAAAATGTCCAGCTTCTCCGCAGTTATAGCAGACTGTTGCTTTCTTCTTCCTGCAATCTTCTTCTTGATGCCTCGGAATTTTGCAAAAATTGCAATACCCTTTGCATATACTAAAATGCTTCCTTTTACAGATATTGCAAAATGGAACAGTGGAAGATTGCCCAGTTCCCTTTTTCTTGAAATTACTTCTGTTACCCACGCGAAATCCTTGGGTAATCTTTTGGGCCACTTCCTTTTTCCGGGTTTCTTCTCTTGTGCGTACCAGCCCGTCAGTTAGGGTGTTAGCTAATTCCACCGCATCGTCAATAGTGCGGGGTCTCGCAGCTTTGACAATGTCACGGATTTCGCCAATCAATCCCCAAATATAACGGGAAATAAGTACCGGTTCTTGCGAAGCCAAGGTTGGTACCACTCTCACATACTCGAAGAATGTCGAAGTATATCCTCGACAGTCTACATCCACCATCCGGTGGTTCAGGAACTTATTTGTCATTTGTTCCTTTTCATATTCGGGACAGAATTTTCTTTCCACCAGACTTTTAAATTCTTCCCAATTCATGGCATAGACCACATTGCTTCCCTTGGCTTGTAGTATCGTGTTCCACCATTCTAGCGCCCCTTCTTTAAAAAGATGTGACGCGTACATGACCTTGTCTTCTTCGGCACATTTACTTATCTTAATTACTGCTTCGGTTTTCTCCAACCAACGCAGCGCCGTAGTCGCTCCTTCATTGCCTGCAAATTCAGCTGGTTTACAGGCAAGAAATTCCTTGTAAGTGCAACCAGGCGTTGCAGCTTTCATTCTTTTGAGAACTGGGGCTTGCAGTACATCATCATTATTGTTATTGTTGTTGTTGCCGCCTCCGTTTACACTATTACTGAAATTGTCTTCATGAGTACGTTTGCTAGGAATAATTTGAGGTTCAACTGGATTTCGAGCAGCAGCAAGTATTGCTGGAATAGCATTGGCTATTCCCTGAGCAACGATATTCTCGATATCTTGCCTATTCAGAAATTGATCTTCATTGTTTTGTTCAGATTGATTCACTTCATTAACGGGTTCATTACCAGCGTTTGCCATCTAGTAATTAATTTATATAAGTGATTAGCATAAAATAATTAATAACCAAATATAACAAAACAATTGCACATAATCATGTCAATACGTATAGCCAAAATTGTCGACTTTTTGACGTTCGATATTTTATATATTATAATAGGCATCCGTACACACTGGTTATCTTAAAAAAGTTTTATTTTTAAGTTATTACACATACTTATATTTTTATGATTATATTATTACTATTAAACACGCATTCCCTCAACCATACCACCACCGTCAGCAGGCATTTCAGAAACGACGCTCCCTCTCGTCGTATTTCCAGGTAATTCGTTCTCCCACATCCCTAATCCTGTTTCCTGCATCTATTAGCTCCTCGCCATAATGACGGAGTTTCGCCAAGTTTTCGGAGCTCATAGGTGGGTGTAATGGAGGCTCCGGGTCAAACTGGGGGAAAAAGGTATCAGGGTTATTCAGGAGATTTTGGAATTGCCAGTCGGTGGTCCACCATTCTTCCAGCTCTCCTAGAGGTCGGGGGTGGATAGTAGGATCTGGGATAGCAGGTTCCAGATTGACTGGAAGTTGGGCTTCAGCGGAATAATTGAAAAGGTTTTCATTGACAGGTTCGAGGTTTTCATTGGCCGGTCCGATGAGGTCGCTATTAGCCAGTTGGTGATCCAACTCTGATGCGTGGTTGAAAACCGGTGAACATAATCGGATAACTTGATGATTTTATGTACGTTTTAAGTTCGGATAGCCTACTTTTAATCACAAATATGTTTTGTAGGTTTGACAAATTTAAGGAGCTTTTTGGGAGCTTTACAAGTCATCGGGTCAAAGAACGGTGCACCGGAACGCGAAACAAATCAACCGGGAACGCGAGACGCGAAAAACAAAAACTGAACAAACGGGAGCCCGTCGGTGACGGGTAGGGACCCCGTCGGCGACGGGCAACAGAAAACCAATCCGGAGAATCTTGTTGTTAAGTGCTGGCAATTATTGTTGACTTGCTTTACTAAATACAAGTTCGGGTTTTTAGTCAAAATAAGACCAAGAACATTAACTAGGAGCAGCAATTGGAGAAAATTATCAACAACAAAGTCTTCTAGCATGGGAGTTCATACGGAGAAGGTGATCAAAGTCTACCAAGGAATTGAATGCTCAAAGCTTGAAGATGTGAAAGCTCTAAATCCTCCATGGTTATATAAAGCTCTCATCCAAGATGAAGAAGAACACCTCTATCTACACACCTCCATATCCAAGTTCCATTCCAGAAATCTACTCTTACATAGTTGTAAGTTTCACAATCATCTTCAACAAACCTTCATTTTACATCAAGAGTATTCTGCATTTTCCATTCTTCAAGCTCCAAGATGACTTCCGGCAAGTTTCATTTATCCGGTGAACAAGCTCCGGCAACCATGAGTGGCTAATCATCTCGGTTTCACCCCGGTGTAGGTAGTTGTTTAATTTATGGTTTTGAATTGTTCTTGCTTCAATTTGTGACAATTTGTGTATGATTTTAGAAACCTTTGACAATAGCTTGCATTTGTTTCGAATTCATAAACTGTCGAGCGAAGATGAAAGTTATGACTTTATGAAATGGTTATGTGCAATATGCGTTGTCTTGGTTAGGATTTACTTGTGTTGATTACAAAGTGTATTCTTGTCCGTTCATTGAGCGTTGATAGTTATTAGCACCTAAGTCACGGTACACTAAATCCGCTAATCGTATGCATTTGAGTTGAGGCTTTAAACTTGTAGAAACCATAAGTTAGCAACTATCGAAACCGGGTGTGATTCCTTTATTTGTTATTGTTTAGAAATCTTATATTTATCACCATTGTTAACTAGGAATTTGTATTCAATTAAGTGCTTATATTTATCTAAAACAGAATTTTCACAACACTAGGCACCTAGCAAAGTTGGCTAGGCGCGCGAAAGGGTGCATCCTAGACCCGGGTTCGAATCCGGGGACGGCCAAAGTCACCATTTTTGGTTCATCTCACCATTTTTTATTACACATATAAGTTAGACATCTTTCATCAAAAACAAAAATACAAAACTTTTATTAGCAAGCTTCATAAATTGTGACAAACATTTTAGTTCTAGTAAATCCATTCGCAAACCACATACTCTTCGTGGATCGACCCCTTTCTACCACTAGCTATTTGTTAAGGGTAATTTGGGCTTATAAATATTATCTTTGACCGGAGCGCGACAATCCGATCAAATTTTGGCGCCGTTGCCGGGGAGTTCGTGCGCTTTGTGTTTGGATAATTTTCATAATTTTTTGTAGTAATTTTCAGAATTTTTGTGATTAAGTTGCTTTGTTTCTTTTTGCTATTTTCTCTATTTTCTTGCTACGCGGGTGTGTTACTTGTGCAGATCATACTTACAAGTAGTGCATGCATACAAGGAATTCCGGTAGAACCTCACCACTAGTGTTCGAACCGGAGGTTGAGCGTTTAGTTCGAAGAAACTTAGCCACTCGGTTAGAGGCAACACTTGCTTCTAATCAACCCAACACCAATTCACAACTTACACCATCCATTGAAACCAATTCAATGGCAAGCCAAAATTCCAACCAAAACCCAAATCCACACCAATTTCAATACCAAAGCAATCTCCCTCCCATTCCAAATATTCAACATATGCCTCAAGAACAACCGGGTGGTAACATCAATACCGGACCACCCACACCACCTTTCCAAAACCAAAATCCCAACAACAACCAAAGAACACCCCAACAACAAAACCTTCATCAACAAGCGTATCGTGGCAATCCCGCGAACGAAGACCCATTTTTCAACTTAGACGATTTGAGGAACGCCATTCCTAATGACGAACCTTATAGTGTTCCCGGTTATCAATCACCGGAGCATGAGAGTGTTCATACGGAGAATTCGGATGACGGGAGTTACTATGATGATCGGTTCTATAATGACGGAGATTGGGGAGGTGAAGATTTTGACTATCAAAATGCCAATTATGTGGGGATGAATGACGGTTACGGGAATAATCGCCAACCACGAAACAACCACAACAACAATGGTAATCCTCATCGGATTCCTCGTTTCGTGGGGGGAGGTTATCAAATGGGTGACCAAGGTGGAAATCGAAGAAATGATCGAAGAGGTGATAGAAGGGATAATAGAAGACCGGTCAACCAAGAAGTAAACGGTCCACATCGTCATCAACAACCTCCACGGGGAGTGAATGACCGTTTTCGACCGGTAGTTACCGACAACGATTCACCTATAGTATGTGAAAGGCGAATGTTTGATTGTAAGCCTCACTACATCAATATACTTCCCCACTTCAATGGGAGGTCTAATGATGAGCCTTACACACACTTGGCTGAATTTTCATCCATATGTAATACTATCGGTGGACACAACTTTGCATTGGAGGAGGTCAAGCTTAGATTGTTCCAATTTTCATTAAAAGACAAGGCAAAACAATGGTTTCTCACACTTCCCGCGAATAGCATCCGAACATGGGAACAGATGCAACAAGTCTTTCTAGATGAATACTATTCGATGTCGAAGACCGATGATGCACGGGATGAAATAAGATCATTTCGACAACTATCGAGTGAACCGTTACATGAAGCATTCACTCGATTCAAAGAGATGATGCGAAATTGCCCACATCACCAAATAGAAAAGTGGGAACTAGTGAAGTGCTTTGTACGTGGGTTGGATGATGCAACATGGAATCGCCTCGAGTCAACAAGCAACGGGACTCTTTTAAGCAATCATGAAGATGACGATTGGGAGTTTCTTGAGCGAATGAGCAAACGGTCAAAGGAGAAGGAATCGGCCGATAGAGCAAAGAAACATCCCGTTTCCCGGTCGCTTCCCGATTTTGATTCTAAGGATAGGATTTCTACCTTAGAACGGGAGTTGGCTCGTATGAAGAAGAAGGAGGTAAATGCGGTCCAATTTGCGGTATGTGAAGATTGTGGAGAAATTGGCCATAAGGCCGATCAATGTCCAACGGGACCAAGTGAGTACACCGAGGAGGTTAACGAAGTGTTCGGGGAAAGAAAAAATAATGACATGAATTCGAACACTTACCACCCGGGATTGAGAAACCATCCCAACTTCCGATATGGGAACGCCGCAAACCAAATGAACCCGAATTTTCAACCGGGTAATCAAAGCGGGTCATCATATCCGAATCGCCAAGGTGGTAACCAAGGGGGTTATCAACGTCCTTACAACCAAGGATACCAAGGTAGAGATAATAATAATTATCAAAATGGGTATCAAAGAAGTTACAACAACCAAGGCGGTAATGGAGGCGGGTCGAACAACCAAGGAGGTGGCAATGATGTAAATGTGAAATTGGATGCTATGCTTTCAATGATGCAAAAATCCCAGAAGGACAATGAGATTCGGGATAAGGTACACGAGTTGTTAGCAAAACAAGTCACACAACTCGCGGAGGAAATGGCTCAAGTGAGAGGAAGCGCGGGCAAGTTTCCAAGTGACACAACGGTAAACCCTAAGCATCAAGGGTCGAGTTCAAGAAACACACGTGAGGTACCTATTAATAATGTTACTTTACGTAGTGGTCGACAATTAGAAAATGGTGTCAAAACACCACCACCTCAATTTGTTGAAGGAGTGGTGGAAGATGCAAGTGATAATGAGAATGAGGGTGGTCAAACGGGTCAAAATAAAAATGACTTAAAAAATAATAACAACACTCCCGTTGTGACCATACCCGTCCCTAAGGCTAAGGAAAATGGTGTGGAGGTTAATACCGCTCCTTATCCCGAAGCATTGAAGGGACCGATCAAAAATATTGTAAACAAAAGAGGTCCACAACAAGATGAGTTGTTGGAAATTTTTAAGCAAGTGAAAATAAATTTACCTCTTCTGGATGCAATTAAGCAAGTACCATCCTATGCTAAGTACTTGAAAAATTTATGTACCCAAAAACGAACTCATAAATTTCCCAAGAAATTAGACTTAACCAATAATGTGAGTTCGATTCTTTCGGGTGCACTTCCACCTAAGCTCCAAGATCCGGGTGCGCCTATCATTTCAATTCAAGTAGGCGATTTTAAAATCAATCGGGCACTTCTAGATCTTGGTGCTAGTGTAAGCATTTTACCGGGTAGTTTGTATGACCAATACGAGTTTGGCCCACTTAAGACATCAAACACCACCGTGGTGTTAGCCGACTTAACACCCAAACTACCCCGTGGAATTGTTTCGGATGTGATAGTAAAAATAGAAGATTTTTATTATCCGGTGGACTTTTTAGTACTTGACTATGTGACCCATGACCCAACCAAGCAACCTACGGTGATTTTGGGTCGACCGTTCTTAGCAACTGCAAACTCTCTAATTGATTGCAAAAAGGGAACGGTTGACATGACATTTGGAAACCGAAGGTTGAGGTTGCATGTTTTTTCGGAACTTATGAACCCTTCAGTTGATGATGAATGCTATATGGCGGACATCATTGACACGTGTACACCTATTTGCGATACAATCATGAATGGGGACAACACAATGGAGGACTGTTATATGTTTGATAGGTCGCAAGTGGAAACGGATAGGAGCATGGATGAAGAGATGAAAGAATTGGAGGTTATGGCAATGAAAGAAGGAAGACCCACTTGGACACATCATGTGGAAAGTCTTCCGGAAAGCATCGATACAAAGTTAAAACCATCTTTGGAAGAACCTCCGGTGCTAGAGTTGAAGGTGCTACCCAAGCATCTCAAGTATGCTTATGTGGGGGAAGGTAGCACACTCCCGGTTATCATTGCATCAAACTTAACTGAGGAGCAAGAAGGGAAATTGATGAGTGTTTTGCTCGCCAATCGGGCGGCAATTGGATGGACCATCGCTGATTTGAAGGGAATTAGTCCTTCGGTAGTCATGCACAAGATCATCACGGAAGATGGTATGAATCCTTCTCGCGACACACAAAGGAGACTAAATCCCAACATACGAGAAGTGGTCAAAAAGGAGGTCCTAAAATGGCTGGATGCGGGTATCATTTACCCAATCTCGGACAGCGAATGGGTGAGCCCAACACAAACGGTTCCAAAGAAAGCGGGTATACAAGTCGTCAAAAATGACGCAGGTGAAGAGGTAGCCACTCGGCCGGTAACCGGGTGGCGAATTTGTATTGATTATAGGAAGTTGAATGCCGCAACTTCCAAAGATCATTTTCCTTTACCCTTTATTGATCAAATAGTTGAGAAATTATCGGGGCAACAATTTTATTGCTTCATAGATGGCTATTCGGGTTACAACCAAATCGCCATCCATCCAGAAGATCAATCAAAGACCACGTTTACTTGTCCATATGGCACGTTTGCATTTAGGCGAATGCCATTTGGATTATGTAACGCCCCCGCCACCTTTCAAAGGTGTATGATGAGTATCTTTTCGGATATGGTGGGGAAGTCTTTGGAAATTTTCATGGATGACTTCTCAATTTTTGGGTCATCGTTTGAGGCTTGTTTGGACCAACTAGATAAAGTGTTAAAAAGATGTGTCGAAACTAGTTTGGTCCTAAGTTGGGAAAAGAGCCATTTCATGGTTCAAGAGGGAATCGTGTTGGGGCACGTAGTGTCAAGTCGTGGGATAGAGGTTGATCGTGCAAAAATACAAGTTATATCCACTCTACCATATCCCACAACTATTAAAGGTATTAGATCATTTTTAGGTCACGCGGGTTTTTACCGACGATTTATTAAGGGTTTTAGTGATATAACCAAGCCCTTATGTAATTTGTTGTTAAAAGACCAACCATTTGATTTCAATGAAAAATGTGAAAACGCTTTTAACAAACTAAAAGAGAAGCTAGTTGAGTCTCCAATCTTGCAATCGCCAAATTGGTCTTTTCCTTTCGAAATTATGTGCGATGCGAGTGATTATGCGGTAGGGGCCGTATTGGGACAACGGATTGATAAGAAGCCCGTAGCTATATACTACGCAAGTAAGACTCTTTCGGATGCACAAATGAATTACACCACCACCGAAAAAGAGCTACTTGCGGTAGTATATGCATTGGATAAATTTCGGTCATATATATGGGGTAGTAAAGTGATTATTTACTCTGATCACACTGCAGTTAGGTACCTCATGGAGAAAAAGGATGCCAAGCCGAGATTGATCCGATGGGTGTTGTTGCTTCAAGAGTTCAATTTGGAGATACGAGACAAGAAGGGAACCGAAAACGTAGTGGCGGACCACTTATCTCGGTTGGTAGTTGAAGATGATCCTAAAACATTAGAGATCAATGAGTCTTTCCCGGATGAGTACATTATGAAAGTAGATAAGTTACCTTGGTATGCAAACATTGTGAATTATCTTGTTACAGGTGACTTACCAGCTCATTGGGATAGACGAAAGAGGCAACATTTCCTTTCTCAAATCAAGTACTACCAATTGGAAGAACCACACTTGTGGAAGAAGTGTGCGGATCAAGTGATAAGAAGATGTATAGCCGATGAGGAAATTCCAAGCGTTTTGCAGCATCTTCATTCGTTTGCATGTGGTGGCCATTTTAGCGGTCACAAAACGTGTCACAAAGTCTTAAACAGTGGTCTTTATTGGCCAACTATTTTTAAAGATGCAAACGAATTTGCTAGAAATTGTGTGGAGTGCCAGAAATTAGGGGGTCTCTCAAAACGGGATGAGATGCCCATGCAACCAATTCTCGTAGTCGATGTTTTCGATGTATGGGGTATTGATTTCATGGGCCCATTCCCCAATTCTTATGGCAATTTGTATATCTTGGTGGCCGTTGACTATGTGTCAAAATGGGTCGAAGCAATAGCCACCAAGACAAACGACCATTCCGTGGTTTGTAACTTTGTCCAAACCAATATTTTCACAAGGTTTGGGATTCCTCGTGTCATCATAAGTGATGGAGGATCTCATTTTAAAAACTTTCGGTTTGGAAAGCTATTAAAACGGTTTGGTGTTGACCATAGAATTGCTACCCCCTATCACCCGCAAACAAGCGGGCAAGTTGAAGTGTCAAACAGGCAAATTAAGAATATTTTGCAAAAGACCGTGCGGGCGGACCGTAAAGATTGGTCAATCAAATTGAACGATGCTTTATGGGCCTACCGTACGGCTTATAAAACACCCATTGGCACTACACCTTATCGTTTGGTGTATGGTAAAAACTGTCACTTACCAGTAGAACTTGTGCATAAATCATTATGGGCAATTAAAGAGGTTAATGTTCAATATGATGATGCAGGGAAAGAAAGGAAACTCAAGATATGCGAGTTAGAGGAGCTAAGGGAAATGGCATACGAATACGCGTCAAAGTATAAAGATGGAATGAAGAAGGCGCATGATGCCAAACTGAGAAAGAAAGAATTTGAAGTAGGGCAAAAGGTGTGGCTCTACAATTCGAAACTCAAATTCTTTCCCGGAAAGCTCCGAAGCAAATGGATGGGACCCTATGTGATCACCCGGGTCGGAAAATTGGGTGATGTTACTATTGAGGACCCGAAGGATGGGTCACGACAAACGGTAAATGGTCATCGATTAAAACCGTTTCTTGATGGTAACGAAAACATGGACAAAAACAGAGAATCGGTAAGCTTTGTGGTAAGCACACCGATTTACGAGGTCAATTAAAAAAGGGCCGGTAACATTTAGTGTACAGTTAGGTTTAATAAATTTTGTGTGTTTATGATATAATCGTTTTCATTTTCTACTAACCTTGTTTGAATGTGTGAAGTCCGGACATCATAAACGTATTTTGAAGACGTAAGGTATGTTTTCAGATTTTGTTTTATGCATTGAGGACAATACGCGTTCTTTTAGGAGGTGGTAGAGCCATTAACGGTTCTCGTGTTCGTGTTTTTAAATTATTTTAAATTTTAGTTTAGAAAATTCTAATATTATGTTTAAGGTTTAATGTTTAATTAAGTTTTTTTTTTTTAATAATTATGTTTTTAAGGTTTTTATTATGTTTTAGGGTTTTTAAGGTTTAATGTTTTAGGTTATCATGTCATGTTTTTAGTTTTTAATTATAATGTTTTTAAGGTTAATATTAATGTTTTTAATGAGTAATGATAATATTTTTAGGGTTTTTAAGGATAATGTTTTTAGTTTCTTATGTTTTTGTTTTTAAGGTTAGTTAATGTTGTCATGTCTTATTATTACTAATTAAGGTTTTAATATTTTAAGTTTAAGGTTTTAGTTTTAAGGTTTTAATATGTTAATGTGTGAAGATTTTTAATTTTAAGGTTATTTTGTTAGATTTCTTTTTTAGATTATCAATATTAATTAGGTTGTCATGATATGTTATGTTGTTAAGGTTTTTAAAGTTAATATTTAATGTTTTAATGTTTTAAGTTGAAAAAAAAAAAAAAAAAAAAATTTTGAAAAAACTACAACCCGTCGGCGACGGGTGTGATGACCGTCGGCGACGGGCATTGGTTAAGACCGTCGGACAAGTTTAACCCGTCGACAGGAGGATAAGGCGTCGCCCGTTTTCATGTTTTCTACAACCCGTCGGCGACGGGTTGGGACCCCGTCGGCGACGGGCTTCCTTTTACACGCCGGGCTGATTCGTTTTTTAGGTGCTAGGATCGAACTCACAACCAAATTTAACCATTTAAACCTCAACCAAACTCGTTTTTACCCCACAAAACATCCGAAAATCAGTCCATATCACACATACTACCCTAACAACTTCATCAAATCAGATCATACAAGCTCTTGTACTTCATCTTTTTCACATAGCTCCTCAAGAACACCCAACCTCCAATCTTCCATAACTCACCCGATTCTCACCCAAATCCAGAGATTTTTGAGCCTAAGGTGTGTAATTTTTCAAGGGAAACAAAACCCCCATAACGGTTTCCATTAATTCTTGCTCGTTTGCAAGATCTTTGAGCGTGAAATTCTAGGGTTTTTGAAGAGTGTCATCCAAATCTTTCGTTTTGCACTTTTCCTTTGTTCTCTTGTTAGTTAACATCAAAGGTATGTATGTTCAGTAATATTATGCAAGAATTTTATATGAATTGTTGATTTCTTCCGAAATTTTAAACTAATTGTTTAAGAGTAGGTTGTTTATTACAATGTATGATGATTTAGCATGAATTTGAGAATGATTGCTTGATTTGGGTAGGATTTGACCATGTTTAGTCTTAGTGATGTGATTACACTAGATTAAGGCATGATTGAACATAATTTGTAATGTTGAAATATTGTTAGAACCATGAAATTTTGAGAAATCTTGAGGTTAAACATACTAAATTGATATGAAGATGTTAAAGTTAACAACTTTGGATTTTTGAAAATCATATTTTTTGCATCTAATTATTAATTAGAATTCAACATTACACATTATGTTCAGGGTATTAGTTAGATTGGTTGTTTTGGATGGAATTTGAACATGTTAGCCATAAGTGATGTGATTACACTTGGTATGAATATGATTTGAATATGAAGACGATGTTGAAATTTTGTTGAAATTATAAGAAATTGTAAGATTAACAAGAAATTGATAAGTTTATGACAAAATGAGCAACTTTGGAAGTTTAAAATGGCGATTTTGCATATGCTTGTTAATAAAAACTTCAACATCATATATCATGTTCAAAGTTTGAGAATTTAGTAAGATTTTGGGGTCATGTTGATAATTGGTTGTTCTTGTGAATGTAGTTATGGCCGGTGGAAGGAAAAAGCAAAAGACCACAGCACAAGGATCTTCAGCTGGAGCAGGGTCGTCTTCAGGGATATTACCAAGAAAATGGGAACAATTAACCGCCATGGAAGAAGGTGACCCAAGACTATTTCGCCAAGACTGGGTCTGGGCAAAGTTTAGAGATAGTGAAAGTGCCAAGGTATGGGATGATGATAAAAACAAATCATTATCCAGATACAATGATAGGAAGCTTGAAGCTAAGCTGTGGAAATGGAAGATGGTCACTAAAGTTCAGACCTCGGTTCCAGAAAGGGCTGTTTGTGAAAGGGTGGTTAATGTGGAGGAGTTTAGGCAACTTGGTATCACCCAAATGTTTGAAAAGTTGGGTTGGGAAAAAGTACTAGACTGGTGCGAAGATAACACTTCGCGAATCTACTTGTCCGAAGTTTGTGAGTGGCTGTCGACTTTGAAGTTTGTAGATAAAGATAAGCACCCTTCGGAATGGAAACTGGTTGGAAAGACAACTCGAGGGACAATGACAATGTCCTTCGAATCGATAAACTGCATCGCCCGTTTCGACTCATTGGGGGTGCAAGCATATGATTATCCGGAAACGGAGAAATTTTTGGATACTCATATGAATGAAACTGATCCGGATCAAATGATGAAGATTATCTTACCATACCAAGAAGGGGGGGAAGCTAAAAAGAGGCACATGTCGATCGAAGCCAAAATTCTACAAGGAATTTCTGTAGAAAATATAATGGTGCGATTTGGTGATCGAGGTGGGATAAGAGGACCTGATTGTAGGGTTGTCCATGCTTTGTTATACGGGACTCCTACTTTATCATGGAGGCATATAGTAATGATCAACACATGGGCTACTCGGGAGTCGTCCCAGAGGCGTTTTATTCCATACGCACGCCTCATTAGTGCCATGATTGTTCAGCAAAACTGCTTGCCTCAGAACTCGCTTTGGATTACAAAACCCCTTGAGGAATTTGATCAAGCTTCTATGAGAAAGAATTGGAGTATTTTTGTAGAGATACGTGGAAACAAGTATCTAGTGACCGACAAATTGGGTCATAGTTACGACTTCACGGATCCAAATCCTCAAGGGGCTGGAGGAGACGAAGAAATGTTGAGTGAAGAAGAAGAAGAAGAAGCTGGACCTTCCGGTCCCCGTCAACCACAGCGACGATACAGGATGATGCCACATCGAGAACTCAATGCAGATGTGGCCAATTTTGTAAGGCAACGACGGGTACCAACATATGGGGACTTCACCCGGGGAGAGCAAGCAAACTATGATAATACCTCGGCTTGCCTAGGTGAAGGTCGAGAATACAATAGAAGGAGAGAAAATTGGGAAGGATCGCAAGGAGCTTATTTGCATCAACAATGGGATTCCCAAGCGGCCTATCGTGAGCAAATGAATAAATTCATGGAAGAGCAACAACTGCAACAACAAATGCAACGATCACAAATGGAGCGTTACATGCAGTTACAAGAAGAAGATATGGCCCGAAGGCGGGCATGGGAAGAAGCGGAGGCTAGAAGGAGACAAGAAGCTAGAGAAGAAGAGCGAAATCGATGGCGTGCTCTAGCTTTGTCTCAAGAATTGGCTTTTAACAACGCTAAGGTGCTCCACGATCAAGAGCGCCACCAAAGAGATCTTCTAGCCGGTCTTCCGTATGCCGAACACTCGGGGTGGACAAATTACTCCGAGATTCCTCATCCATTAGGCCCAAACGACCCAACTCCTCATTGGCCAGAAGCGGTAGGTTCAAGTTTTGTTCCCATCCCTTACCAACCACCACCACAACAAGGAGAGCAAAGCCCACTCGATAATCTTCGGGACATGTGGGAGTCTCTCACCGGTTACCCGTACCAGCCAAACCCGCCAAGAGACCCTAACGAACGATACCAGCGGTGAAGGTGTGGTATGTTTTGTTTTTATTTGTGTGTTTATTTTATTTGGTGTGTTTTATTTTTATTTTGTCTTTCATTTGTTTTATCCACATAAACAAGGTAAAAATATGCATAGCTTGGTAACTTGTTCATAAAAATGGTAGAACTAGGTAACTAACAAATTTTGATGGTTGTGAGAAGCATGCTTCTACACGAGGGTTAGAATTTGTAGGTACAAAAGGTTCACGAGACAGCCATTCTTATGAAGAGAAGAAGAAGATATGGAACTCAAGAAACAAAAATCAGGTGCATGCGTTTCCATTTTACCTTGTTTATTAATAATAAGTGGATTGTTGGTTAAATGTTTGAATTCGGGGTGAACTTTGGGAGGGTTAGCCGTGTCACATCCCTTGTGCATTTTTAAAACTCTAGTTCTTACACATTGAGGACAATGTTTACCTCAAGTGTGGGGATGGGGGAGTAGTAAAAGTTTTCGATTTTGACCCGTTCATTTAAATACTACACATTGAGGACAATGTTTACCTCAAGTGTGGGGATGGGGGAAAATTTCAAAAAATTTTCAAAAGTTTCTTGTTTCAAAAGTAATCTTAAAAGCACAAGTAGCTAAGTCAACAAGGGATGGCACAACCCATTTGGTCTTTTGTCATGGTCAAGTTCAAATTAATAGCATGAAGGGTATCTAACGGGTGGTTATTTGGGAATAATTCGCCTAAGGAACTAGCATTTGGTGCATATCACATATCATACCCTTATAAGAGAGATTTTGGGCCACTTTCATAAATCATATATACACATATTTCTTTGTTTGAGTGGACCATTAGTCATGTATTGTAGAACTTGCATCTTTTGATACGTTCGAGACCATAGACCGAATACAAGCACGAGAATGATTAAGGCATTAGGTAAACCTTTTCCTTTTTACACCATTCTTATACCCTTACCCAAAAAAATTATCCCTTAGTAGCCAACTTTGAGCCTAAACCTTCGTTTGACAACCCACTTATCCAACAACCTTAAACCTTTTTGTTTTAAACCCGTGTGATGAAAATTCGATTAGTAGCAAAAGTTGTATAATTGTATTTATTTTATTTATGAAAAAAAAAATCAGAAAAAATCAGAAAATGCGATGAAAAAGATTGAAAGAGCATTGAGAAAAATACAAAAATATGTGTTTCTAGTTATTGAATAAAAGGCGAAAAATCATTGCCTTATAGCTTTTGTTGTAGTTTATTTAAGTTGGAATAGTTGTGTTGTAA
Source organism: Helianthus tuberosus (assembly GCA_030545235.1). Classification (NCBI taxonomy): domain Eukaryota; kingdom Viridiplantae; phylum Streptophyta; class Magnoliopsida; order Asterales; family Asteraceae; genus Helianthus; species Helianthus tuberosus. The sequence goes on along the minus strand of CM060417.1, from coordinate 117,305,982 downwards.
TAAAAATCGAATTTTTCATCACTTTAGCCACTTAAAAATATCCTATTTCCTACCCTTAACCTTAGCCCCATTACAACCCTTACAAAGACCTTATGACTTGTGCTTAGTATTCGTGTTCGGCGGTGGAGAATGATTGAGTTGCAAGCCTATGCGGGTACGTGTTCTAATCGGTTTTGAGCGAATACTTGTCAAGATGCTAATACATTACATATTAGCCAATTGTTAAGCCGAGTGGAGAGAACATTGTGAGGGATATGTATGAATTGATAGTTTTAAGGGCGAGTTAATCTTGGGTACCCATTTGTGAATGTAAAATCACATTCCATTAGATATTTCGAATTGTAAAAAGCTTGAACTTTTGTATGACACTAGACCTTAACCTTTGTCTCGGGAATGGGATGTGTGTTCATTGTTCAACCCACGCGAAGTGAAAAACAGATTTGCTTGAGGGCAAGCAAAAGACAAGTGTGGGGATGTGATGCGTGGTTGAAAACCGGTGAACATAATCGGATAACTTGATGATTTTATGTACGTTTTAAGTTCGGATAGCCTACTTTTAATCACAAATATGTTTTGTAGGTTTGACAAATTTAAGGAGCTTTTTGGGAGCTTTACAAGTCATCGGGTCAAAGAACGGTGCACCGGAACGCGAAACAAATCAACCGGGAACGCGAGACGCGAAAAACAAAAACTGAACAAACGGGAGCCCGTCGGCGACGGGTAGGGACCCCGTCGGCGACGGGCAACAGAAAACCAATCCGGAGAATCTTGTTGTTAAGTGCTGGCAATTATTGTTGACTTGCTTTACTAAATACAAGTTCGGGTTTTTAGTCAAAATAAGACCAAGAACATTAACTAGGAGCAGCAATTGGAGAAAATTATCAACAACAAAGTCTTCTAGCATGGGAGTTCATACGGAGAAGGTGATCAAAGTCTACCAAGGAATTGAATGCTCAAAGCTTGAAGATGTGAAAGCTCTAAATCCTCCATGGTTATATAAAGCTCTCATCCAAGATGAAGAAGAACACCTCTATCTACACACCTCCATATCCAAGTTCCATTCCAGAAATCTACTCTTACGTAGTTGTAAGTTTCACAATCATCTTCAACAAACCTTCATTTTACATCAAGAGTATTCTGCATTTTCCATTCTTCAAGCTCCAAGATGACTTCCGGCAAGTTTCATTTATCCGGTGAACAAGCTCCGGCAACCATGAGTGGCTAATCATCTCGGTTTCACCCCGGTGTAGGTAGTTGTTTAATTTATGGTTTTGAATTGTTCTTGCTTCAATTTGTGACAATTTGTGTATGATTTTAGAAACCTTTGACAATAGCTTGCATTTGTTTCGAATTCATAAACTGTCGAGCGAAGATGAAAGTTATGACTTTATGAAATGGTTATGTGCAATATGCGTTGTCTTGGTTAGGATTTACTTGTGTTGATTACAAAGTGTATTCTTATCCGTTCATTGAGCGTTGATAGTTATTAGCACCTAAGTCACGGTACACTAAATCCGCTAATCGTATGCATTTGAGTTGAGGCTTTAAACTTGTAGAAACCATAAGTTAGCAACTATCGAAACCGGGTGTGATTCCTTTATTTGTTATTGTTTAGAAATCTTATATTTATCACCATTGTTAACTAGGAATTTGTATTCAATTAAGTGCTTATATTTATCTAAAACAGAATTTTCACAACACTAGGCACCTAGCAAAGTTGGCTAGGCGCGCGAAAGGGTGCATCCTAGACCCGGGTTCGAATCCGGGGACGGCCAAAGTCACCATTTTTGGTTCATCTCACCATTTTTTATTACACATATAAGTTAGACATCTTTCATCAAAAACAAAAATACAAAACTTTTATTAGCAAGCTTCATAAATTGTGACAAACATTTTAGTTCTAGTAAATCCATTCGCAAACCACATACTCTTCGTGGATCGACCCCTTTCTACCACTAGCTATTTGTTAAGGGTAATTTGGGCTTATAAATATTATCTTTGACCGGAGCGCGACAATCCGATCAAACTCTTCCCAGGGTGGCATTTCCTGGTCTTGCCTGGAACTTTCCCCAATCTCTATTCCTTTGCCTTTATCTTTGGGATCTTCTGTCTTGGTAACTTTCCGTGTCGCTGATTTCTTCCTGCGCACACGCCTCCAGCCCACAATTCTTCTTCTCTTCTTTAGCTTGGGTTTCTCCGGTGGCTGGGCTTGAAATTCCATAGGTTCTTCAACGTCGGCACAATAACCGGTAAAGTCTCTGGAAACTTCCACATTAACATAATAGAGATTGAGATTCTGAAGGGCTTCAGACAATTCATTCATGTTGTTTAGCAGTTATGAAGAAACACACAAAATTTTAGGTTAAAATTTTGTAAATTGAATTTTCACAGAATAGCAATTTAAAAAAATTAAATACAAACCATTTGATTAAAACGAAATATTGCAATATATATTTATTACAACTGAAATTCAAAATATACTAGTGGTTATTTAATAGATTAAAGTTTCTGGCTCGTAGGTGTCATAGGTGCTGGTACTGGTTTGGTGATTTAACTATAAGTTAGCATTTACTGCTGTAGTAGCTAACATGTAGAGATTTTCCCATTGTTTGTCTAATTCATCTTCCCATGGTGGGTTTGTGCCTATTTCCTGAGTTTCCTTATCAATCATCACTTCTTTTGGTTGTGACTTCTTTATTTTCTCTTGACTTTTTCTAATAATCCAACTTCTTTTATTAGGGGTAAGGGGTTTCTCAAACTGTGCCTTACGAACAAATATTCCTTCCTCAGTATCTGCTGAGCATCTTGAGGAATTTGATTGGGATGAAGTTCCCTTATCTTTTGGTGAACTATATAATTTATGATAGATGTCCGAAATTCTTTGCTTACCCATACTGTAAATTAACAGATAGTCAAGATAGAAACACATAATCACAGGATGACAATCAGGAAAATTAAGTATTTTTAAATACTTAATTGGCTTAAATCAGTGGCTCTGATACCACATTTTTCTGTCACGGCCCTCGTCCCGGTTTTACCCGGTCCAGGAGCCGCGGGACAGAAATCCCGTGGTATTTATTAATTGAGTTGACAGCGGAAGATTTTACAGGATCTTTTAAAACTTGATACTGCCCGATTATTTTATTTCATAATTCGGGATAAATCCCGTAATTTACAATAGAGGAATTTCACGAGGAAATTCCCTGGTTTACAAAACATGTTTATTTATTTTAACTGAGCCACCTCTTCAAGCTGGTTAGTGCTCCGTAGCACGTTTTTCTTAATTCACAGCAGGTCGCCTGAAAGATATTTTAAAAATATTTTATCAGCGGGGTGATGTATTGCAAAATACATCCTTTATTCGTGTATATTTTGTATATTTTATCGTTATCTATAGTCTAGTTTTATTTAGAATTACGTGCTATTGATCAAGTTCGTTTTTCCAGGTTTTGATACGTTAAGTGGCTGAAAATTGAGTGGAAACGAGCTATATTGCTGAAGCATTACATCTTGGAACAAGTCACAAAGAGTTAGAATAATTCTTGAAAGCTTTTGGGAGTGAAAGTTTATTTCAAGATGCAAGTTGTTGTGAAAAAACACCCGTGGTGTAGCACCACGGGTAGGAGGTCAGTTACTCACGCTACACCACCAACAATCAACAAAAAAATCTGATAATGGAGGTGCTGGTGTAGCACCAGCACAGAAGGGGTGACCCGTGGCGCTACACCACAGGTAGGCTGGCGAGAATTTGTTGATTTGTGGCTAGGGTTTGTTATATAATGAAAATTAATGATCATTAAAAAAAACTTACGAATTTGAAGAATCCTAGGCGATTTCCAGAGCAGATTTTGAGTATTTTGGAGTGCTTTAGCTTACGGGAATCAATTGGTTGAAGCTTGGAGCGTGGAAGTGAAGATTGTTCGGGTTTTATCTCCCGGTTTTCTTTAATTTCGTGTTTCAATATTTTTTTCCAATGAATTCTTGTGTTGAACTTGATTTGTTTATGTTAGACAACATGTTTCTTGGCTAAACCCTAGATACTACCTAGACAAGATGATAGTTTGATCGAAGTTTGGATCTTTTAACGGTTTTTATTGAATTGTTATGGATTGATTTTGAAAGTAAATTGTTCTAGAATTTCTAATTTGGTGCACATGCGTATTTACTTTTGATTGTTGATTATTTATTGTTTCACATAGATTTTGGTGAATGTCTTTCACATAATAAATTTGTGTTGATTATTTGCATCCTTGCGAGTTCGGGTGATCTTTGGGTAAATTGGCCAATAGCCTTAGAAACAGTAATTAAAATACAATTAGAATTAAATATTCTGCTTAACTTGTCGCTGAGAGGCTCGAGTTAGTTATTAGGTCGCGGTGCAGTATATATCTAAGATAGGTTTTGAGAGAAGTCAATCTTAGTTCCCTAATTGCATTTGTGTCTAGTAAACCAAGTTAGAACCTAGAATTGCCTTAGATTGTCGCGCTGAGAGGTAGATAGTCGTATTAGGGCACTTTTAGAGTCGTTAGAGGACTGAGAGGAAGTCTAACAGTCGGTATTCATAACAGCCTTGTAGGGTTTCCTAGGTTTCTTCCTGAGAAGGGTCGGGAAGTCTTAGCATTGAAATACCTTAAGGTTTAGTATTTTACGATCCCGGCTCCATACAACAATAATACCGTTAGAAGTCCATTCCTAGTTAAACTGGATTCGAGTCTAGGTAGTCGTTAATCTCATCTGAATCAAACCTTAGTCTTCGTTCGTGTCTTAGCTTAATTTCATTTTTATTGCAATTTTAGGATTTTAGTAAACCCCCCCCCCTAAAACACAATAATTATTAAGTCGTGTCAGTGTCTAGTCTAAATAGAGTCGTTAACGTAATTCATTAGAGTCCTTGTGGGTTCGACATCCGGACTTACTTTTCTGTGCTAGAGTCGACCGGTTCACTTGCCGGTGAGTAGTTTAGTCAAGTTAGAGAGTCTAGATTTTTATTACTTGAGTCTTAATTTAGGGTTATTTTAATTTATTTAGTTGAACTACTTTTTCCACATCAAGTTTTTGGCGCCGTTGCCGGGGACTCTTGGCAATTGCGTTAACTACTTTGTTTGGATTTCAACTGATATCGTTACGTGCTTTTTGTGTGTTTGTGAGTCGTAGGAGTCCAAGTAATTTTAGTGTCTTTTTCTTATTTTTCGAGTCTTTTGTTGGAGTCGTCTTACTTGTTTGTTCTTGGTTTTCCAGTTTATGCCCCACACACGTTCGCAGGGACCAGTGAAGCCACCGATCGACAAGTCTTCCTTCTCCACACCCAGTATTCAGGTAAAAAAATCCTCAACTTCATCTTTAGCCCCTTCTGACTCTACACTTCAATCTAAACCACCGAACTACGACTTCACCCCGAAGTCATCACCCCACAATTCCCCACCACCCTCCCGTCACCCTAGTCCACCACCAGTTCACCAAATGGCCGATAACCAAACTGTCCACCAGCGTTCCACCTCAGGTTTCACCGCAAATTCACCAATCACCATCCCTGAAATCACCAATGACAAGTCCTGGCAAATTCCCTCATACATCATGACCGCCATTAACAACTCTTGTCAGTTCCACGGTAGTGATGATGAGGATGCGCCTGCACATATCAACCGTCTCACCCGTCTGTGTAGCACCTTCGGCATCGAAGGTGTTAATCTTGATGCCCGCTTTCTCCAAGTCTTCCCCTTTTCGCTTGCTGGCCGCGCAGCCACATGGCTCGATTCGCAGCCAGCAGGTACTTACACTACTTGGGCTGGACTTAGGGATGCCTTCCTTGCTAAGTATTTCCCACCTGCGAAGGCCTCTCGCCTTCGAGATCAGATCCATTCCTTCAGAATGGAGCCTGACGAACCATATCACTTAGCTTGGGAGAGGTTTCAAACTTTACTCTCGCGTTGTTCCCAACATGGGTTGTCAGATTGGGCCTTAGTAGAAAATTTTTACAATGGTCTTACCCCTGAGTGCAAGGCCCGATTCGATACATCTGCAGTGGAAACACCCCACAACCACCAACTGGTAGTTACCGGAGAAGAACAATCGAACGCATCAACCCAAAAACTTACCCCAACCCTACCAATTCTGATGAAGAATACACCGCCGTCGCAACTGTTTCATGGCGGAACCATAGCCGTCGAAAGACGCATAAGACCCTTTGATGGCTGAACCCTAACCACCACCGTAACTGTTTCACAGCCTTGAACCACATTGCCGCTGACGACTGAGAAAACCTTATTGTCACCACTGGTTCATAGTCAACACTACCGTTGTGAGGAACTAAGAGCATTGTCACCGGTAATTAGGAATGTGTAGGTCCATACGCTCTCTCCCTTCTCTTTGTTCTCACTATTTCATGGCCGATGATAACAAAGACACAGAGGGGGGTCTTAGGGCATGTTTGGGTAAGCTTTTTGAAACAACTTATTGACTTATTGGCTTTTTGGAAAAGTCAGGATTTTGTGACTTATTGACTTATTGGCTTTTTCCCCTCACATACACCCTCTTTGCCAAACATCATTTTAGAGCTTATGACTTTTCAAAAAGCCAATAAGTCAATAAGTTGTTTCAAAAAGCTTATCCAGACATGCCCTTAGATGGTTCAATTGTGCAGGAGGAAAATAAACGATTTAGTTGGCTAGAGTTAATTGTAGGGTTATTCCATGATCAAATCCCTAAAACACCCCTATGGTGTCTTAAATTTTTGGAAAAGTTGCAAGTTTACCCCCTCAAAAATGGCTTGTCTCCCTTGTACATAATGCTATAAAATTTATACATGTGTAAAATGACCAAAAGGGTAGAAAACCCAGTTTCTTTAATATAGTAGTATAGATAAGATGGGAAAAAGATTAGTAACGAACGCTTGAATCTCTTGAAGAAAGTTTTAAGAATATTATTTTTCATGTAAGGGAAACAACTTGTCTTTAAACAAAACAAAAAATTAATCGTTCATCCCTATGCAATACCCCAAAGTTATTAAAGGATGATAAACCCACAATAATTTAATGTCTTGAAATATAATTATGAACATAAATTAAGTTACACATTATCTAAATTAGAAAACTGAAAACTCTATCCAAGCAATGAAAAAAGTAAATACAGACCAATTCAATGTCTAAGTAAACACAAAAAAAAAAAAAAAAAAATAACGGATGGCAATAAAACAAATCAGCAATTGAATGGTACTTCCATAAGATCCAACACATAAACGTGATTGTCCTTAGAATGAACAAATACACCCATAAAAGATAAACATACACATAATATAACATGATTTAAAAAGCCATAATTAAATTAGATGACGGTAAATAATTATTTTTGTACAACCAACGCCAACATAAATGATCAACTTAACACAAAATACCAATCAAAGATAAACATATATGATAAAAAAAATAAATACATATATCAAAATAATTATAATTTCTGGATATCTATAGAATTTCCAAATAAATAAAAGATACTAAATTCTGGATTTTTTAATAGTAATAATCAACTTATTTAATGGTTCCTAAAATCAATTTCTTCCAAAATATGTAAAGTCAAAATCAATTTTGACCTTACCCTCTTGTTCCTTAAAAAATCCCTCTTATTCCTTAAAAAGGTGATGATGTTATAAAACCAGATATACAAACTTCCCCAAACAACCACTTGGCAGTTAACATATGTATATTATATGTACTCTTTGTAATTGTATCATAGGGGTATTAATTACTCCTAAACATTCAATAATAGATTTCGATCAGTTTCTTAAAAAAAAAACAGATGATTTATTTTCCATAAATATTGTGTTTTCTGGACTCAACCTCCCAAATAATCTTACCCTAAGTTTCCTTTTGATCTTGAATGAATTTTTAAGTCTGGTCCTTAATCAGATCTGCATATAAATTTAGTTTTCTTTAAAATCAAATACGTTTGAAAAAAAAAAAATGGTTTTATTCAAAATTTGAGGATCAGATCTGTTGTTTATGATTCTTTTGAATCATTGTACGATTTTGAAACAAAAGTTTTTTATTACTATTTATGATAGGAACCCAAAATATGAATGAGATTTTTATGTTTTTTGATTTCTTTTGGTGAGTTCCAAAAAAAAACATAGACTTAGTAATCTGGGTTTTTATTTTAAACAACAATTTTCTTGTATTTTATCAGTGCGTATATGAGGGATCTAGATTTTAAACGCTAGTAGGTTTTTTTCGGCAATTCACTCTTCATACTTTGAATATAGTAATCTATCACGGAATCGGTGCGTATCTGAGGGAATCGGTTGTCTCCGATGATGGTTTTCGAGTATGAATAAACATATATGTATCGTTGTTTTACGGAATTTGTGTTAGAAAATGAATCACAAAACAGGGGATTATGATGTTATGGATAGATATTAAAGAGAGAATATGCAATTATCAAGTTGTGAATGAAAACAAATGCAAACAAACAGATGGTTTGTAAACATGAGATTCAAGTGAGGGAGGGCTTCTTGGAGGCAATTACCATTTTCGTGGGAACTTTCGATTTGTTCATCGATGCTTTCAATTATAATATCATAAAGGGAGAGTTCTAATAATAAGATAATTTAAAGAGATACATGTCTTATATTATATACTAGTGGGAAGGCCCGCGCGTTGCCGCGGGTATTTATGAGTTTTTGCCGCACGTTGCCCAACGAGTTCACATAGTTTATTTTTTAAACCGATTTTTTAAACCATTGGCGCATTTCATCGAACACTTCATAGGCATAAATAAAAGTCAATCATAAACAATAACATATATAGAGTTTTATTCAAGTCAAACCCACAACTCATCCAATCGGTAACAGATATATAAGAGATTTCCCCTAGAAACTCGATCAAAAGAAAGAGAAAACACCGGTTTAAGATGGTCTACGTTTAAGAACTGTGTTCATTCTTTAATGCATGAACTGAAACCGGAGGACAAGTGTGATCACATGTATCTCCTAAACCAAGCTGACCGTGTTCGCCCCATCCCCATGTCATTATTACTCCATTTTCTGCAATAATAATAATAATGAAAAAAAAATAACTATGTACACTTAGGAATGCTCTACTGTATCATCTTTTTGTGACTTGACTCCGGATTTGCGTTGGATTTCGGGTAGCTTATAATGAGCTGAATGGGTCAATAACTTGAAAGTCGCCTGACGTGTATTTTTTAAGCAAATAAATTCATAACCTGTTTCATTCATGGAAGTTCGATGAGTATTGGAGTAATGTAGTTTTCATAATATGTTTACTGTGATAATTGTTTATGATCTGTTAAATGAAGAAAGACATGTTTTCAGGCTGACCCATTTCAACCGACACCAAAAGGTACTTGGTTTTTTACTTAACCCGTCTGTTCCGTTATCCAACCCGCAAGACCCGCCCATTGTGCCAACCAAAATGCTTGCCTGTAGTGATGACCGAGTGCTCTGATCCTGATGCAACTCCCGTAACTTTTATCCTATCCAGTCAAAGGATTTCCTTTACTTGGCCTTCATCTAAATCCTCTGCAAATCAAAATATAATCAACTTAGTTCAAGAAATCACTACATCATTAGCAGAGTCAAGATGATACATACGGTTGACCGAGATTTCCTTCTGAGGATTGCTAAGAACCCCATGATGGCTCCCCCCCAAGCATAAGAATGTATCCTTCGTCTGTACACAAAAAAAAATTAGTTTTTTGTTAAGTCGTCATGCGACTACCTCCAATATGAAGACTTGAGTTGAGAAAATCCTCCCTTTCGAGCTATTTTGACTTTAACAAGTCAAACAAACTTTTAAAATCACAATTGTACCTGGTAAAAGTAACGCATGATTCCACCCTAAGGCAGCCTGCTTAAATGAGTAGCGTGAAATCACACGATTGGGACAACACATATCTGGAGTACCACCAAAACCTCTTCCCCAAGTGTATAAATGCGCGTCAGCTAATAAAAAACAAATAAAAACGTCAAATTTTAGTTTTGTGTGTGTGTGTTTAACAAAGAACTCGTTACTCACAAGATAATGCTGCACTATGATCTCCATTTGCACTGATACTACTAACATCGACTTCCTGCATCAGTGAAAAAACCCATTCCAGCAATCACGATTGCAGTGAAGTGACGCCATTGGTTTTTTGCATCGTCGAGTGCATTAAGAACTTGTAGATTACCGTCCGATGCCATCTTTTAACCTCTCTCTGCCAAAATAATAATAATAATAATAATAATAAAACCCATATAAGTTTTGGGTCCTGATTAGTAGAGCTTAAAAAATTCAGTTTTACTGTATTTAATAAAACTGTTTTTACCCAACCTGTTTTTAGCCTCAACGGATGAAATTACGGATTCCTAGAGGCTTCAAGGTTCATAGGTGGTATGATTAGAGGTATAAAAGAACCTGAACCGGCTTGACAAGAACCAAGAACCGGTTGGGAACTGAACCGAACAACCGGTTTGTAACCGATTTGGGAACCCCGTTGAAACCAATTTGGAAGCGATTAAAACCGAACAAGTATAAAATGGAACTGGTTTAGAACCGATCCTTCTCCACTTGGAAACCAGTTTGAGCAAAAACCAATTTTGACTTCCAGTGACGCAAACTGGAGCCGGTTTGGAAAGAAAACCCGGTTCATACACCTCCTCTAGGTAAGATGGGGTTCGAAATGAAGACATGTTCGGGTTTAAACCAGTCAGAACGGGTCAAGATGAGCCAATCTACTCAAAACACTTTCTTGCCTAATTTAAAATTGAAAAAAGATAAATGAGTTGGCTCAAGCATATAATTTCAGCTCATATATGATAAACAAGCCGAGCCGAGCTAATTATCATTACAAAAAAATATTGCAACAATAACAATTAAATTACTTGAATATGTAAAAATTTATTTTAGAAGGTTATATACAAAGAACTTTTACTTCCAACTTGTTTACCAGATGACCTGTTTGTTTAACTCGTCCCTCTTTATAATTTGACCCGTTTAGGAAACATATGACCCAAATCGACTGAATGCAACATGATTATAGATAACATATGTTCAATATAATAATACATTCACAACATCATACACGAATTTTAAGCATCTATTAAACTTCTTACCCGACTTCACAAGAACTCAGAGACATGAAGATCTTAGCTGATTGAGGTCTACGAATCCAAAATTAAACCTTGATTTCTTATAAATCGAAATGGAAAACCAAAATTAAAGGACTAATAATAAGTGGATGTAAACAAAAGAAGAAAACAAACCCTTTCTTGGACATGGTAAGCCGAAGAACCCTATGTCCCTGCAAAAACAATAGATTCGTAATCAGTTTAATATATCATTGATGTGGAGGTTTTGGCATGATAATCAAGAGGAAGTTGAAATCGGCAATGCTAATTTAATCAAGTGCAGTTTTCAAAGCAAGGTTTGCACCTTTTCTTTCGATATATAGGTGGTATTGCTTATTTTGTTACTGATGGAGAAACGATAGGTTGCCACATTAGACGGATCTTGTTCGGGTTAACCTATTTAACTCGATTAATTAAACAGGTAGGCCCGCTAGCCTTTTTAACCCATTATTACAACCCACCAAACCGATTAACACGTTTATAACTTGAGTATTAGCCGCCAACCCATTTGACACGTTTAAATAAACGGTTTAAACGGGCCGTGTTCAGATTACACGATTTTAAGTATGTGTGGGTTAGGGTTGATGTTTTTGACACGAATAAAAATATGGGTTCGGTTCATGTTGAATTTAACCTGCCAACCTGACACGATTGATAGATTCAACTTTCAAACACCACAACATAAAGTTTTCAGTTACAGTATAAAAATCAGTAGAAACCAAGTGCTGAAACACTGACCTTGCATTTGTGTAAGATGGGGTGCCGGCCTCTGTATTGTTGCTGCAACTGGAATATTGAGAAAAAGTTAAAAAGTTAAAGCAACATTGCTAAATAATTACACAAGTAAACTGTTGATTTAGACCTAAGAATACATAAATGGATTCAATGCTTCTTAGTCAACATAATTAACTACTATATATTAATATAAATCCGGGTTTTGTAAGAAAAGTAAGTATCACTTTAACTCCAAGAACAACAGGATGATTCCAGTTCATCCACACGATTAAAAGTAGAGCAATTGGCACCGTCAGTTTCTTTGCAAAAATCATGAAATTGTGTGGATTGTCATCAGTTTCTGAGTCGCCCAACATCCCCATGTTATAAATTAGAGGTTAAACAAACAAACAAAACTGAAATTAATCAAAAGAAACCTAGAATTATATCATAATATGGCTGAAATTGATGTTAAACAGATACCAGAGCCCAAACAGCGATCCAAGCACCACCGTCACCACAGCCTTTACTTCGCCTTTACTTCTTCAACGCCGCCACGTCACCGGCGTCGCCACTATAAAAAAAACGATGCCTTAACCTCGAAACCATCCAATTCATGCTCCGGCATCGGCAGCGGAGTTGAAATCAGTACAATTGATTTGGGAATGATTTTGGGGCAGAAAGGGTGAGGGAAATTGAAACCGATCTGACATTCAATTGGGGATTTTAGTGGTACTGGTTATGAATGAGGGAATTCAAGGGTTATTAAGCTTTAATCAAATATAATGTAATACACACGCACCGATTTATATGCCACAATTAAAATACAATGTTAATTTAATCATACAGTCAATTAAATAACGAGGTAGTAGGAGGCATGGGCATGATGAAATCCCTAAAACACCCCTAAGGTGTCTTTAATTTTTGAACAATGGGCAAGTTTACCCCCTCTAAAATAGCTTGGCTCTTTTGTACATGTTGCTTGAAGATGTGTACACAATGCAAAATGACCAAAAGGGTAGAAATCCTAGTTCTCTTAATAAAGGTATATAGATATAGATATGTATATAAGATACCGAAGGGGCATGTGTCTTAAATAAAGGAGTATATGTGTTAAACAAAAGGGGTATGTGTGTTAAATAAAAGGGTATGTGTTAATCAAAGGGTTGTCTGTTAAACAAAGGGGTAATTATACAAGAGTGGGTTTCCATAGGGTTGTATACGCCTCGCTGTTCAAAAAAAAAAAAAAAAAAAATGTATTAATCAAAGGGGTGTGTGTGTGTTAAACAAAGGGGTACATGTTGCTTTTTGTATAAGAGATATAATGGAGTACCGATACAAAAAGATTTGGTCCTTGTGTAAACCAAAAAGGACATAAGTTTATGATAATAAACACAAAGTTATAATATAATACCAACTTGAACTAAAGATCCCTTACCAAAACAAGATACATGTCAATCACGCAAACAACAATTTGCTGTGACAACAAAAAGGAATATACTTAGCTTGAAAAATGTTTTTTTCTGTTATAACCATATCAGATTCACACGTGAGACAACATTTAGATTTCAGGTTACACTAAAGTCTATAGGCTAGACAGAGAGAGATTAGACTATTCGTCAGTGGCAGAATTAGCTAAAAAAGTTAGGGGTATCCTAAATTTTTTTTAGGATCAGGGGTATCCTTTATATAACAGAAACGGAGTTGAGAGTTATTTTTACACTATGGAAATGGAGTTAAGGGGTATTTTTACACTACGGAGATGGGGTTGAGGGGTAGCCCGTGCTACCCCTATCAACACTATAAGTCCGCCACTGCTATTCGTTATGGTTTCACTAAAAGTGATGCCATGTCACTGCCACGTAGACAAAGTGGTTTCACTTTTCACACTCACTAAATGTGTGTAATGGTTTCACATGGAAGTGAAAATTAAAAATATATATAAAAAAAGAGTGTGAAGTGTGTGAATTTGATTGGTCAAAATGTGTATAATGGTTTTACTTTTCGCCACATGCTTGTTATGCCCCACTCAGTCGCTCACACCCTAGGGGGCGGTGTTTCAAGTCCTTTTGGGCTGATGACCAGCATTACGAACAACCTTAGACCATGTGTAGTGAGGCGTTTTTTTTAAAATTAAAAAAAAAACACCGAATCACGCCCCTATCCCATTACATGCCGGCGTTATCGGGCGTTTTTCGAGAAAAAAATTCGATTGGCGTTTTTCAAATCACGCCAAAAGGGCAAATTTTTTGGCCAATCAGATGGAGATAGCTGGAGGTTGGGCCGGAATGGGACGAATTCGAGCTGGAATGAGGTTTTGTGGCTGGCCGGAGTTGTTGTTTTCCTTGCCGGAAAACCTGCATAAAAACTGAAGAAGATGATGGAATGCAGAAAATGTTTTAAAAAGTTTAGTTTTTACAACTTTTGTCCCTGTGGTTTAGATATGGTTTTAAATTTAACTTTTGAATATTTGAATTTTGGTGCTTGTAGTTTAGATATGTAATATTTTCTATTTAACTTTTGAAAAAAAAAATTTAAGAATGTAATGTTTTTTATTTAAATGAAATTTAATTAGTTTTAATTAAAAAATTTAATAATTGTGTAATGATTGACGGGGCATTATTGGGCATTATCCCACTACGCCCTTTTTGTAAAAACGCCTAATAATGCCTCCTTACTGACTGAACTGCCACATGGCAAAAAACGCCCAAGGGTAGGGACATTATTCACTAAACCATGGTCTTACAAAAAATGACTTTTATTGAAATTACAACAATTCTTACACGTTTAAGGCATTGATTCACTTATTCACATATTAGTTGTAAAATAATAAAAAAATCCAAAAAATTATAAAAAATCAAAAAAATAATAAAAAATCTAAAAAAATAAAAAAAAAGTATAAAAATAAAAAAATAATAAAAAGATCCAAAAATTTCTAAAAAAATCAAAAAAATTCTAAAAAAAAGTTTTTAGGATTTTTAGAATTTTTTTTTTATTTTTTAGAGTTTTTTTTTTATTTTTTAGAACATTTTGGATTTTTTAGAATTCTTATGATTTTTTAGAATTTTTTTATTTTTTAGATTTTTTTTATTTTTAAATTTTTTTGTGATTTTTTTATTTTTTAGAATTTTTTTGATTTCTTATATTTTGATTTGATTTTTTAGAATTTTTTGGATTTTTTATTATTTTTTGCCTTTTTAAGAATTTTTTTTATTTTTTAGAATTTTTTTTATTTTTTATTATTTTCTGATTTTTTTATAATTTTTTTAGAATTTTTTGGATTTTTTATTATTTTTTGATTTTTTTATTTTTTAGAATTCTTTGATTTTTTTCAGAATTTTTTTGTTTTTTTTTTATTTTTTTGATTTATAAATTTTTTTTTTATTTTTTAAAATTTTTATATTTTTTATTATTTTTAGATTTTTTTTTTATTTTTTAGAATTTTTTAGATTTTTTTATAATTTTGTGGATATTTTTATAATTTCTTGGATTTTTAGATTTTTTTTTTATTTTTTATCATGCCCAAATCCAACTTGATAAAAACTCATGTTGACCTAAACCCATCCTAACCCATTTCTTAATAAACTCATTCTAACCAAAACACATCATAACCCATACCCATTCTAACTCATTACCCAAACCTACCAAACCCACCCATTTTGCCACCCCATTGATAACCCATGTAGGGTTGTTTGGGAAGTGTATAACCCGCATTGGAATTAAGAACTATGATTCTCATAATTAGCTAAAGTGCATGTGTCTTGATGTAGGTTGTATATGTGTGTTTGGCTTAATATGTCATAATTATTAGTTTGTTACAAACTCATCTTTTAAGTATGTTATCAGATTTGGATTGATTTGTGGGTAATGAATCACACTTACACATATACTTTGGTTCATTAAACTCACAGGAATGTTAATAAGGAGTTATAATATTTAATAGATTTGAGCTTAGACCATGCGTAGTGGGCGTTATTGTTTCAAAATTTGCCATCAAACACGCCCAATCACGCCCCCTCCCCACCCCCTGGGCGTTATTGATCAATTTTCCCCCCTAGGCGTTTTTTAAATAACGCTTTGCCCAAATTTGAAGCACCAATCACATTTAATCTTCCTTTTTCTTGGCCAATAGTTTTTTTTTTGTTGGGTTTTTTTATTTTTATTTAATTATCTACACCGTTTTAACATAATGCCTACATCCCCACTACACCCATTTTAGAAAAACGTCCAATAATGTCCCTTGCTGATTGTACTGCCACATGGCGAAAAACGCCCAATGGTAGGGGCATTATTCACCCTTACCACTACGCATGATCTTAAAACAAAAACATGGGAAATTGGGATTGTTAATGACTGGGTTGTGATCTATAGGGGTCACACAATTATGAGTGTAAGAGCACATTGTCGTGGCTTGTAAATTTAAGAAACATTTTCTTTATACACAAAATTAGGTTCTATGATAACTTAGGTTTACTCTAGGTCTCTAGCTTAAATTGAAAAAAGCGTTTTTTGAAAGGCAATGTATAAAACAACACATGAACATTTGTGCATTGTACGTAGCTATGTGTAGTTAATTCGAGTAACACAATTACACAAATATGTTAAGTATTATACATAACCGCATGATGTCAAGATGCCAAAATTGACAACTAATTTTGAGCAAACAGATTAAATTATAATTAGTAATCTTTCATTGTGAAACATAAACAATTACAGACTAATGGCAGGTAGACGGACAACAAGTTGTGCCGCTACCCCCTTCTGAATAGCAAACCATACCTTGCTAAACACAAAATTCTGCTCCTAATCATTCGCGGTGTTACTACTTACCACCTGCTGAACCCGCTTGAGGAACCGCACCGCGTCAGGGGTGAGAGCACCAAAGTTATCGAAAGCGAACGGAACGAACACGTGTTGATTCTCGATGCAAGCTTTTTCGTGTTTAGCTACTTTGCCCGCTTCCGCCTTGGTTATCGCTTGGCCCGTCACAAACTGATCAGATTTTAGAAGAAAAAAATAAATAAATAATTTGATTGGACTTTGAGTCGTAACCCTTTATATAGTTATTTAGTGTTACTAATATGTGTTCGATGTATATTTTCCTGTAATATATACCCAAAAAATTTCAGGAAACGGTTAAGAAAATTAGGTAGAATCAAATTAAATTGTATAAACACTCAGATTCTATAGTAATATTTTTTCTTTTTATCAAAGTAATCTACTATCTATCTATTATATATAATAAACATTATAAATAAGGGCTGATGTGTCATGTTGTGAGGGCTTGGAAAATGAGGTGGCATCACCATAGGGCTTCTTGAAAAAGATGTTGGCTCTAAAAAACTTCCTCCTTTTTGTGCAATGTACGCTGCATCCGAGATGTCAAGAATCCGACCCGCCCACCCGGAAAAATGGACCCTATATAAACTTTTTTTTAGTCAATAATACACACAAAATCTCAGTTCTTTATCTTTCATCTACACGTAAACCAAGAAACCCTTTGATCTTAATCAACTTCATCCAATCTTCATCAAAATCTTCTTCGGTAATTTCATAATATTTGATAGATACTCTGTTTTTGGTGTATTTGGTTCATGAAATTTTCTTGAGAAGTTTGATTCCGTCTCCGTTTTTTGTTTATCTATCTTATATCTTATAGAAGGATCTGTTTTTCATAGATAATCTGTTTTTCTTGAGAAATTTTCTTGAGAAGTTTGATCTTTTATTTTTTATTAAACTGGAAACTCAAACCATTCTCGAGATAGTTTGTTCTTTTTTTTTTCATGAAGATTGATCTTAGTTTTTAAAGCCTATGAATGTTTAGGTATAATTTTGTTATCGTCGTTAGTGTACTAATCTATGTCTTGGATCTTATACAAGGATCTTTTCATTTGACAGTGTTTGTTCTTTCTTTTTTCATGTATTGATCTTATTTTTAACCGATTAATGTTTTGTTATTATGCATGTTTTGATATTGATCTATAAGTTTTTTAAAAACTGATCCGGATTTTATGTATTTACCTTATGTCTTATACAGTGGTGATGTTATTTGGTATTCCGTTCAAAAGATAATTGTGTATGACATAAATTTATTCTAAGATTTGGTCATTTTATCACATATGCCTATCATATATCAATCCCAATTATATTTCATACATATTTACACCTGAAAAGAAATCTGAAAAACACACTATTCCTGAAGATCCGGAGTTTTGTAACTTTACACGTAGAGGGGAATACAGGCTGGTATGATTTTTGCTCAATCAATCTTTAAATTTACATTGTTTGTCGTTATTATTTGATGTTTAAAATTTATGCTTTTTAATCCACGTTGTTACATGCAGCGTCTTCCGGTCCGGGTATCAAACCGCGCAGGGTTTACAAAGAAGCTTCATACACTGAAGTTTGAAAACCTGCAGGGGCAGGTTAGTATTTATGAAGTCAAACCAGAAAAAAATGGAAGTGCATTACGCTATTCAGTCATAAACTGGCCTAGATTTATGGCGGAAAATAATTTGAATGATGGCGTCATGCTTGATTTCACTTATGTGACTTCAAAGAAAACCGTCATCTTAAAAAATGTCCGCTCCGACTACAACATCTAACAGAACATCAATTAGTAAGTTATCAGCCGGTAAGCGCAAACTGAAGCACAAGGCACGTGATTTATCCCCAGTAGTTATGCAAAGTTTGGATTCGGGTGATCCTGGCAATGCTGAACTTTTTGTTCCAGATCCTTATAAAGGAATTTCATGTGGTATACTTTTTGTATTATTTAATACACACTTTAAATTACAAATACTTATTATTTTTATTACTATATATTTAAATTTATACAGAGTACATAGATCATGGTGATCAAGTTGTTATATGTGATATTTGTCATGCCAAGTTATGGACCTCCGAAGGTGGTAAAGGTCGATTGACAATGGGCAAGTTATGTTATGGTTTATGTTGTGGATATGGAAAAGTTGAGCTACCAGATTTAAAGGAGGCTAATCCGTCGTATCAAAATTTGTTCCACATGTCCGATCATAAAAGCAAGTTCTTCTTAAAGAATATCCGACGCTATAATTGTATGTTCTCTTTTACATCAATGGGTGGAAAGGTTGATTCCAAAATAAACAAGGGAAATGCTCTATTCATATACCGAATTAGTGGTCAAAATTTTCATAGCTTTGGTAGTCTTAGACCAGCTAATGGCAAGCAAGCTAAGTTTTCTCAACTATACATATATGATACTGAGAACGAGATATCTAACAGACAAAGTGTATTGGGGTAAGTGTATTCTTTCCCTTGCCTTTATTTTTTTTAGGTTATTACATTTATCTAAATATAGTTAGTTGTTTTTTTATGACATTGATAACAGGAAACATGTAACTTCACATGAACAGGAGTTGGACGTTGAAATAATTGAATACCTTAAAGATTTTTTAGATTCCCATAACGAGTTGGTTAAATCTTACAGAATGGTACGAAACCATTTTCATGAAAACCCTGAAGCAAACCTTAAGCTCCGACTTATTTACAAGAGAGACAAAGATGGTAGAACTTATAATCTACCATCCTCGACTGAAGTTGCTGCGTTGATTGGCCACGATTTAGATGCTTCTGTTGATCGTCGTGACATTGTTGTTGAAACTAAATCTGGTATGCTTAAACGTATTAGTGAGTTACATCCATCCTACCTTGCTCTTCAATATCCCATTCTTTTCCCGTTTGGTGATGATGGATATAGGATCGATATTCCTCATAGGGATGGTGTAACAACCCAAAAAAAAATACGACCAAAATGCACATTGCGGGAATTCTTTGCATATCGAATACAGGATCGCATTAGTGGTTATTCTTTGGTTTTAAACGGAAGAAGACTGTTGCAACAGTTTTTGGTTGACGATTACACTATGATTGAAAGCGAAAGGCTAAATTTCATACGTGGTAAGCAGAAGAATCTACGATCTGAGTCATTTGAAAATTTACAAAAGTATAAGCACACAGGTCAAGAAAATTTATCGAACACCGGTCAAAAGGTCATTTTACCTTCTTCCTTTACTGGAGGGGCTCGGTTCATGCAACAAAACTACCTTGATGCTATGGCTTTATGTAAGTGGTTTGGATACCCAGATTTTTTCATAACCATTACATGCAATCCTAAATGGCCTGAAATTTCAAGATTTCTTAAAGATACTTCAATTAAACCAGAAGACAGGCCAGATATATTATGTCGATTGTTCAAGATGAAGTTGGATTCAATGATTAAAGATCTAAAGGATAATCAATTTTTTGGTGAAATGAATGCAGGTATTTATTTTATGTTTTATTATTTTATCACATCTTATTAAGTGCACACAAATTTGATATGTGTAATTACTAACACATAAACTTTTCAACTTATGCAGTTGTTTATACCGTTGAATTTCAAAAACATGGCCTACCTCATGCACACATTTGTTTATTCATGAAAGTCGATCATAAACTTCCCACCATAGATCACATAGATCCTTTTATTTCAGCTGAAATTCCAGACAAATCTGAAGATCCTCAATTATACTCACTTGTTTCGGAGTATATGATTCATGGTCATTGTGGGAATGCTAACTTGAGTTGTCCTTGCATGGTTGACAAGAGATGTTCTAAACGATTTTCGAAAAAGTTTTCTGCTCAAACTATTATTGACTCAAGTGGTTTTCCGGTTTATCGAAGAAGAGATTGTGGCCATACTGTTATAAAGAAAGGTGTTTATGCTCAAAATTGACGAGTTTTGTCCTTTATGTTTTCATATCATACACATTTTGTCCTTTAGGCCTAACCCAGTTAGTTTTTTCAGTTAAATTTGGTCATATGCTTTGCACATGAGGGCATTTTTGTCAATTCAAAGGTAAGTTCAACGACAGATTTACTGCTCAAAGCTTCTGCAACCTTTGAATTGACAAAAATGCCCTCATATACAAAGCACATGACCAAATTTAACTGAAAAAACTAATTGGGTTAGGCCTAAAGGACAAAACATGTATGATATGAAAACATAAAGGACAAAACTCGTCAATTTTAAACATAAAGGACAACGCCTGAAAACGAATAGAAAGATAAAGGACAATACTTGAAATTCACTCTAATTATTATATTATATATTTTGAAAATAGCCGTGTAATAAAGTGGCATGTAATCCCCGATATTATGAAAAGCAAAGATCTAAAAATCAAAACATTCTAATAAGTCTTGATTATCTTTTGTTTTGTTCTTCATTTTTTCATAATATAAGGCAATTATTAGGGGCATATTATAATACGTTTGAATGCAACACACATCATTGTCATCTGGATTCCCAGGATTTTTTTTTTTTTTTTTTTTTTTTTACGAGAAACTATGACCCGCAACAACAAAATCCAAATCGAACTACTGCAGGCAGCCTTAGTGGGTCCGAACCAAACAGTACCGACAATAATTTGCAACTGGCCTAACAAGTAACAATATTGTTATGTCATACGTGACCTACATTCTACTTTGTTTCTAGAATGACTGCCCTCCTCCCTTGATATATCATGTATGTATGTATTGTACTTTATTACATTATTATGTGATTTTAAGTTTTAGATAGTTAGGTTGATACGACTTATCATATGTGAATAGATGGTTCTAAAGTTGTCTTAAGAGACGGGTCTAATAGATTCGTTAGAAGGCCTGAAATGTTTTCTATTTTAAAACGCGTCCAGGATTTTGTTTTGTATATAAAAAAGTAAAAGTGGGTAAAACTACAGTAAAAGCATTTTTACTTTTTTTTTCTAAGGTTCACTCAATACACAAACATATTATTATTATTGATTTATTTATATTATAATATTATTTATTATTATTTTATTAATCATTTAAAAAAATATATATTTTTCTTATGACTTTTTAACATATGGTATTTATAAGAATTTTAGTATGTTGTTGTTAGTTGTTTATGTTTATTTTTATCTACATACCGATATGAAATTCATTCAAAACTGAGTTGGAAATAGTTATTTACAAGTGAACGAAACACAAATGTAATTTTTTTTCTCTTATAACTTTTAAAATGTAATGTTTTATAAAATTCAGAATGTATCGTTGCGTTATGCTTATTTTTATATAGTTTCGATACAAATTTTATTCTAAATTGAGCGGGGTCAAATAAAATATAGTTTTATGTTTTAGGTTCGTTTTCGTGTTCCTTAATGCTCATTTCCAGACCTTAATGTCTATTTTTACTTTTGAAATTCGCTTTAATGTTCCTTATTGTTCATTACGAATATAGCATTATTGTTTTTATCTACGTTTCGATATAAGTATTTATTCAAAACCGTGACATTGCATATTCAACATTCTTGGTTACAAGAGGGTGCCCCATGTGTGATTAAACCTAAATACCTAATACTTGTTTATTTTTTAATTTTGTTGGTTATAAATTACATATTCAAATTTTTGTTAATGAGGGTGCCTTATGTGTGATTAAACCTAATACATATTTAATTTTTTTTTAGTTTTGTAATATATGTTTCTTTACATCATCGTACCGGTGAAAATTTATCAATTGATGCTAGATTGACTATAGCTATCATTGTTTTTCGTTTATTTTTTTAGAGAAAAGTGCCCGAATAGTCCTTATAGTTTATTCCGTTTTCACTTATAGTCTCTACAGTTCTAAAATTACAGCTATAGTCCTCAACTTTTGCACTTTCGTTCTCGGATAGTACCTGGCGTGGATGGAGGTTAGTTTTCTCAATTAAGTCGGTGTGAAATGACATTAAAAACCTTAAAAGTCCCTCCTTTCTCTCTTGTTCATTATACCCATCAACATCAACTACAACCACCACCACCACCAGAGAACCACCACCTCCCTCGTACATCCACCATTCACCATCCTCCATCTCCGCCATTAACATCATTCCACCTCTTCAACCACCGTCTCCACCATTAACACCTCCCACCCATCACCATCTTCAACCCTACCCCCAAAATCGATCTACCAAATCAGTATCAAAAAAGATAAAATGAAGATAAACCACCGTTACACACATTGCAATCCGTTCTCTCTCTACGCAAACACACACTAAACCAAATAAATTGACCAAATCAGTATGGTCGCCGGTGACCTGCAACCCACCCCTACAAATCTTGTCCTTCTGAATCCCCTAGCAACAGTCGTTACGCACACATGTTCTCTCTCTAAAGTGGCAGATCTGGATGTCTTATGGGAGTTACAATGACGATGGTGATGTTTAACCGATGGTCATGGGGTGAAATGGTGGTGATGTGGTTGTGTATATATGACTGTGAAATGGTGTTTAACCGGAAACTGTAATATCGTCGATGGGTGGAGGGTGGTGTGAATATAGCTCAGTCGTAGAATGTAAATGATCGATTTCGGGTGGGGTTGAAGATGGTGGTGGGTGGTGGGTGGTGTTAATGGTGGAGACGGTGGTTGAAGGGGTGGAGTGGTGTTAATGGCGGAGATGGAGGATGGTGGATGTACGGCGGAGGTGGTGGTGGTTCTCTGGTGGAGGGTGGTGGTGGTGGTTGTAGTTGATGTTGATGGGTATAATGAACGAGAGAGAAAGGAGGGACTTTTAAGGTTTTTAATAGAAATGGTACTTTTGTCATTTCACATCGACTTAATTGAGAAAACTAACCCCATCCACGCCATGGACTATCCAAGAACAAAAGTGCAAAAGTTGGGGACTATAGCTGTAATTTTAGAAGTGTAGAGACTTTAGGTAAAAACGGAGTAAACCACAAGAAGTATCCAGGCACTTTTCTCATTTTTTGTAGTTATTTCTGGAAACTGTTGTGTTAAATATCGACACACTGATACACTCTATTATTATTACTATATATTACTAAAAGAATTGAAATAACTAGTGATTTTAATATTATAATAATATATAGTTTTTTTAATACTTTTATTATTTTAATATTATAATAATAGTTATTTTCTTTACTTTTTAACTTTAATCCTTCTTTTTAATATCAGGGGTTGGGATAAGCTTAGTGTCAACCAGTATCGAACCAGTACTGGTATCGAAAATACCGGTGCAGTCATGTTCGGTATTAGTACATGAAGGTAAAAACCGGCACTAATAAAGAAAATGCCAAAAGTTGGTGCCGAATTGATATTGGAAATCTTTTGATTCGTGAAATTCAGTGCTGCTACCCGGTACCATTTGCTCATCTCTGATCACGGTTACCGTACGAACAATGGTATCGTACAACTTTTTTTTGTTGATTTTCTTCAACTTTTAATTTTTTCTTTTTTTAGTTTCAGGGGTAGGGATGAGCTCGGTGCCAACCGCCAACCGATACAGAATCGGTACCGATACCGAAAATACCGGTTACGGTACCGGTATATGAAGGTAAAAAACGGTAGTGAACCGGTACCGGGAACGCCAAAAGTCGGTACCGAATTGGTACTTAAGATCTTTCGGTTCGGCAAATTTGGTACCGGTACCCAGAACAATTTGCTCATCTCTGACCATGGGTCTTATACGAACAACATCGTTACCATACAACTTTTTTGGTTGATTTTCTTTCGGTTATCTTTTAGTGTTTTTTTCTATATTTTCTTTTTATTCTTGTTAGCAGTTCCGTTCGCAACACGCTCTCAGTGATTTAAAAACAAATGTAAACAAAGACTAAATAACAAAAGAAATTCGCCGCAACGCGGCGAACTTCTTTAAACCTAGTTATACTAAAATATTAAAAGAACTGAAAAAAATGATATAGGGGATTTTATGATTAGTTATACCATGTTATGCAGTTTTACTTTTAGTTAAATTAAGTCAATTAAATTTAACAATTTCTACGACTAATATAAACTTACAGTTTTAAATACTATTATGCAAAAGAAATCAATTATAAATAATTTTTATGAGAACTAAATTCGATTAAAATTTATATTGACTTTATATACACGATTGGATAGCTAGTAATAATATTAATGAAATATTGATTACAACTCTTAAAAGTTTAAAAGTTTGTCAAATACGAACGTTTAATTCGACACAACATAACATTTTAGAGCATGACTTCATCGATTTGTCGACTCTCTAGAAGCACAGCCTCTCAAATCTTTATAGATTTATTTAGTTATGTCCATTTGTCCTATTACAAATCAAAACTAGTTATATACTCAACAACCATGGTTCAAAATACTTCAAAACACTTGATTCTTTTTGTTATCAAGATTTTACCAAAACACTTTTCAAGTTCTTGTACATGGAAGAAGGTCGATCCGTTCAAACGTCTCCAACGCAAGACTCGAATCACCACGAAGATGAGGTAATCGACACACTTTCCCTTGCGGATTTCATGATCTACGACAACAATGGAGATCCACAAGACTTCTACCGACTGAAAGACGAAAACCCTAGTGATTTTGATGATCAGTTTGAGTTCTCTAGTGAGCTTTTGAAGACCTCAATGAAGAATAGTGTTGTCTTTTGTGGGAAGATCATTCCTTACAAAGAATCTAGTGTTTCTCCAAACACTCACAAGCTTGAAAGTAAAAAGCTACAAACATCCCACAAACAAAGATGGAGGGTTTTTCAAGAAATCAAGTAAATCCAAAACACATATGATTTATTCAGAAAAACATGAGTTAAAGTATGAGGTACCAATAAGGAGGGTGTCCATCTTGACTTCGGCCACCAAACCAAGATGGTACTTGCTTATGTTTGGTTTTGGATCAAATAGTTATTCTGCACAAATGCATATTAGAGACTTGAAGAAAAGACAAACATCCATTGGGACTAAAGATAGAATGGATGACAAGAAAAGTGGTGGTGATGATGGTGGAAGAGGGTCTTGGAGCCTTGTGAGGTTCTTGGGTTGTGGCGGTGGTGGTGGCGGCGGCCGCCGATGTGGTGATAGCCATCTTCCAAATGCCATCAAGAATTTGGAATGAGTTCATTAGGTCAACAAGAAGTTGGTGTGTATTTTTTGTCATCTTACGATTAGAGTTATTCGACATGTGTTGATTAAATTGTTATTTTTGAGTAGAATATATTTATGAGTAAATTGATATTTTACTCTCTGAGTTTTAACCAAAATTGTCACTTTAGTCCAAATAGTTTTTCCTTGCCATTTCAGTTTAAATAGTTTTGTTTTCTGTCATTTTAGTCCCTTACTTTTGTCATTTTTTCTATTTTCATCCAACTCACTAACTCCATTCAAAAAATTTAGTTAACTTAGATGAATTTTGGCCAAACCACATTTTTCTTTCTTTTTTTGCAGGTGCAATGGTATGGGGATGATGTTGTGCCGGTTTACATTGAAGATGATGGCGGTGGTTGTTGGTTTTACGGTGATGGTGGCGGTGTTGGTTGATGACGTGGGTGGCGGAAAAGTGGCCAGTGGTGGTGGAAATGGTGGGTGGTGATGGTGGTGGGGTGGGTGGTGACGGTGCAGGCAAGTGGTGGCGATGATAGAAGGTTATGATGAGGTGGGTGGTGGGAGGTGGTGGTGGTCGATGAAAATGACAAAAAATGACAAAATTCAGGGACTGAAATGGCAGAAAACAAAAGCATTTAGGCTAAAATGACAAGAAAAAAATATTTGGACTAAAGTGACAATTTAGTCAAACCTTAGGGACTAAAATGACAATTTACTCTATATTTTTAAGTACGAGATGCTTATCCTCACAAGATTAAAACAAACTATTTTCTAACTTATATAATCAAATCTTGAAATAGAATAAGTTTTTATCTTCGTTTGTTTCCTAATAATAATTTCCCAATTGCCATATAGTTTTGTTTATGTCGGCAATTTAATTTATTAAAACTTTTTTTAGGTAAAGTACAAAAAACTTCTTTAATGTGTACATTTGAGCTATTGTCATCAAGTTTAGGTTAACATTTTTTGAATCAGTTTGACTAACATATTTATCTTTATTGTTTGTTAATTAAACATATGTAAATCGATGTATAACATATGAAGTAATATAGGTATTATCGGGTAACACGTGAGAACATAAGACCACTCGATGTGGGGCTAGACCAAGGGCGTCGTAGGGCGGCGACGAGTCTTAACACCATTTTCACATGTCCGGCATCGTCGAGATCGGCCAAGGGGAGACGTTGGGGACGCACACAAAATGACAAAAAAATTGAACGTTGGAATGTAGCCGTTGTAAAAAAAAATATCTATATTTTTTCAATCCCACTTTATAAATATACACCCTTTATTCTCCCACTTTTAACCCAAAATCTTTCCAATCTCTCTCATTTTTTTATACACCATCATACTTTTATAAAAATATAGGCATGTCTTCTTCTTCTTCATCGTGGTGTTCGTCATCTTCGGATGAGGGCAAATTATTTTTTGCAAACTTCATTATGCACGCAGCACAGATGATCATGGAGGAGGACGAAGAGGCAGAAACGTCGTCACAACCGCAATTCCGCAAACTAGGACAACCGCCTTAAACCGAGACCGAGAAGACTAACGATGACATGCCGAAGAAGACTAGTAGTTTTTATAAATTTCTTTTTAAGAATATGTTGGTTTTTTTATGTAATGTTGGAATTAATATTTATTTTAGATTTTAAATTAATTTTAGTTTTATATATATATATTGCATATTTAATTTACCAAAATTAAAAAAATAAATAAATTAACTAGGTGGGGTAGGTTCATCCTCCATTTCCTTGGTTCCATCTTTGGAGGGGTATCCTCCAAGGACTATGACGTGACGCTGTGGTGGAGGGTCATCCTTCAAGGACTACCCTCACCCATACTGAGTAGCGTAAGTAACTTAATATATTCTGATCACTTCACTGCATGAGCAATATGATGGATCACCTTCTACTTCATTATATATTTGGTCAACTAATAATTACAAATCGTGTTGCCATTAAAAAAGCTTACGGACCGTGTTTGTTACAACACATAAGTTTGAGATTTAATTATGATACTTCAATCAAATATGTTATCGAGAATATCAATTAACACATTGCAATTGCAATGAGGATTATCGAATTTTTCTAAACTAATCGACTGTAATATTTAACCGTTTGACTTAGAACTCGTGTCAATTGTGTCACGATGTCAATCATGTCACGTTAAAAGGTTGAAGTTGATGAACATGGAAATGACTTTTATATTTGTTTCATTGCTTGTATACATAAACATCAACCTCAATCTAGAAACACTTAAAATCATGTAACTCGACGGGTAGTCAGATTGTACATGGGTTGCGATCAAGTTATGATGAACATGCTAAATAGGTCGTAAACGGTTAAAGTATTGTACTGATAAAAGTATAAACATTTTTTTCATCCAAATTTAAATGTGTTGTGAATTGACATCTTTATTTATAAGTCAACCCATACACAACTCGTTTATCAAATAGGTTTGATAACCCATTCGATTATACTATACCCAAACTCTTGCATTGAAAGGCTTAACATTTGTTTGGTTTAAATAAAATGAAGTCTTCCATAATTAAACTTAGCTGGTTCAACCATCACTGCTCTAATGGTGGCCACGAGTATTTAAGTTTCACCTATGGTGGACCCGGGTGAGTTTTCCTCTCCAGGTCTCAAGTTCGAGTCTGGGTGATAGGGGTCTCTCATTGAGGGGATTAAATTGGGGATATTGTGCGAGGGGGCTCTATAGTGCGGACTCGGTTAAGACAACTTATGCTAGACCTCCCGACATTCGCGAATAATTCACACCTTTCAGAAAAAAAAACTTAGCTGGTTCCAAACACCGAACACCACAAAAGAAACCCCCTATTTTATACAGGCCAATAAATTGTATAGAATCCCATTAGACCATGTGGTGGGTAATGCGATTGTGCGTGAAGTGGCAAAGATCATGCCCCATAATGCCCGGGACACCACCGTCTGGGCGTGATTTTCATAAAATTGGTGTTGGCGTGATTGTGAAAAAGTCGTTGAAGAAAATTGAGGGGCTTGATCTTGAAGGGAGTGCCTTGATGCCACATGTCACATAACCTCCATAGGAGGAGCATTATCATAATGTCCCGCTACACATAGTCTTAACAAAAATGGGCTGGGCCTGGACTTGTGTGACGTATACTCGTATGTCGCCACTTACATATATATATAACTAGGTTATCACCCGCGAACTTTGCGGGTAGGAAAATTTACTTTATATTAATCAAACTATGTCAGAAACTTGTTTTATAATTGTTTTGAATTGAAAGTTGTAGTCATTAGGGTTGCGAACAAACTTGTTTTATAATTGTTTTGAATTGAAAGTTGTAGTCATTAGGGTTGCGAGTAAGGTCAGAAACTTTGGGCAAGAACCGGAGGCAGAAATTTGCCTCACTGAATGACCCACGACACAAAAAAAATACTTTTATTTATTATAACAGATTATTAGAACTTTATTAAGATTGTGTCCGTTCTTTATTATAACACTTAACATGTACAAAAACTAAAAAACTATAATGAATTCTCCAAGGCTTTAACACCACCACTGTCACCAACCTTTGAAACACACAAACACAATATATTTTGATATGCACAATCACATTGGTTGAGTACCACACATATGGGCCAGACAGGTTGAAAGTTGACTGTAGTGCAATCCAAATTTCAAATGCATAGTCTTCAAATGTATTTATTATTGTTATAATATTATTTACGTAACTATATTTGACCTTACATATTATTTACGAAACATACTAAAAGTGGTTTTTGAAACTTTAAAAGTTAAACATATGAGGTAAAATCTTACTTCATAATAATAGATTGTCAATTTGTAAACAAAATTATTACCTCAAAATTAACAACTGCTGCCCAACCATCAGCCAAAGCCGGACTAGACTCTAATGTTTTCATCGTTACGGTCCAAGACTTACCACATTCATGACGGATCTGGAGATCAATACGTGGCCATGGTCGATCCCAATGGTTATAAATAAAAGTGAGAGGTAACTCCTGAATACAAAGATAGTACTATTAAGTATATAATGAAGTTAAATAAATATTATATGAATTAGGCTATTAAACATCAGAATATTCAGTCAAACATAAATAATCATACCAGCTTTAAAGATTTTGGGTCTTCTAGAATCTTCACAAACGATAAATTCATGATTTCACCTGAATTAATAACATAGATACATTAAATAACATACCCGATTGAACTGAAAGGTTAAGAATAAAAAAAAATTACAGATTCTTGAATTATCATTCATATATCAAACAAATAACACATCTACAAATCAAAAAATACTTTCGGCTTCATGGTGAAAAATAATATTAAATATATTTATAAACTATAATGGATATCAAAATCGGCCTAAAACACCAATGAAATTCCTTGTGGAAGTACACAAACTCTTATTGAACATAGAAACTACACAAACTCTTCAAAGAAAGAAACATAGAATTATACATTCATACTTGTGGAAGTAAAATTAAAGATAAATATGGTTCATTTACTTTGTGATTAAACATTTTATAGCTATTGAAATTCCAATACGATCATAACAACAGAGATGTTTGAAGAGATTGAAGGTGTAGATACTTACGGTTGTGGAATATGATGCGATGAAGGAAGATTGATGACTTGATTTTGATTTGAGCAAATGCTTGTTTGAAACCCTAAGATGGATATAAGCTAATGAGGAGAAGATTGTAAGAAAATGGCTAAAAGGACAAACGGTGATGATGATTGAAGTAAGTTCGAGGATGGTGATGATGAATTCAGGTTTCCAATACAAATCAAATTAACTTTAAAAATTCAACTAATTATAAAATACAATATTAATATTAATATTAATATTATAATATAATGAACGGAAATTACATGTCATTTAATTTTAGGATGTTTATATTTATATTTTTCTTTAAATTTGTATATACAAAAATAACAATTTCACAGGATAGAGATTTTAGAAATATACAAAGTTTTTATATAATTTCACAAGATGTCCACTCCCACATACAATCTTAAAATTATCAAATGAATAAATATTTAAATCCTTTTTTAAAAAAGATTTGGGAAATATGACACTTTACAAAAGTATTAAGTTGAAAATTGTATTTAAATCCTAATAAGTGTGCGAAATTAATAATTAGTTGTTAGCTATGTCTATCTATTACACTTTTACAGTTAGTATATATATACATGTTGATTTATAAATGTAAAATGGCAATAAGGATATAATTGTTAATTATTATCAAATTTGGATAAAAATATATATCATAAATAACATAAGATGATGAGTAGTAAAAGTGATAGTAAATAAAAATGTTACATATTAAATCACAATAAATTTGATACGAAAAACATATTAATGCTAAACTGTAGGTGACACAACGGTCTCTTCAAAAGATGCTATGTTATATAGTCCTTGAAAGGTCTCAGCATCTTGTAAGTATTGAAAATATTTCATGCCAATTTTTATTTCAATCATACTACCCCAGTCGGTCATAAAAGACCAAGTTTCTCCTCCTTTCTCAACTAACTTCTTAAGCCATGACTTAAATGAAATTGATTTTAGCTTTGTAAAAGAAGACACTTTTGACCATCCTTGATCTTGAAATTTAAATAGCTTCACATTTATAGCATGGGTCTTTACGACAACAAACATATGAAGTGTGTTGCGGATTTTGAAAAATCTGCTTTGGCGAGCAACAACATGAGTACATTGTGGTATTGAAACCTTTGAGAAAGTTTCAGAAACAACATCAAAAGCAATCATATAACTTTTAGCAGGCGCCCAATAGTGTGGAGATGCAAAATATAAAATATTGTTGCATAAAGTGCCGGGAGACCACAAATATAACCTTGAAGCGTAATCTGGTCCTTTGAAAAAAGTTAAAGTTTTCCATTGATGTGTGTTCCGAGAATACACACGAGGTACAACATCATCCATACGACGTTGGAGATGTAATATTTTAACATCGTTAAATGAGTCTAGATATATCCCAACTGCATCTGCCTTGATATCGAAAAAACTTTTAGGTTTATTATGACACAAATTCAAAAATTTATTGGTGGTTGGATTCCACATAATCAATTGGTCTGAAGGACCTTGCATGCACATCAGTAAAAGACCATATTGAGAAGCAAGAATCGTTAGATTGGAAAGAGGGGTATCAACGGGGAAGGAAATAAACTTCCTATCAGAAATGTCTACCTTTCCTCCAATCAAGTTGTCAATATAAATCGATGACATACTCAACGTGATTAGCTTACGATGTTCACAATTATACATACGGCGAGAGTGAATAATAGAAAACATAGGTGAAGACAATTCATAACGCCATTGCTTGCAAACTGATTTAAATCGTCCAACACATTTACTTGGTAGCCTTGATAGAATTTCGTGAGCAAACATTTCAAACTCAAGAGGTTCCATCCTAAAAAAAAATTCATATGAAACAAATGATAAGATTTATGTATATGAATTTGTGAAGCAAGCAACCAAGAAACATTAATGATCTACAAACATATAACAGAGAAATAATGAATCGTATAAAGATGAATGACAATTTAAACAAAAATACCACAATAATAGATACAAAAGCAAACCGAAATTCCGAGTTGGAGATAATAACCTCTTGTGTCAACACATCTAATCCGACCCACTAACAAATGCTTTATTTATAATTAATGACGATATTTTATTTTAAGCATGAGATGTCAAGGATTATATAAAATTTAATTAAAATGTTGACTCCATAATTAGATAAAGCGGCCATACATCTATTTCATTTTATAATAATTTATAAGTAATTAGGATACTCTATTTTAAGCATGAGATGTAAAAGATTATATAAATTTGATTGAAAATAGTGACTCAAAATTTGAATTTTGAAATATTTATAAGTAATGAGAATATTTTATTTTAAGTATCAGATGTAACCGATTATATAAATTTGAATGACAATATTCAATCCATAATTAGATAAATTGAACATAAATCTATTTCAATTTGATATGATTGATAATTGATAATATTGATAATAATAAATATAAATAATAAAGAAGAATGAATAAAAACGATCAACAGTGTGCTTGATTAAGGAAACAAATAAGAAGATTGATAATTGATTTATTATTCGTAAACTTAAAAAACAGTCAATCATAGCAAAATACAAAATAGATGAAGAAAATGAACGCCCATGCAAGTTCTCAAATGTCAAATGGATCTGGAAACATGCATTGTTCCAATAGTTCATCTTGTGTCAACACATCTAATCCGATCCACTAACAAATGCTTTATTTATAATTCCATTTGAAGGTAAGTATTTATAATTCATGACGATATTTTATTTTAAGCATGAGATGTCAAGGATTATATAAAATTTAATTAAAATGTTGACTCCATAATTAGATAAAGCGGCCATACATCTATTTCATTTTATAATAATTTATAAGTAATTAGGATACTCTATTTTAAGCATGAGATGTAAAAGATTATATAAATTTGATTGAAAATAGTGACTCAAAATTTGAATTTTGAAATATTTATAATTAATGAGAATATTTTATTTTAATCATCAGATGTAACGGATTATATAAATTTGAATGACAATATTCAATCCATAATTAGATAAATTGAACATAAATCTATTTCAATTTGATATGATTGATAATTGACAATATTGATGATAATAATAAATATAAATAATAAATAATAAAGAAGAATGAATAAAAACGATCAACAGTGTGCTTGATTAAAGGAAACAAATTAGAAGATTGATAATTGATTTATTATTCGTAAACTTAAAAAACAGTCAATCATAGCAAAATACAAAATAGATGAAGAAAATGAACGCCCATGCAGGTTCTCAAATGTTAAACGGATCTGGAAACATGCCTTGTTCCAATAGTTCATCTTGTGTCAACACATCTAATCCGACCCACTAACAAATGCTTTATTTATAATTCCATTTGAAGGTAAGTATTTATAATTAATGACGATATTTTATTTTAAGCATGAGATGTCAAGGATTATATAAAATTTAATTAAAATGTTGACTCCATAATTCGATAAAGCGGCCATACATCTATTTCATTTTATAATAATTTATAAGTAATTAGGATACTCTATTTTAAGCATGAGATGTAAAAGATTATATAAATTTGATTGAAAACAGTGACTCAAAATTTGAATTTTGAAATATTTATAATTAATGAGAATATTTTATTTTAAGCATCAGATGTAACCGATTATATAAATTTGAATGACAATATTCAATCCATAATTAGATAAATTGAACATAAATCTATTTCAATTTGATATGATTGATAATTGATAATATTAATAATAATAAATATAAATAATAAATAATAAAGAAGAATGAATAAAAACGATCAACAGTGTGCTTGATTAAAGGAAACAAATAAGAAGATTGATAATTGATTTATTATTCGTAAACTTAAAAAACAGTCAATCATAGCAAAATACAAAATAGATGAAGAAAATGAACGCCCATGCAGGTTCTCAAATGTCAAACGGATCTGGAAACATGCCTTGTTCCAATAGTTCATCCTGTAACAAATATGACAAAGAATTTGACAATTAATATGAACGTTGTATAAAGAAATATTAATTTTGTAATCATTAAAATTATCTAACGACATTAACATCTTACCACTTGAAGAAACACTAGATAAATGGTCGGAACCGAAATATCTAGGGGGTTTGCATCCGCATAAAAGGGTTAGTTCTCTCTCGATTGATTCAGTTGTAGCTGATCTTCTTCTCCGAAAGCTATGCAAAAAAGAGCACCGTTAGCCTCGCCAAGGGGAGAAAGGGGTTCTCTCCTTGACCCGACTCCGGTGTGAGAATAAGATGGATATGCGCAAGATGGATAAAACTGTTGCTAATTTAATGGTTGCTGCGCGACAAGATGGATATGCGCAAGGATATGCGGAATGTACTAGGCATGTCAATAGCGCGTTGAAGGTTGACTGGAATGATAGTAAGTCTGCGACTTTTGGCGTAAATACTGGCGCCGCGCTTGCTTCCATGAAAACAGAGTTTAACAATTTGCAACTTCCAGTTATGGAACTAATAAATGTGGCGCTGCAATCGGACGATCACGTGGCGCAACTTAAAGAAATCTTTCCGGATGAGGGTGAAGATTTAGAGTAGTTTGAAATTGTATTGAACAATTTTTTATGTAATATCCGGGATGTAAATCCCTATCTTGATGGTGCGCTGTTGCGCAAGTAACCTAAACACTGCCGTGTTTGAAAGTCTTTTGAGCGTATCTGTACGCTGATAATAGCATGTTTCTATTTGTTTTGTTTAATGGCTTTACAATATTTTGCATGAGTACAATTGCTTTTATTGAGTAAGGCGAATGAATGTTGGTATAAAGCTCATGTGTGAAGTTATGGTCGTTTGTGACGTGATCACTGACCGCGCATGGAGCTTGTTTTATACTACCATAATGTTTTTGCGCTTACTAAAAAGAAATTGCATGCACTTTGTAAACACAAAAATAATAGAAACTTTGTAATTTTATTCATGGATAGAGCACAGAGGCTTTACAAAGTTTTTCTAATAATTATATGGAACTTAACTTACTCTCTAATAGTTCCGCCGTATTTGATGGGTCATGTCTTTCTGCGGGAAACTTATAGAGTCGTCACTTAGGTTTTGGCCCGTTTGCTTGAGCCTTCTTCTCCCCGGGTTATCTGTTTAATCTCTTTGCGCATGTTTTGGAGTAAATGCATGAGTTCCCCGTTCTTGAGGGCTTTCTCTATTTCTGTGCGCAGAGATATGCAGTTATTAGTGGTATGCCCGTTGTCTTTATGATACTCGCAGTATTGCGCCGGGTCTTGTCCACGTTTACTCTTCATTGGGATCGGAGGTTTGAATTGATAGTCTTCAGTACTCAGAACCTCCGCTGGGGTCTTTGTTAGGGGAGTCAACTGCCTCTCCCTATTCTCTTGTTTGTTCTCCCTTTGTGCAGAGAGTTTGTTGATTGTTGTGCGGGCATCTTCAGAGGAACGACTTCCTGATGACTCGCGCCATGATTTTTTGAACCTCTTTTCACCGGTTAAGCTTAAGTCAGCGGGCCTATTGTGTGGTGGTGGTGGCCTGTTTGTAGTAAGGTTTTTCTCAGTCTGCGCATAAACCTTGGCCGCCGCCATTATCTTCTCCCAACTTGTTGGAAGGCCCTCTGTTCCAGATAAGACTTTAACCATGTCATCACACCTAACCGCGTACTTAAACTGAGCACGGATTAGTTGTTCGTGAACACCACCAATTTCTAACACTTCTTTATTGTATCTAGTGATGAAATCCTCTAGATTTTCGTCATCACGGCGCCATATGTTCATGACATCAGAAGTGTCTCAAATGGAACGCCGTTGCTGGCTGAAGTGTGTTAAAAACTTTTCACGCAGATCCTTCCATGACTCGATCTGTCCAGTTGGTAAATTATCAAACCAGATTCGCGCTGGGCCAGTTAATGTTTGTACAAACAAATGACACCATAGCGGAAGAGTCCAACCCCCAACTAAACCCGCGCTGGTGAACACTCTCAGGTGATCATCAGGGTCAGTTAACCCATTGAACTTCCCTATGTTGGATGGTAATTTAGCCTTCTCCAATGGAGCTAGAGCTATCTCCAGTATGAACTTCGAGTTTTCCGCTGCTTCTGCAGGGCGGTAAACTAAGTCATAATTGTGTTCTGCCTCAGGGTTATAAACCGCTCGAGGTCTGCATTTGTTATAGTTTGGCTGTAGTCGATTGAACACACTGTTGTTTGCACTCAGACGGTATGTTGGATCAGATTCATCGGTGTGGGTATCCCGTTGGGAACCCAACCTATCATGAACCGATTGTCTTCGACGAGGATGTGGTTCCCCGTGGTGTTGTCTCTGGTAACTGCCTGACTGAATGTACTCGCGTTGTGACGTTGATCTGGCATGAACTTCTGTGTCTTCATAAGTTGATTCTTCTCGTTGGGAGGCATGAGCACGAGATCCGGGTCTCCGTGATTGGGTCAGGGGAGCAGTTTGAGCACACAGTTGTGTGTATACTGTGTTTAATGCCCCTTGAGACCGGACATACCATGATATCGGAGTTTCTCCTGGTGGTAAAATTGATTGAGCAGGGTTTGCTGGTAACATTCCTGGAGTGACAGGATCATTTGCTCGATTGGATTGAACCTCGTTATCGTCCGAGGCATCTTCCAGGATTCCTTCTACTTGTAAATTGTTTCCGATGTTTGGTCGAGGACCAGGTTGTCGGTGAGATGACGAATTTTCTGCCATGTGCAAAACAGAAAATGAAACGAACTGAATCGAAACGAGATAAAAACTAGAAAACAGAGGAATCGGTGGGCGCCAATGAAGAAACACTAGATAAATGGTCGGAATCGAAATATCTAGGGGGTTTGAATCCGCATAAAAGGGTTAGTTCTCTCTCGATTGATTCAGTTGCAGCTGATCTTCTTCTCCGAAAGCTCTGCAAAAAAGAGCACCGTTAGCCTCGCCAAGGGGAGAAAGGGGTTCTCTCCTTGACCCGACTCCGGTGTGAGAATAAGTATTGGTAATGAAGAAGAAGATGTATTTGAGAAGTGTGTGTAACTTGTCTTCATACCTGAACAGTTCTTGTATTTATAGCCGGGAGTCTCTTGGGCGGGAAAACCCGTTGTTGAAAAGATAACGGAAAATGCTATTTCCGTAATTGGTTATGTTTCCTTCCGTCCAACTCCTTGATCCGACGTCAAGTTGTCTCGATCCGATGTGAATGCACACGGATCGTGGCTTGATCTATGGCTGGGGAGTTGCCACGTGGAAAGTGATTAAGTGGAGATCACTCTCCCATTTGCATGCTATCGTTGTGACTTGAAGGAGGTCTGAGGTGATGCCACGTGTCAAGACGGTTACAACCGTCTTAGTGGTGCACGATTGACATCCTTCTAGAAGATTACTGTTGTAATCGGGTGTGATTCCTTATTGTGTGGAACCAGATAAACAAATATTTCCCAAGGCTGGGTAATAATATCCAAGTCTGGATATTATGCGGAAGTATCTAACTCTGGATTTTTATCCTTTGTTTTATGTAGGAAAAGCGCAAGGTTTTATGATTCCCTTTTAGGCGCAAGTGTTGGCTGCTGTAGGCCTTTTTAAGTCTTTCCTTTGGTGAGACCAGTGCGCGGCCGCGCAAGGTATCAGGCTGAAAGTTAAGGTTATGGTATGGTCCCAAGCACTTATTATGAGGTTTTTGGGACCTTACCCCTTCACCACTGTATTACTAACGCGATTCGTATGCCTCTGTAAAAATTCAAAACTTGAAAGATCTTCATACCATTTTTTACATACACTTCTAAACTGACATAGTGATTTGTGAGGGAGCCTAACAAAAATTTCCATGATCACAACATCGAACGGAATTTGATCCATTATATGAAACACCTAGTAAAATGGAAACGTATAATAAAACATAAATGATATTAGTTTGTATCGATACATGAAAAAGAGATTGTGTATTACTTAAGAATTTTGCATAGTACCTGGTTGAAGAAACCAAAGAATAGGTTGAAAGTTGATATGTAATGGAGATGTATGTTGTAATTTATATAAAATGATATTATAAATGGAATGTTCTTTTATGAAGGGAAATTTAAATTAATTTTAGTAAACCGGTTGGGATTCACATATGATAAGCAAATTCTTGTATAAATGTACAGAATTGTTAAAAATTAATACATATACTACTATCTGTAAGTATACATTCACTGGTGATTTAATTATTTATTTAAAAAAACCCAAAAAAATGTTGACTAAAATAATTTATATACTAAGAATGTTATTATAATGTTAGGTTTATAATGTTATATTTGGATTGTACATTGTTAATAGTTGAATTCTATGTTATTTGTGACAAAATTTAATTTGGTGTCTTTAAATATTAAACTTATAATAGTGTCATAAGCTATGGGCAATCATCATGCCCCGTACTATTCTGTTGCGGGTCGGGGTGTGACAATTAGCGAGCACCACCACTACCGCCACATGCTACACCAGCCACAACCACCACCACTGCCACCACACCCCATACCAGCCACCAACACCTAGCTCCATCACCCATTTTGGGGTGATAACCCACCTGCACCTTCAGCCATCAAAAACACCCCCCCCCCCCAGTCTGCACCTTCACATTCCAGATCTACACACATCTTTGATATAATCGACTGGAGTGATGATGATGATGATATGGGATTGATGGTAGTTTGATTTAATCGATTCGAGTAAATGAAACTCTAACTTTCGAATTGGGTATTCAGGCACAATAATGTTTCTTTCTTCTTTTCCAGGCTAGAGCATCCTCCACGACCTTCTCACGGCCACCCGTAACCCCGATAGAACTCTATTTAAGTAAGCTCATCGCTCTATCAAGGAAGTTAGGAGCTAGTCTGCCAACGAAATCAAAGAATATATAGACTGACTTGTAGAGACCCTCTATGTAGTTGTCTATCTAGGGTGGTATTCAGGCACAAGCACAGTAATGTTTCTTTCTTTGTGCAAAATTTGAAGTGAGAAAGATAGAATCTTGAATCTTTATTCTGTTTTTAAAGATTCTTGAAATGGGTATGCTACCCCACTTATCTTTTTGGTTCTTTTATGTATTGGTTGTTTGAAGTGGGTATTTCAACACTTTTCGATAATGTTTGAATACGTGATGGTGGTGGGTGGGAGATGCCGAGATGTAGAGGTGGAGAGAGATGGGAAGAAGGGAAAAGAGAGAGTGTGTGTAATTGTTTATAAATGATTAATTTAAAAAAAATTATAAAAATGGTTTTGGATGCAAATGGCAATTTAGAAACTTTTTTCAGTTAATGTCAAAAATACCCTTGGTTATAACCAGGTTTTTAGACTTAGTTAGTCAATGTGATCAAAATAGCAAAAAAAAAAAATGAAAAACTTAGGGACCCAGAGGAGAAAAAAAAAACTATTTGGACTAAAATAGCAATTTGGGACAAACCTCAGGGACCAAAATGGCAATTTACTCTTTTTAAAACAATATAGTCTAAAAGATATGATGCGAATAAATTAAAAGACAAATAATTTTATAAGGGAGAGGGAAAAGTGTAACTAATAACTACTTATCTATAATTTTCCTAAAGATGAGGGAATTAAAGTGTAATTAGAATAAGGAGATTAAAGTATAATCGGTGTTTCTAATTTACCATCATTTTAGGTTGTACATTATGCATTAAAGCCATAAAAAGTTCTTATCGTGTATCTTAAAATGCCCCTCTCTCATGACTTATAATATAGCATAGATAATGTTACAAAACAATATTATTAAATTGAAAGTAATAATGATAACATAGAGAGTCTCGAGCATGTTGAAATGTGATAGGACACATTGTCTTAATTCATTGTACACTAATGCATCGTCTACTTGTACATTTTAATCCGCACGTGGATACTAACCAAGACAACTATTGAAACACCGATAAAAATGAGTAGACCGTCACGACACCTTTAGATATTTTTAACACATTATTGTTTATATACGAGTTGACGCCTACCCGCGCGTTGCGGCGGGGTGTTGATTATGAATTTCATTAATAACGTTATATGAATTTCATTAATAACGTTATATGAGTTTTGAAAATTATTAAGTCTATGCAATGTAATTTCTTATTAACCAGGAATGGTGATAGGAATGAGACCAAACATTACTGGTCCAAAACAAATATAGAATTTAAGGATAGATCTACGACTCACTTGTATATAGATTCACCACCAAACAAATCGTAGTACTGCGATTTCTAAGCGAAGAGGCAGATTCACCAACTCGGTTGGAAACTCGTGCTTAAGAACATCACCTAACGTGTCACGATTGAGCTAGCATTATATATTAATTCCTGGCGGATCTAAAAAATCTTTATAGGGGCAACGCTTAAAAGAAAAGGGGGTAACGAAATAAGAAAAATATCATTTTTTCAAAATTTACACTACTGTCAAAGCGTAAACAGACAACTTACCCCTTGTTATCATAATTGCCTTTCATATTCAGTAGTATTTCTCCTCACATTATCAAAAGGAATTCCCTTCCCTGTTTAATAATTAAAAAAATACCTACAATTACAATAACCTACTTAATTTAAAAAGGATAGGACTTGAAAATTAAAACCGTCATAGTGAAACCTTTTTTTTATTTTATTAATTCAACCGTTTCTTTTTATTTAAAATTTAAAATCATTAGACTTTGTCTGACAATTATCCACATGCGTAAAACCATTTAACTTATGACAATTGGTTTCAGGCCATCAGCCGACAAAGTTGTAGTCACCGGTTCGAGTTTTCACCGGAAAAGCATGAACGGGAAAGTTGACGGTATCTTGGGCGAACGACTGTTAGTCTCGTCGGATGCGGATGAAATAGAGGGGCTATGGTGGCGGTGGTTTTAGGTTGTGTTGACACCACAGGCATGAAAGTAGAACCAAAAGATGGTTGGAAGAAGAAGGCAATAAACGTTGGGTCATTTGACGCCTTGACGGTTGAAGACGGCAAGAGACGGTGGGCGTTTAATAGCGGCGCCCTTGGCACTCGTGCCGGTGTCCCTTATTTTTGTTGTCGTACGTGCTCAAACTCTAGTACTATGGCATTAAGTTGTTATTTGAAGAAGAAGCGCGTTGGTTCTGATATGAGATCAAATACATGCGCAGCGAAGATGATGTTAAGAACCAATTGAAGATAAGGGACAAACACTTGAATTTCTAAATGGATCAATATGGACAGGTTTCAGCGCACCATAAAATCAGATATGCATTCTGATAATAATTTGTATAATATAAAAACGACACCTTGTAATTTGCAGAGATATATATGTCAAGAATCGGTGTGAAGTGATGAATCAACAAATCACTTCATAAGATGGTTACGTAATTTTTTTTTCGAACGGACGTCTGTATTTCAAAGGGTTGTATGGCAGACACACACACATACATATAAGTCATGAACCGGTGTGGGAATCAACATATCTCTTCATAAGATGATTGCGTAATGTCTTTTCGAATGGAACGTCATTTCTTTTCGAGTGGAATGTCGGTTAAGTTATCAACTTTGAACCCACCGGCCACCACCGTTTGAATCTGACTTTCTGAATGTTTAGATGTTGTGTTAATTTTAAAAGGTGCGATGTGGTTGTGTGTGAAGTTAGTATGTGTGTATACACAATGGACGCGACTTTTCAACCAAGGGGTACAAACCTTAAAAGACACACCCCAAGTTACTTTTTGTATTGTTATATAATAACGTGATGCTTAAACAAAGGATGTAACAAAGTTGTTTTTTTAGTTATATATAATAATGAAGCAAAAATGTATGTATGTGTGATTTTTTAAAAGTCGTAACTTTTCATTTTAGAGACACAACCTAAGTTGGTTTTTATAGTTATATAATAATTAAGCATAGGGGTATGTATGTGTGGTTTTTTAAAAGTCGCAACTTTTCATTTTAGAGAAGCAAATCAAGTTGTTTTTTATAGTTATATAATAATTAAGCATAGGGGTATGTATGTTTGGTTTTTTAAAAGTCGCAACTTTTCATTTTAGAGACGCAACCCAAGTTGCTTTTTGTAGGGTTATATAATATGTATATATTCTATGAATAAATAAATAACACAATTAAAAACATTTGTACATAAAATTTAAAATATGTAAAGAATAATTAATAATAACTCTTTATTTATATTCAATATCAAGAACTACAATAACTATAAACATAATTACATACAAAAAATGCAAAGCCTGATCAATACTATCATCTTCTATGGATATATAGATCACAAACCACAATAAAGTGATTAACAATAATTTCATGCTATTGATATAACAATGCAAAACCACACTAAAAATAAAACAACATCGATGTTGGGTAACAAACTAACATCACGTCAACGCATTAAAGTATTGAATTTCAATGTAATAAAAGTTTTTAATGCTAATGTAATAAAAAACGACGTATAATAAATATAACTCGACGTACAAAAAAAAATACAAATGCTAATTAATAATATCATCTCTTATTGATATAACGATAATAAACGAAAATCAAGATAAACCGCAACAAACATTGAGTTAAAAGCAACATCAAGTACTGACACAAATGTTCTGAATACGATTGAACGAAAAAAAACATTGAAAACTTGTTTGAAGAAACTGAGATGTTTATTAGATTCTAAGACTACTTTTCCAGATTTAGATTCAAAAGACCCACCTTCACATTCAAACCTTCATTGTTCTCACAATCACCCGTACGCGGTTTAGTTGAAGACTGAGATGTACATAAATCCACATCATAAACGGCATCCAAATTACGCTTAAGTTCATTCTCCAGCATATTCGAAGAACAACAATTATCCTCTCCGGAGGGTGTAGTAAACATGCTATTGTTCAAATTGGACATCGGCGTGTCGTCATCACCGGTACGGGAAACAGAATCCTGTAAAATAAAATTAAAAAGGTAAAAAAACAGTTGAAAAAATAAGGTGAATGACAAAATATTGAAGCATTAGAGAACTAAAGAATTTGTTTCACAGACCCGGATTTGGATGTTAACAGTTGGATTTGAATCAGAAGGAACAGCATTTAAAGGTTCATCATCAGCAGACTGTATTTATTTCATATGTTTTAATAAATGTTGTAAAGTGCTATAAGTTTTTTATAACAAAAAGTAAAGCTAACGTATAGAATAATTTTCGAACCTGGAAAGCATCAAAATGCCTATCAAGATCTTTGATGATTGCAGGATTTTCAATCAACTTCGACACCGAGTAGCCATCTGATTTGTTTTTTATGTTAAACGAACCTATGGCTATCTTAAACGTAAACCTCCTATTTAGCAATGCCTTCAGCTCCTTGGGAAAGTTACCTTCGCTGGCTAACTGTTTGATACACATTATTATAAAGTTAACAATGTAACATAAAAACATTAAAAGGTATAAAGCAATTAAGGAAATGGTATTTGGAAAATATAAGTTACCTCCATGTTTTAATCCAACAGCTGGTTTGCGTTAACCTTTATCAGTTTAACAACTTCACGTTCAAACAACGTCAAAGTAACAATCCCGGTACAATCCTGAACACGTATTAGAACTTTTATCCTATAAAAAATTCAAATAAGATTTTATTAACGATCGATCATGTTTCATAATATGGACAATAAATGAATCAAAAATTAACCTGGGAACAGACACAACAGTTCTTTTATTGCACCGATCAATTTGGCACTCCAAGACAGTTACTTCATCATATCCTTGACTTCCATCTTCCTTGTCCTTGCAAGTAGTGTTCGTAAGAACCTTTTTGTTGCAAGTTTTACATGCATTGTAAAACCATGAGTCTTCTGAAGCAAAGCTCTTAATTGTTCCCAGGATAATAACAAACTTTTCCTGTATAGATAGTATATAATTTACTACATTATGAAAGTTAAAAAAATACGTATAATAAAAAAATAATAAAAATTGTAAGAATACTTGGGATATTTCTCTTAATGCTCCAATCGTACTAAAGAAAATACTAGATATACACTCATCAGACATTGACTTCATAAAAGAGGAACTCAATCCAGAGTAACCGGAAGACGTTGACGCAGTAAGCTGAGCAAGGAAACTGTACAGAAATACTAACGTTCTCTTGATATTTCGCTTAATGTTCAAGTTCTCTTGAAGTTTATCTAATTCTCATAATTTTCTCTGCAAATTTTACCTTCAGAAGCAAAGTACTTGAAAAGCGAACTAATTCACAACTCCTCAAGAAAGAGAAAAAAAATCCAGCATACTTAATAAGAATATCTTAATATCTTGAAGTAAAAATAAAAATTTAAAAAGCTTACTGAGGACTCAACAGAACTTGAACCATATGGCATACTCGTACATATAAAATACCTATAACAAACCAAACAAAAAATAGGCTTAAAATAAAAAAATACATTTTTTAAACATCTATGAAATTCTTTAAATGGCTGGAAATAATGTGATTGTGTGTTTTCAATTATTGTGTGTTTAATAGGCTTGTGCGTCAACAACAGAACCTAGTTTGACATACAGAGAGGTCATTTAGGTTTAAAACAAATGCTATATATCTTTCCAAATTCTGTGAAACTTGAAAAATAATGTGATTGTCGTAAATTATGGAAACTAACATAA
Organism: Helianthus tuberosus; assembly: GCA_030545235.1. Classification (NCBI taxonomy): domain Eukaryota; kingdom Viridiplantae; phylum Streptophyta; class Magnoliopsida; order Asterales; family Asteraceae; genus Helianthus; species Helianthus tuberosus. The sequence continues at coordinate 117,261,013 of CM060417.1, read as the reverse complement.
AATTTGGAAGCAATTAAACTTTAATATAAGTTATCTTGATAAATTTGGAAATACGTTACAATTTAGACAACTTTGATAAGTATCCATAATTGATATAAATTTCAAAAATTCAAATTTTGAAATAATCAGTCAAAACAATTTACTTAAATAGTTAAATATTATTCAAACTTAAATTCAAAACCAATGAGCTTAATATATTCATAATATAATCAATATCTAGATGATTGTGAAAAAAAAAAATCAATCACATTCATGGACCTGAGAAGAAGCTCGAGACCACTGATTCAATTCATACCTTAGTTGTCGAATGAAGAATGTTGTCTGGAAAAAAACTAATCTTCACAATCAGTACATTGCTAGAAAGCCTTAATAAACCCTTACCATCTTGTCGGATGAAATACGAAGAATATCAAAATAGAATACGAAAAATTAAAGAACGCAAATCAAATAACAAATCAGAACAAAATCCATGCCCCTGAAAATATAAAACGAACCTGTCCAAGAAGTTTAGCATCTAAAACCATAGACAAATGTTCAGCAAATCATACATAATGGCATAACAATTATTGCACCAAAAGTCTTTAACAGCCGGTGTGTAATCTCAACAAACATTATCAAAATCGTACCTTAACATCAAGAGCCAAAATCATTGCACCAAAAAACCTTTAACATCCCGCCGCACCAAGAACAAAGCTCACAACTTACTTGAAGGTAATACACAAAAATTCTCAATAGATGTAATCTGAACAAAAATAAACAATAATATAAACAAATCAATGTAGCCTTAATCTTAATATAAAATCGGTAAAACGAAGTTGAAACAAAGCAAGATATTGTAAGATAAACTAACATTGGAGTGAAGAATTGAAAACATTAACACCTTCATCCTTCCTTGAACCATCGTTATTAACTCAGACCATACAGGTATCAGATATAGCAACTTGAACACGAAACCCTAGATCTGTAAACAAACAAACAAACGATGAACTTGTTTTTTTTAGAAATCACATATTGAAAGCAGACCGTTTGTTTCCTGAATGATAAACACTGAAAGATGAAAAAAAAAATTGTACCTTGAAGATGTAAAATGGATGTTTGATGTCTGCAATCCCATAGAACAAATCAATCACATTGCTAATTAGCAACTCAAAGTTCCAAAATAGGATGAAAATAAAAAAAGACGGCATAAAAATAGACAAAGAAAAGGATTAACAATTGGAACCGATTAACAAAAGAAGTGATACAATAGATAAAGAAAAGGATTAACAATTAGTAAAGAAAAGATTTCTTACTTGCTGCTTGAATCCATGGATCGAAATCTAAAAAGAGAACTTATTTGAAAATATAGAACATTAGGGTTTCAGTTGTGACCTTGAATCTATGGGATCAGTGGTGAAAAGGTACATGAGAATCACCATTGTCGATTTGCTGAAGAAGATTTTTGTATTTGCGGAAGATGATACGTAGCGGCGTTAGGGTTATGAAGAAGATGATAGAGATGAAGAGTTCCGAGATGTAATGAAATTAGGATAGATCCATTCGGATCATTTGGTCGAACCGAATACTATTCGGATCCCGTGTCCAATGTTTTTTGTTTATGTATTGAGAATTTGAGAATGGATTCCCTCCCAAACTCAAAATCCACCTCCACCATATCTTGCCACATCAGCAAAAATGGCCAAAATCAAATGCCACCTAACCCAAATCCATCTCATTTATATATATATATATATATATATATATATATATATATATATATATATATATATATAGATTATATAAAAAAAACTTTTCACAAAACGTGACACAAGCAAGTTTTCTATTTATGTTTTAATAAAACTAGTGATATTTCCCCGCGCTTCGCGGCGGGGATTAAGTAGGTATCAATTCGGTTCGTTAGAGCACCTGCACTCGATATAGTAATTGGAAGAGAAAGCACTACATCGATTGAAAACAAAAAAAACACTTATTGATACGGTACCTATATATGTTGTTCAGTTGATATCGGTTCGGTTCGCTTGCATTTTATGTTTATTTTATTTCAACATTATGATATTTTATTTTGAAAACGGATATTCTGCCGCTATCGTACCAAGCCCAATTGAAACCAATTGAACAACATTTGTATCGGTACCAATATTTTTTATTTTTAGTTTTTTTGCTTTCGATACTGTATCGCTGCCATATTGTACCGAACATCATCAGTACCAGTATACATTCCGTTTTATTGTTTCCTGCTTGATAACGGGTACTTTGATCGTATCTTAAAAGTTATATGAGAGAACAAAATATACTTAAATCAATTAAAGTAATAAACCAATAAAATAATAAAACCTAACAATATTGAAAAAAAAATCAAAAACAATTGTTCACCTCTTTTTATTTCAACGTTACGATATATATTTTTTAAACGAATATTGTGTCGCTATCGTACCAAATTCAATCAAAACTGATTGAATAACATATGTATCCGTATCCATATTTATTTTTAGTGTTTTTGCTTTCGATGAATTAATATCGTATCGCTACCATACCGTACTGAACAACATCAGTATCAGTATGCATTATTTTTATGATTTCTTGTTTGATAACTGGTACTTTAATCGTATCTTAAAAGTTATATATAAAAATATATGTTTAAATCAATTAAACTAATAAAATAATATAATAATAAAAACCTAGAAAAAAAACAATATTAAAAAAATAAAGAAACACTGTTCATACACACTTTCTTTTCATATGTATAACTAGTGAAATTCTCCCACGCTTTGCGGCGGGAATTCAGTCAGTATCTGTTTGTTTCCTTACGGTACCGATACTCACTATATTAATCAAGAAAAAACCTTATATCGATCGAAAAGAATAAAAACGAATATTGATAATGGCACCAATGTTTTTCAGTTGATATCGGTTCGGTTGGTTTGCATTCTATGTTTATTTTTGTCAACATTGTGATATAAACTTTATTGAAATGAATATTGTATCGTTATCGTTCCAAAACGAACCGAAACAAATTGAACCACATCTGTATAACACCATATTTATTTTATTGTTTTTGTTTTTGATAATCTAGCACCGCATCGCTACCATACTGTACCGGATCGAACAACATTGGTACATGTATGTATGCATTTTTTTGGCTTCTTGTTTGATAACGTATACCATACCGCTATCGTAGTTAACCGAACGAACAAAATCGGTTTGCTATCGGTATTTATTTTGATTGTTTTATTTTTCTTTCAATAAATTGATATTGTATCGCTACTGTACCGTATGAAACATCATTAGTACCGATACATGTATTCATTTTATGGTTTCTGGTTAATTTTTTTTTTCATTTATAAAAATTTGTCTGCAACAATAAACGAATATCAATACCAGTACTGTGACAATACGAACAGATCGTATCGTTCGAACAATCTCGGTGTTTGTACCGGTGTTCGTTTTTATCGTTATTGGTCGCTGATATTGAGTGCATATATCATACGGGTACTATAAGGAACCGAACTGATACCGATCCAATGCCTGTAGTAACGTATCGCCACAACGTGCAGTCAAATAAACATAGATGCAAATGTAGAAATTTTTTTAAAAGTAGAAATGCAAGTTAATTACTAAAAAAACAAATTAACTGATAAATAAAATACTAATAATAGAAAAACAAACACTTAAGAATTATTAATTACAATTTATAATTAAAAATTTAAAAAATAAAAGAATATATAATATACTATGTAAAAAATAAATTATTTAAAAAATAGAAAATACTGTTGATCATAACTTTCAAATCATATGTATAATGTATAATATGTTACTTGTTGGATATAAGTAGAGCAAAGTGGAGAGCATGTTAAGTTGTGGGAAACATCATCTTAATGTTGACCTTACCCACCGGCAGCCGTCCGTCAAGTTCTTAGTGATGTGGTCATCTTGATCCAATGGGTCTTATTAGTTGGTTGTTTAAAATTAGTGACATATTCATGAAACTTTTTACTAATCGTGTTTCAGTTTTCGAATAATCTTTTACCAGGCCAGGTCACTAATGTCATTTAAAATTGATCAAATTCTAAAAATGTACACTATGATAAATAAACACATACAATAGTACTAATCACATAAACAATGTCTTGATTAAACTTGTTCTAAAATTTTAAAACAACTTTATAATTCTCTACTTTTCTTTTCTTTTCTTTTGGGAATATTGTTTAATAGTTTATTGAAACGTTTTAATGTTAGACTATGAGGTATGGGGCGTGGGTTGGGGGAAAACCCTCAAGCCACCCCCCGGGTGGGCTTGGGTTGGGGCGTGGCCCTTGGGGCTTGGGTTTCAAGCCGGGCGTGGGGCGGTTTTGACAAGCTGACATGGCGGGCTCTCAATGGACAAACCAAACTAGCCGTTGGCCAACGGCTATGTTAAAAAAAAATTATTTTTTCACTATAAGACTCACATTTTTCTTCCATTTTTTACCACATTCAACCACATCTTCTATGATCATCTTCAATTCTCCTTCTACAAAACGAAAAAATGCATCCTCATAACCGTGCTTATGACCCGAACAACCCGTATGCATTCCAAGAAAATAATCCTAGCCCACCACCCAATCGTCCAATGCCTCGTCCATTTTTCATACACTCTTCTATGCCCGTTGAAGCGAATTATGCATCGTATCTTGGGAATCGTTTGTATACTAACTTCCCACACACCGAGGATTCGATACCCACCCCGTTTACACAAACGCCCATCAACCTTTCACCAACCTCCATCGACCTTTCACAAACCGAAACCGTCCCCGAAACTCAACCACCCAACGATGGTCCTTCCGCATCGAAACCCATAAAAAAGAGAAGTCATAAGAAAAAAACCGAGGCGGAGAAAGCACTTGAAACCGTCAAACGAAAACAACAAAAATGGGTCGTTGCTGAAGAACTTGCATTGGCAAGTGCTTGGTGTCAACAATCTCAACATCCAAGTTTAGGTATTCTTAAACTTTGTTTTTATTAATGGTTATTTTTTATATAACTTTGTAATATATTAAATTTTGTTTTTATTAAAATATGAAATTCTCAACATCGAACCCATTTGTGGGAAGCGGTTAGTAGAGTATTCCATGAAGACTTGGGAAGGGAGGCTTATCGTGAAACCGATAGCTTATCCTCGAAGTGGAGCGAGATTAGCGGCTGTAACACCCCAACCCGGCTTGGGCTGACATGTCACTTATACAGTACATTAGTGGTCAGAACATCATTCCATAAATTGTAAAATTTTTCATTACTTCAAATAAGTCAAATATTGTACAAAACATTTTAAATCTTTATAAAAATCCATGTGTGTCTTTAATCCCTCGAGCCATCCATCCAAGTCTTCCCGAATAATCCTTGTAACCTAACGTACATAAGAAGGAAAATGTACGCCTGAGTAAACGAGGTTTACTCAGTGGAACAACAAAAATAAAATATACAATTTCCTAGCAATATATAAATATAACAATATATGTATAACACATTCAGTTAGTCACCTTCAGTGTGTCACATTCAGTAGTTCAATGCGTAGTCAGCTCACATTCGGTGCGTCACATAATCACATTCAATAGTTCACATTCAGTTTTTCAGCGCGTCACCTTTCGGTGCGACACAATCAATAGTTCAGTGCGTCATATTTGATATTTGCCAATAACATAACTATATATATAACTATAACAACACGTAATCTTAAAGATCATAAAAGCATAAAATAACAAATCTAAATCTCCAACTACGAGGTAGTGAAAACTTAAATTTGTGCACATAAGTTGTTCAAGAGTCCGTACCTTAGTTGTGTAGATCCAACTCGAGCAACTATAACACCTCACTCAACAATGACAACCTACATCACGGTCGTACTTAACTTATAAGAACGAATAGGTGTATTTATATATTTACCAAAAGTCGACTTGGATTCGAATTGCTTTACTTATATATCCATTTTAATATCTCGAATTATCTCTAAATATTTACTATATCAAAATTTTAATATACATAAATATATACATATATATACACTATGTATGTATACATAGTGATATGAATAATACTAGTTTTCAGTATGAAATAACAGTTAAATTCATCTAAATATTAAAGGTTAACTAACAACACATGCTTTTATTTACTTATTTATTTTTAAAGAAAACTAGTGGAGTTTAATTACCTTAAAAATATATAAAAGATTGATTTACTTAAAAGCATTTTTGTAACACCTCGAAAATTCACGTCCTATAATGTATTGACACGTGTCATAGGTTTGAACGTGTGAAAGAATGTGCTAGAAGGACTAAAGTTGACAAACATGGAAAGTATGTGAAAATACGAGTTCAAAATGTCAACAGTGAATAAATATACTTTACAATAACCCTACATGATGTTTATACCATCAAACGAATAAATCATGGATCATACGAAGCTAAATATGAAAGAAAGTGAGAGATTACAAACTACAGGGGTTAAATGTGTCAACATGTTTAAGTTATACCTCTGAGTGACCTTTTAGCAAACCCGAAGCTTTGTAACGATTAATTATGCTCACTAGAATGCACGATAAAAATTTCATAAAGTTTCGTTATCGTATGAGAAAGTTATGATCAATTTCGTATACGAGGGGTTAAGGCGTTAATGTTAAAAATTATGACTTTTCGGGTTAACATGAAGTGACCAAGAACTTAGCAAAGTGGGTATAAGTCATGAACCCCTTATAAGTCAAGTTGAGGGGCTCAAAGTGCAAGAAATAAAGTTGGTTGACCTTTCGAAAGGCCAAGAGACAAAGATGCAACAACTTGAAAATGTGAAATCTGAATACGAGGCTCAGGCGGGCCGCGTAAGCCCTAACAATACCTTACGCGAGCCGCGTCCGATGCCCAGTATCAGAAAGTTTAAACAGCAGCCTATTTTCATGCTATAACCGACTTTAATAAGATATTTCACTCCATGGGCGACCCCTAAATAACCCCTAGGCCCTTAGGGACATCTGTGGATGATCCATGGCCATTGCTAGGCATGTGTGTCAATGATCTAGTGAGTTTTGAACACTATATAAAGGCCTCATGTTGCAACCATTGATCACACCTTCACTTCTGCATTTCTGGAGCTTCCTGGAGCTTAAGATCAGACCCAAGTCTTTCCTAATCGTGCATAAGACTTCAGTAAGCATGCTTAACCTTTCTTAGTTAAGTTTTTGCTTAGTTTTAGCTTAAAAGTCAAACCGTCGTAATTACCGTTTGACTTAGCGATTAATCATTGATGGTCCAGTGATTAGTCAAATTGAAAGTAGTTATAAGTTGGTAATTATGTGGGCAATAAACCCTTAAAAGGGCACCCTCTGATTCCCACTCTAACTAGGTCAAATGTCGGGTCAAACTTGTTATTAAAAAGTCAACAGAATGCTTAATTTCCAATTTATGCATAATTAGCAATGTAGAACCCATACAACCTGTTTGATCATTAATATAACTTGGTAATTAATGTAAGAACATGTCCAACCCGACAATTTTTAGTAGAGACCCGGTTCGGAACCGAAAGTCGCATAATTTGACTTTTGCTTTGACTTTCAGTTCTGACCCGTTTAAGCATGTTTTAGAAATGCCTTAGAGCTTTGATTGGACTAGGTTAGATGCTAGTATAACCCTCTGTGATTATACACCATGGTTCATTAGTTATCCGATTAATATGCATGATTCCGTTAATTGCTCATATGTTGACTATTATGCCCTTTTCACCATAAAACGTGATTTTTAAAAATGTAAAAGGGTAGAAACCTTAGTTACTGATTTATAAACTTGCACCCAAAATTTGACATCAGTTTGAGGTGTAGATTGAGAGTTATGCTCATTAGCGTAATTAGAAAGTTTTTAGCGATTAAACGGCATAATTAGCATATAGCCTATTTAAACCCACTTTTTTTTATATCAAACTTTTTACCCACTGATGTAATATATTATTTTGGGATTTTTGAAGATTTTTAATTAATTTTAGGCTGAGCATAACTTAGAGTCATAGGCTTGATTCGGTAATTGTCCGTTTTGCCATTTTAGGCTATAAAATGAGTTTTACATATCTTTTTGACCCCAAACTTTTGCAACTGATTTTGTATGATAAATAAATTATTTCAAACCTTCTGGAATAATAAAAATATCATTTTTCTATATAGAACCCGGAAACGGCTTCTAATAGCCTTTTTAAGCGTTTTTAACGCATAGTATGTACTAAAACTATTTTAAACATACAAGGGTTGATACCTACTGATATTTCAGGTAAATTATAATATTTTAACAGTAAGCAAAAGTTGTTTAACTCAGACTTCAGTTTTGAGCTTTTCGGCTTATGTGAAATTACCAAAATGCCCCTACGGTGCATAGTTTGGTTATAATTGATAAATTTCACATATATGCAATACCCTACTGTTATAACTTATTAAATTAAGTATTATTACTAATGATATCAGACCTGTAGCTCAGGTTATTACTTAAACTCTTTTATAACCTTGTAAATGACCAAAATACCCCTACGGGGCATAGTTTGAGTTTAAATTCGTTTCGGGCATAATAAAAGATATCTTACTGATGTCACAACATATTTGAGGCATATTAACTTAGGAAACCTGTAAATGACTCTCATAGTCACCCGTTACGCCTCTTGCGCGTTCGGTTCGGTTTATGTAACTAGTTTGCATAAATTAGCCGAAACGGGTCAAACCTTATCGGTTTTATCTCAAAATCCAGAATGTGTTTAGATTACCCATATTAAACAAGTCTTCAAACTTGTCGGGTCTAAATCACATTCTATTCCGGTCTTCGCTTAATCGTGCGTTTGAACCGTATATATCCTTAAAACTAACCGGTCTAAGCTTAAGCTTAACTAAAGGCCGTTAGAATTCTAATAGGTTATTATAAACATTTGTTCCAGAATAGGAGACCCGGTAAAAGCTACCCGCATTTGCTATTTGTGAATTATACTTGCAAAGGTAAACACTTTTAACTTATTTTCCCTTATACGGGCTTGGGGTACGGTATATAAAATACCGCTTGGTCGGGCATTCGACCTTAATCGATTGGTGGTTAAGTATTATCGAGATGACCCGTTTAAATATGTTTTGTTTGCTTAACGCCTTTGGGGGGTTAATGACCATGTCCCAGATATCCTTGGCACCATTTTACGAAATGGCCACGACCTAAGCGCGGAGTGTAGGCGTACACTCGTCAGTGCATAAATAAATAATGTGGTGTGTCTATTGATCTTTAACCCGGCATGAACCGTGTCACACCCTGGCTTTGCGGAAGCGTGGGTTTATTTGGTGTGACTTCTTAATACCATAGCAACAATCATAACCATACTATATGATAAAAACATGAGATATTCATCCATTAATAAAGTTAGAAAAATCCCATTTTCAACGATCACAAAATAAGTTACAATCCTTAACTTGATTTAATTGAGTTCATAAAGATTTAGGAAAAGACTTTAAACAATGCTAGGTTTAGGGGTATGTAACCCGTCCAGGAAGAGGTTACACCTTCTAAACCCTGGATGACTTCTTTATTCAAACGCAGCTTGTAAACACGTGCATACCGTGCCAGATCCATTAGTTTCCTGAAATACATGTAGTTTGAAAAATCAACATAAAGTTGAGCGAGTTCATGTGTAAGTGGGTATGTATAAATCGTTAAAAATGTACCCGTATAAATGTATGTTCTTGGCATGTAGCAATAAGGAAGAGTAGATCGATTAATGTGTAGCTAATACATTAATAAGTGACATGGCCTAGGAAGCACTCAAACCTGTAACGCGTATTTTGTACCGGTCCTTCCGGCGGAACGACATAGTCACCACACGCTGGCCCATGTGTGGGGCTCGCAACACCCGATAGATCTATCACTCATGCCTCTCGATCCTTATAAAAGGATTAATGGTCTTTACGATAATAGCCTATCCATTCACGTGATCTAGAAGTAAATTCCTTAGCTAATCATACCATGTATAAAAGTGTCTGTAATAATTGTAACATGTATTTCACCCCCGCAATTTAAAAACTGAAAACAGTTAAGAGAAAAGGGGGACATGAACTCACAGAAGTGCGTCTCGAAATAGTATCTCCCAAAATAACCCGCTGCGTGACGACCTACACGTACTAACTTCTATTAGACGGACGGCCGTGCCTTGGCTTATGGTTTAATATCTTTGGGAAATAGTTAGACAACTATTTCGTGTGTACACTTCTTAATTATTTAGTAATTTTATTCCTTCCCAAGGATGGGGGTTTTAATACATGTGCGTTTATATAATTCCAAAATATATTATTAAGTCTCACTTAATAAAAATATATATTTATTCATTTGTCTAAAAATATTCTATCTCCAAAATATACATATTTTTCTCAAAAATATTATATTTTATTCCACATAATTTCCAAAATAATACTTTTATCAAAATACGCTTTCAAGAGTATTTTTCCAAAAAATACATAAGTTACGTTGTAAAGTTCGGGTGGTATTAATAATACCGGTGTAACTTAAATATTTATTTGTGATAGCGTTGGTATTATTTTGGAGTCGTGCGTTCACAATGTATTCCAGTTATATTATTTTTACCCTAAAAATAATATATATAGTTCACAAAATAATCATAAAATCACACAAGTGTTTTGCTACGAAATATATATTCTAAATATATATTTAACAAGTTTTATTTGTGAAAACCCACCTCCGAATACTTGGTTATATTGTAATAAAATCATGGCGAATTTTTATGTGGAAAAATAAGAAAAAATATATTCATAACACTTGTCACCAAAAATATTCTAAGTGTTATATTTCTGGAAAAATTTCGCCAGGGTTTCCTCTGTAACTGGAGGTGGCCACGCTTACTAGCGTATCATTTTCTTTTAGAATTTCAATCAACCAATTTCCAATCATCAAAATACCATATCCAAATATCAGACTAGTCAAAATAAACATAAATCGCAAAACACATGAACTTGCAAGTTGTGTAAAATCATGTAGTAACTTTTCAACACATTTAGTGGATCTTCCCATCTCTAAAAATAACATCATTTTCTTGAACACTTTATTTTTAAAGAATATGAAGTTTTACAACTTCTAGTCGGTATTTACGAAAATATTTCTTTGTTAAATCCTCTCGTTACACAAGTGTCCACACACTTGTTTGTTCACAAAAACACTTTTGGTTTATGTAAGATCCGGCTTTTAAAACATGGTTTCATCATACACTTGGTTCTTCAAAAATACCACTTGTAGATCCTTAGATCTACTAGTTTAGAACTCCATTTTACAAGAAAAACTCTTTTTACACAAGTTCATGTTTGTGAATGAAAGGGTTCGTCATCTTGTAACATTTACACTAAACATAATGCTAGTTCATGTTCCATGAACATGACCTAGCGTGGTTAGATGATGATCCGTTCTACTACTAGCATAAAACAACATAAAATAATCATAACAAAACAAGTTTCATGAGTTTTACACCATTAGTTTCTTTTTATCCACCAAGTTCATCTTCTTTACAAGACTTTAAACTTGTATCTCTAGTGTTCATAATTTTTATCCGTTAAATCTCTTATTAACCACGTTAAATATGAACAAGAGAATGTTTAGAGACACTTACTACTAGCTCGAGGCTAGGGGAGAAACTAGACGAAAAATGGGTGGTTAAAAGTGTCGTAGAGAGGTCCTTGCGATTCCGTAAGCACCGAGCCTCCTTGTATGAGCTCTAACACACTTGTAAGTATGTAAAATGGCTTGATTGAAATTGGAAGGTGATGGTGGGTGGCTTGTGGTTCTCGGCCGAGAGTATTAGCGAGAGGGGAGAGAGAGTTCACTTTTTGAGTTGTTGTTGCAATTGAAAGTCTAATTCACCAAATATTCTTATAGACCATATTATATAATTGTCCAAGGTGTATTATGTTTAGTGGATATTAGACAAAGCAAATTAAATAATTATAATTTGTAAGGGTGTGTCCCCTACATGGGACCGATCGGATCAATGGGGGTGGGGTCAATAGTTTGTTTTCAACTATATGGTTAATGTTTAGTTTGTTAATTAGGAAATCAAATTAAGTTACTAGTGTGTTGTAATTTATAACGGGTGTTAGGGTATTCGGGGACCCTAACTAGCTCAGAAAAGGAAAAATAATGTCATTGACAATATTTTTATGTTTCGGGTAAAGTCCGGTTGTTCGGTTGGATATTAATCCGTTAAAGTGCTAACTAAGCATTTAAAGTGTCGCTAATATTATTTTTAGTGACACAATGAATTCCCGACACTTTGGAAAGTGTCTAGTATTATTTTCCCATGTTTTTGCACTTTACTAGTTAGCTAAAATGCTGAATTTTTGTATTAAAGTGCAGAATTTTGTAATTAACACATGTTTTAGGCACACCTGGTCACTATATCTATCACCTAGTGACGCAGTTCTACAATCCTCACCTCCCTACACTCCCTATTAGTGTAGTAAACTATTCCCGGCTCATACTGGCCTTAGAGACAGTGCCTGTCTGATGCTGGCTATGTCAGCATGTTTACTGGGTTATCCGTTCATTGTGCTACTGTGCTTTGTGCATCAAGGTTGTCACTGTTGTTTGTGTGTAAATAATAGAGTGACAGTAATAAAGTGTGATGCATGTACGTGTATGTATCAGAATTCAAGTAGCAGTTTAATCACAACTGTAAGCAAGCACAGTAATTAAGCGTTAATTAAATATTAATTAATTCGTACAGATACCTGGTTTGGTGAGGGTTGTCACAAACCGGGCTACTGAACACATAAGAAACATGTAATTCTTTTACAAGTATTATATATTTAAATAATTATCCCAAGTTATAAAAGATATTAGTGCCACGTGCATTCAAATCAATTTTATCAAACCTTTTTAAAATGAGTCAGTTAATTGTATTTACCAGTGTAAACTGACGTATTTTCCCAAAAAGGTTAAGTGCAGGTACTACGCGAACTAGGCTGGCTACTCCTAGCATCAATAAAGAGTCTCGCAAGCTTAAGATGCCTAACGTCTGTTGAACTACTGTTTCCCATTTTATTTTTGATCCACCTGTGGATAAACTTTTGTTGGATCTGAGTTTGGTTTTGATTGTATTTTACGTTTGAAATTAAGATGGAAATGAATGAGTGTGCAGCGGAATTAAGATGGAAACAAACTTTGCATACAATCAAACGAGAGTATTGTTTTAATCAAAACATTTTTCACAAGGAACCGAAAGATTGAATTTAATTTCAACAACGATTACAATGCAATGCTTGATACAAACTCCCCCCCAGCCAGAGCTCAGTGTTTGTTCGTGCAGAGAAGACGATTTTGCAAAGAACTGATAGAATAGTACAGAGCACTGTTCTATTTATAGGCACTAGTAAACCACTGAGCATCTAATGCTGACGTCACCATTAAAGTGACATCTAACCTCCTAACAAACTCTAACCACTGACCAATACAAACACTGCTATGCTAACAACTGTTATATCATTACATTATATAAAGACATAATAAACTACTGCTGCATCCTCCCACTGATGTGAACCCAGCAGTACTTGTCCGGATCAGCAGTGCTTGACTCAAGCCAGTAGATTGAATAGCAGAGCTTTAGTCTTCCATCAGTCTTTCACTTGGGCAGTAGTTGTAAGGCAGCAGTTTGCAAGATCAGTAGAAAGGAGGTCAGCAGATGTTGAATATCACCTTCAAGGGGAGAGATTTGTTCCTAACACCTGCTTATTCTGAATCCACTGCGCTGAACCAGTTTTGGCTTTAATTATCTGTTCCTCTGATAGGGTTCAATCCCAACAATCTCCCCCTGGAACTGATAATGCCAAAACACTTCATTATTGTGGAACTTTATTGCCTCATCAACAGCTCCCTTATCTGACCTTTAAGTTGTAGCTCAAAGTCTAGGGCATCTGTGTCATCTTCATCCCTACCAAGTGGAAGATCAAGGAGATCCTGCATATCTTCAAGACTCAGGCCAAGAGCTTGTTCCCTTGTTATATTCTTCACTTCTCCACTAGACCTGAACAGAGTCAATACATGGGTCTGTTTATCAGTTGCCCACTTTAGTACTTTTGAGCCTGGTGGGTTTCTTGGGAGATTTTTATTCGATGAGGTGTTTGGTGATGCTGGCCTATTGAAAACTGTCTGGGCAGTACTTGCAGGTTGATCCAAACCAAGAGTTTCTATGATCATTTTCTTTATACCCTCCTTTCCAAGGTCTTCACCTTCCATTAACTCTTTGATGGTTTCAGCAATCAGCTGTTTCTGTGGCCTTCTTTTATAGATGGCAGCACCAGCTGGAGCAGTGGTTCTTTTGACTTGCAGCTTTGGTGGTCTTTTTGAGACCTCTGCTTTGGAGTAGTCAGGCTTTTGTGGAGCAGTAGGATCAGTCTTTCTTAACTCCTCCAAACTTTTGTAAATAGCCCTGACTTTATCTTCTTTCCATCTCAACACTTGTTGCAAAGACCCATAATCAGCAGCAGCTAATTCCTCTTTCATTCTCCTTAGTTTTACCTTTTTATCAGGTAAATTCTTTTTAAACTTTGCCCAGTCAGGAGGAGTATGAGTGACTTTCCTTTTTATCATGTCTTGAATTCTGGCTGCTTCATTTTCGAGCTCAGGAATGGTCCACTCTTTGTACATGTGTTTCTCTCCTTTGTATTTCTTGTGAGCCATGATGCTTTCAATGTAGTCTTTCTTCAGAGTTTCAGCTGCTCTCTCTGAGATTTGTTGACTGACATTTTTTGCAAATTGTTCTAGGGATCTGACTTGTGTGAGCAAATATTGATAGTTCTGCGAAATTTCTTTGTCAGATTTCCCTTGTATGTTTCTTTTTGAGATATCCTCTGCTTGCTTAACCTTGATTTCCAAATATTCATCAATATTTTTAGGCCTGGGATATCCTTCAATTGATGGCAAACTCCTTTTGGCAGGGTCATCCTCATAATAAAAGGATTTGATTTCATCTCTAACTGCTATAAGTTCAAGAGGAAATTGAACACCTGCAGGAGGTAAGGGCTTGTGAATTTTAACTGAGGAGAGAGGAATGGGTTTTGGTATTGTGACAAGTGCTAGAGATTTTGAAGATGTTTGTGGTGGTGAAGTCTCATCATCTTTGAGAATTAGCCTTCTCCTTTTTGTTTGAGGAGGGACTGATGATGTTTTGGATGGAACAGTGGTGGTGGTTTGTGATTGACTAACAGTTGTTGAAACAACTGGTGTTCCAACCACTGTTGTCATTACAGCAGATGTTGTAACATCTGCCGTCTTCTGCTTTTTGGTAGGATGTAATGGTGGTGATGGTAAGGCAGTGGTTGTGGTGTGTGTTGAAGTGGTGTGTGTTGAAGTGAGAACAGATGTTGAAACCTCTGAAGTACCAGCAGTAGTTGATACAACAGGAGTTACAAAAACTGTTTTGGATGGTGGTTTTGGAGCAGACTTTGAACGTCTGGTTGGAATGGATTTGGGTTGCCTTACTTTTCTAGTAGGCTTCTTCTTTTCATCAACAGGATTTTCATCATCCTTTGACTCAGAAGTACCCTGATCTGGATGATCCACTCTGGCTTTCTTTTTGGCCTCTCTATCCTTTTTGACACTTGCAACTGCTTCTGCTAGTGCATTTGTGGTCTCATCAACTTTCTTGCTACCATCTGGCACAGGGATATTTTTGGTCATGTTTTCTTTTTCTGGTTCAAGGTAAAGACCATCATCTATTCCCTTTTTCTTCCACTCCTGAATTTTCTCCCCCTTTTTGGCATTATCTTCAGGGAGTTGATCAATGAATAGGACAGTTGGAGGAGCAGTGCCAGTGGTATGTAAGATCTGGGCTTTTAGAACCTTGAGATCAGCCTGTGTGTTTTTGAACCTAGACTCCATAGTGTTTCTCAGCTCTTGTACATGTTTTTCATGTTGCTGATCTGCCATTTGTGCTTGTTGATGGAGAAAAGATTGAAATAGATTCCAGAGCTCATTTGTAGCAAGTGCTTGTGGTGGAGCAGGTGCTTGAGGTGGAACAGCAGTTGATTGTACCTTTTGTAATTGTAACATCTGTTGAAGCATATCTTTGAGTTCAGCAACAGAGTTATCAAGTTTTTCAACACGTTCCGTCAATTTCTGGTACTTTAAACCATCACCCAATTTAATGGGATCATCTGATTTCCCACTAACAGTGGTTTTATCAGTGGTTGAGGTAGGGAGTGTACTCCAAACATTAACCGCTGATGCCCCTTTTTCTCGGTACTGGGGTCTTCTCCCTTCAACACTTGACAGTCTTTTGATGTTGCCAGTAGTCAAGAAGAGTCCACTGGTAGATGTCAGAGGTGCTATGGAAGGAATTACCTCTAAGGAAGTCTTATTAATGTAACCACTATCCAACTGCAAACCAATGGGTTCAGCAGTTGTAGTGGCTGCTTCACTTGGATTACCACCAAGAGTTACTTGTAACTCAAGGGGTGTAACCTCCTCAGGGTGTGTTGGTGGGTTAGCAAAGAGTGATACATCAGACCCAGTCATTTGTTGAGGCATGTTCTCATTGACAGGTGATTGAGAAGGACTGGTTAGTGCCTGGTTCAAATCAATTGCATCCAACAGAAGTTTTGTTGGTGAGAGAATTGTGGATGTGATGTTTGGTGTAGAAAAAGGATTTGCCCCGGGCTGTGGGCTGTGGATGATGAAATCAAGTGATTTCATAGCATCATGATGTGGTTTCTCATTGATAGGTGATTGAGAAGGACTGGTTAGTGCCTGGTTCAAATCAATTGCATCCAACAGAAGTTTTGTTGGTGAGGGAATTGTGGATGTGATGTTTGGTGTAGAAAAAGGATTTGCCCCGGGCTGTGGGCTGTGGATGATGAAATCAAGTGATTTCATAGCATCATGATGTGGTTTCCCAATTTGTACAACCTGTTCTTTTTGTGAAGAAGCAGGAGGAGTTTTGGTTATGGTTTGAGATATTTGTACCAACTGCTGTGAGGAAGTAGCAGCAGTGGTTTCTTGTGACTTTTGTGTTGTCACTGACAGTAACTCTGGTATCTCATCCTCCAGAGTTGCCTCTTTGATGGATTTGGGGGGTTTTGGATTTTTCTTTTTGTATGGCTTTTTAGTGATTTTAGGTGTGGATTTCAAAACAGTTGTTCTGCTGCTTTGATCACCTTGAGCAGTGGGCTCAGCAGTAGATACCTGAGGAGCAGTGGTAGCTGCTAAATTCTGCTCAGGCACCTCTGCTTGTGTTTTGCAAGGTGTTAACATTCTTGAAAAAGTTTCAGCAGTTAAGCTGTGCATTTGAAAATATTCACCTTGGTTTATTTCAGCAATATCATTCTTACTGAATTTCTTTTCAAAATAGTAGCTTAAGAACCTTGGAAACAGTAAGAATGATTTTGTTTCAACATTGTTAACCAAATCATTAAAGATTTCCCGGGAATAATTAAAATTTTCTTCTAGCATATCCCAGATTTTGAATCTTTAATGGTATTTCATTGAAAGAAGTGGTTTTGTTTGAAACACACATTAGGAGGGTATGGAATAAAAATCTTGTTGCAGAAGGAAAGAAACCTTTTTTGTAAGGTAGCTTTCTTCATCATTGTGTCAGCATACCCTCTTTCAATAAAGTCAATTTTTAACTCATTTTTAGGGAAAGAAGTTTTACCTTCCTAATCCTTGAGTTGAAAGACTTCTGAAATTGATTGTGGTGTGATCTTGACGGTTTTTCCCTTTAGAGAAGAGTTGATGGCTATTACATTGTCACCTTGTTTTTCAAGGGTTGCATTCTTCCAAAACTCTCTTTGGGTTGTCAAGTAAATTGGTGCATCCGCTGTTAACAAAGTTTTGTACTTTGATGCGGAGATGATAGCAAGGATGGAATTGAAAGCGCCTGTAGTGCCGGGTTTTGTGAGGAGACCCAGAAGATTGTGAGATGGTTTGTGTGGAATTTCAGTGGGTGTTGCCTTTTGAGAGGCCGCTTTCGAAGATGATTTGGAAGTAGGTTTTGCAGATTTCTTCGATTTTGTCATTTTAAAGATGATGATCGAAGAAAGCGATGAAGGAATTTGATGAAAAACTGCTTTGAGAAGAGAATTTTTGAGAATTCAATTCGACAGCAAAACCCTGTTTTTGATGTGAAGTGGGGGTTTTATAGAGGAAAAAGTGAAGGCTGACGTTGCAGCGGTTACAAAAGTACTGACCACTATGTACTGCCCACATGCCAACCCCTGGTGAAATGAAGGACAGTACTTTTATGAAAGATACTGATGAAGGCAGTGGTTACAACGGTAAAATGGAAGCAGTGGATGATTTTCACTATCAGTGGATAGCATATCAGTGGATAAGACACTGCTTTTGAACAACAGAGTTTATCAAGGAAATGAGAGAACAGGGGTTGACTTTCAGCAGTGGACAGACTTTTGAAGTAGAGCAGAGTTTTGAACAAGCAGTGGATATGGCAGACTTTTAAGGATTTTAATGAAAACTTCATTTTTAGCTATTTTTAAGGATGGATTTTTGATTTTCTGAAAACATTTTAATGCTTTTATTCATAGAAAAACAAGATTTTTCTTGTTATTCCATGTTTAGCATGCCAATCCTAGAGACCAAGCTTTCAAAAGTGGCTGTGTCTAGTGCTTTTGTGAGCACATCTGCTAGCTGGTCTTTAGTTGGAACATGATGCAGAGAAATCAAACCTTTTTCATAGCAATCCCTCACAAAGTGATGTCTGATGTCGATGTGTTTGGTGGTTGAATGGGAAACTGGATTTTTGATGATATTTTCTGCTGCCTAGCTATCCAACATAAGTGGTGTCTTTAAGGCAGTGATACCAAAATCCAGCAACTGATTTTGAAGCCACAGGAGTTGGGTTGTACAGCTTGCAGCAGCAATGTATTCAGCTTCAGCAGTGGATGTTGAAACAGCTGCTTGCGTTTTGCTTTGCCATGAAACTAAGCAATCACGTAGAAACTGGCACCCTCCTGATGTGGACTTCCTTGTTGTGTTACATCCAGCAAAGTCACTGTCTGAAAAGCCTGAAAGCTTGATATTCCCATTAGCTGGATACCAGATACCAAGTGTGGGAACACCTTTTATGTATCTGAAGATCCTTTTTACAGCAATGAGGTTTGATTTTCTGGGAGCTGATTGACTTCTGGCACAGACACATGTTGCAAACATGATGTCTGGTCTAGATGCAGTTAGGTACAATAAAGACCCAATCATGCTTCTATAAAGTGTTTGGTCAATCAGCTCATCCTTTTCATCAGACATGACCAGCTTATTTGTTGCCATGGGTGTGCTGCATGGTTTACAATCATTCATATCAAATTTATTTAAAAGATCTTTAGCATATTTGCTTTGATGAATGAAAGTTCCATTTTGCATTTGCTGAACTTGGATACCAAGAAAGCATTGCAGCTCACCCATTGCACTCATTTCAAACTCAGCTGTCATGAGTTCTCTAAACTCTTCACACATTTTGTTACATGTGCTTCCAAAAATGATGTCATCCACATAAATTTGGACAATCATTAAATCCTTCCCTCTCCATTTTAAAAACAGTGTTTTACAATGGTACCTCTTTTGAAACCATTTGAGAGTAGGAAGTTGGAAAGAGTTTCATACCAGGCCCTTGGTGCTTGTTTCAGTCCATACAAGGCTTTGTTTAACCTGTAGACATGATCTGGATAAAATGGATCCTCAAAGCCTGGAGGTGGACAGACATACACCTCTTCTTGAATTGTACCATAGAGGAAAGCACTTTTGATATCCATTTGAAACACCTTCATGTTGTGGTTGACAGCAAAGGCCAGGAACAGTCTTATAGCTTCCAATCTTGCTACAGGGGCAAAAGTTTCATCATAGTCAATCCCCTCTTCCTGTCTGTAACCTTGAACCACAAGCCTGGCTTTATTCTTGACAACAATACCCCTTTCATCAGTTTTGTTTTTGAAGACCCACTTTGTGCCAATGGGACTAACCTCTTCTGGCAGTAGTACAAGCTCCCATACTTGTTGTCTTTTAAACTGTTGGAGCTCCTCTTGCATGGCTTCTACCCAGCTGTTGTCTTTCAGTGCCTCTTGGTACTTGACTGGCTGATGGAGTGATAGAAAACCAGTAAAAAGACAAATGTTTTGGGTTTGGCTTCTTGTGAGCACCCCTTCATTGATGTTGCCAATTATTTGATCAGGTGGATGGGATCTCAAGTAGATTAAATCTCCTTGATATGGAATGATGGCATTTGTTGGTGAAGGCTGCAAATGTGTATCATCTGAGCTAACCACTGCTGGGGACTTTGATGATCCAGCAGTGGCTTCAAAAGGTGGTGGAATGGGAGGTAAAGGTGTGGACACCTGCTGACTTTTATCCACTGTTTGGGGACTTTTGTCAGCAGTGTTTGATGTGGAAGCAGTGGTTGATGGGCTACTTTGGTCAACAACTGTTGAGGTAGCAGTGGTTGAGCTTTGACAGCTGTTTTGTACATCTGCTGCTCTTCCCATTTTGACAGAGTTTTGAGGAATGATGATTTCATACCCATAGTCTGGTGTTGTATCCTCTGATGGACCTGCACTGTTAGTCTTGACAGCAGTATTTTCAAAAGTAAATTTATCAAGATCAAACAGATCAGCAGGATTTGCTGGGATTTTCATTGATGAAAGTTCATTGAACTTTACATTCAAGGTCTCCTCCACTGCCTTGGTCCGTGTATTAAACACTTTGTAGGCCTTGGCAGTGGTTGAGTATCCCAGATGATAACCACAGTCAATTTTGGCTGCAAATTTTGAAATGGAATCTTTTAAGTTCAAAATAAAGCATGGGCAGCCAAATACCTTGAAGTATGAGATCAGTGGTTTGATTTTGTACAGAATTTCATAAGCAGTCTTTTTGTGCCTGGGGTTTATTAAAACTCTGTTTTGGACATAGCAGGCGGTGTTTACTGCCTCTGCCCAAAAAGTTAATGGCAAACCTGAATCTGCAAGCATGGTTCTGGCAGCCTCAATCAAAGTTCTGTTCTTTCTTTCAACTACCCCATTTTGCTCTGGTGTTCTAGGGATGCTGTACTGCCTTACAATCCCTTTCTTCACACAGAAGGCATCCAACTCCTTATTTTTGAATTCTGTGCCATTGTCACTCCTGAAGACTTTTACTGGAAGGTCAAATTGCTTTTCAACCTGTGTCACAAAGTCTTGCAAAATGCCTGCAGTCTCATCTTTTGAGTGTAAAAAGAAAGTCCATGTAAACCTAGAAAAGTCATCAATAATAACCAAACAATATCTCTTTTTCTTGAGACTCATGACTTGAACTGGGCCAAACAAGTCCATGTGTAGCATTTGCAAACACTGGGTTGTTTTGGACTCTTCAATGGACTTAAAGGAGCTTTTATGCTATTTTCCTTTTAAACAGGAAACACAATGCTCAGGACATGAAAACAATTTTTTGTTAGATGATTCCTTTTCTCACAAAATTCACAAAACAAGTTATTGACCTTTCCTCTCTTCTTTCTCTTTTCAGATTCCTTTGCAGCAGAGTTTTTAACCTCTGCTGGGATATCCTTGAGAGGAATGACTTTAGCTTTTGGAGCTTTAACACCATAAGTGGTTGTAAAGTCCATAGGCTTGAAATTTTCAAGAATATCACACTCATCAGACCAGGTGGGTTTAAACTGATATTTCTCAATCTCCTCAAAAGTGGAGGATCCCATTGGTCTGTCAAGTGTGATTTTGTTACCAAGTTTGTCAGTGATTTTCACTTCTTGGCCATTCTTGTTTGTGGGAATGTACTCAGTTGTTTCATCAGTGGTTTGAACAGATTTTTCAAAAGCAGTGTTTTCATCATCATGTTTTCTATAACCAACACCAAATTTTACATTGCTTTTAATCTGTTTCTCAAGCATAACCTCATACCCTTTGCATGATTCCACCCATTTTTCACAGGTGATCTGGGTGGACTCCAACTCCTTTTTGCAAACTTGATATTTTTCTACCATAGTTTGAAGTTGAGTTTTGGTTATGCTTTGTTCTTCTTTGAGACTGCTGATTTCTTTATCCTTTTCAGCCAATTTGTTTCTAAGTTCTTTTAAAGACTTTTCAAATTTGACTTCATCAGACAAGACTTTGTCCCTAAGGTTTTCATTTACCTCTTTGATGTTAGCAAATGCAATAATGCATTTGTCAGAACACAGTTTTTCAAGAACTTGAGGAGATACCTTGGCAACAGCCATCATTGCACAATCACATTGATGATTTTCTTCATCATCTGCTCGTTCTTCTTTCTTACCTGCTTTCTCATCTTTCTCTTCTTCTTTGTCCTCTTTGGACCATGGGTCTGTCAGTGGTTCAATCAGGGTTCCTGAACTTTCTCCCAGCAGTAGTTCACCAGCCACAGCAGTAACCACTGCTTCAGTCACTTTATCCACTGTTTCATCACTTAGCTGTTCACCTTCAGTTTCTACCCCCTCTGGTATTGACTCTAATGCCATCAAACAAAATTCATCATTAGAAGGTTCATTAGAAGCATAGAGTGCAAAATTTTCATCACCAAGCTCATCAGGCATACTGCTCCAGTCAACAAAGCCTTGAGTGAAAAAGCTTTGCTGATCTGGTTGTGCCACTGCTGGAGCAGCTGTTTGGGGTGCAACAGGTTGCACTTGTGCCTAAGGGACAGGGGTTTGAATGTACTGAATTTGTGGAACAGTAGTTTGGACATACTGCACAGGCACAGGGGATGCAGCATAGTGAGCAGTGTTCACATGAGCTGCAGGGGTATATTGGGTATAGTGAACAGTGCTTTGATTTTGTGGTCTAGGGTTTGAGCTGGGATGAGTGACTATAGGACCAGTGGTTTGACTCCTGCATTCCCTAGCAAAATGTCCTAGCCTATTGCACTTGTAACACTTGATTTTTGATTTATCCAACCCCACCCTTAGATTCCCATGTAAACCTGGGAATTTTCTCCCTGTTCTTTTGTAGAACTTGCTTGTTCTCACACTAAGCAAAGCCAGTTGATGCAAGATGTCCATTTCTTCTAAGTCAGTGGGATCAAAGTGTTGCAAATCATTTAGTTCAAAGCACAAATTATCTGACATCTGGTTTTCACAGTTTGCAGTGAAAGCATAACTTGCAGAGTGAGGATCAGGGTTGTTAAAATTTGCACCAGCAGATATATCAATGAAGTGATCATAACCCTGATCCTTACCACTGCCCCCAGATTCTTCCTGACCAAAAAGAGCTGTGCTACCAAATGAGTAATCATCAGCAACTTTTCCAGACTCTTGCAACCTCTTTTTCTGGTTCAACTCCCTTTCATAGGTCAGGAGTCTACCATGAAGTTGGGTCAGGGTCAGATCTTTGAACTCAGCAGAGTTTCTGGTGACAAAAGCTATGGTGTCCCATTTTTCCGGTAGTGACCTAAGGAACCTGCTATTTTGAGTTGAATTTGGAAAAGTTACTTTAACAAGCCTTAGTTCACTTATGAGACAACTGAACCGCTCAAATTGTTGAGTCAGTGATTCACCCTTGATGTGACAAAATGTTTCATACTGCTGGTTCAGTATTTCCCTATTGTTTTTAATGACTTCTTCGGTTCCACCAAACTGTTCCTTCAGCGCATCCCAAAGCTCTTTAGCACTGTTACAGTGTAACAGTCCAGCGTAAATCTCATTGGGTAGCGCAGATGCTATGATGCTAAACGCTTTAGCATCGAGTTTGAACTTTTGGAAATCAGTTTCAGTATAGTTTTCAGTTGGTTTAGGAACGAACTTCTTAGCATCTTCAGCGCTTGGCACCATAGGAACATGGGGACCAAAAACAACAGATCTCCAACACCCGGTGTTCTGCTGAGCGAGGATGTGACCCATCCTCCGCTCCCAGATGTTGTATTCATTTCGTTTAAGCATAGGTAGTTTAAAAAGCGAGCCAATGTTATTCTTATCATCTTGAGATTGTGACGTCATCCTGGTTGTTTTACAGACACTGATTAATCAACTTTAATGGTGATTAAACCTTGCTCTGTTTTTCAACACAAACGAACAAACTGTCGATATCAACGATTTTGAGCTGAACTATTTATGTCAAAATGATTGTTAAATCAAATTTGACTGTCCTCGCTCTGATACCAATTGTTGGATCTGAGTTTGTTTTTGATTGTATTTTACGTTTGAAATTAAGATGGAAATGAATGAGTGTGCAGCGGAATTAAGATGGAAACAAACTTTGCATATAATCAAACGAGAGTATTGTTTTAATCAAAACATTTTTCACAAGGAACCGAAAGATTGAATTTCTGGGGATTCACGTTTCGTGGCTGTCACGCCACCGCCTCCACCGCCGCCAGTTCATCAAGCACCTCCAGAACCGCCAAGGCGTAGGAGAACCGGCGCACGTATGTCTGCGCGAGCAGGGGATTTCCACTTTAGCACCCCTCGACACTCCAGTGGCAATCATTACCCGCCACTTCAGGAAGACCCACAAATGGGTGGGCCTTCAAACCCAGTTGCACCGCAGCCACCACCGATGGGTTTTGATAACCCGATTCCTGCATACACTGGTTCAATGGCGTATAACCCGTTTGAGCAGCCGGCTCACGCCAACTATAATTACGCTGAAGCCGACCCATACTTGGTAGCGGCCAACTATAACGCCCTTCATCCAGAAGGACCGTATGGGGCTCCTTGGGGAGTAGGGTACCCAACTCATGGGTACCAAATACCTGCTAGACTTATAATTCGGCAACAATCGCAGCCGCCATGGTTTTCCCCACCCGAACGGGAAGAAATTCTTCAAAGATTAGACCAAGTCGAGCGAGATTTTCACAGGGATCGCAGGGAGCGACAAAGTTTCTTCCAGGGATTGACAAGTTTAATAAAGGGGAAGAGCAAGAAGGACCATTGAATCCTTCAATTATTGATTGTATTTTCCTTGTTTCAGTTGAGCCCCTGCGTGGGTCTGTCTTGTCTTTTGAGCCCCTGTGAGGGCCTATCTTTCTGTTAACCCCTACGAGGGTATGTCGTTTGTTTAATGTAACATCCCAAAATTTATAAAACTTTATATTAGAATTTTAAAAGTACTAAATAAATGAGAATAAGCTAACTAGGAAATAAATAACCTAGTTAGCTAGTTGTCTTGTAGTAACACATGAAGGGATGGAAAAAGTCTAAATAATAAACTAAATAAAAGTAGAGGGACCTATATTGTTAAAAGTGAAACTTATGATATTAAGTTTAATAAAACAAAACCAAACACACCATTTTAAGGTGTCTGGGTCGATCAGAAGGAAGAGAAGGGCGATCCCCATTCTCAAAACCCTAACATTCAATAAACTCAAAGATTGAAGGCTCAAAACAAGTTCAAATCGAAATCTGAACATAGATTCATGATCACCATGTCAAATGGATCATAAGGTATGTAAATTTTGTGGAAAACCTTCATCTAAATTTCTGAGCAAATTCATGAAATTCAGAATTTATGTTGCATGTTAGTTGTTTGGAATGAAATAGTGACTAGAGATAAACCCTAGTCAACTACTTGTTGAAATTTCACCTATTCCTTGTGAAATTCATAATCACCATTGAAGGTGATAAATGGGTTTTGTAGAATTATGTTGAACACTATGATTATCCTTGTTAACTTAGTATATTGAGCTCTATGAAGCAAATCCAGATTGTTGATATGAAAATTTGTCATAAACATGTGAATTGATGTTAAATCTTGGTTAAATAGTTAGTCGAGAACTTGATTTTAATTGTATGAAATCATGCTCATTAGGTGTTTGATGTAATGCATAAGAAAAGATAAATGTTGAGAAATTGGACTAAAACGCATATTTGATTAGTGTGGTAAATTATGCGCTATATACTATAAGAGAGTTCTAAACACCTATGGTTGAACTCTATAGGTAAGGAAATCGGAACGTCAAGCGGACAAGCTAATGGCGATACGCGTTTGAAGGGAACGCTTTGAAGGTACGTAACCACGGTTTTGTTACGTTATGTTTGTTATGTATTTCTTTTACTAGTAGACTTGAAATTAGAATGGAGTATGAATTTGGATGTCTAGTCGAAGTGACAATGATCACTAAATGAGTAACTGGGTTAAATAATGGTTAGAACGAGTTTGATATGTTGTAAAATGGTGGTTCCCATTAAAGAACCAAACGGGTCAAACAATGGTGGAAATTGTAAGTGTTGAAGTGACTAAAACGTCATTCATTAAACTTGAGTTATAAAAGCGTAATCCATGGAACGGACGTGACACGCTGAAGTTAACAAACCTGGGATTGGGTAATTATGGTTAGAGACCAATGTTGATGATTTATGCAAGTATGTAACTTGACTCGTTACATGGGTTAAATTTGATAATTAGTATATGTGTAGTTGAGTCGTAGAATAAAAGATATGTTAATCTAAAGCGATGACGTTCGCTAAACTGAGTAATGGATCAAGGATTGATAAGATCGCGTTGGTAGTCACCATATTGGAGGATTCCGTAGGTGAGCCAAACGGGTCGAATAATCAAATAAGGTATGGAAAATGCTCCATAATATGATTGATTGATATTGTTATTGGTTATTATATAACATATTAGAAATATGAGAAGTTAATGTATTGGTATGTTAGAAGGAGGAAAATCCGAGAAATTGGTTTGAGTGAATTGAACAAACTAAACAAAACATAACATCCCAGGTACTACCGTAAGTTACGGTAATACCGTAACTTACAGTGGAGGCCAGGAAGCTACGGTGGGATTTCCCTGATTTACGGTGGATCAGAGTTTTCCAGGACCTACCGTAACTTACAGTAATACCGTAATTTACGGTGGAACTCAGAATCTTGTAAATTGTTTATCACATTTCAAAGTTGGAACTTGTGTTTACGTAATATACATTAATGTCAAAACTAATGTTTAAGTGGTTTTGACCCTAGGTGACGATGTGGATCTTACGGATGGCGATCAAGCGATTGTTAAAGAACCGAACACGACTTTTAAAGCTTCCGCAACGTTTTAATCTTTATTAGTCTATGTTTTTGTGATGCAAACAAATTGTTAAACAACTTTTTGAATGTTTTAACTTAGTCGATAGTTGACTAAGGTTTGATACACTTGAACTTATTTATGAAATCCATGTTATAACTAGACAACTTTATTTAAAATGGTGTGAATTATTGTTAAATTCAAGTAAAAATTAACGGGTGTAACAAGTTGGTAATCAGAGCTTAAGGTTGTCAACAAAGTGTTCGGTTCAAGCTTGATTGATCGTCCGGTAAGAATTAATTATTTATGTTAGTAGATTTTATCTTATGTAAGAAACGAGAAGTGAGTTAATGTGAATGGGAAGAGCGTGTTAACACACTCAAACCCGGAAAGTGCACCAAATGTGAACGGTTAAAGCAAGTTACGAACTTGGCTAAACCAAAGCAAATAAAGCTATGTTATAAATGAAATGTTTAATAATTGATGTAAACATTTCAGTTTCATGATGACGGAAAGAAACGATGATGATCCGGTGCCGACAAGCACCGAACAAATGAAAGAGTTAATTACCGAAGAAGTGGGGAAGGCAATTGAGGGTAGTCTATCCGGTTTCATAGACAAAATTCAAAACACGGTGCTATCATTAGTTGAAGAACGAGTTAAAAGGCTGGAAGATAATGTCAACCTTATGAGAGAAAAATCAGGAGAACGCAAAGGGTGTTCGTATAAGGAGTTTATGGCGTGTAAGCCGCCAATTTACAACGGGGAGGTCGACCCGATAATATGCCAAAGATGGCTAAGTGATGTAGAAGGGGTATTTGAGAGGACCCTCTGTGACGTAAGCGATTATGTGGCTTACGGAATGGGTCAATTAAGGGGTCAAGCCAAGGATTGGTGGGATAACAAAAAGAAGGAGATTGGAGCCGAAGCGGCAAGGTTTATGACGTGGGACGAGTTTAAGGTACCATTCCTTAAACACCACAGTCCTAAAGCGGTCATTAACAGAATCAAGGAGGAATTTATCCAGTTAAGGCAAAAGGGTGAAACGATTGATAAAATCACGGGTATTTTCATGGATAAGCTGAGATTCTGCGATGAGCTAGTAACTACCGAGGAGCAGAAAATATATTATTATTATAATATGTTAAGTGCAGAATATCGGGAGTTTATGACTCCTTCCAAGTATGAGACGCTCACCGAGATCATAAATACGGCTCGGGAAAGAGAAATTGAACTCAAGAAGCAAATTGAATGAGGCGAACGAAGGGTGATGGATGTCAACTCGAGCCCTATAAAGAAGGCTCGAGCAACCGAGACGGTAGAGGAGACAGATGCGAAGGGTGGAACACCAAGTTGCAAAGTTTGTGGAAAGGGGCACAAGGGCGAATGCCGCTTTAAAGACAAACCATGCCCCATATGCGGAAGGACAGGGCATACGGCCGCGCTGTGTCCCGGGAAAGTTTCCGTGTGTTATAAGTGCTATCAGCCGGGCCACAAAAAGTCGGAGTGCCCGGAATCGGACGGGAAAAGGAATGAGAAGGATGTGCAGATAGAGGCACAGAAGGCAAGGGCCAGATCCTTCCAATTAACCGCAACCGAAGTAAAGGTGGAACCTGATGTCGTTTCGGGTATGTTTCTTGTGAATTTAATTTTAACACAAATTTTATTCGATTCGAGTGCGAAATATTACTGAATTTATGCGATAGGTCGTGAAAGAGTATGGAAAGGAAAACGCAAACTAATAAAACCGGGGTGTCAAAAACAATAAGATAACGAACCCGGTAACGGGTTGAAAGGAATTAGAGACATAAACCAAATAATGGAATAAGTAAAATAAATCAACGCGAAAGTAACGTAAGAAGTCATAGAGTTGGAAGGATAATCCGAAAGAAAATGAGTATAGCTTTAGACTACGGTTAAGGTCAAATAAATTTTGAAAACAAAAGTCATTTATTCAAAATATAAAAAGGGGGTGCTTTGACGCCATATGTATACTTATGCAATAAAATAAAGATATGAATAGAAGATGATCCATGGGATCACCATAACCTTCAGGTTATAAACAATTATAATGGTCTACGGAACTGAAATGACCATTGGGTCGATAATATAAAGCGTGGGAACCAGTTATGATTTCTCGCGTAAATTGATAACAGGGAAGAATAATTCTTGTCGTCAAATTTCTGGATATGACTAATCAACATGTATTAAAGAGAAGAACATTAAACTAAAATTCAGTTTTTGTAAAGAAACAACGTTCAAACAAATATGAGTGTTATGAGAGAAGTCAGAAAATGGTTAATACTAAAGAATATAAGTCTTAACGCCGAGAGGTGTAAGACGACGCATTCGAGAGAAGATTCATAATAATGAAAAGCTGACGAAAACCTAAATATGGCATGATGGGACACAGAATACAACCACGTTGTAATATGAGTCACTAGATATGAAATCATAAACACGCAAAGGGCTGATGACGGTAATATAGTGTACCCGAATGACGAGGTATGAGGTAAGATGATGACCAATTAGTCTAGGCAATAAACAAGTTGTGGTCAAAATAATGTGGTGACCTATATAGAACGCTTGTCAATATAAGACTAGCGTGAAGTAAGTATACCGACGGACTCAGTGACTGGATGGTCAAAACACAGCCCGGTCAAGAAGGCAATAAAGATAGTTAGGTCTAGGCCAAAGGACTGCTTAAAGAAGGTTTCGGGGACGAAACCCTTTTAAGGGGGGTGGACTTGTAACATCCCGAAATTTATAAAACTTTATATTAGAATTTTAAAAGTACTAAATAAATGAGAATAAGCTAACTAGGAAATAAATAACCTAGTTAGCTAGTTGTCTTGTAGTAACACATGAAGGGATGGAAAAAGTCTAAATAAAAAACTAAATAAAAGTAGAGGGACCTATATTGTTAAAAGTGAAACTTATGATATTAAGTTTAATAAAACAAAACCAAACACACCATTTTAAGGTGTCTGGGTCGATCAGAAGGAAGAGAAGGGCGATCCCCATTCTCAAAACCCTAACATTCAATAAACTCAAAGATTGAAGGCTCAAAACAAGTTCAAATCGAAATCTGAACATAGATTCATGATCACCTTGTCAAATGGATCATAAGGTATGTAAATTTTGTGGAAAACCTTCATCTAAATTTCTGAGCAAATTCATGAAATTCAGAATTTATGTTGCATGTTAGTTGTTTGGAATGAAATAGTGACTAGAGATAAACCCTAGTCAACTACTTGTTGAAATTTCACCTATTCCTTGTGAAATTCATAATCACCATTGAAGGTGATAAATGGGTTTTGTAGAATTATGTTGAACACTATGATTATCCTTGTTAACTTAGTATATTGAGCTCTATGAAGCAAATCCAGATTGTTGATATGAAAATTTGTCATAAACATGTGAAATGATGTTAAATCTTGGTTAAATAGTTAGTCGAGAACTTGATTTTAATTGTATGAAATCATGCTCATTAGGTGTTTGATGTAATGCCTAAGAGAAGATAAATGTTGAGAAATTGGACTAAAAACGCATATTTGATTAGTGTGGTAAATTATGCGCTATATACTATAAGAGAGTTCTAAACACCTATGGTTGAACTCTATAGGTAAGGAAATCGGAACGTCAAGCGGACAAGCTAATGGCGATACGTAATATATATTAATGTCAAAACTAATGTTTAAGTGGTTTTGACCCTAGGTGACGATGTGGATCTTACGGATGGCGATCAAGCGATTGTTAAAGAACCGAACACGACTTTTGAAGCTTCCGCAACGTTTTAATCTTTATTAGTCTATGTTTTTGTGATGCAAACAAATTGTTAAACAACTTTTTGAATGTTTTAACTTAGTCGATAGTTCACTAAGGTTTGATACACTTGAACTTATTTATGAAATCCATGTTATAACTAGACAACTTTATTTAAAATTGTGTGAATTATTATTAAATTCAAGTAAAAATTAAACGGGTGTAACATTTAAGTCCCTGCGTGGACTAGTATTTCAGTTTGACCCCTGCGTGGGTAGGTTGTTCTGTTAAAAAGTCCCGTTTAGGGCGATGTGTAATCTTTTAATAATTAATGGAATGTTTAGTTTATAAATTTCATTTTTTTCCATTATATGCATAAATAAATTATATATGAAATAAATGAATCAAAATCATTCCTTTTAAAAATATATCTGCCTATTTAAATATTAATTAAGAATCTTAACGGTATAACCTAGCCTCCGTGTCATTATAAGACCTGGCCAAGATGGTAAGACCTGTTTAAAAGATTCAAATTCCTGTTAACATCTGAAAACATGTTAACGCTCCTGGCAGAAGTGATTCGTTAAAATCACACACGTCATTCTTAATAGGATTCTTCAAAAGATTCCTAACTTAAACTAATGATATATAAATCATGGGTTTAAATCATCAATTAAGATGATCATATGTGACCATCCATTGGTAATATAGTGCCTACGGGCCCTGCTCATTTTCATATGAGACAAAAGACAGTAGTAGTCTGCGACCCTGTCTGAAAAAGGTAAAGAACTATGTTCAAACCTTCATGCCTTGATTCTCTGAAATCATGGCTTATGAATTAAAAATGTCCCTGTGATTAAGCCTTTTGTGCTACTAATAAAACTGTTATTGTTTTATAATTAGGATAAGTTATACTAAAATCCTAAATAAATGTGAGTAACAAATTAATCAAATATGGTCTATGTTTACCATGGTTAATGAATTGCCCTAAAAGGCAATTCCATAATAAACTCCCAAATAAATTAGTGTCATTGTTTTATGTAACAGTTAAAAACTACAATGGCTGACTCTGACGAGATCAACAGTCATCCCCTGGAGAATAATGAGGATGCCAGAATCAATATAACCAGGGAAGAACTCCGTACACTGATTGATACAGCTGTATCTAAAGCTATGGAGCAACGGTATAGTGGATCTAGTGGGACTCGAAGTAGGACCCTATCTACACCACATTCAAAGCCTAAGACTCATTCTGAGGCTCATAGCAAGCCACCCTCTAAAAAGGATGAGCCTAAGAAAGGTGATGACGGTCGTCAGTCCACAAATCAGCAAAGTGTTCCATCTCAAAGTATCATGCTGAATCAAGGACCCCGTGATAAGGGTTGCTCCTACAAATACTTTGTTTCATGCAAGCCAGGGATTTCACTGGGGAGAAAGGGGCTATAGATTGCATGACGTGGTTGGATGAAATGGACACAGTGTTGATATCAGCGGATGCGCTGAGAAGGATGTGGTAAAGTTTGTGTCTCAATCGTTCAAGGGTGAGGCCTTAGCCTGGTGGAGATCGTTGATTCAAGCCACTAGGAAGATCCCATTGTACAACATGACATGGGAGCAATTTGTTGCCCTCATCAGGGAAAACTACTGCCCTCAGCATGAGGTTGAAAAGATTGAGTCTGATTTCCTATCGTTGGTTATGAAGAACCTTGACTGCCAAGCTTACCTCACGAGCTTCAACACAATGTCCAGATTGGTTCCGTATCTGGTGACCCCGGAACCCAAAAGAATAGCTCGTTTCATTGGGGGTTTAGCCCCAGAAATAAAGGCAAGCGTGAAGGCCTCTCGTCCAACTACTTTCAGATCTGTAACTGATATATCTTTGTCCCTCACACTGGACGCGGTCAGACAGAGATCACTGAGGAACACAGATGCCGAGAAAAGGAAACGTGAAGATGACAATTCACGAAGGTCAAACAAGAAGCACCGAGGGAGCAATGACCACAAGAAAGGGTCTGAATCTAAGAAGGATGGGCATCAATCTGGTGATAAGCCCAAGTGCAAAGTCTGCAAGAAACAGCACTTCGGGAAGTGCAGGTATGAATCGAACTCACAGACTCAGTCAAGAACTTTTGCTTGTGGTATATGCAAGTCCAAGGAACACAAGACCTTGGATTGCAAAAAAGTTGAAGGACGCAACGTGCTACAGTTGCAACAAAAAAGGGCATATCAAGTCCAACTGCCCAAAACTCGCAAAGAAAGCTGATGAAGGAAAGAAGACCAATGCTAGGGTCTTTAGGATGGATGCGAAGGAAGTTGTGCAGGACGATAACGTGATCACAGGTACCTTTATCATAAATGATGTCTTTGCAAGAGTACTTTTTGATTCAGGCGCTGATAAATCATTTGTAGATAATAACTTTTGCAAATTGCTGAATTTACCTGTTAAAACCTTAAGTGTGAAATATGAGGTGGAGTTAGCAGATGGCACCTTAGAACCCGCCTCAACCATATTAGATGGATGTTTCATATCCATTAAGAACCACTCTTTTCCTTTGTCCCTACTTCCTTTGAAGTTAGTCGGTTTCGACATCGTATTAGGCATGGACTGGTTATCTCATAACCAGTCCCAGATTGTCTGCAATAAGAAGCAAGTGGTGATCAAGACTCCGTCTGGCGAATCACTTACCATTCAGGGAGATACCCGGTATGGACTGCCTGAGCAAGTGACTATGCTCAAGGCCTCTAAGTGTTTGAAGAAGGGTTGTGTCATCTACATGGCACAAGTGACTATTGATGAGCCGAAACCTAAGATTGAGGATATCCCCGTCATTTCTGAATACCCTGAAGTGTTTCCTGAAGAACTACCTGGCTTACCACCAGATAGGCAAGTGGAATTCAGAATTGACATCATCCCTGGAGCAGCACCTGTTGCTAGAGCACCTTATAGATTGGCACCAACAGAGATGAAGGAATTGAGGACACAACTAGATGAATTGCTAGCCAAGGGTTTCATTAGACCTAGTTCGTCTCCTTGGGGAGCACCAATCTTATTTGTCAAGAAGAAGGATGGATCGATGCGTCTGTGCATCGACTACCGAGAGCTTAATAAGCTCACTATCAAGAATAGGTATCCATTGCCCAGGATCGACGATCTGTTCGATCAGCTTCAAGGGGAAAGTTACTTCTCAAAGATTGACTTAAGGTCAGGCTATCATCAGCTGAAGGTTAAAGACGAAGATGTACACAAGACTGCATTTAGGACTCGTTATGGTCATTACGAGTTCCTAGTGATGCCTTTTGGGCTCACTAATGCACCTGCCGCATTCATGGATCTCATGAATCGCGTCTGCAAACCCTACTTGGACAAATTTATCATCGTCTTCATTGACGACATCCTCATCTACTCGAAGAACCAAGCTGATCATGAGAAACATCTTCGATGTATTCTTTCACTACTTCAGCAGGAGAAGCTCTACGCCAAATTCTCTAAGTGTGAATTCTGGCTTCGAGAAGTCCAATTCCTTGGACATGTGGTTAGTGAGCGTGGTATCCAAGTGGATCCCGCTAAGGTTGAAGCTGTCATGAACTGGCAAGAGCCAAAGACGCCTACAGAGATTCGTAGCTTCCTAGGCTTAGCAGGATATTATAGGCGTTTCATTGAAAATTTTTCAAGGATTGCTGCACCCCTAACTTCTTTGACTAGGAAGAAAATAAAATTTGATTGGGGCCCTAAGCAGCAAGAATCCTTTGATATCCTAAAGCAAAAGTTGAGCAACGCCCCTGTATTGACATTGCCTGATGGAATAGAAGAATTCTAGTTTACTGCGATGCATCACACACTGGCATGGGGTGTGTGCTCATGCAGAAAGGCAAGGTTATTGCCTATGCTTCACGACAGTTAAAAGTGCACGAAAAGAATTACACCACCCATGACTTGGAGTTGGGTGCCGTTGTATTTGCACTGAAGCTATGGAGGCACTATTTATATGGTATCAAGTGTGTGATCTATTCTGATCACAAGAGCCTCCAGCACCTGTTTAATCAGAAGGATTTAAACATGAGGTAGCGCCGATGGATGGAGACTTTGAATGATTATGATTGTGAAATCAGATACCATCCCGGTAAGGCGAATGTAGTCACCGATGCCTTGAGTCGAAAGGAAATGGTGAAACCCATCCGAATCAATGCCAAGAGCATTGAAATAAAGAATAGTCTGAATGAAAGGTTGTTAGCTGCACAGGAGGAAGCTGTGTTGGAAGCTAACTATCCTAACGAAAAGCTAGGAGTAACTGAAGAACAGTTATCTCAGGGCAAGGACGGAATTCTGAGATTGAATGGACGAATATGGGTTCCAGTTTATGGAGGACTTCGAGATGTTATTCTCCAGGAAGCCCATAGTTCTAAATATTATGTTCATCCTGGAGCTGATAAAATGTATCAGGATTTGAAGGCAAATTATTGGTGGATAGGCTTGAAGAAGTCTGTAGCTACCTATGTAGCTAAATGCTTGACGTGTGCGCAAGTCAAAGCAGAACATCAGAAACCGTCAGGTTTGCTACAACATCCTGAACTTCCCACTTGGAAGTGGGAAATGGTAACTATGGATTTTATTACCAAGTTACCTAAGACAAGGAAAGGAAATGATACCATATGGGTGATCGTAGACAGACTGACTAAGTCAGCACATTTCCTACCCATCAAGGAGACCTATAGCTCCGACATGTTAGCCCAATTGTACGTAGATAAGATTGTAGCTCTACATGGTGTACCTGTGGCTATTATCTCTGACAGAGATACTAGATACACGTCAGATTTTTGGAAAAGTTTCCAACAATCTCTGGGTACGCGTTTGAATTTTAGTACGGCTTACCATCCTCAGACAGACGGACAGAGTGAGCGTACAATCCAAACGTTGGAAGACATGCTTCGTGCATGTGTGATCAATTTAGGTGGTAGTTGGGATAACCACCTGCCATTAATCGAGTTCTCATACAACAATAGCTACCATACCAGCATTAAGGCTGCGCCTTTTGAGGCATTATACGGTAGAAAGTGTTGAACGCCCGTTTGTTGGGCGGAAGTTGGAGATGTCCAACTGTCAGGACCGGAAATAGTCTTTGAAATGACGGACAAGATTGTCCAGATTCGTGACCGACTGAAAGCTGCCAGGGATAGACAGAAAAGCTACGCGGATCTAAAGCGTAAACCTATGAAATTCGAGGTAGGTGAAAAAGTGTTGCTTAAAGTATCACCCTGGAAGGGAGTGATGCGATTTGGTAAGAAAGGCAAGTTAAGCCCGAGATACATAGGACCTTTCGATGTCATCGAACGTGTCGGATCAGTTGCCTATAAGTTAAACTTACCTGAAGAGCTCAGTGGTATTCACAATGTATTCCACATCTGCAATCTGAAGAAGTGTTTCGCTGATGAATCACTGGTCATACCACATACAGATGTGCACATAGAAGAGAGCTTGAAGTTTGTTGAAAAACCTGTATCGATCGAGGATCGACAGGTTAAGAAGCTTCGAAGGAAGCATGTGCCTTTAGTAAAGGTTAAATGGGATGCCCGTAGAGGTCCCGAATACACGTGGGAGGTTGAATCCACAATGAAAGAAAGGTACCCTTATTTATTTCAGTAAATCTCAAGGTCAAGATTTCTTTTAAGGGGGTGAGGATGTACCACCTCGAAAATTCACGTCCTATAATGTATTGACACGTGTCATAGGTTTGAACGTGTGAAAGAATGTGCTAGAAGGACAAAAGTTGACAAACATGGAAAGTATGTGAAAATACGAGTTCAAAATGTCAACAGTGAATAAATATACTTTACAATAACCCTACATGATGTTTATACCATCAAACGAATAAATCATGGATCATACGAAGCTAAATATGAAAGAAAGTGAGAGATTACAAACTACAGGGGTTAAATGTGTCAACATGTTTAAGTTATACCTCTGAGTGACCTTTTAGCAAACCCGAAGCTTTGTAACGATTAATTATGCTCACTAGAATGCACGATAAAAATTTCATAAAGTTTCGTTATCGTATGAGAAAGTTATGATCAAATTCGTATACGAGGGGTTAAAGCGTTAATGTTAAAAATTATGACTTTTCGGGTTAACATGAAGTGACCAAGAACTTAGCAAAGTGGGTATAAGTCATGAACCCCTTATAAGTCAAGTTGAGGGGCTCAAAGTGCAAGAAATAAAGTTGGTTGACCTTTCGAAAGGCCAAGAGACAAAGATGCAACAACTTGAAAATGTGAAATCTGAATACGAGGCTCAGGCGGGCCACGTAAGCCCTAACAATACCTTACGCGGGCCGCGTCCGATGCCCAGTATCAGAAAGTTTAGACAGCAGCCTATTTTCACGCTATAACCGACTTTAATCAGATATTTCACTCCATGGGCGACCCCTAAATAACCCCTAGGCCCTTAGGGACATCTGTGGATGATCCATGGCCATTGCTAGGCATGTGTGTCAATGATCTAGTGAGTTTTGAACACTATATAAAGGCCTCATGTTGCAACCATTGATCACACCTTCACTTCTGCATTTCTGGAGCTTAAGATCAGACCCAAGTCTTTCCTAATCGTGCATAAGACTTCAGTAAGCATGCTTAACCTTTCTTAGTTAAGTTTTTGCTTAGTTTTAGCTTAAAAGTCAAACCGTCGTAATTACCGTTTGACTTAGCGATTAATCATTGATGGTCCAGTGATTAGTCAAATTGAAAGTAGTTATAAGTTGGTAATTATGTGGGCAATAAACCCTTAAAAGGGCACCCTCTGATTCCCACTCTAACTAGGTCAGATGTCGGGTCAAACTTGTTATTAAAAAGTCAACAGAATGCTTAATTTCCAATTTATGCATAATTAGCAATGTAGAACCCATACAACCTGTTTGATCATTAATATAACTTGATAATTAATGTAAGAATTAATGTAAGAACATGTCTAAACATGTTCAACCCGACAATTTTCAGTAGAGACCCGGTTCGAAACCGAAAGTCGCATAATTTGACTTTTGCTTTGACTTTCAGTTCTGACCCGTTTAAGCATGTTTTAGAAATGCCTTAGAGCTTTGATTGGACTAGGTTACATGCTAGTATAACCCTCTGTGATTATACACCATGGTTCATTAGTTATCCGATTAATATGCATGATTCCGTTAATTGCTCATATGTTGACTATTATGCCCTTTTCACCATAAAACGTGATTTTTAAAAATGTAAAAGAGTAGAAACCTTAGTTACTGATTTATAAACTTGCACCCAAAATTTTACATCAGTTTGAGGTGTAGATTGAGAGTTATGCTCATTAGCGTAATTAGAAAGCTTTTAGCGATTAAACGGCATAATTAGCATATAGCCTATTTAAACCACTTTTTTATATCAAACTTTTTACCCACTGATGTAATATATTATTTTGGGATTTTTAAAGATTTTTAATTAATTTTAGGCTGAGCATAACTTAGAGTCATAGGCTTGATTCGGTAATTGTCGGTTTTGCCCTTTTAGGCTATAAAATGAGTTTTACATATCTTTTTGACCCCAAACCTTTTGCAACTGATTTTGTATGATAAATAAATTATTTCAAACCTTCTGGAATAATAAAAATATCAGTTTTCTATATAGAACCCGGAAACGGCTTCTAATCGCCTTTTTAAGCGTTTTTAACGCATAGTATGTACTAAAACTATTTTAAACATACAAGGGTTGATACATACCGATATTTCAGGTAAATTATAATATTTTAACAGTAAGCAAAAGTTGTTTAACTCAGACTTCAGTTTTGAGCTTTTCGGCTTATGTGAAATTACCAAAATGCCCCTACGGTGCATAGTTTGGTTATAATTGATAAATTTCACATATATGCAATACCCTACTGTTATAACTTATTAAATTAAGTATTCTTACTAATTATATCAGACCTGTAGCTCAGGTTAATACTTAAACTCTTTTATAACCTTGTAAATGACCAAAATACCCCTATAGGGCATAGTTTGAGTTTAAATTCGTTTCGGGCATAATAAAAGATATCTTACTGATGTCACAACATATTTGAGGCATATTAACTTAGGAAACCTGTAAATGACTCTCATAGTCACCCGTTACGCCTCTTGCGCGTTCGGTTCGGTTTATGTAACTGGTTTGCATAAATTAGCCGAAACGGGTCAAACCTTATCGGTTTTATCTCAAAATCCAGAATGTGTTTAGATTACCCATATTAAACAAATCTTCAAACTTGTCGGGTCTAAATCACATTCTATTCCGGTCTTCGCTTAATCGTGCGTTTGAACCGTATATATCCTTAAAACTAACCGGTCTAAGCTTAAGCTTAACTAAAAGCCGTTAGAATTCTAATAGGTTATTATAAACCTTTGTTCCAGAATAGGAGACCCGGTAAAAGCTACCCGCATTTGCTATTTGTGAATTATACTTGCAAAGGTAAATACTTTTAACTTATTTTCCCTTATACGGGCTTGGGGTACGGTATATAAAATACCGCTTGGTCGGGCATTCGACCTTAATCGATTGGTGGTTAAGTATTATCGAGATGACCCGTTTAAATATGTTTTGTTTGCTTAACGCCTTTGGGGGGTTAATGACCATGTCCCGGATATCCTTGGCATCATTTTACGAAATGGCCACGACCTAAGCGCGGAGTGTAGGCGTACACTCGTCAGTGCATAAATAAATAATGTGGTGTGTCTATTGATCTTTAACCCGGCACGAACCGGGCTACTGAACGCATAAGAAACATGTAATTCTTTTACAAGTATTATATATTTAAATAATTATCCCAAGTTATAAAAGATATTAGTGCCACGTGCATTCAAATCAATTTTATCAAACCTTTTTAAAATGAGTCAGTTAATTGTATTTACCAGTGTAAACTGACGTATTTTCCCAAAAAGGTTAAGTGCAGGTACTACGCGAACTAGGCTGGCTACTCCTAGCATCAATAAAGAGTCTCGCAAGCTTAAGATGCCTAACGTCTGTTGAACTACTGTTTCCCATTTTATTTTTGATCCATCTGTGGATAAACTTTCGACTGTTGTGATACTTGATATTACAATTTATTAAAGTTGAAATACATCTATCTTTTGCTTCCGCTGTGCATTTAAATATTGTGTTGTTTGACTGTAACGTTGCCAACCACGTCACGATACTCCCCCACCGGGCCCACCGGTGATACGTGGAAATATCGGGGTGTGACAATTTTGACTTGTTTATCTAGTTATGAAACTAATATTAGAAATTCCTTTTTCAACGTAAATTTATTATTATTAATATGGACATATAGATTAAAAGAATAGTGACTGGTTTGGTGGCCGTGAAGTAAAATAACAATATTGTGAAGGGTGGGATTAGAACCCAAGACCATGTATATTGTCCAATAAGCTCACCCCATATTGTTTTAAAGTCTTGTATTATTATTTATTACCCTATCTATAATCTATAATATATTAAAAAGGAAAAGTGATGGATAAGAATGTAATTTCACCAAATATACAAGTTCTTAAGCAGCATGTACATAGGAGTTTAAGCAACACAAATTGGAATTGAAGAGTCATTTTAAGACGCCTACAGGGTCATTCTCGGAATCATATTTTCCCAGCGGTTTCTCAGGAAACCCAAGCGTTTTGAGTGTCCCCAATTGAAGCCAATCTAATTGATAATCATTGAAATTGATGGCACTATCATTCTCAGTGGCGAAATGTGATGGAAGATGTTCTTAAACAACATAGTAATCGACAACTTGATTTGGATTCCCCATAGAGCAGATGAAGCTGGTATGTGTAATATGAGCAGAGGAACCTGGTACGTGGAATATTGTATTTTACAAATTGATTAATCTAATAACTTTCTTCATTTTGTTTTCTTAATGACTGTTACATTTTGTGTTTATTATGTGTTTTGGTTGTTAAAAGAGTGTTTCTACTTCGGTGAACAGTCGGAATCAAAAACCCTAGCCGGACCCATTTGTCGCCCGCACTAAAGTAAGAAATTTATCCTTATATATTGATGTATCTTCATCCTATGATATTAATTTTGTGTTTTAGGGTTCTGTTATTTGAATATTGTATATGATTGGAATTATGTTATTTATTTTAGTTTGGTTATTGATGGATCTGAGTTCGTTAATCGATTATATTTTTTATCTGATTTCTTGGCTGAAATCATTTTGTTTTTTTTTTAATTTATGATGTGGTTGAATAATAAGTGGAGAGAATCACACTTGCTCTTGATTTCTGACAATTCAAAGTTAACAGTTACTGCAAGTATTTTAAGATTGTGATATGTAAAGAGAAAAAAAAGAGCACTTGGTGTTGAATGATATTGTTAAATTTGCAATTTAATTAATCTCTGGTAAACATTCATTCGAATGCAGAATTGACAAAGTGGAACGACCGGCAAACAGGTCCGAGCCAGCAGCCCTTGAAAGATGAGAACAAAGCTTGTTGGCGGAGGCCTGAAGATTAGATGGTGGATTTCTCA
This sequence comes from Helianthus tuberosus, assembly GCA_030545235.1. Lineage (NCBI taxonomy): Eukaryota > Viridiplantae > Streptophyta > Magnoliopsida > Asterales > Asteraceae > Helianthus > Helianthus tuberosus. The sequence goes on along the minus strand of CM060417.1, from coordinate 117,219,756 downwards.
CTTAAGCAAGTTAGGCATGATCTGGTAGAGAGAAGCAACTCGAGGGGGGATTTAAATCAGTTCATATGTAGCAAGATCGTGGTGCCGAAGGTGAATTGTTTCGTTTGGAGAGCCACCACTCGTAAGATAACTACGGCTATGTGGCCTTGGCGGCCGTTTGGTGATGGGTCTTGTTCGATGTGTGGCATAGTGAATGAAAAGGCTGACCACTTTCTCGTTGAGTGCTCATTAGCGAAGTCGGTGTGGTGGTTGGTCTTTAGATGGCTGAATGTGCCTATACCACACACATTCTCATCAGTGGATTTAATTCTCAAGTATGGTCTGAATCTGGACTTGGATCCGAAAAGGAAGAGGATTGTTTATGCCATTTTTTGTTGACTATTTGGATTAACTGTGATAAGAATGTTTTCACCAGGAAGCTCATCTTGCCTGTCTCAATTTTGGAGGAACTTAAGAGTATCTCTTAGTGGATGCTGAAATGATGCCATATTATAGGTCTCAACATGGAGAATTGCTACAACTTTGCTGGTTTGTGTTTTGGGTAAGACCTGGATGTGCTTTATTTTGTATTATTTCCTTTCTGTTGTTTGTGTTTGCTGGGTCCTTCTTGGCTTTTTGCTAAGTAGGGTTGTTCAAGAGCCGAGCCGAGCTAGGGCAAACTCGGGCTTGGCTCGATTATAAACCGAGCCGGCTCGGCTCGACTCGGCTTGGTTTGGCTCAAATTCAAAAAGAAAAATTAATACATACCTCTCAAAGTTCAATAGTCTAAAATATTATTCGATCGTTTAAAAGAGCATATCCAAATTTCCATCCAAATTTCTTTATTATAAGAGGTGACAAGCTGGGCGACTCAAATGAGTTGGGTAACGGATCAAAACAGGGCTGGTTGGATTGAAAGTTGGGCGACTCAAATGAGTTGTGACAACTTATAGGAATGGTCGTACGGGTAAATCCCTTTAACTTTTATAACTTAAAGTTCCCTGATTTCGTAACTTCTATAAATTTTATAGAAAGGACCTTTTCATCAAGTCGTATAAGTTCACACTTTAATCATTCATAGCGGGCCATTTACCGAATTTACCGAACCGGTACCGAATTTACCGAATCGGGTACATTTTCGGTACCGACTTTCGACGTTTTCGGTACCGGTGTTTACCAGTTTTTACCCTCAAATACCGGTACCGGTACCGAATGATGTGAATTTGTGAAATGTAGATTACTCTTAGAACAGTGCAAATTAGGAGATTGGCTTGAGAAAGTAGAGATTTAATGATTCAATCTCAGATATTGAGTTCAAATAGTGAGTTTTTGTTTGGCACTGATGCTAGGTCATTAAACTATCTAGAACACTTAATATGCCTGTCAGAACTGCCATTATTTGGGATTTGGATTGAATTTTTTAACAGTTTTGAATTGTAGCATAATGCCAAATCGATTTGACTGTCAAATTGTATGTCAATGATTTGAATGTAGATAATGTGTTATGGCTGTGTCAGTATGTTGGTTATAGTTTTGAGTTATACATTAATAAGATATAAATTCATAAGCATGTACATTAATAAGATATTGTGTTAGTACTGCAGGTGAATCACAACATAAACGATAGCTATGGGACAATTCCATGATACCCTACAATTCCATGAATCACAGCATGGATATAGTTTGATTCAAGTTTTAGTCCCGCCGCAACGCGCGTGTTACCTACTAGTATACTTAAAAGACAAAGTCGGTGGCTTTTGCGACCGACAATATCTCTGTTTTTGTCTTATAAACATGTCCTAAAATAGCGACTTAACTACGATATTGCCATCCATTTCTACCGTCTTTTGTCCTTATCTGCTCTGTAATTAGAATGTGAAGACTAAAAGCAAAAACGTGGTCAAATAACTTGTACGTACATGACCGTTACACCCCGTCGCCGGCCCGTCGCCGGCCCCATGACCTTTTCCAAAGCCCCGTCGTCGTCCTCTTCGTCGGCCAGCAGACGTTCAAGCCGGCCCTCCACCTCGTCACTTTTAGCCGTTCAACGGCTACTTTAAAAAAATTACTTTATGTGGTCTTGTACCATCGTCGTTCACCGGAAACCGCCGTTCACCGAATCATCGTTCAGACAACCGAAACCGTCGTTCACCGGAAACGGCCGTTCACCGAATCATCGTTCGCCGGAAACCGTCGTTCACCACAGACCGCCGTTGAACAACCCCTACCATCGCTTCGTGTAGCGCCGCACACATTGTGTTTTTGATCTTGAAGGAAATGGAGGTAAGTGATTTGGTCGGAACGATAGAGTTGATCTTGAAAGAAATGGAGAAGTGATTTGTGTTTTTGATCTTTGAACCACAAACAGCCCATGGTTTTGGTTTTCCAGTGGGCCGATACAACAGCTGATTCAGTACTTATGTATCACGTGTTCCACCTCAATATTAATTAATACATTTATATTTATTGATTATTGATTGTTTTTGATCTTTGAACCACAAACAGCCCATGGTTTCGGTTTTCCAGTGGGCCGATACAACAGCTGATTCAGTACTTATGTATCACGAATCCCATTCTCATTTCTTCCTTTACATCTATTGAATCCAACCGTTTTCAAAACTCAGATTCGTTTTCAGAAAACCCTTTTCCTTGATTCTTCTTCATTTTCCTTTTTTTGTTTTCAAGGTTTGAAAACCCCTGTTTTTTTATTCTTCATCTTCATTTTCATTTTCAAAATCCCTTTTCCTTGTTTCTTCTTCATTTTGTCACAACCTGTAAGTCCGATTCAGATCTGGAAGAATACAGATCTGAACTTATAACAAAAACACAAACAAATTTTACAATCCAACCGATTTCAAAACTCAGATTCGTCACAACAACTCCAGATCTAGAATTCTTGAAGAACTGACACTTCGTGCGAACTGACACCGTTCCTTAACCTTCGTGCGAACTGGCACTGTTCCTTCGTGCGAACCGGCAACGGACCTCCGTCATTCGTGCGAAGTGACACTGTTCCTTCGTGCGAACTGACGCTGTTCCTCCCCTTTCCTTCACCTTCGTGCGAACTGACCCGGTTCCTTCGTGCGAACCGGCACCGGACCTCCGTCCGTGCGAACCGGCGGTGCTAATGTCTTCACAAAGCCTGGAGATTTGACTTTTTTGTGGTGGTGAATTTTGCACATCGGATTAAATTATAAAAAAAAAAAAGAACACTTCATTAAAGTTTTTAATACTTCTACCATGAGCTAACGGGTTACGTGGGGTTCCTTTTAGAGGGTGGGCAACTCGCGGTTGCTGCCATCCTTTGGTTTTCCATTCCCATAACTCATCTCGAGTTCGGCTTACCACTTGTGTGTTTTCTCTAAAAACGGCAGCTTAAATACGCGTATGGCTCCTACGAGAAGGGGAAGGGATGTTAAGTCAGGGGGCCTTGTGCAGGGTTCTGCTAGCGGTCTAAGGACTTGTCCTTTCAAATTTTTTCACGAATGTAAAGATGGAAAGCCGGGGTCTGGGGGTTTTTTTCTCCTGCTTGAACACATGCAAAGCACCCACTTCAAGACTGAAAACAGAAAGCTAACTTTGAAGGAGGCTATCTCCAGGGACTTGGACCTCTTTTTGGACGTTGGGGAAGTTCTTAGGGCAGGGGATAAATGGTTGTGTGGCCGTTGCATGGTAATGCATGCACTCAGTAGAGGGTGCAAGCATGATGATGAGGTCGTGTCGTTTGCCATAGTCTCGGGGGACGTGGAAGATTTCATCGCTGGGATCCAGAAACCATGTCAAGTGGTGGTTGACCCAAACCCAGGTCATCCAGCAAGGGTCGGGGGTGGTGTTAACATCCTCGAGCGAGTTTTTTCCCTCCCTATTCAGACTGTTAAAAGCATTCCTCCCAGTTGTCGGCTGATGTTTGCTCAGGTTTTAACAGGTGCTTTGCGCAAAGTGGTTGTGTCACCAGGATCAGTCGATAATTGGGTCCAATTACTTTTGCTGCCGCGTTGCACCTTACGGGTGGTCAGACCATCCTCCCGACAAGAACGACGATCAGGGAACAGGAAATCTTTGCAGTGTAATAACATCCTGCATGCGCTTACAGTTTGGAAAGATGGGTCTGGTTTTGATGAATTGGTCTCATCCCTATTGGATAGCGCGGGGGAGGCGGGGCCTCTTAGGAGAGAATGCAGGAAGGAAGGAGACAAAGATAAGGACCCTAATATTAAGCAATGTCTTCGAAAAGTTAGGGATGGACATTTTACGGCTGCGGTTAAGGTCCTAAGCTCCAGTGGAGTCGCCCCTCTCGGTGATTCGACCTTGAAAGCTCTTATTGATAAACACCCTGTGGTGCCGCCGCCTTCCTTGCCCCCCAACCCTCACGCCCAACCCACTCTTGTTGTTGATGAGGAATGTGTGCTCAAATGTATCTGATCCTTTCCTAAAGGGACATCTTGTGGTAGGGACGGGATGCGGGCTCAACACTTGTTAGATGCTATCGGGGGCGAGGGCTCAATGGCTTCCTCAGGTTTGCTAACGACCATTACTGAAGTTGTCAACTTATAGCTTGGAGGATCCTGCCCTAAAGTGCTAGCAGAGTTTGTTGCCTCAGCCCCCCTTACCCCTTTATTGAAACCCGATAAAGGAATTCGACCTATTGCTGTGGGGGGTATATGGCGAAGGTTGGTTTCCAAGGTGGCAATGAAGAAGGTCGGGAAAAACATGGCCCAGTACTTGGGAGACTTTCAGTTTGGGGTGGGGACGTCAAACGGTGCAGAGGCGGTGCTTCACAGTGCGAATAGGTTTCTCAACTCCTTTCATGCAGATGGTTCCTTAGCCTTGCTTACCGTGGACTTCTCCAATGCGTTCAACACGGTTGACCGCACAACCTTCCTAAAAGAGGTTCATCAACATTGTCCGTCAATCTATCGATGGGTTCAATTCCTTTACGCCCAGCCTGCTCGGTTGTATGTTGGTAATGAGTGTATTGGGGCTACTACCGGAGTGCAACAAGGGGATCCCTTGGGGCCCCTTCTCTTTTCCCTTGCCTTACACCCACTCATTCTCCGGGTGCAGGACCGATGTAACCTCCCGTTTCATGCTTGGTACTTGGATGATGGGACGATTATCGGCAATGCGACTGAGGTTGCTAGGGCCTTAGACATTATTAACGAGGAAGGGCCATCTCTAGGACTTTACCTCAACATTAAGAAAACAGAGGTTTTTTGGCCGACATGTGATGGGCAGAAAGTTCAGGACGGGCTTTTCCCGAAAGGGATTGGCAGACCAGAGAGGGGGGTTAAGCTACTTGGTGGAGCTGTTAGCCGTGACCCTAGCTTTGTTGGCGAGTTGGCAGGGCGGCGGGCGGCCGGGGCGGTTGAACTCATGAAACTCTTGCCCTGCCTTAGGGACCCTCAATGTGAACTCCTTCTGCTAAGGTCTTGCATGGGGGTTGCTAAGTTACTTTTCGGGCTGCGAACTTGTCAACCTCATTTGATGGAGGATGCAGCATCCCGGTTCGATGATGGCCTCCGAGAGGCTATAGAAGACATAGTCGTGGGTGGTGGCCCATTCTTTGGGGACCTCCAATGGCGTTTGGCATCTCTGGCAATGCGTCTAGGTGGTTTGGGCCTCCTCTCAGCTCGAGATGTTGGAGTTTACGCTTTTGTGGCGTCCAGAGCTCAGTCTTGGGAACTACAGGATCATATCCTTCGAAGCAGTGGGGTTGTCGGGCTTGACGGGGACTATCTGCAGGCGCTTGAACGCTTAAATGTCTATCTCCCAGACTTTGATATCAGCGGTTTCTCTAAAAAGGACACCGCCCCCTCGAAACCACAAACAACTTTGGCGAATGCTCTGTTTAGCAAAATCGCTCAAAGACTGGGAGAAAATTTTAATTTGTCATCTCGCCAGAAGGCGGTGTGGGAGTGCCTGAAGGGTCCCCATGCTCAGGATTTTCTGACCGTTATCCCAATTGAGGGGCTGGGACAATGTATGTCGGCAGTAGAATACAGAGCAATCCTTAAATACCGGCTGATGATCCCTTTGTATCCAGAAGATGAAACATGCCCGATATGTCGTAAAGCTTGTATGGATAAATACGGAGAGCACGCAGTGCATTGTAAAGAGCTCCCTGGGTTCAAATATCGGCATGACTGGGTGCGAGATGTTTTGTGGGACATCCTGAGAAGAGCTGGGATTTCGGCTAAGAAAGAGGCTCCTGTGAATTTCCTTACGGACCCTATGGAAGGGAGATCTACTCTGCGACCAGCGGATCTGCTCGTCTTTGGTTGGGCTAGGGGGAAACATGCTTGTGTTGACCTCACGGGGGGTTTCCCCTCTGGTTGGTTTAAGGGAAAACGGGTTTGTAGCTGGACAAGCAGCAAGAAAGGCAGAATCGAAGAAAGTTGATAAGCACGCTAAAGCTTGTGCAGAGAACCAGCATGTTTTTGTCCCTTTTGCCTTTGACACATTTGGCTCCCTAGCGCCAGAAGCTATCCAATTCTTGACCAGGGTCCAGCGGGTCATCCACAACAATTGCTCAGCATCAGGGGGACGAGATTTTGTCTTTGGCAGATTAGGGTTTGCAATTCAGAAAGGGGTGGCGGCGCAGCTTGTTGCCCGTCTACCTTTTGTTTTGATGTAACTTGGCAAGTATGAATGAAATTCGAAGTTTTTATCTAAAAAAAAATAAATAAATAAAATAACTTATAACTGTCTTTAAGGTTTTTATATTTTATTGTTTATATTCTTGGTTGAAAAGGCAAGAAGAAAAAAAAAATGTTGAATTAAAAAAATAATAATAATAGGGGAGTCTCATCCTTCATTTCTTTGGTCCATTCTTTGAGGGGCATCATCCTTGGATGGTGACATGGCGATGACGTGGAGGGGCATGCTCCAAGGACTTGCCTCTTCCACACCGAGTAGCCTAATAAACTGCTAATCTTAGTGGCGGTGCTTGAACGAAACTCGGTAAGTGTCGGACTCTTAAAAATCTAATGTATCTTAAGCACAAATGTCGGTAGGTTTCCCCACCGACATTGTGAGTTGTTAAGTAAATTTAATTATAATAATTCACACCAAAAGCTGCATGGTGGTGCTGGTAAATACGATTTTGGATAACATATCTGTCATGGGCTCAATCCCTATTCCTTCTAACTATTTTTATTTTTGCTTTTTTCCTTCTTTTTTTCTTTCCTTATAATTTCTTCAACTAAATTGCTTTTCTCAGATTCGTATACTGCGCCATTCAGGAATGATAATGTTTTCTACATATCTTTGTTTACGTGCACCATGCTCTTTAGCCACCTACAAAGTCTAACCCCTAGGCTTTCACGCAATGCCGATATTCGTGTGTTTTAATGTTTTATGCACATGGTTAAAAGCGTTGTATTATATACCTTTAAGTAATTGTCTTTTAGTCATTGTGTTTTACGAATTATGTCTAGCGTATTATATCTCACGCATTGTGTTTTACGAATTATGTGTAGTGCAATGCGTTTTACGCATTGTGTTTTACACTTCATGTGTGACTGCACGGTTCAACCCGCGCGTGCGCCGCCGCAACGCGCGGCGGGCAATATACTAGTATACTCTTAAAGATGAATGTCGGTGCACCCACCAAATGACATACATGCCCCTCATTTGTCTTTACCTTTCCCTTTCTTTCAACCTATCAAACCCTCAGCTCTCTCACATCTCAAACACATAAACAAATGAGACTCACCCACTGACCTATCTCTTCTCCCTCACGCCAAATCCGACCACTGGAACTCCGTCTCCGACGACATGTTGGTCCGACAAACACCCACCAGCATCACCCCCCCCCCCACACACACACCTGGTTACCCTCTCTATAAATGAAACGGCTGGCCACCACCACCGTCTGGTGGCGGCGCGGCGACGAGGAGAGAGAGACTCAGAGATAGACGAAGAGAGAGAGGGGAGAGAGTGGCGTAAGAGAGGGAGAGACCGAGGAGGGGAGACGGTGGAGGTTGATGACGGCGGCAGCGCCGCCGTAGACGGTGGCAGGTGACATACGACGGTGATGGATGTACGAGCCTCTCCGATTGGGCTAGGAATCGGAAACGCCGAAGAGAAGATATTAAAATGGAAACTGATGAGTTATTATTGTTATCATTATTGTTGTTGTTAGTTTTTGAAATTAGATATGATTGATGTATATGTTATTGATTTAGATGTGCAATTGTTATGTTTTTTGTTTGTTATTGTGAGATTTTGTTAGTATTTGGTGATTTATTTATTTCGTCTAATTGTCTAAGTCGGATCTCATTCAATAAACAAAGCTCAAGCTTGAACCCGAGCTTCATACTTCAAGCTTAATAATTAACTAGAATTAAGCACCCCCGCGTTGCGGCGGGGGCCTAAACTATGCCAAATAACATCAATGCCACACCGCTGGTAGCGACCACCAACACTAAAGTTGCGGCGTGTTAATGCGGAAATATAAGACCGAAACATATAACATGAAAAAATAACTATGTCGATTTGGGATACACGCGTTGCGACGAACTTGTTACATGGAAAAAAATAGACGTAAAAACGTTGAACCACACACGCACGTTGCGTCGTGTTAACTCGCAAAATAACGTAGAAAAGAATAACTAAGTCAATGTAGGATCCGCCCGTTGCAGCGAACTTGCCAAAGGGGGGAAATAGACACATTGCGACATACCTGTCAAATGTGAAAAAATAGACGAAAAACGTTGAACCACACACGTACGTTGGGACGTATCAGCTTGCAAAATTTAGAACGAAACATAAAACGAAAAACTTGCGAAAGATAAAAAGTATGGGGACCAAAGTTGTAAATAAAAAAATTTTTGGTTAAATTACAAAAGATGAAAAGTTTTGGGTTAAAACTAAACAAATTAAAAGTGTTAAAATACAAATGATTAAAACTTTTGGGTTAAAAATGAAAAATGACAATTTTTTTTTTGGTAAACCCCCATGCTTGGGGTACAACACATAATGCAACAATTTGTTGCAAATTTATATTATGGAAATATAGTAAATTATGGAAACTTAAAGTAGGAAATCACTGAAAACGAAACCTATGTTGTATTATTTTAATCACTGTAACTTTACGATGCTAATTTCTACTTAAAGTGAAAAGAAATTCGCCATAATATATATCATCAAACGAATAATTGCTGTTTGAAAAAAAAAATCAAACGGATATTAGTTGTTTCTTTTTCCATTTGATAAAATATTAAATAAAATGAACCCAATTGGTGACTTGAATCATGATCAATACAAAAATATTTTCCTTAGTTAAAGTCATTACTTTATTGTTAACGGATGGAAAACGTCATGAAGAAATTATATTAATTTTTTTTTTGTCAGGAGTAGATCAACTGGTCCGAGAGCCGAGTCCTAAGACGCGCGCCCACAAGACCCACCTGGGTTCGAATCGCCGGCCAGCAATGCCGTTCCTCCCGGTTCGACCGTGACCTCAGGCCCCCCTTCGTGCGGGAACCCCACTGACCCGGGATCGAACCCGTGACCTGTGGGTAAACCCTCACACCTCCATTGCCCATTATTTTAACGGAAGAAAACTCTAAGTCACCCTTCACAGATATATAAATCTATATATTCTCTTTCCAAGAGCAATATTTTATTCATCAAGTTGAGTAATAGGAAAAAAGTTTAAATAGTTAATTAATTTCATTTTATTTTGTCAAAAAAATACAGGATTGGAGAAAAGAGTTTAATGATACAGATTTAGCAAGCCAATGTACCCATAGGTCAGTCGACAACAAATTATAGTTATCATTAAATTTTGTTTTTGCTACAAATTAAAAAACTAATCAATTTCTTTTTCTGACTAGACATATTTAATTTTATGCATACAGGTACAAAATATACGTTGAAGGAAACGCATGGTGTGAATGTGTATAGCTGACGTTTGACAGTTTGTTTTCGGTAATTTACGAATTTGGTAGTATTTAAAAAGCAAACAACTGCGTTTCTCTTTTATTGTTTTCATTATATTGAGCCGCCAATAATGGATGTTAAACCGTCATTTATGGAATAGTTTAAATATTTAATGACCTGTTTATTTGTCAAACTTGCTTATGTTTACAGCCTGGTTCAGTGGGATCACTAACACAATGTTTTATAAAGAGGAATCGCAACGCTCAAACGTATAACCTCTACCTCAATTTGACCGAAACCATTTTAAAATGATAATTGTTATTGTTTTTAAGCAACAAGTTTCAACATGTTAACCTGTTTGACCCGTTTCTTTTTTTAGCTATTTTTCATTTTACTATATAATATGAAAGATAAAGGTCGGTGGTTCCGACCATGCCTTTCTCATGTGACTTTTGACTGAACCGCAGAATTCGTCTCACAACTCACACCCGCGGTTTTCTTCCTCTTCCGTCATCCGTGGGCTGTTAAAAGTCTCCGCTTTTCTACTCAATCAGGATCTGTGAAGCCCTGATTATTCTCCATGTCTGTTCATTACTTCCATTAAGAGGTACCCATTATATAACAAACTTCTATTTTTTTCTTTTTATTAAATTACCGTTCTAATTCCACATTGATTATGATTAGATATTTGTTACTTCAGTTATGATTAGAGATCGTTTGGTTGGCATTAAGTTAACATGTTTTAGATCAATTCAGTGTGTAGTTAGTTTGTTCTGCAATTAGGTTCAGAAATTAAGAATCGATTAAGTTTGTTTGCTAGATTAGTGCCTTAGTTTGGTGATTGAACTGAAATTGTAGAGTTTTGATTGAGAATTCTATTTCGATGTAAAAAACTGAAAAAAAACAATAGTTATATAATAAGAAATAAAGAGTCTGGTCAAATATACAGTATAAATACGAGTTACTTTAACTTTCGACGCCGCCGCAACGCGCGGCGGGTCAAAATCCTAGTTTATCTTAAACTTAAATGTCATGTCTTCATAACCAGTGGCGCATGATATGAGGGGCCGGGGGGGGGGGACGCCCGACCCCCCGAACTTTTTGCGAAGTAGGGTTACGTATCTATTTTTCGTATAGAAATTTTTAGGTTTATATGTCTTCGCCCCCACGGTTTAAAAAAAAAAAATAGGTATATATTTTTTTGGACCCCCCGGTTTAATTTTTTTTTGGTATATACGTTTTCGGCCCCTCCGATTTTATAAAAAAATTATTTATATAGCCTAAATAAAATTATTTAAATAGCCCATTATAACTTGGATTGTATGTTTATTACTTAGCCCATTAATGATAAGCCCAAAAAAAACCCAATGTAAAAGAGATTGGGACTTGGGAGTTAAACGTTGTTGCTGCTAACCGGCCAAAAAAAAAAAAACAAACTGCTTGCTTGCTTGCTGCTAACCGGAGACGAGGAGAACAGAAGAAACAAAACGCAGGTGCGGCTGTCTTCTTCGTTCGACTAATCGACTTCGAGGAGACGAGGTTGGGCTGCTCTAATCGATTAATCGGCTTCAACTCTTCAAGGTATGTGTTTTTTTTATCTTTAGGTTTAAATTAGGGCTTAATTTATGTGATTTGGGTTTAAATTAGGGATGAAATTGGACCGATTATTTGCCATAAACTTGTTGAAATTAGGGATTTAGGGGTGAAATTAGGCTGTAACCATGCTAGATATTAGAAAAAGAAAATGCCTTGTTGATGGTTAATTAGGCTGTAACAGGCTGTAACTTGTTGAAATTAGGGATTTAACTTGTGTTGTTGACTTGTTTCTTGTTAGATTACCCACCTTCCTCTTCTTTTTAATGTTTTCGTGTCTTTGTTCAATTGTTTGTTAAACAATGTTTACGTTTTAATGTTTGAGAACGTATTTTATTTGATATTAATATTTGACCCGATCCGACCCGAATCGAATCACCGACATCCGACCCAAACATAGAATTTTTTTTAGGTCCGGTACCTTCCGCCCCCCCCCCCCCCCGAACATTTTTTTCAAGCTTCGCCACTGTTCATAACTAAATTTATTTAACTTTGAGCTTAACAGAATGCCATTTACTCTATTTTAACAGTCCAAGTGAGAGTGCAGGTTGTTAAGAAACCATAATAAAATGTGGACCAAAATACTTATTTGAGAAATATCTCATCCAATTACATGTTTATTTTAAATTCTTATAATATATCATCTTCTTTTAAAGCAAACTAGGCTATTATGAGCAGTTTGTTAAATCCCAGAACCCACAACTTTGTTTCAGAAACAGAGACAACAAGTCGACATATTCAACGGTAGGGTTTTTACCTGCGGACAACGGAGATTGAAGTTGGCGACGTGGTGATGTGTACGGTGGCAAAGACGTGCGGTGGGGCGGTGCTCGGAGTCGTTGCAGTCTTCAGAATACACGAGGGCGGCGGTAAGGTTTGGTTTTTGGGTGGTTCCGTTTCTTTTTATACGATAATAACGGTGGAGGAAACAAGCTTGGTTCACATGGTTGTTAAGGTGGTGAATTAGTGGTGGGTATGAATTTTTTTTAGAAACGGTGTATTTTGAATATATTTTTAGGATAATGGGGAAGTCAAAAAAATAGGTTTTTGGTGTATCCTTTATTGCTAATAGCGGATTAGGAAAGAAAGTAAATTGTGTTGCAGCAATGCTCAGGTAGGTGTCAGATGTTTTTCTAATCCTCTATTCTCAATAGAGGATTAGGAGGAAACACTTAACCATGGTTCCAGCCTCATCCGAGACCAAACATAACCCACTTAAAAACCTAAACCCAGTTACAAAACTAATCCTCTATTCTCAATAGAGGATTAGGAGGAAACCCTTAAAAACCCTTAACCATGGTTCCAAACTCACCCGGGACCAAACATAACCCTGTTAAAAACCTAAACCCAGTTACAAAACTTAACCCAGTTAACTTTTTTAAAACCAAAGTTATACTTCTACCTAACAACCTTGGATTCCTCCTCTATTATTAAAGAGATTCTGGCAGATCACATGCAACCTGAGTAGTCTGCCTTCTTCTGGCCATGAACATGCATCATTCACATCCATTGCAAAACATCACATGCATACGTTGAATGGTTTTAATTGAGTGTAAAATGGACTAATCGATTACATAAACTGAATTAAAGCGGTACAATCTAACTAATTATTTAATGCCTATGTGGATAGCGGATGAGACAGCCACCGATGCCACAACCAACTGGTTTTGGATGTCTTTGTGGTTGTACACGTCTTGGTTCTGGTTCTTCCGGTTCATTATCATTTGGTGGACTGGAGCCTTCGGGTTGACTCAGATGTAGGTCCAAGCTTATTGGAACCGGACTTATATGCTGGTAACGCGGCTGTTGTACACTAAGAACGGTATATTCGTAATTCTGGAAGGGTCCCGGATGGTCTGAGTACATCACAGGAATCATATTACTATCAGGAGTGTTGTCAAACAATGAGGATACCCAATTGTTTTGTTGGTTGTTGTTAACATTCGACTGGGTACCTAATTGAATGCTTGATGATCCATGTCCAACATTTTCAAATGAAGGTCTATAACCGGCTTCCAAATCCAGTGTTGCCCCTCCAACATGTGAGGTACCCTCCCCATAGTTGGGTGTTGCCCCTCCAAAATTCGAGGTACCCTCCCCATAGTTGGTTGTACCCTCCCCCTCCTGATCATCATGTACGAGGTTTACCCGAGTTCTTTGTCGGCCAAGACGCCCCCGACCACCACGCCTTGCTCGCTGGGGGATAGTGTTATCCGGTTCCAGATCTGGTTCATTAGTCTGTATGTACGAAGGCTGACCCAAATGATTAAGTGATCCAATTAGTTGAGAAGCCATGCCTTGGACCCCTCCAAAATTTTCGTAGTAATGATCAGGGCCCATGTTTCGCATTCTGATTGCTTCCTGACCAATGAAGCCTAATCCATCCACCTGCAAAACCAAAATAATTAAAAGCTATACGCATTACTAATTTATTATTTTTAATTCTACATTTTAATTAAACTTACCAAGTATCTTGCAGTTCCACCGTGATCATCGAAACCAGTATGGACAACACCTGGGACGTACCTCGGGTCTTTTATATATAATACAGTATGCTCATGGAACCAATCATTGTAAGTAGAGTGTGCCGTAGGCTTGTTGGTCGGCACACCTTCCACCACATTTTCGTTTCTATTGTTCCAGTTTTCCACATATGCTGCATGATGAACAGACCAGTCTGTTTCCAACCTCCCTTTCCGTATTGTTTTACGGAGTTTGTGAAGCACTTTACGTGAAAAGGGGAATGGGGCGGGGACCTCCTGAAGAAATCCAAACTGCCTCATAACCCTTTCCATCGGATGATATTCAACTATGTTCCAAAAAATTAAATAACATCGTGACCTCCAATTGCTTATGCCCGTTCTACACATTTCCGGGAGTCTTTGCAGCACGTGCCGATAAGGCATCCAATCAAACTGTTAAAATAAAAAACTGTTAATATTTAATATTTAAAATCGATTTATAAAACCGTTATGCTAAAGAAAAAATACATCGCCCTCTCGTAGATTTTGTAATGTTGTACGGTGAGCCTTTATCACGTGTGAAGGAGTCTCACCACGAACATATCGGAAAGCATGAACAATGTGTTACGTGGTGCCAGGATGCTCCTAATAAAGGCATTAATTGAATATACCTTTAAGAGAGAAGTTGACCAATACGCCATACACTACAGAACCGCCTATGATTGCTCAACGGACTTTCCTCACCGCATGTGGGAGATCTTCCATGATCGTGAGATTAGGGCTCGATAACACAGGGTATACCCATATTCAGCACACCATCAAAGGTTCATGGTGGAGACACGCCTACAAACATCGCACGAATCTGGCCATAGTCCTTATACGGTAGAATTCCAGAAAAAAAACTTGCTCTTGTGGTAAGTGGCAAATTTACCGGTTCCCGTGTAGCCATGCAATTGCAGTTTGCCACCACTTACGTGAAAGTCCAAGAAAAACTGCAGATGCAAGGTTTTATACAGAAACATACCGTGCACAATACAACAACCAGTATTTTCCAGTGCCCCATATGGAAGATTGGATATACGCCGGTTGGCAAATTCATGGGGACCCATCAAAGATAACTATTGTAAGGGGAAGACGGCGTGCGAGGAGGATGCATAACGAGATGGACGCCAGCTATGCTGAGGAAAGGACGGGTCGTAGGTGTTCTGGTTGTAAAAGAACGGGTCACAGGATCAACGCTTGTCCAAACCGACAACATTAATTGTTGTCGGTTTTTTATTATGTATTTGAGTTTCTGTTTGTTTCATTTCATGTTTTTAATATTAGTAGTGATTTTCGTTGTATCTTGTTTCATGTTTCACGTTTTTCATCTTATTATTATTTATTATTTTATTTTATTATTGTTAATGATAATATTCTAATCATAATTAGTTAGGGTTTGAAACATTAAAATAATTTAATTAGAGTTAGGTTTCAACAATATAATATTATTTAACAAAATATTATTAAATGGGTTTTAATTTTTTATAAGGTGATCTGCTATTTGTAATAGAGGATTAGGAGATATTGTGTTTTTTCCTAATCCGCTATTCTGAATATAGGCTTAGGCCATATATATTTATTTATAAATTAAAACATCGTCATCTTCATCCTCCACTTAAACCCTCCATCACCATATTCAAGATCAGAACCCCATCCTCCACTTAAACCCTCTATAACCATGTTCAACATGAGAACCCCTGTATCATATTCAACCCTCCATAACCATGTTCAACATCAAACCCACCAACATCATCTGGCAACCATCAAACAACCTGCAAAAGCTGTAAAGTTAAAGCATTCAACATATGCATGTGATGTTCTGCAATGGATGTGAATGGTGCATGTTCATGGTCAGAAGGAGGCAGACTACTCAGGTTGCATGTGATGTGCCAGAATCTCTTTAATAATAGAGGAGGAATCCAAGGTTGTTAGCTGGAAGTATAACTTAAAAACTTAACTAGGTTAAGTTTTGTAACTGGGTTTAGGTTTTTAAGTGGGTTATGTTTGGTCTCGGGTGAGGCTGGAACCATGGTTAAGTGTTTCCTCCTAATCCTCTATTGAGAATAGAGGATTAGAAAAACATCTGACACCTACCTGACACCTACCTGAGCATTGCTGCAACACAATTTACTTTCCTTCCTAATCCGCTATTAGCAATAGAGGATACACCAAAAACCTTTTTTTTTTACTTCCACATTATCCTAAAAATATATTCAAAATACACCGTTTCTAAAAAAAATTCTGGTGGGTAGCGGTAGGGCTTCGGTGATCGGTCTCCGTCTGGAACTCGACACGAAAGAGATCTACTACAGATTTGGCAAGTGAATGGTAACCCAAGTATTTATTTAGGCTGAAGGGAGTGGGGCGTCTCCCCCTCCCACGTCGCCCCTAAGTCGCCCCAAACACCGCCCCCATCGGCGCCCCCCCTTGCCCGTCCTCTTCTCGTCGCCATTCCTCCACAAAATCAACTTTTGGCACAAAAATTCAAAGATTCCCCCTCCAAGAAGCCCCAAGTCGCCCCAAACACCGCGCCCCCTTTTTTTCTTTGTGCAAGACGCCCAGAAAGGGACGCCCCACTCCCTTCAGTCTTATAAAGTATGAAGGAAGCTTGTTTACGTACAAATTTGGCAAGTTGGAATGGTAGGGGTTGCTTTGAGTGTTGTAAGGTAAACAAATAGTCAGAAGGTACATGGGATGGTGTGAGTGCAATTATATGCATGGTGGCTTATGTCAGAAACTTTCTTGTGGGATGTGGCTACTCTTTGTTTCTAGAGCCCCTTTTTCTTTTCATTGTGTTGAAACACATATAATTCTTTTGTAAATTAAATATTTTTATAATATATGTATATTATTACGAATGCTACATATATATATATATATGATTTGTTATTAACATATTACCCTATTACTTAAAACACAAAGTCGGTGGCAACAGCCACCGACCTCACCTAATTTGTATAGGTTATAAATCTGCATAAAGTCAAATGCATTCTTGGAGTAATTGCTTGTTTCTCTTATTAACTAACTTGTTTTAGTTTAGTATTATTACTAGTTTTATTTTATTAATTTATTTTTTTTTTCAAAATTTATTACATTAAGCAACTACTATTAATATATATTTTTTTTGTTAGACATGTCATATTCATATCTAATTGCGGGTATTTCAACGGCCAACTTACAAAATATAGTGGTTTTTTAAATAAAACAAAACAAAACCCAAAAAGTGGTGAAACCGAAGCCGACATTGTGACAAATGCATTGGTTGCATTCAAATCAAATGTGGGGACTGACTTCCGTTTCATGCATTATTGGGAGATTTTTAAGTTCCATCCAAAGTGGGCGAATATCCCCAGTGGTAGCGAAAGTAACACGTCTTCCAAAAGGTCAAGGCCTCGTCCCAAGCCCAATCTGATGCACGAGATCAAGAGTTTGAGAACCTTTTGGATGATTCGCCAAACCGGTTTGAGTATGGAAGAGATGCCTCAAAAAGCGTGCTCAAAAATCAAAGTCTGGTACGACATCGCCTTCAACTGGGAGTTCGGGCTCGCGTAGGGGAATATACAACGACCAGTTGGATGACATTTCATGCAAGTTAGATACATTCAACGTATTCCAACAACAAAGGGCCGAAATGCGAAAGAGCAAAGAAGCTAGAGATGCCGCTAGAGATGCCCAGAAACAAAAACGGGATGATTTGAAATTTCTATCTCAGCCCATTGATCACCTAGAGGGTGACAAGTTGCAACTAGTCTTGGAGATGAGAGAAGAGATAAAAAAGAAATAGAGTTAAATGCACGGATAGTCCCTGTGGTTTGGTGAAATTTCACCTTTAGTCCCCAACTTTTCAAAATAACACTCTTAGTCAGTGGCGGACCCAGGAATTTTTTCATGAGGGTGCGAAACATTTTTAAAAATTTTAGGCCCCTAGGTATATAAGTAAAAAAATCGGTTCGTATCGGGTCGGGTCGGGTCGGGTCGTGTCGGGTCATATAAAACAAACGAACATCAAACTAAATTTATATAATCATCAAAAACATGTCAAACCTTGTTACAAATATAATTAAAACGTCGACGCCCTACGGGTTTTCATTTTTTGAAATCTATCCAAAACATCATCTAAAACTAATTTCTTAAGCAATTTTTTCTCTATATAACATAAGTTCATCGCTCCATAACATAAGGTATGGTGGCTGATTACGGTGGTCGCCGACTGCTGGACTGTTGTCGCTGGGTGATGTTGTTCGTTGGCAGTGCAGGGACGCAAGAGAGAGAGCGGGATATAATTTCTTAAGGTTTTGGGCTTTAATTATTTTATTATTGTTTGAAATATTTTTGGGTTTGGTTAATGGGCTAAGACTTAGTGGGCTAGCTAGTTAGGAATTATAAGTGGGTAAATGTATGGGTATTTGGGTTTAGTTGGTTAGGTATTAAAAGTTATATAATTTAGGTAGTATATTTTAAAAAAAATAAGAGTTTACTAAAAAAAATTTAAAATATAAATTGATAACACTTTTTACCTAAGGGGTGCGGACGAAAAATTTCAAAGGGTGCGGTCGAAAATTCCAAGGGGTGCGGATGAAAAATTCAAAGGGGTGCGGACGAGATTTTCGACGGAACTTAGCCCTAATTTTTTTCCCCCAGGGGTGCGCCCGCCCACCTTGGGGTGGGCTTGGGTCCGCCCCTGCTCTTAGTCCCTGTGGTTTAACAAGTTGTTACTCGGATAGTCCCTATAGCCGATGAAGGTTACTCGGATAGTCCCTGTGGTTTGATAAGTTGTTACTCGGATAGTCCTTATCATTTCAAACCCACTTAACCAGAAAAACTAACCACCATCCGCTTTGGGGACTATCCGAGTAACAACTTGTCAAACCCTAGGGACTAAGAGTGTAATTTTGAAAAGTTGAGGACTAAAGGTGAAATTTCACCAACCACAGGGACTATCCGTGTATTTTAAAATATAAACGTTAGGAATTTTTTATGTAATTTTCTTTATTTAAAAATATTAAAAAAATTAAATTTGTTGTTTTAAAAAATATTAAAATAGACCAGCGGGTCAGCCCAGCGAAGCCCACCAAACCCACGCCCCAAACCCCCGCCCTACCATACCGTGTTGAATGTGGGTCAGCCCATGTCTGCCCCCCCAAGCCACGTGTCAACTCATGCCCCAACCTAAGCCCCACCATACCCCACGGTCTTATATATTATAGATTTTAAGAATCATAAGTTATTGCTTTAAAGTAGTGGTGCTAAACGGGTCATGTTGGCGGGTTCAAACCGGACTAAAAATTTTACACGAATCCAAACACGACTCGAACACGAAATCGTGTCTGACATATGAACCCGAACACGATAGGAATATTCACGAGTTGAGCCAAACACGATCCATTTAACCCGAATTTTTCATTTTTATTTGTTTCCCATATATTTATATTTTTAAAATCCAAAGTTTACAACAAAAAAATACAGATGTATATAATACAATTACAGTTTAATTATTTACGTCAAATTGTCACTTCTTTTTTACGTTATAATAAAATACCAAACCAAAAAAATTACGACATAAAACATACTTTGTGAAATATTAAATATAATACAAATTGATTAAACAAGTCAACCCGTCAACCCATCGGGACGACACAAACCCTACCCGTTTAATTAAGACAAAAAGGTTTCCATAGCCCATCTTCTGGTGAAAGACCCCAAAAAAGAAACAGGGAATCTGGTGAGTTCCACTTTGACCTAAATCTAAACTCAGACAATTCGGAGATGCACCAATGTGAGGACACGACAGTGGAGGTAGGTATGGGGACCACCGTTGCTTCAGATCAAGAGGAGATCTATGGGGAGGAAGGTGTTGGGGTTTTGCGACCGCCCAGGATCGATTTGGTTGATTCAGGGGACGGGCTTGTGGATATCAAGAAGACTGCTTCAGTGGAGGAAGTTTGTGCTCTGTCTAAAGAAGTGGAAGCAACGATCAGAATAGGGGAGGCGGTGGGAGTCTGTTTGAACATCTTCGATAAGCTTATCAGTGATGCTGTGGAAAAAGAAGGAATTAATGGAGTTCAAAAATGAATATCATGTCTTTCAACATCAGGGGCATTAGAGGAGGAGGGAAAGCTTCTTGGGTTAAAGATATTCAGAGGAAAAACAACATTGGTATTATTGCTTTACAAGAAACATTGTCCGTCTCAGTTTCTATGGATGATTTGGATAAAATCTGGGGAAATAGAAATTTTGAATTCGCTTATGTTGATCCGGTTGGGCATTCAGGAGGTCTAGTTTGGATGTGGGACCCGAAGGTAGTCAAGATTGAGCACGTCGTCAAAAACCGAAACTTCCTGCTGATTAGAGGATTGGTTGTGGGTAGCAGCAACGTTATAAATCTCGTCAACATATATACTCCTCAGAGTACAACAGCTAAACGAGACTTGTGGGAAGAAATTTCGGGTGTTATTGACCCGGAAGTTGGAGAGTGGGTGCTCGCAGGAGACTTCAATGCAGTTCGGTCGGAGGACGAAAGAAAGCGCTCCAAGTTTAAAGCGGTTTGTGCTAATAATTTTAACGATTTTATTTTTAGCAACGACTTGTTGGAATACCCTATGCAAGGAAGAAGGTTTACTTGTGTCAGAGATAACGGGAGAAAACTCAGTAAATTAGACAGGGTCCTGGTTTGTCCGGCTTTTTTTAACAGATGGCCAGCCGCTTGTGTGAGAGTTATACAAGGTTATAAGTCTGATCATTGCCCTATCTTACTGGAGCTGGTGGATCTTAATTTTGGGCCGCGCCCATTTAGGATTTTCAACTCTTGGATTGGTAGGGAGGGGTTTGAGGAGGCGGTGAGGGGCGCTTTGCAAGGTTTCGTTTGATCCGCCGGATTTGTGTCTATCGCAGAAATTTGCCTCTATTAGAAACTCTATCAAAAATTGGAGAGACGACTTCTTACGTAAAGAAAGGGATAGTGAAATTGTGGCTCTTGCCGAGTTGGAGGATTTGGAATTGGAATTAGAAAACAGGGATCGTACAGAAGAGGAGGAATGGGTTATGGCCGAGAATAAGAAAGTTATTAACGAGGCGGAATCTAGAAGAAATGCGGACCTATTGCAAAGATCTCGAGTTAAGTGGGCCTTGGGGGGGGGACGAAAACTCGAAGTTCTTCCATGCTCTCATCAATAACAGAAAATCCGTGAACTCTATCCATCGGCTTAACGTTAATGGAAAGTGGTGCACGAAACCTTCTGTAACAACCCTCGGTAAAACCGACACTCTCATAATATTTCCGACACCTCTGTATGTTTTAAAATGTCCCAATATATCTTTATATACACCCCGTATGTGAAAACCGAGCCGGAAATATGTTATAGTATTTAAAATAAATTAAAAACAATAAAAATTAAGTTGAGGCGGGCCGCGTAGGACCCACCCCAACATTCACGCGGGCGGTATAAGGGCTAGAACCTGACTTCGTTGATTTCTTAAGTTCAAGCGGGCCGCGTAAGACCCATGTTAAGTTTACGCGGGCCGCGAGAGATCATCAGCGCGGAGGCACCCCAGGCCGACACGTGTCATCATCGTGTCGAGTCTATATGCTGATCCGGACGAGCTACACGTTGACCCGGAGCGTAAGCCCCTGAGCACATTCAAGCGGGCCGCATGAGAGTCCAGTTCAGCAAGTATAAATAGAAGGCATCAGATTTCATTTCGAATTCGCTCACAACGACTTCTTTCTCTCAAATTCTGATAGTAGGCTTATAATACACGGGTATTATACCCCCTAATTAGCGAGGTTCTGCTCCGTTGTAAGTATTATAACCCCAGCTTCGTAGTAGATACGCTGCCCGATTGATTTAGGGTTCCGTGATAACTGTCGTGGTTCTGCCCGACGTAGTTGTTGGAATGCCGTCTCGGGGAAGGTATCATTAATATTTTCAAAGGGTTATGATACTAACCAATGTACAATTGTATAAATTATAGATTATTCCCAGGAAACCCTTATGCGATGAGTTTATCCTCTTTTTTTTAACCTTTTTGAAATGTTTTACAAAACCTTAATTATTTTACAATGTGATTAAGCGGTGATTGAGTCTTTGTAGTTCTTCAATTACTGCCGGTATGTTGGGGTTTTGTATACAAAATTTACTACCTTGTGAGTAGTAAGTCGGGGATGACAGGACGTTACCATTGGACAACGAGTTAGCCAATGAGTAATATGACCCACAAGTCAGGATTGACAGTACTGAATGAGTAATTGTGTAGAAATAAACAATGTGATCGCTCTCAATACTGTTTTAATTGATAAAATGTTTCTTGATTAAACTGGGATTCACTCACCAGTATTTCCCACTGACAAATGTTTTTAAAACGCGTTTCAGGTAACACAATGTGACAGCCAATTAGTAAAAAGCCAGCTCGAGAGCACTGAAGCCTTGGGAAAAATGTGGTTATAAAAGTTACCTAATAAACGATGTTTTAAATTCAATAAAATAGGGCTTATCCCTATAAATGTATTGTAATAAGAAACTTGGGTTTTACCCATGTGATTATTAATATTGAATATGGTGGTTTTACTCTGATAAACATTTCCTAACTACGGTCCTGATGTAATTTCCGCTGCCAAATTAACGCAACTGATACCACCAAAACTCTGAGTTCGCGTCCGCCCGTTCCCGGAACAGATAAGGGATCGGGGGTTGCGACAGAAGGTGGTATCAGAGCCTAGCCACTGGTCTGAGCCAAAGAAGTGTTTTGCTGACACTTAAATTCTAAATTTTGTGTTAGGAAATAAATTATGGAAATACATGCATAACTGTATTTATGTGTTATGTGTTATTTGACTATTTGTTAGTTTACAGTATGAGTGATCAAGGACCCTCAGACATGTGTTGTCAGTTGTCTGAATCACCTAGGAGTGAAGGTACCTCTTCACAGCCTGCCCTTTCTGGGTATTCTACTGATCAGGAAGAAGGGATGTTTGCTTTTAAAGCTCAGTCAGAAGAGCCATTCCCTCATAAGAAACGAGGATGGTTCAGTAAGGAAGCTTTTGCACGTAGGAAAAGAATGCGAAAGTTGCAACAGCAAAGAGTTCTAGCGGCTGCTAAGCGAAAGACAGATGCCCATACACAGGATATGCTTAATAGAAGCCTAGCCAATTTTCATATCCTAGCTACAACTGCTGCTGACCCAAGTCTGGAACAACTAGTAGCCCCACAACCACTAATCCCAGATCAACCCATGCAGATAGAAAACCCTGAAAACCAAGTGGAGATGCATGACTTCAACCCAGAAGAAATCCTTAGGGTACCTGCACCAAACCCCCTGAACCCAAATTACGACCCCTGGTGGGACGATAATAGGGACTTTGTGCAACGTTACCCTATTCATGAAGACACACACATAGGAGCCTACCCAGGTATGGACCCTTTAGATCCCTATTACCATGATAACTACATTAGGGGAATCTTAGAAGATCCTTACCAATTTCAGGAACTTTCACCCCCATATCAGGAACCCGCACCCCAGATTCCGAACCCAGTCCTAGAACCTGCACCCCCAATGAGTGCATAAAACGTGCAAGAACTTAGGACCTTTGGTGAGGAAATTCTAGAAAGCAGTGAGAGAATGCGACAGGTGGGAGAGCGTCTCGTATGGAAATACGATGAGCGCAATATGGATTTTTGGATAAATCCATATCCATGATGTGAAGGAGGAAACAATAATAGTAATAATAATATAATATAATATAATAAAATAAAATAAAAATAAAATAAAATATGTGTGTACGGATGCATATTAATATTAGTGTGATTCTATTTCTGTTGGTATTGTAATTTTATTTCAGTACTAGTGTGTAATAGACGCATAGTATATGGAAATAGAGTACAAGTCGCAATGATCGACGTTTTTTGCTAGATTGCGTGTCATAACTATATTAAATATTATTTTGTGATATTAATATGGGATAAATGTTTAAAATTCAGATGGCCGATGAAGGAAATCAAGGAAATCTGAATAATGATAACCAGAGTAACATTAACGTGGTTAATGAGAATCCAAGCATCAATAACAATGGGAACCAAATGGATAATAGTGCTGTTCAACATATAGTGGCACAAGGAATCATAGATGCAATGCCATTTATTATTCAAACTATTCAAGAAGCAAATAATAAAAGTAAGCATAGCAGTAAGCGACCAATCGAACCCGAAAACAGAGTGAACAATGGACCCGTACTTCAAAAGTCCATTCCCAAAAGGAGAAGAACCGTGTCTTACGGTTGTTCTTATAAAGAATTCTGGTCTTGTAAACCAATGGAATTCTCGAGCAACGAAGGGGCCATTGCAACCCTACGCTGGATAGAGAAGACTGAGGCAGTCTTAAGGATAAGCAAGTGTGCTGAAGAAGATAAAATATTGTTTACTTCTAATCTGTTTAAGAATTCAGCACTAGAATGGTGGAACACTATCCTTCAATCAAGAGGAAGTGATAGAACTTACAATATGGAATGGGAAGAATTTAAGAACAAGGTAGAAAGGAAATTCTGCTCATCCAATGAGAAAGAACAGATAGCAAACAAATTCTTAAATCTTAGGATGACTGGTGTGGATAGTAAGGGATACACTAAAATATTCTTTGAATATGCTAGAATAGTGCCAACTCTTGCTTCACCAGAACCAGTATTGATCTCCCGTTATATTTGGGGATTAATCGGTGAGATAAGACACGTAGTCAAGGCAGCTAGACCTCAAACTATAGAAGAAGCTGTAGAACTAGCAAATACCTTGACAGATGAATTAGTCTGTACCCGAGAAGAAGATCAAAGGAGGAACCTAACCCAGAAGCTCACACAAGAATTTCGTTCTGGAAATTTTAATCGTGAGAAAAATATAGGTTCTACCTCTACACCTTACTGTAAGAATTGCAAAAGAAAGCATTCAGGAAGATGCTCCATATACTGTAACTTTTGCAAAATATCAGGACACAAGGAAGAAAATTGCAAGAAGAAAGCTAACAACAGGATATGTTATAACTGCGGAGAACAAGGTCATATCAAGCTTAATTGCCCAAAATTAGCTCCAGCTACAAACAACAAGAATACTCAAAATGCTAGAGCATTTGTTCTGACTGCAGATGAAGCCAAGATGATCCCAGATGTCATAGTTGGTACGTTTTTAGTTAATGATGTTTTTGCTAAAGTATTATTTGACTCTGGTGTAAACTAAAGTTTTATTAATACATCATTTTGCAAATTTCTAAATCAGTCATTAACTAAACTACCACTAGAATGCTTAGTAGAGACAGCTAATGGAGAAACCGTTAGGACTTCTGAAATCTTGCAGGGAGCAAGAATAGAAATTTTAAATCAGAAATTTGTTGCAAATCTTTATCCCATGAATCTGACAGGATTCGATGTTGTTTTAGGAATGGATTGGTTAATAGCCAACAAAGCCAGTATTTTATGTGATCAAAAGTCAATCCAAGTAAATTCACCAAAAGGTAAAACGATCACAATTAAAGGAGATAAACCATCTAGATCTACAAAATTCATCTCTGTAATGAAAACTGCAAGTTATATAAGAAAAGGTTCTATAGTGTATCTGATTTCTATAATCACTAACACTAAAGGAAAGGATTTAAAAGATATTCCAGTAGTATCTCAGTTTTCAGATGTATTTCCAGAAGAATTACCAGGGCAACCTCCAGATAGGGAAGTTGAATTCAGAATCCATTTAATACCAGGAACAGTACCAATTGCCAAAGCACCTTATTGTCTGGCACCTGCAGAAATGCAGGAACTGAAGAAACAATTGGATGAATTGTTAGAGAAAGGATTTATACAGCCAAGTTCGTCGCCATGGGGAGCACTAATACTATTTGTTAAAAAGAAGGACGGATCAATGCGTATGTGCATTGATTACCGTGAATTGAACAAAGTCACGATTAAGAATCGATACCCATTACCGAGAACCAATGATCTGTTTGATCAACTGCAAGGAGCTTGATTTTTCTCTAAAATTGATTTAAGGTCAGGATATCATCAATTAAAGGTACATGAAGAGGACATTCCTAAAACCGCATTCAGAACAAGGTATGGCCATTATGAATTTACTGTCATGCCATTTGGTTTAACCAATGCCCCAGCTGCATTTATGGACATGATGAACCGAATATGTAAGCCATATTTGGATAAATTCATAATTGTTTTCATAGATGATATTCTCATTTATTCCAAGAATAAAGAGGATCATGCAAAGCATTTGCACGCACTTTTAAGTTTATTAAGAAAAGAAAAGCTTTATGCTAAATTTTCTAAGTGTGAATTTTGGTTAGAACAGGTACAGTTTCTTGGACATTTAGTTAATCATGAAGGAATTCATGTAGATCCAACAAAGATCGAGGCAGTTACTAAATGGAAAACCCCTGAATTACCAACCAAGGTTAGAAGTTTCTTAGGATTGGCCGGTTATTATAGAAGATTTATTCAAGATTTTTCTAGAATAGCCATTCCCTTAACTAAGTTAACCTGTAAATCTGTTAAGTTTGAATAGGGATTAAAACAAGAAGAAGCCTTTAGAATCCTTAAGCAAAAATTAACCCATACTCCCATACTAGCGTTACCAAAAGGAACTGAAGACTTTATATTCTATTGTGACGCTTCCAAATTAGGTTATGGATGTGTATTAATGCAACGACAAAATGTTATAGCATATGCATCTAGACAACTTAAGAATCATGAAGAAAATTATTCAACACATGATTTAGAGTTAGGAGCAATAATTTTTGCTCTTAAGATTTGGAGACATTACCTTTATGGTAGTAAGTTTACCATATTCACTGATCATAAGAGTTTAAGGTATATTTTCAAACAAAAGGAGTTGAATATGAGACAAAGACGCTGGATGGAGATGCTTAGTGACTATGATTGTGATATTCAGTATCATGAAGGAAAAGCAAATGTAGTGGCAGATGCTTTAAGCCGAAAGTATCATGAAAAACCAAAAAGGGTACGTTCTCTTAAATTAAATCTGCAAGTAGATTTAAATAATCAGATAAGAAAAGCACAAGATTCAGTAATCAAGGATGATTCTGAAAAATTAAAAGGTATGCTAAAAGAATTAGAACAAGGAACAGATGGAATTTGGAGATTCCATGAAAAGAGAATATGGATACCTAAATTAGGAAACCTACGTCATCGTATATTAGAAGAAGCCCATAAATCTAAGTATACGATGCATCCAGGAAATGATAAAATGTACCAAGATTTAAGGAAAAATTTCTGGTGGATAGGAATGAAAAAGGACATAGCAGCCTATGTTTCTAAATGTTTAACCTGTTCACAAGTCAAAGCTGAACACCAGAAACCCTCAGGATTTCTACAACAGTTAGAAGTGCCAGTGTGGAAATGGGAATTAATAACAATGGATTTTGTTACTAAATTACCCAAAACAAAGAAAGGAAATGATACAATCTGGGTGATTGTAGATAGGCTAACCAAATCAGCTCATTTCCTACCGATGAAGGAAACTTTCAGTATGGAACAGTTAGCTAAATTATATATAAATGAAATTGTTTCTTTACATGGCATTCCTTTATCAATTGTTTCTGATAGAGATAACCGATTTACCTCTCATTTTTGGTCAAGTTTCCAAAAGGCAATGGGAACCAAGTTAAAATTGAGTACAACTTATCATCCTCAAACGGACGGACAAAGCGAAAGAACAATTCAGACAATGGAGGACATGCTTAGAGCTTATGTAATTGATTTTGGAGGTAATTGGGACGATTACTTACCTTTAATAGAATTTTCTTATAATAACAGTTATCACACAAGTATCAATGCTGCACATTTCGAAGCACTTTATGGACGAAAGTGCCGGACCCCAGTCTGTTGGGAAGAAATTGGGGAGAAGCAACTATCTGGACCTGAGATAGTGCAAGAAACAACCGACAAAATTATTCAAGTCAAGGAACGACTGAAAGCAGCACGTGATCGACAGAAGAGCTATGCTAATAACCAACGCAAGCCATTGGAATTTCAAGTAGGAGATAAAGTATTGTTGAAAGTCTCTCCTTGGAAAGGAGTAGTAAGATTCATAAAAAGGGGAAAGCTAAGTCCCATGTATATTGGACCTTTTGAGATTATTAGAAGAATAGGACCTATAGCATATCAGCTACAACTGCCAGAGGAAATGGCAGGAATACATGATGTATTTCATGTATCTAATCTCAAAAAGTGTTTAGCTGATGAATCACTGATAGTACCTCTTAAGGATATAGAGGTAAATGAACAACTCAAGTTTGTAGAAAGGCCTTTACAGATTGAAGACAGGAAAGTCAAGAATCTCAAGCATAAGAGATTAGTTCTGGTCAAAGTAAAATGGGACTCCAAAAGAGGACCTGAGTACACATGGGAGCTTGAATTAGAGATGCAAATGAAATATCCGCACTTGTTCCAGTAGATCTCGAGGATGAGCTCTAAAACAAGGTGGGGAGAATGTAATAACCCTCGGTAAAACCGACACTCTCATAATATTTCTGACACCTCTGTATGTTTTAAAATGTCCCAATATGTCTTTATATACACCCCATATGTGAAAACCGAGCCTGAAATGTGTTATAGTATTTAAAATAAATAAAAAACAATAAAAATTAAGTTGAGGCGGGCCGCGTAGGACCCACCCCAACATTCACGCGGGCGGTATAAGGGCTAGAACCTGACTTCGTTGATTTCTAAAGTTCAAGCGGGCCGCGTAAGACCCATGTTAAGTTTATGCGGGCCGCGAGAGATCATCAACGCGGAGGCACCCCAGGCCGACACGTGTCATCATCGTGTCGAGTCTATATGCTGATCCGGACGAGCTACACGTTGACCCGGAGTCAACGCGGGCCGTGTAAGCCCCTGAGCACATTCATGCGGGCCGCGTGAGAGTCCAGTTCAGCAAGTATAAATAGAAGGCATTAGATTTCATTTCGAATTCACTGACTTCTTTCTCTCAAATTCTGATAGTAGGCTTATAATACACGGGTATTATACCCCCTAATTAGCGAGGTTCTGCTCCGTTGTAAGTATTATAACCCCAGTTTCGTAGTAGATACGCTGCCCGATTGATTTAGGGTTCCGTGACAACTGTCGTGGTTCTGCCCGACGTAGTTGTTGGAATGCCGTCTCGGGGAGGGTATCATTAATATTTTCAAAGGGTTATGATACTAACCAATGTACAATTGTATAAATTATAGATTATTCCCAGGAAACCCTTACGCGAAGTCTAAGATAGCAATGTGAGTTTATCCTCTTTTTGTTAACCTTTTTGAAATGTTTTACAAAACCTTAATTATTTTACAATGTGATTAAGCAGTGATTGAGTCTTTGTAGTTCTTCAATTACTGCCGGTATGTTGGGGTTTTGTATACAAAATTTACTACCTTGTGAGTAGTAAGTCGGGGATGACAGGACGTTACCATTGGACAACGAGTTAGCCAATGAGT
Source organism: Helianthus tuberosus (assembly GCA_030545235.1). Classification (NCBI taxonomy): domain Eukaryota; kingdom Viridiplantae; phylum Streptophyta; class Magnoliopsida; order Asterales; family Asteraceae; genus Helianthus; species Helianthus tuberosus. The sequence continues at coordinate 117,190,315 of CM060417.1, read as the reverse complement.
AATATGACCCACAAGTCAGGATTGACAGTACTGAATGAGTAATTGTGTAGAAATAAACAATGTGATCGCTCTCAATACTGTTTTAATTGATAAAATGTTTCTTGATTAAACTGGGATTCACTCACCAGTATTTCCCACTGACAAATGTTTTTAAAACGCGTTTCAGGTAACACAATGTGACAGCCAATTAGTAAAAATCCAGTTGGAGAGCACTGAAGGCTTGGGAAAAATGTGGCTATAAAAGTTACCTAATAAACGATGTTTTAAATTCAATAAAATAGGGTTTATCCCTATAAATGTATTGTAATAAGAAAGTTGGGTTTTACCCATGTGATTATTAATATTGAATACGGTGGTTTTACTCTGATAAACATTTCCTAACTACGGTCCTGATGTAATTTCCGCTGCCAAATTAACGAAACTGATACCACCAAAACTCTGAGTTCGCGTCCGCCCGTTCCCGGGACAGATAAGGGATCGGGGGTTGCGACACCTTCCATTATTAAAAAGGAAATTTTCACGTTTTTTCGTGATCGGTTCAAAGATGACTCTTCTATTGGGCCGAATTGCTGGACATCGATTTCAAAAAATTATCGGAGTCGGAAGGTAATCTATTGGTGGAGACGTTTTCGGCCTCAGAAATCAAAGAAGCGGTGGCTCAATGCGGGGACGATCGGGCGCCGGGCCCGGACGGTATGACCTTCAAGTTTGTTAAGCATTTTTTGGACCTTTTTGAAGATGACTTCGTTCGGATTTTTGCAAGGTTCCATGAAACGGGGGAAATTAGTGTTGGAAGTGATTCGTCGTTTATCGCCCTCATCCCCAAGGTAAAGGATCCGGTCTCGCTTGGTAATTTTAGACCTATTAATTTGGTTGGAGTTATTAGCAAAGTGATTTCAAAGGTTATTGCTAACCGAATGAGAAAAGTTTTGGATGGAGTGATTTCGGAGTCCAAATCGGCGTTCTTATCGGGGAGATATATCTTAGACGGGCCTCTCATTATTAACGAACTCATCACTTGGATCAAAAAGTCCAAAAAACGTGCCTTTTTATTCAAAATTGATTTCGATAAGGCTTATGACAACGTTAGATGGTCTTTTATGATTAATGTTCTTCGTCATATGGGGTTTCGTGCAAATGGGTTATGGGTATTCTATCGTCGGCTAGATCGTCTATCCTTGTGAACGGGGCGCCAACGTTCCAATTCCGGTGTGAAAAAGGAATGAGGCAAGGCGACCCTCTATCTCCGTTTCTTTTCCTAGTGGTGATGGAAGGTCTTTCTAGAATGATTTCTCGGGCTAGGGAGGGTGGCGTCATCAATGGCATTCCCATCCCGAACAACGGTCCGATTTTGTCCCACCTTCTTTATGCGGACGACGCCATCGTGATGGGGGATTGGTCCAAGGAAGAATTAGGAAACATAATGAGAATTCTTCGGTGCTTTTATCTTTGCTCGGGTCTCAAGATCAATGTTCACAAGTCTAATCTCTTCGGTGTTGGTGTGTGTGCGGGGGATATAGGAGCTTTGGCCATCGATTTTGGGTGTAACCCGGGTGTGCTTCCGTTTAAATACCTTGGCTTAATGGTCGGAGCTAATATGAATCGGGTGAATAATTGGAATCGGGTGCTCGAAACGTTTAGGAGCCGACTTGCTAAATGGAAGTCGCATCTTTTATCAATTGGAGGTAGAGTGGTTTTGATTAAGTCGGTATTAGAAAGCCTTCCGACCTATTATTTCTCGTTATATAAAGCTCCGATAAAGGTCATTAAGGTTCTGGAATCTTTGATAAAAAGTTTTCTTTGGGGTGGCTCGGTTGAAGAAAGAAAATTGCATTGGGTCAAATGGGATCGAGTGGTTCGCCACAAAAAAGAAGGAGGTTTGGGGATTAGTAAGCTTAGAGAGGTTAATACCTCTCTTTTAATGAAATGGGGTTGGCGTTTCAAGACGGAGCACAACAACCTTTGGAAGAAGGTGATTGATTCTCTTCATTCTAGTCGTGTGGGGTGGGAATCGTTCAATTTCAAAAAATCGCTTAGTGGCGTTTGGAGCAACATTGCAAAAGTTTTTATTAATTCCAAAGTGGGAGGTCAGCCGCTGCGTAATTTCTTTAAAGGAAAGGTTGGGAACGGTGACGACGTCTCGTTTTGGTTGGATCCGTGGATCACCAACGAACCGCTAAAAGTTACTTTTCCGGATCTATTTTCCTTGGAGGTCTTCAAGAAATGTAAAGTTTCTGAAAGGATCTCTAACAACGGTGAGGGGCAGGTTTTGAGCTGGGCGTCGAGGACTTCGTCGGCTGTGGATAACCTGGCTTACAACATTCAGCAGCTCAGTTCCCTGCTTGCAGAGGTGCGGCTGTCGGACGTTAGGGATCAGTGGTCATGGCAGGCGGATTCGAGTGGCGTATTTTCAGTTAAATCGGAAAAAAGACTTTTACTTAGTGAAAATTCTGCGGTTACATGGTTCGTCATGGACTGGTGTCTGTGGGTCCCGTCCAAGTGTAATATCCACGCGTGGAGGATGGAGATGAACAAGCTTCCGACGGATGAGGCGTTGAGAAAAAGGAACATTGCTATCGATGAGATCACGTGCCCGTTGTGTTTTTTGGAAGAAGAATCGGTGGATCATGTTTTCATCTCTTGTAGAGTGGCGGCTATTATTTGGAACGGGGTTAGTTCTTGGTGCAAGATCCCGCAAATCTTTGCTTTCTCGATTAAGGACCTGCTTTGTTTCCATGATTATCTCAGAGTTTCGGAAAGAAAAAAGGTTTCGGTGCAAGGTATTATTTTGATAGCTTGTTGGAGTTTGTGGCGTGCGAGGAACAAGTTCAAATTTTCCAACTCCCCGGTTAAAATTGATTCTATTCTGAGTGAGGTTAAGGCGTTGGGTCATTTTTGGTTTGCAAATAGATCTAGATTTAAAGACGTAGATTGGAAGGATTGGGTCTCTTTTGTAAATATGTAGTTTTTCCTGTTTGTTTTGTTTGTTTTGTCGGCCCGGTTTGGATCGGCGGTTGTTAATGAAGTATACTTTTCAAAAAAAAAAAAAAAAAAAACTTGTATTTTGTTTTATCGGTTGTGGGATAGAATGTATCCACTTTTCTTGATTTTAGTGATCTTGTAATTGGCCTTTGAGCCATTCAAAGAAATAAGATGATTTTGGTGATCTTGTTACTTGGCCTTTGAGCCATTCAAAAGATATAAGATGGGGCCAACCGGTTAACATTCAACTTTTTAATACTCACTTGATTGATTTGTATCTAATGGATGATATTAGTAATTACTTAACTTCGAAATTTCTTGAAAGATATAAAATATCTCGGGTATGTCTCTTGATGGTATTATACATATCAACAAATTAAATGTATATTATAGATATTGACAAAAGCACAATTATTTTGATTTTTGTTCCTTGTACAATTCTATATAAGTATACTAGGTTAGAACCCCGTGTATTACACGGGTTTACTAAATGTAATTTTATATACTAAATAATAAAAATAACATATCCTTAAAAAACTCGTGTATTGTATGGATTTAACAAATGTAATTTATATACCAAATAAAAAAAGTTATATTTTTAAAAATCTTGTGTAATACATGGGTTAAATAAATGTAATTTTGTATAGTAAATAATAAAAAAGTTATTTTTTTTAAAACCCTATGTATTACACGGGTTGAATAAACCTAATTTTATGTACCAAATAAAAAAAAAAGTTATATCATAAAAAACTAATGATAATATATTAATACAAAGTTTAGTTTTCGTGATAATAACTTTACTTCTAAATTACATCAAATAGATCCTAATATATCCATACTATTATGTTATTTACTCTCTTTATTAATTTTTCAATGGCGAATGTTACTTTTTGTGTTTAACGTATAGTGCATTCATAAGTTCTCATATCTTTTAAAAAACTTAAACATATTAATCATAGGTACTTCGTGTCTTTATAGATATATATATTTTTCATATAACTAAGTTTTTTCATTAGCCATTTTAGAACAGAATGTTTCCCTATAACGAAATCGTTTGTTTTTTTTATGATATAAAAGAAAGGATATTAAAATTAGAAATAAAAAAACTGAGAATTGATTTTGTTAGAAAAGGTAGTAACTCCTCCATGATGCCTCGGCATGGTAAATGACTTCTTGAATAAATAATTCAAATCCCAACAATGTTAGATAAAGTTTGAATGGAAGATTTAAAAATTTTAGTGGATTTAAAAATAATTCAAACCCCTTAGCCACTGCTTGTCCATCAGGGCAACAATGAAAGCTTTTAAAAGGGCACAACCATACACCCTTTGAGGAACCAACACCCCCCTCCTCGGATGCAGCCCCACAAACAGTCAAAGCCCCAGACAAAACCCCCCACTCTAGACCCGGACATCAACAATCCAAATCCAAAATGCAATCCGGACATCAGGATCACGAAACACTTCCTAATCAATCTCATCCCATATACACACACGATTCGATCTCTTCGGATCTGCGAAGAACCACTTCCATCCGTTGAAGATCTCTTCGGAAACTGCGAAGAACCCTTTGTAACCTTTTCAGATCTGCGAAGAACCACTTCCATCCGTTGCGGCTCTCTTCGGCTCCGATCGTGAACGAAGATTTGAACTGACGAAAGGCAGAATGTGGGTTTCGTGATCCTGATGTTCTTCGAGGATGTGAAGTTCAAATGTTCAATCAATAATCAACAATTGGAGGTTTTTGATCGTTGATTTCTGTAAGTTTTTTTTCGGTATAATGTTCGAATTTGAGCCCTAATTGCTTACTGTTGAGCAAAATGTCAATTTCGGGATCCTGATGGTCAATGAGGATGTGAAATTCAGACTCGTGGAAGTTGTTCTGATAGGAGAAAATCATGTGGTTTTTGTTTTGAAAAACATTTGTGACTTTTGAATGTGGAAAGAACAGTGTTGAGAAGCAGAACCTTCTACTTTCATTTTTACGTGTGGTGTACCTTAAAGGGAGGTGGGGCAACTTGTCGTTGCCCCCGCTAACCCGTTACTTTTGGTCAATTATTTCCCAAGCTTAGCGCGAATTTTCCTTAATCTGCGTTTGCATTTTGGATTGTTGATGTCCGGGTCTGGAGTGGGGGTTTTGTCTGGGGCTTTGACTGTTTGTGGGGCTGCATCCGAGGAGGGGGGTGTTGGTTCCTCAAAGGGTGTATGGTTGTGCCCTTTTAAAAGCTTCCACTGTTGCCCTGATGGACAAGCAGGGGCTAAGGGGTTCCCGAGGTTGGTGGCCCATATCAAGCGGCTTCATTTGTCTTCAGATGACAAGAAGTGGGCCATCCGAGATGCCGTATCTGCAAATTGGGATTTGTTTGTTTCAGTTAGTGAGGCTCTTAAGGTCTCCGGCCAATGGTTATGTGGGGAGTGTATGTGTTTACATGCTCTCAGTCGGGGGTGCCACCATGCAGATGGGGTGGCACGGTTCAAGTCGGTTACGGGAAATGTGGAGGAGTTTATGGTGGGGATTCCTACGCCACATGTTGGAAAGGAGTTTGTTTCTTTTGGAGGTGTGGGGGTGGACGTGAGTCTGCTTGATCGTGTCTTCTCTCTTCCCATCAAAACAGTTAAGAGCATCCCTCATAGTTGTCGCATGGCCTTTTCCCAGGCTTTAACGGCATCTTTGTGCAAGGTGGTGGCTATGCCAGAGTCTGTTGAGGCATGGGTGAGACTTTTGTTGTTGGCACGTTGCACGTTGCGGATTTTCAGGCCTTCTAACCGTCAGGAGCGCAGGTCGGGGAATAGGAAGTCCTTACAATGTCTTAGTATTCAGCGTGCCCTGGCAGCGTGGGGCAATGCAGATGGTTTTGCTGAACTCATGCTATCACTTTTTGCCGAACTGTCAGAGGTGGTTACGGGCCCTAATGAGCCTCGCCATGCGTCTAATAATTCTAGGGTGGGCACCAACGTTAAGCAATGTTTACGGAAAGTTGCAGATGGCCACTTCACTGCGGCGGTTAAAGTTTTATGTTCTTCGGGGGTTGCACCGCTTGGTGAGGATACTATGAAAGCGTTGGTGGCTAAACATCCTGTCCTACCTCCTCCGGTTATGCCTGAGTCCTTACTATCAGAGCCACCGCTTACTGTGGATGTTGATAACGTCCTTGGGTGCATTAAATCTTTCCCCAAAGGGACCTCTTGTGGGAGGGATGGGTTGAGGGCACAACACATTTTGGATGCTCTTTGTGGAGAGGGGTCGGTGATCGCTTGCGGGGTGCTTAGGGCTATTTCTGAGGTGGTCAATTTGTGCTTGGGTGGGAGGTGCCCTAGGGTCTTAGCGGAGTTTGTTGCTTCTGCGCCCCTCACGCCCTTACTTAAACCGGATAACGGGATTAGGCCTATTGCCGTGGAGATGGCTAAATATCTTGGTGATTTTCAATTTGGGGTGGGTATTCCTAGCGGGGCTGAGGCTGTGCTCCATAGTGCGAACAGGTTCTTAAACATGTTCCACTCGGATGGGTCGTTGGCCATGATTACTGTTGATTTCTCTAATGCTTTCAACCTGGTGGATAGAACCGCCCTTTTGTCAGAAGTTCGGACCCGATGCTCGTCCATTTCCTTATGGGTGGATTTTCTCTATGGACAGCCGGCTAGATTATATGTGGGAGACGATCATATTTGGTCCACCACCGGGGTTCAGCAGGGAGACCCCTTGGGGCCTCTTTTCTTTGCCTTAGTTTTGCATCCCCTCATTCATCAGATACGAGATAGATGCAAGTTACTCTTCCATGCTTGGTACTTGGATGATGGTACGATTATAAGAGATGCTAAAGAGGTGGCTAAAGCTTTAGAAATCATCAGGACTAAGGGGCCTTGTTTGGGCCTTCAACTTAACGTCAAGAAAACAGAAGTTTTTTGGCCATCGTGCAATGGAGTTAAGGCGCAAAAGGGTTTGTTTCCTAGTGGGATTGGAAGGCCGGTGTCGGGTGTCAAACTCCTCGGGGGCGCTGTTAGTCGGGATGCGGGTTTTATCAGTAGGTTGGCCGTGAAAAGGGCATCTTGTGCAGTGGATATGATGAGCTATCTTCCACATCTGCGGGACCCTCAATGCGAGCTTCTCTTGCTACGCTCGTGCATGGGTGTTGCTAAGTTGTTGTTCGGCCTCAGAACGTGCCAACCCACGTTTGTTGGGGAGGCTGTTTCGGTTTTTGACAAAGGCCTTCGGAGAGCTATAGAAGAAATTGTGGTTTGCGGGGGTCCGTTTTTTAGGGATCTTCAATGGAGGCTTGCATCCCTTCCGACCCGTTTTGGGGGTTTGGGTTTATGTTCGGCTGAGGATGTATCTACGTATGCTTTTGTGGCCTCGAGGGCGTAATCTTGGAGTTTGCAGGACCACATTCTTCGGGACTGTGGTATTGTCGGGTTAGATTCTGATTATGTGTGTGCGTTGGATTGCATGCACATGTCCCTTCCGGATTTCGATCTTGGCGGTTTCTCTAATAAGGACACCGCCCCCTAAAGCCCAGAATGCTTTGGCGAGTGCCCTATTTAGTAGAACTGTCCAGAGTTTGGGAGAGAAGTTTAGTCTATCCCCTCGTTAGAAAGCCGTGTTCGATTGTCTCCGGGCTCCTCATGCTCAGGATTTCCTGACAGTCATCCCCATTGAAGGACTTGGCCAACACATGTCGGCAGTGGAATACCGGGCAATTCTTAAGTACCGGCTAATGATCCCTTTGTTTCCGGTTGATGAGCCCTGCTCAGTTTGCCGCAAGGTTTGTTTAGATACTTTTGGCGAGCATGCGGTTCACTGTAAGGAGTTACCTGGTTTTAAATACAGGCATGATTTGGTAAGAGATATGTTGTTTGATGTTCTAAAGCGGGCTGGGGTTTCGGCTAAAAAGGAGGCTCCGGTGAACTTTCTGACGGATCCGCTCGATGGGAGGTCTACTCTTCGGCCAGCTGATATTCTTGTGTTTAGGTGGGCCAGGGGAAAACACGCTTGTGTGGACATTACAAGAGTGTCCCCTCTTGTTGGGCTTAGGGAAAATGGGTTTGTTGCTGGCCAGGCTGCGTTGAAGGCGGAATCAAGCAAGGTCGTTAAACACGAAAAAGCTTGTTTGGAAAATCAACATGTGTTTATCCCATTCGCTTTTGATACATTTAGTTCCCTAGCCCCAGAGGCCGTGGAATTCCTAAACAGGGTCCAACAGGTTGTGAATAGTAACCTCTCAACCTCTAAGGGTTGTTTCGTCTTTAGTAGAATTGGTTTTGCAATTCAAAAGGGGGTTGCGGCGCAGCTTGTTGCCCGTTTACCTGCCACTTGTTTGTAATTTGTTACTTTGGAGTTAATTTTTATCTATGAAAAAAAAATTAAATTATCTTTAAATCATTAGGCAACAAACAACCATGAATTATTCAAATATTGAACAAAAGATATTATCACACTTAAATAATATTTATAAAAAACTTTTTTAATCAGATCAGGAGTCATTTGGTTATATAGCCTCGTTGATTGACACGTGTCCTCAAAGAGGTTTCTTTTATTATATGTACTAGGTTAATGCCCGCGCGATGCGCGGCTTCATCCAAAACCATATTATTTACTTTGAAATATAATATTTTGTACAAATGCATAAAAACCTATTAAAATTAATATATAATCTCATATTGTATAACACGTCTGTAAAGTTTAGTAATATGTAGTCTTGTACTATTGCATAAAAAATTCCGTTGATCAATATACACCGGTCGAGTAAAAAAGAAATTATCAAAATATGAACCAAATGTTATAAAATGTGAATGTATTATATGGATGAAAATAAAGAACATTAGATAAAAAAAAAAAAGAATATCATCCAAACACTTGCTAGTTGCTTGAAAATCTTGACAATTTGACAATTTGAAATCATTCGGCTTCTTCTTTGTACCTAATATGACCAAAATAAACCTCACATGTAATGAATCTAGTGATATAAAAGAATTGAATTTATAATTGTAAAACATCTATGAAATGAAAGGTAAATGAATAAAAATAATTAAATGTTGCAAGAACTTACATATCATTTTCCAGAAAATGGCAGCTGAAACCTACATTTCAATTAAGATGGCTACACAACTGAATTCATCCTGAAAGTTAAAAGAAATAATAAAACGGAAAACTTTAATATTCAAGAGCAAGTAATCAATTCAAAAGAACAATAAATCAAACCTAAAAGTTGCAGCGTAATATAACCAACGCGATCGAGCCTGACCCAGGTGATCACTTGTACACATCAACCATCAACTTGAATGATCCAATCATATACCCGAGCCGACCCAAATGACCAGTTGTCCTCATCAACCATCAACCCAAAAGTTCCAGCGTGATATATAACCAACCAGACCAGGATAACCAGTTGTATCCATTAAGCATCAAACAGTCAATCTTGGCCCGTTTAGTACAAACAATTTTTAACAGAATAATCCAAACATAAAAACATATAAAAAAAGATGACAAAAATAATATACCTTCTTTAATGTTTTTGAAAGGCTTCAAAATTTAGCAAATCATGTGAATTAGTCAAGGTATAAAATAAAGCATCTAATGTGATCAAAACTGAACCGATCAATTTTCAAAATCAAAATAAACCTAATTGAATCTTAATGTAACAACACATACAGGGTCATTCAACACATTTCAAATGATACAGGTTCATGTAATAATCTGTTTTTTTTATGAGGCAAAAATTAAAATGCAAATGGAGTTGTTTTAGCCATTTAATTCACTCAGAAGTATTCATATCTCCATCCAACTCTCTCTTTCTTCTATATTCATGGTGAAGTTGCAAAACATTTATGTTGTTAGACTGTCAGGCTCAGATTATGAAAAAAGATGACAACACCATGGCTGCAAGAGAGGTTGCATGAACAACTGCCATCCTACAACCTTGCCATACCATAATGCTATCTTCATTCAATTTTTACTCAGATCTACAAAATCATCATAGCCTTATGTTCAAAGGACAAGTCCAATGCACTTTGAATTCATTTTTATTCACCTTCACAGTCAACACTAAATGATTTGCTCAAGTATTTCAAATGATTTCAACATGTCAAACCTCACTTATTCGGGCAGACGTCTGCTTCATCATAGTTTTAGTCTCAGGTGAGAAGCATCTCATCAACATCATTAACTAAATATCCCTTAGGTGACATCGATCTAATTATCATCAACCAAACATCGATTACACCCAACGCTACCTAGAACAGCCGCGAACGACAGCCAGCAACGATTAGGTCATGTTGCAACAACACGGCAGCTCTAGCCATCATAGCCTCAGATGACAAAAACATCTGTCCTGATAAAAAATGAATAGATCAATTTTCAAAACTTAGCCTCAGATGAGTAAATCCTAATTGAATATTGATGTAACAACACATACAGGGTCAGTCAACACAGTTGAGATGATACAGGTTCAGGTAACAAAAAGAAACCCTCTGTTGTAGAAGCAACCAGTGAGAGAGTTTTGATGGAATTTTTAAGAGGGGTCGGTGACATTGTCGAGGAGTGTAAGGAAATGCTATCACTTAGCATTTCCTGACACTCCTCGACAACATCACCGACCCCTCCATGTTTCAAGCAAAACACTCTCATTGGTTGCTTCTTCAACAGAGGGTTTCTCCTTATTACCTTGAACATGTATCATCTAAACTGTCTTTGACACGTCCTTTGTGTCTTCCTCTCTTCATTAATAGCTAAAAACATGACACGTAGGCAAATAGAGGTCATCCTGTAATCTCCCTTAATAGATAGTATAGATTCTGAAAACACTACATGTAATCAAAATACACGAATTAGATCTGTAATTTCTAAAATTAAGCAAATTACTACAAAAATGTAATAAAATTATATAAAACGAATCAAGGCAAAAAGGCACTAAATAGACACATTCAGCCCTAATTCAAGATATTAGTCATTCAAAAGATTCAAAACCAACTATAGATGATTGAAGTTAAAAAATGATTTATAAGTGAATAAATTAAATGAATTAAGTGAATATATATACAAATTTCGTTTAATTATTTTTTTCAAGTTGAAATATCAGTTGAGTAATATAAAAATATGTTACCTAAGTTAACAAATTAGTATTTTTAGAAATGGATTGACATTTCTAAAAAAAAATACAAATCTCAAAAAGATTAGGCACCAACTTTTCGTATACCTAAAAGGAATGCATGAAAAACAACACAAAATGAAATACCATCCTAAAAAATTACCACATCTTATACATCAAATTCAATATTAAAAAGGTAAACTCAAATTGTAAAACGTTTGAAAATTCAGGTTTTGGACCAACCAAAGAAAATTAAAAAATGCCATATAATTTAGCATACGGTTGTTTAGTTTTTTTTGGTAATATATATGTAGTTAATTTAGGATTTTTTTTTACTAAACTTAATTGTTTAAATACAAAATATTATATGTCAGCAACGATTTTAAAAAATTTACATATATAAGTTTGAAAATTTGTTTTTAATTTCCAAATTTAAATAAAACAACCTTAATAATGTTCATTGAAATAAAAAAAAAAACCAATTTGATATAAATAATTAATTAAACTGAATGTCAAAAAATATTTCAATTATTTCAGTGTACAAACTTTATTTTATTTCCTTTATAAATTTTTATTTCACTAACCAAACCTTTTTTATGTATAAAATAGTAGCATATTTAAAATAAAATTTTCAATTGTAGATATTCAATGAAGGTTAGGAAAACTCTAAATTGATTAAAATGGAACGGTTTTATTAAAAAATTAATTATAGTCAGTTATACAATTTAAAAAAGAAAACAAAATCATATTAAATTTTTGTTTTACGTAAATCTTTAAAAAACTGACGGTTTATTATAATAATATTTAATAAAATAATAGATTTGGCACTAATCAAACAATGTACTTAAATGATGTTTAATATGATGAATACTTTACTTGATTCCTAAATTAAGATACATACAATTTTGAAGCACTAATTATTTCACTAAAAGATAGAATATTAACCACAAACATGTAGCAAAACCAATAACATTAACGTCTACCAATCTATAATCAAATATGTTCAAAAACTAAGTTCTTCGGCCACACATATAAACGGCCCAAAAAAAGTGTCAGCAACATCTACCATCACATATGTTTAACGTAACAACCACAACAAAAACCTACCATTAAATGTATACTAACGACCACACCTTGAAAATAGTACCAAAACATACCATGTACCTTCACCAAGTCAGTTATAAAGCAACATACCTTTACTTTTAACAAATACCATCTGAAACGAAGAACCGTATACCAACCGTTTGTCTCTAACAAACTCCCTCATACCGGTCACATTGAATCGCGGACAGCCTTGCGAGAACTCCTTACCAATAGCTACATCCCAAGTTTGACCAGCGTTGTTCTTGATGATCAAATCCATTTTTCGATCTAAACCATGAGTTTGAGCCCACTTCTTCTTTAGACGCTACAGATGAGAATATAAATGTTAATAATACATACCATTAAAACTGCTTTTCCTACAACTAATGATTTAAACTGGATTCACTTAACATACATTAATGGTATGAAGAAGTAAATAATACAAACTTACGTAATGATTGTCAACAACAAAAGTAACCGGTACTTCGTCATCAACACTCTGTTCAAATACAGGTGCAGCAACCGCATCAGGCACCTCATCATCAGACACTTCAATTACGCCATCACTTGGTTGTTTTTTGATAACAGAAAGTTCAGGCGGGTAAGTTAGAAGGGCAGGCTTACAACAAAAAACACTCAAATCAAACGTCTTACGATCCATCATTTCAAACACCAACAAATGATCATCAGTTATCGACATCTCCTCCTTGATCCGACTCCAACCTGTGGTAATGTAAATGTTATGGTCTAAAATTTCCATCCGAACAACCCATTTACGATTTCCAGCAGAACGAATCAAAACCGGATCTGAAGGACAGATATTCAGCATAGAGTGATGAACAAACAACCTGTTCACATACTACACAAAGAATAAAACAGTATCAGGATCAATGGTATAGCCGAAATAGAAAAAAATGAATGAACGCAAAGATAAAATAATTTAAAAACGTATAAGTTCAATTACCATGCAGTCGTCTCGGTCTTTAAAATCATTTTTAGGTTTGTAGTAGAAGTAGTTAGATGGTGCTAGAGAAATGTCTTGATAAAAGTGGAATAGGCGGAACAAAGATAAAGCTTCTTCATACTGACAAACAACCCACGAATCGTCCGGTAATTTCAAAGATGTGACAACATCAAACCAGCCATTGTAAAAAAAAGTCGCCTGCAAGTTTGAACACTTTGACTTCAAAGGTCCTCCCATCAAGGGTCCTGATGATTGCATTTTTCTCTGGATAACCAAACTTCGTAATCCAGTCACCATAGTCAGCAGGAAGTTTCTGCAACGGAAAATATAAGTATCGTTAAATGCAATTATAATAACAGTAATCACAAAGTGTTATATTAAAACATCTTAATTTTTTTTCTTTAAATGATTATAATTTCAACACTCACCAACGATTTTCTGTCGCACTTCCACACACGCGCAGCGAATCCGTACACCATCTCGCTTCCAAAGTTGTTGTCTTTCACAACCCCAAATTGTATATCAAAACAGGTACATGTAACAAATATAGGTAACAAACGACAGTCAATTTTTACATCAAAGAAAATATCAAACGATATCAAAAAAGTATTCAGTTATTAAATATTTAGTTAAAGAAATAAATAAATATAAATATTTAAAAAAACGGATAATTTTAATAAAGAGTTATTATTAATTATTCTTTGCATATTTTGTATGTAATTATGTTTATAGTTATTGTAGTTCTTGATATTGAATATAAATAAAGAGTTATTATTAATTATTCTTTGCATATTTTAAATTTTATGTACAAATGTTTTTAATTGTGTTATTTATTTATTCATAGAATATATACATATTATTATATATAACTATTAACAATGTACAATCCAAATATAACATTATAAACCTAACATTATAATAACATTCTTAGTATATAAATTATTTTAGTCAACATTTTTTTGGGTTTTTTTAAATAAATAATTAAATCACCAGTGAATGTATACTTACAGATAGTAGTATATGTATTAATTTTTAACAATTCTGTACATTTATACAAGAATTTGCTTATCATATGTGAATCCCAACCGGTTTACTAAAATTAATTTAAATTTCCCTTCATAAAAGAACATTCCATTTATAATATCATTTTATATAAATTACAACATACATCTCCATTACATATCAACTTTCAACCTATTCTTTGGTTTCTTCAACCAGGTACTATGCAAAATTCTTAAGTAATACACAATCTCTTTTTCATGTATCGATACAAACTAATATCATTTATGTTTTATTATACGTTTCCATTTTACTAGGTGTTTCGTATAATGGATCAAATTCCGTTCGATGTTGTGATCATGGAAATTTTTGTTAGGCTCCCTCACAAATCACTATGTCGGTTTAGAAGTGTATGTAAAAAATGTTATGAAGATCTTTCAAGTTTTGAATTTTTACAGAGGCATACGAATCGCGTTAGTAATACAGTGGTGAAGGGGTAAGGTCCCAAAAACCTCATAATAAGTGCTTGGGACCATACCATAACCTTAACTTTCAGCCTGATACCTTGCGCGGCCGCGCACTGGTCTCACCAAAGGAAAGACTTAAAAAGGCCTACAGCAGCCAACACTTGCGCCCAAAAGGGAATCATAAAACCTTGCGCTTTTCCTACATAAAACAAAGGATAAAAATCCAGAGTTAGATACTTCCGCATAATATCCAGACTTGGATATTATTACCCAGCCTTGGGAAATATTTGTTTATCTGGTTCCACACAATAAGGAATCACACCCGATTACAACAGTAATCTTCTAGAAGGATGTCAATCGTGCACCACTAAGACGGTTGTAACCGTCTTGACACGTGGCATCACCTCAGACCTCCTTCAAGTCACAACGATAGCATGCAAATGGGAGAGTGATCTCCACTTAATCACTTTCCACGTGGCAACTCCCCAGCCATAGATCAAGCCACGATCCGTGTGCATTCACATCGGATCGAGACAACTTGACGTCGGATCAAGGAGTTGGACGGAAGGAAACATAACCGATTACGGAAATAGCATTTTCCGTTATCTTTTCAACAACGGGTTTTCCCGCCCAAGAGACTCCCGGCTATAAATACAAGAACTGTTCAGGTATGAAGACAAGTTACACACACTTCTCAAATACATCTTCTTCTTCATTACCAATACTTATTCTCACACCGGAGTCGGGTCAAGGAGAGAACCCCTTTCTCCCCTTGACGAGGCTAACGGTGCTCTTTTTTGCAGAGCTTTCGGAGAAGAAGATCAGCTGCAACTGAATCAATCGAGAGAGAACTAACCCTTTAATGCGGATTCAAACCCCCTAGATATTTCGGTTCCGACCATTTATCTAGTGTTTCTTCATTGGCGCCCACCGATTCCTCTGTTTTCTAGTTTTTATCTCGTTTCGATTCAGTTCGTTTCATTTTCTGTTTTGCACATGGCAGAAAATTCGTCATCTCACCGACAACCTGGTCCTCGACCAAACATCGGAAACAATTTACAAGTAGAAGGAATCCTGGAAGATGCCTCGGACGATAACGAGGTTCAATCCAATCGAGCAAATGATCCTGTCACTCCAGGAATGTTACTAGCAAACCCTGCTCAATCAATTTTACCACCAGGAGAAACTCCGATATCATGGTATGTCCGGTCTCAAGGGGCATTAAACGCAGTATACACACAACTGTGTGCTCAAACTGCTCCCCTGACCCAATCACGGAGACCCGGATCTCGTGCTCATGCCTCCCAATGAGAAGAATCAACTTATGAAGACACAGAAGTTCATGCCAGATCCACGTCACAACGCGAGTACATTCAGTCAGGCAGTTACCAGAGACAACACCACGGGGAACCACATCCTCGTCGAAGACAATCGGTTCATGATAGGTTGGGTTCCCAACGGGATACCCACACCGATGAATCTGATCCAACATACCGTCTGAGTGCAAACAACAGTGTGTTCAATCGACTACAGCCAAACTATAACAAATGCAGACCTCGAGCGGTTTATAACCCTGAGGCAGAACACAATTATGACTTAGTTTACCGCCCTGCAGAAGCAGCGGAAAACTCGAAGTTCATACTGGAGATAGCTCTAGCTCCATTGGAGAAGGCTAAATTACCATCCAACATAGGGAAGTTCAATGGGTTAACTGACCCTGATGATCACCTGAGAGTGTTCACCAGCGCGGGTTTAGTTGGGGGTTGGACTCTTCCGCTATGGTGTCATTTGTTTGTACAAACATTAACTGGCCCAGCGCGAATCTGGTTTGATAATTTACCAACTGGACAGATCGAGTCATGGAAGGATCTGCGTGAAAAGTTTTTAACACACTTCAGCCAGCAACGGCGTTCCATTCGAGACACTTCTGACGTCATGAACATATGGCGCCGTGATAACGAAAATCTAGAGGATTTCATCACTAGATACAATAAAGAAGTGTTAGAAATTGGTGGTGTTCACGAACAACTAATCCGTGCTCAGTTTAAGTACGCGGTTAGGTGTGATGACATGGTTAAAGTCTTATCTGGAACAGAGGGCCTTCCAACAAGTTGGGAGAAGATAATGGCGGCGGCCAAGGTTTATGCGCAGACTGAGAAAAACCTTACTACAAACAGGCCACCACCACCACACAATAGGCCCGCTGACTTAAGCTTAACCGGTGAAAGGAGGTTCAAAAAATCATGGCGCGAGTCATCAGGAAGTCGTTCCTCTGAAGATGCCCGCACAACAATCAACAAACTCTCTGCACAAAGGGAGAACAAACAAGAGAATAGGGAGAGGCAGTGGACTCCCCTAACAAAGACCCCAGCGGAGGTTCTGAGTACTGAAGACTATCAATTCAAACCTCCGATCCCAATGAAGAGTAAACGTGGACAAGACCCGGTGCAATACTGCGAGTATCATAAAGACAACGGGCATACCACTAATAACTGCATATCTCTGCGCACAGAAATAGAGAAAGCCCTCAAGAACGGGGAACTCACACATTTACTCCAAAACATGCGCAAAGAGATTAAACAGATAACCCGGGGAGAAGAAGGCTCAAGCAAACGGGCCAAAACCTAAGTGACGACTCTATAAATTTCCCGCAGAAAGACATGACCCATCAAATACGGCGGAACTATCAGAGAGTAAGTTAAGTTCCATATAATTATTAGAAAAACTTTGTAAAGCCTCTGTGCTCTATCCATGAATAAAATTACAAAGTTTCTATTATTTTTGTGTTTACAAAGTGCATGCAATTTCTTTTTAGTAAGCGCAAAAACATTATGGTAGTATAAAACAAGCTCCATGCGCGGTCAGTGATCACGTCACAAACGACCATAACTTCACACATGAGCTTTATACCAACATTCATTCGCCTTACTCAATAAAAGCAATTGTACTCATGCAAAATATTGTAAAGCCATTAAACAAAACAAATAGAAACATGCTATTATCAGCGTACAGATACGCTCAAAAGACTTTCAAACACGGCAGTGTTTAGGTTACTTGCGCAACAGCGCACCATCAAGATAGGGATTTACATCCCAGATATTACATAAAAAATTGTTCAATACAATTTCAAACTACTCTAAATCTTCACCCTCATCCGGAAAGATTTCTTTAAGTTGCGCCACGTGATCGTCCGATTGCAGCGCCACATTTATTAGTTCCATAACTGGAAGTTGCAAATTGTTAAACTCTGTTTTCATGGAAGCAAGCGCGGCGCCAGTGTTTACGCCAAAAGTCGCAGACTTACTATCATTCCAGTCAACCTTCAACGCGCTATTGACATGCCTAGTACATTCCGCATATCCTTGCGCATATCCATCTTGTCGCGCAGCAACCATTAAATTAGCAACAGTTTTATCCAGTTCTTCAGAGTTTAACACAGATTCAGTAACCTATGAAATCAAGCGAAAATGAGTATCAAAAAAGCGCATATATAACAAAAAGGAGAAAAGAAACTTACACAAGCAATCCCCCGATCTTTCAACCAGGCCATATCATTCTTTAAAGGTTCAAGCTCGCTTTCCGCTGTAACACGCGCCGTTTCTGAATTTTCCAGCTTCTCTTCAACCTCAGTTAAACGGCGGGAGGTTTCAGTATTCTCGGAATGTGCAAGCTCCAGATCCTTCTTTAGTTGTTCCTGGTCAGAAACCAAAGCAGTAAGTTCCTCTAACTCTTTATCTCTAAGGGCAAGAGTGGCGAATGCTTGTACCTCCCGTTGCTCACTGCGTTCCCTATGAGAACGCGCCTCCACCGGCGCAGCTTCTACATCAGCTTTCTCTTTCTTTAATTTTTCTACCTCCGCATCCTGATTCTTCAATTTATTAACCTCAGCCTTAAGGTTATTAATAATGTTGCGAAGGTTGGCTTTCTCAGCATTGTCTTTTTCACAAATCTTTCTCCAATTTTTCCGTTCCTCGGAAAGGAGAGCAGCTTCAGTTTCAGCTTCCGCTTTTCTCTTCCAACCAGCAACAGACCATTCCTCAGTCTTGCGCTCAGCTTCAAACTTGGCTCGCTCAGTTTCTAATTTAGCCTTCAACTGAGCCACATGTTTTTCATCTTTAGCAAACTTCTTTTGAGACGCCACGAAAGATGCCTGCTCCTTATGCATACTATACCACTCACGCACTATGCGGTGAGTAGTAGAAACATGAGAAGCAGTTTCTGCAAGATAAGACTGATAGGTCTGTTCATAAGGTTGATTTTCCTGAAACTTAATCTCGCCAGGCGGAAGTATCCCCTGCAACCAATCTTGGCATACACGCCAATCCGAGAAGGTATCGCCTTTCTTCAAATTCCAAACAGGGACATAAGGATCAGAAGCATCTTTTTCCGCATAAGTCCGGTAATAATATTCTCCCAGAGTATCTTCTGGACGAATTGGAGATTGTTTATTAACACCAGCAGATGAGCTTGGTTCCTCAGTTGTGACCCTCTCAGTATGTTCAGGCATAGCTTCAGAAGGTCTAGGGGAAGAAGTTGAATTTTTTTCAGCAGTCTGCTCTTTCCCCAAATCTTGAACAGCAGCTTCAGGGGTTGGTGGATTATCAGCGCCATCTACCACACTCGGTTCAACAATCTTTTCAGCCTCTGTATCAACACCTACAGGCTTCTCAGCCTCAACAGTTTTCTCCACACCATCCCCAGCAACCTCTGTAGGCTCTAACAGGTCTACAACAGCAGCACGCGGATGAGTGGAGGGAAGTTCTTCATTGACCACAGATTGCACTTCTGAAGGAATAGGGGAAACAAGAACTTCTGGACAAGTAAAAATCTGTAAGAATTCAGTCCGCTTAAAGGAAACAAGGAGAAACGACACTTACCAGGAACAGATTCCGAAACAAAGGCATCAAGATTCCCTTTCCTGGTAATTTTCTTCCTCTGCACCTTTTTAGGAGGTTGAACCTCCGCGTCAGGATCAGTTTGTTTCCGTTTACCAGCCTTCCGATGCACCAAGTGTTCGGGACTAGAGTCCAAGTCAATAGGCTCATTAGGGTTGGATGGGGGAATATCAGCAGAATCCCTTGGTTCAGGCTTCGGTTCCCGTATAGTCACTGCAGGAGTAAGACCCTCCAAAGTGTTAGAAACCACCACATAATCACACCTGGAGTCAGAGGAACGGCGCGTACCTTTCTTCTCTCCAACATTCTTCGACTTCAAAGGTTGAGCTTTAACAGTCTCACTTCGCTTTGGCACAGAAGTAGAAGTCGTTGCGCGTTTCTTCTTCTCAGGGCCTATGCCCAAATTCAACAACTCACCTACAAAGACGCGAAACAAAATTTACTCACAAAGCGCAAAAAGGAAAAACAAAAACAGATATAACTTACCAGCACCAGAGGCTGGTTGAACAGCTAGGTCCGCATCCCGCGGAAGAACAAAATTTCTTACAATACGATGATACCAAAGCTCCTCTTCAGGTTTCTTCTTGATGGTACCCATTCTTCCACCTTCCCTCTTGAAGGCAACAACATACAGAGAAACAACTACATTCGAAGGGAGAGCAGGTCAAAAAAAAAGAGAGAGAGAGAGAGACGAAGAGGGAAAAACCCCAAACTTACTATGACCATCCTCCGTGTACACGGGCTTGTCATCACGCTCCATCTTCCAATTCAAGCTCATGCCGGCTCCGACGAGAGCTTTCTCTGGCAAAGCAATATTGGGAACATCCTTCAAATCTTGATACCAGTTCTCATCAACTGGAGTCTGGAGCGTTTCAATCGGAACGTCTTCTTTCCCCCTTAAAACCATCTTCACCGGAATCACTCCAGCCTTGATAAAGAAGAATTTTTGCTTCCAATCATGGAAGGATTTTGGGGGTTGAAGTAAAATCTTCTTTGCAGAAGCTCTCTGAACGAAAGAATAAAACCCTTGGGTACAATGCATCTGATGAAAAACCCTAAATCGAGGAACGGTCGGTTCAACATGCATCGTCCGGCACACAAATTCAAAATGCCGAACCCTAACCATGCCAATAGGGTGAAGTTGGGAAATATGAAGTTTGTAAAATCCAAGGATGTCAAGGAAAAATCTAGTGACCGGCAAACGAAAGTTACCGTCACAGAAAAAATCCCAAAACAGGGTAATGTACCCGACCGGAGCGTCCGCTGCTGTTTGCCCCTCTTCGGATACAAAGCACCCCAGTTGTCCGGAAATTTGAGATTCTAAATTAAACCATCAAAGGACGCCCTAGTCCACTTCAACGGTGGGAGTTCAGTCGCCATTTCTTCAGCAAGATCTTTTTGATGTTCTCCGGTTGACATAAGAGGGGGAACGATAGAATTTTTGGCAGAAAAAGAAATGGGGAAAGTTTTTCAACAAAGACAATGATTATGCAAAAGAGGTTATCCAGACGTTATATATACTTATCGCAATAAATTGCATCGGTAACCGTCACAGCGACTGTTCCGGGTATCACAGTTCCCCAAGCAGCAGGAAAAGTAAATATCAGACACACACGCGTTTACACGCGCACGTGTAAGACACGGACAGTAAAAAACAACTGACAATGACAGGTTGTCAATCAATTTACTGCACCAGTCTCGTCAAAAGTCAAAGATTTTCCAAGAAATCTTTATAAAAATCAAAAATTCAATCTTCTCATAGAAGATTTCTTATTTCTCGCGCCCAAAAAAGCATTTCCCTCTCACAAGTCCAGTGCTCCACTTATTCGCATAAGTACAACACTAGACTGGGGGGACTTGAAGGGGTAAGGTCCCAAAAACCTCATAATAAGTGCTTGGGACTATACCATAACCTTAACTTTCAACCTGATACCTTGCGCGGCCGCGCACTGGTCTCACCAAAGGAAAGACTTAAAAAGGCCTACAGCAGCCAACACTTGCGCCCAAAAGGGAATCATAAAACCTTGCGCTTTTCCTACATAAAACAAAGGATAAAAATCCAGAGTTAGATACTTCCGCATAATATCCAGACTTGGATATTATTACCCAGCCTTGGGAAATATTTGTTTATCTGGTTCCACACAATAAGGAATCACACCCGATTACAACAGTAATCTTCTAGAAGGATGTCAATCGTGCACCACTAAGACGGTTGTAACCGTCTTGACACGTGGCATCACCTCAGACCTCCTTCAAGTCACAACGATAGCATGCAAATGGGAGAGTGATCTCCACTTAATCACTTTCCACGTGGCAACTCCCCAGCCATAGATCAAGCCACGATCCGTGTGCATTCACATCGGATCGAGACAACTTGACGTCGGATCAAGGAGTTGGACGGAAGGAAACATAACCGATTACGGAAATAGCATTTTCCGTTATCTTTTCAACAACGGGTTTTCCCGCCCAAGAGACTCCCGGCTATAAATACAAGAACTGTTCAGGTATGAAGACAAGTTACACACACTTCTCAAATACATCTTCTTCTTCATTACCAATACTTATTCTCACATCGGAGTCGGGTCAAGGAGAGAACCCCTTTCTCCCCTTGGCGAGGCTAACGGTGCTCTTTTTTGCAGAGCTTTCGGAGAAGAAGATCAGCTGCAACTGAATCAATCGAGAGAGAACTAACCCTTTTATGCGGATTCAAACCCCCTAGATATTTCGGTTCCGACCATTTATCTAGTGTTTCTTCAAGTTATTACATATTTAAATCAAGAAACAAACAAACATGGATACTAAATAAAATAATAACGGCTAATTATAACATAAGATTTGCCAAAAAATATAAACCATCAAAAAACTTGACCGGACTTAGATATAAAGATTGACACCTAAATGTCAACAAACTAAAGAAAACAATACCGTTATAACTAACCGCATCAACATATAGCACTCCTAATTTAGCACTAACAAAACTGAACATTACATACACTCCATCAGCAAATAATTGATACTAATAACAGTAACAGGTGGATAATGTACTAAGTAACATATATCTATCGAACCTAACAATCGAAATCGACTATTACATAACCTATAAAGGAAAATGTACGAAGGAATTAAACACCTAATCGGCTATAAACAAAAGTAAAATCAACAAAATACAATACATGAACAAAGAATTTAAAACCCAAAAAACCCAAAAAAAAACACCCAACATCAAAATAGATTATTAGAGACCATGAAAAAGAAACGGTACAAACGAATTTAAGACCCTAATCGGCTATGAACATCAGTAAAAACAACAACTGACAATAAATAACATACCATGAAAAAGAAACTGTAGAAATGAATTAAAACCCTGACCGGCTATGAACATCAGTAAAAACAACAACTGACAATAAATCGACTATTACATACCGTAAAAAAGAAAATGTACAAAGAAATTAAAAACTTAATCAGCTATGAACAAAAGTAAGTTGAACAAATCACAATACATGAACAGGGTCCAACATCAAAATCTACTATAAGAGACGCATTGAATCTAACAAACAAACAATCTATCAAAAACAATTGAATATGAAAATCGGGTAAAAGAAAATGAAAACGTATGTAAAAGATAGGGTTATATGAATCAAGCATAAATACCCTGAATGAAGACTATTATCTAATGAAGATTGCTTGTATCTCTTCAATAAATCGCCGATTTGATCCGGGCAGAAATGATTTCTTGCAAAATTAACATTATTAAAACTTATAATAGATCATCAAACAACCTAATTAGAGATTACCGTATATGATTTGGTTTCAGTTATTACATATTTAAATCAATAAACAAACAAACATGGATACTAAATAAAATAATATCAGTAACATCACATACACTCAATCATCAACTAATTGATACAAAAAAAATAACATGTGAACAATATACTTAGTAACGTATATCTATCGAACCTAATAATCAAAATACACTATTACAGACCCTATAAAAGAAAATGTACCACGAAATTAAACACCTAATCTGATATAAACAAAAGTAAAATCAACAAATCACAATATATGAACAAATAATTTAAAACCCTAAAACACAAAAAAAAAAGCACCCAACATCAAAATCAACTATTAGAGACCATGAAAAAGAAACTGTACAAATGAATTAAAACCCTAATCGGCTATGAACATCAGTAAAAACATCAACTTCAAATAAATTAGACACCATGAGAAAAAAACTCTACAAATGAATTTAAAGCCTAATAGGATATGAACATCAGTAACATCAACAACTCACAATAAACGGACAACGAATTTAAAACCTTAAAACACAAAAAAAAAAACTTCAACATAAACCGCCTACGCTACTCTAACATACAAACAATGTAACAAAACCATTGAATCTGAAAATCGTATGTAAAAGATGGGGTTATCGGAATCAAGCATGAATACCGTCGATGAAGACTATTATGTAATAAAGATTGCTTATACCTCTTCGCTAAATCAGCGATTTGCTTAGGGCCGATTTGATTTCCTGCAAAATTAACCTTATTAAAACCTATAATCCATCATAAAATACTGAAATTAGATAATATCGTATATGATTTGTCTTCAAATGCGTTGAATCATGATCAAAATTATTGGATCGATGTTAGTCGCCGTCGTGTTCGCCGAGTTCGTCACAGAGGAAAAGAGAGGAAAATAGAATTAGGGTTTTGAGAGGAGAGAGAAACGTGTTAGCGTAAATGAGATTGTATGTTCAATCCTCAACTATTAGGTGTGCCACATGGATGATGACATGGCTGCTTAGTTGGCTTGCACCAATGGGTGACATGTGTCCCCCATTGGTTTGCTTTATTAGATATAACTAGGTTAGAACCCCGTGTATTACACGGGTTTAATAAATATAATTTTATATAGAAATGAAAAAATAATATATTTTTAAAAACCTCTTTTATAACACGTGTTGAGTAAATATAATTTTATATATTAAATAATAAAAAAATTATATTTTTATGAACCCCGTGTATTGTGCGGTTTGAATAAACGTAATTTTATATACCAAATAATAAAAAAGTTATATTTTAAAAAAAAAAACCTGTGTATTCACGGGTGAAAGAAATGTAAATTTATATACTAAATAATAAAAAAAAATATTTTAAAAAAACTCTGTATATTGTACGGGTTGAATAAATCTAATTTTATATAGCTAATAAGAAAAAAAAAGTTATATCTTTAAAAACCCTGTGTAATACACGGTTTTATCTATTGTTAAAAAAATCTTTCTAAATCAAAATGGATTTTTTTTATTTTTATCCATTAGTTTTTTAAATATAATTTTCTTATTATTTTGTATATAAAATTATATTTATTCAATCCGTGTAATACACGAGTGTTTTTAAAGTTATAACTTTTTTTTTATTATTTGGTAAACAATATTTCATTTATTTAACTCATGTAATACACGTGGTTTTAAAGATATAACTTTTTTTATTATTTGATATATAAAATTACATTTATTCAACCAGTACAATACGATTCTTGTAGATATAACTTTTGATTATTTAATATATAAAATTACATCTATTCAACCCGTGCAATAAAGGATGTTTTTAAAGATATATTGTTTTATTATTTAGTATATAAAGTTTATTTATTCAACTCGTGTAATATATGGGGTTATAACCTAGTTTATATTAAATATAAATTAGAAAATCTATCAACATCCAATTTGTGTTTCTCTTTGGGGTCGGTTTAGAATACCGAATATTTATGTGATATTATTTTTTATAAAAGATTTATATTAATTTAATTAATATTTAATAATTTAAATTAAATAATTATTATCTATAATTAAGGATGGTCTAGAATAATGATAAGTGTCCATCCATTAGTTTATTTTATTATATAGTATAGATAATAAAAAAATTATATCTTTAAAAACTATGTGTATTACACAGATTAAATAAATGTAATTTTGTATACTAAATACTAAAACGTCGTATCTTTAAAAAACCCGTGTATAATCGGGTTGAATAAATCTACCAAATAATAAAAAAATACATCCTTAAAAACCCCGTATATTACACATGTTGAATAGATCTAAAAAAGAATTATATCTTTAAAAATCATGTGTATTACACAGATTAAATAAATGCAATTTTGTATATTATATACTAAAAACGTCGTATCTTTAAAAAACCCCGTGTATAGTCGGGTTGAAAAATCTACCAAATAATAAAAAAAAATTATATCCTAAATAAATGTAATTTTGTATATTAAATACTAAAAACGTCGTATCTTTAAAAAACCCGTGTATTGTCGGGTTGAAAAATATAGCAAATAATAAAAAAAAAAATTATATCCTTAAAAACCCCGCGTTTTACACGAGTTGGATAAATATAATTTTGTATAGCAAATAATAAAAAAAGTTATATTTTTAATAAATTAGGATAACATTTAATATTAATTTATTATTTATATATTTAATATAAGATAAATAGATAAGAGAGATATTTGTTTTAAAAATATATTAAATTAACAATTTAGATTTAAGGATAATATTTTATTAAAGTATGATAAGATTTAGTATTAATTTATTATTTATTTAGTTAACACAAGATAAATATAGATTTGAGGATACCTCCAATGAATGACACGTATACAAAAGTTGGTTTCTTTTATTATAGTAGTTAGATTAGATATTTTTAATACTTAATAATAAATTAATATCTTTCAAAAAAAATAAAAATAAATTAATAATATAAATAGATAGATGGATGACGTATGAATTTTGTATGTATTCGTTTGTTGCATGATTATTGTATTATCTTTTAAGCCGTATTCTTATATAAATTTATTAGTTATTAATATTAATAATATTATTAATATTATAATTATCAATAAGACATGGCCTCATATAATGACAAGTGTCATCCAAATAGTTTCTTTTATTATATAGTATAGATATAGATATAGATAGGGACTCATACGAAAAACTATTAGTAACTATTGTATATTTATTACGATATGAATGTAAACTAAATTCATATTTTTATGCGTTTAGGCTATATAAAAGGTATAGTTTATATTTTACCAAGTCTATCAAAACAAGCTTTGTTGGTTTTGCAGTCACATGATTTATCTATGATGCTTTTATTGGTTCAAATTGGACATGCATTCATAAGAGGCCGCATTGTAACTTCATGGTGCTTCGTAGAGCAAGCACTTGGTTCATCTAATATTCTAAAAATATTGGCAATCTATAAAGAAAGCAGATGGTGTTTTGAAATAGCTAGTAGCATTTTGAGGGCGAGATAAGGCTTAGGGACCAGTAAGTTCTGGGTTCGATTATCGCAAGAGGGTTTTTCCCAGATTTATTGGGTTTCCTCCTGAATTGGTGTATAGACATTATTTGCCTAATGGAGATGGATATGATCGGATGGTTCCGCTGGTGACACGATAATACTCAAGTGGTCCGTTACTGATCCAAATTTACCGTTAAATAATGCAACACATTCGACAAAAACTTGAATTAAAGGTGAAACATAAAAACCAAACATGTACTACCAAAGTATGATCAAGGGCGTTCAACCAATAACCTAATAGATCTAATCCCAAACCATTCCAACCTAAACTAAGACATTGGACTACACTATCTTTGGAGCTCATGTAATGCGATTATTAGGGACAAAATATACATGTACTTTTTCTTCAATAACTATAGTTTTATCCCATTAAGTTTCTCAATAAAAAAATTTAATTAGCTATTAATTCAAACATTAAGCATGAATTAGGTATCTTTTTCAGATGATTTTTTTTTCGCGTAGCTCTATTAAAAAACTCTCTCCCTCTCTCTCTTCCCTTGATAACTCAAGTCATCTGTCGTCTGTATCATGCCTAGGGGTGTAAACAAGTCCAGAGGCTCGAGAGCTATTCGTGATCGGCTCGGTTAAAACCTCGAACGAGCCGAACCCGAGCTCGAGCCTAAAATAGAGCTCGTTTGGTTATCGAACCCGAAATACAAAGCTCGATTAGGCTCGTGAGCGTAAACGAGCCCAAACAAAAGTTTAGTTTTTTATATAATATAATAATAATGATGATGATATTGGCCAGGCGAGGCGAGCTCGAGCCACGCTTTGGCTCGTTTAAGTGATATTGAAATGAGCTCGAGTCGAGCTTTTAGCTCGTTTGAGGTTATTCTTAAAATAGCTCAAGCCGAGCTTGGCTTGAGCTGGAGCTTTGGGTTTTACTCACGAGCTGAGCTCAAGCGTCATAAAAACATGACAAACCAAGCTCGAGCCTACTCAGACTCAGACTCAGCCCAACTCATTTACACCATGCTACATACGTTTGTGAGACTTTCATTGCAAATGCTCTACGAAAGAAATGTTAAACACATGTTCATATATTCATAAAACTAGGTTATAATCCCGTGTATTACACGGGTTGAGTATTACACGGGTTGATTAAATAAATTTATATACTAAATAATAAAACATTATATCTTTAAAAAAATTCTTTATTGCACGGATTGAATAAATATAATTTTATATATTAAATAATAAAAAGTTATATATATATAAGAACCATCTTGTACGGGTTGAATTAATGTAATTTTATATACCAAATAAAAAAAAATATATCTTTAAAACCACATGTATTACACATTTACACGGGTTGAATAAATGTAATATTGTTTACCAAATAATAAAATAATACATACGTCTTTTTTTCTAACTCTTTTGTCCCTTAACACTAACCCCATCCATTAAATGTTAGGGCCAAAAGGGTTAGAAAAAAGACGTTAGGGGCCAAAAAGATTAGAAAAAAAGACGTTGGGGGCTCAGATGTTAAAAATTCTTTTTGGGCTAAAAGAGTAAAAATGATATAACTACAGAGGCCAAAATCGTAATTTACTCTATTAGTTAAATAAATAATATTATAAATGAGAAGGAGATTAAATTAAATAATAATTATCCATAAGAAATTAAACTAAATAATATTTAGTAGGATGATTATCTATAACTAATTAGAAAAGATTAAACTAAAATAATACTAATCTATAAAACATGGCCTATTATGATGACAAGTGTCCTCAAAATGGTTTCTTTTATTATATAGTACTAGGTGTAGGACCCGTGTAACCACACGGGTAGGTTTAGTAATAATCGAAATCAAATACTAAAAAACAGATTATAATGTATCATTTAAATTTTGGTCTTTAGTTCTATCTATACTATATTAGACCATGTTTTATAGATAAGTATTATTTTAGTTTAATTTTTTCTAATTAATTTATATATAATCCTCCTACTAAATATTATTTAGTTTAATTTCTTATGGATAATTATTATTTAGTTTAATCTTCTTCTCATTTATAATATTATTTATTAAACTAATATAGTAAATTACGATTTTAGCCTCTGTGGTTATATCATGGTGGGGGCTCAGATGTTAAAAAGTTATTCTATGATTTTCTCGCCTCTATTCCAAACTTATCTTATATTAATTAAAGATATAATTTTTAAAGATATAATTTTTTTAATGATATAATTTTTTTTATTTGGTATATAAAATTACATTAAATCAACCCGTACAATATGGTTCTTATATATATAACTTGTTATTATTTAATATATAAAATTATATTTATTCAACCCGTGCAATAAAAGAAGTTTTTAAAGATATAATGTGTCACACCCCAACCGATGGCGGAATCATCGGGGCATGGCACTGAGCGAAACAGATTGTCCAGAAGTTTCCATAACAACTATCATTACCATTCAATTTAAATTAACATGTCCCATACCATGTCTCAAATAGTAAACAAATTATTACAGATAATCATCAAGACAAATAATCTGTTCCGACAACTCAGATTTCAACATAAATAGTTCATTTATTGGTTTCTAGGACTCCTGTTCCTAGCTTCAATTTCATCACAGCACAGCAAGCGTCCTAGACCTTTCCTAGCCTCGATTTCACAGTGGGCTAGGCATGCAAACAACCTAAACACCTGCCACATACGTTAAAATAAAGTCAATACATAAAATGTAAAGGTGAGCATACAAGTTTGATAATAGCATAATAGAGTTCGAGTTCGTTTACGCATAACCAGCACGTACACATAGTGAAATGAAGCACGTTAGTTATCGACATAGATCCATCGATACCAATGACTACGGGTTGACTGCCCGAGGCAGTTCGCAATACATGACTACCACCGTAATCCATGCAAGTAAAAGATCCTTAACAACCCCCGATGAACGGGTGCTGAGTCCAAACTATAGTACTATCGTTGCTAAGGCAGGTAGACAGCATTCCATGTGTAAACATAACAAACAAGCATTCATAAGCCATGTATAACATGCATTAATGGTTAGCGTTAAAATAGCTTGTGTAGTGTAATAATTGTAGTTTGAATATTCGTAACGTATGTAACACCCAAAAGTGCTAAAAGCAAAAAGGGTTCGAGTATACTCACAGCGATTAGTGGATTGAAGGGAGCGCTTTACAGCGAGTATGGTTAGCCTGAATAGATTCGATAACGTAATGATAAGTAGCGCGTAAAACGATACAAAGTGAGAGTGGGTAGGATAACTGATCGTGCGGATCAACTATCCATGAGAGGGAGTCATCCGTGCGAGTGAACTATCCGTGCGGATGGTGATCCGTGCGGATGGTGACCCGTGTGGATGGTGACCCATCCGGATAAGCTATCCGTGCGCGCGAGCTGTCCGTGGGGATGGTAATCCGTGCGGATGGTAATCCGTGCGGATTAGTCGCTCGTGCGGATTGCTTATCCGTTCGGACAAGTTGTTCGTGTGGATAAACGTTCGGGTGGATTGTTTCTTCCTAAGGATGAGATGTGTTTGTGTATGATGGCTTGTGCTTTGAAGTTTTCGTTGTAACATTTAGAAAACACCTAAGTACCTCTACCCTTCAAGCCGGTCGCGCGGACAACAATCCCTTCCGGATGGCAGTCCGGGCGGACAACGTCTTTAAGGCTGAGTCACTAGGGGGATTAGGTAATCCGTGCGGATAGAGGTTATCCGTCCGGATAGTTGTTCGTGCGGACAAGACAATCCGTACGGATAGTCTGTCCGTGCGGACAACTTGTCCGTGCGGATGGGCACTGTTTGAATTTATTTTAAGGCCTTAGTATCTCATGATCCGAAGAGTAATCCATTCAGAGGTCGTCCGTCCGGATTGCTCTTCCGTCGATACTCAAACCTTGTTTGGAAAGTGGGTCCCAAGGGTAACTCGTCCGGGTGACAACCGTCCGGATCGTCTGTCCGTGCGGACAGCTTGTCCGTGCAGACAGCTTGTCCGTGCGGACAGTCTCTCATCTGGTTGTTCCGTCCGTCTACTCTTGGTTTCCGTTGTCGTTTATCGAGACGTTCTGATTACGTGGCAACCACTTGGAATTGTATTCTTACTCGTTATGACCAAGCCGGCTAGGAACCACCCTAACTCGACCTGTCGGCGACTCAGAAAGGTCATTCCGGTTCGTCTCGTAATCAGATGTCTTGTGGGTAGAATCCAGATCTAGGACTAGTGCATCACTATTATCAAGTAGAAGACTAGAACCGATCAGATTCGTACCGATTTTTTAGGGTAAAAGAAGAAGAAAACTTGAGTTTATTTCTTTCAACTCTTTTATCCTTTGAAAAGTTTAGATTTAGGTGATATAGTTGTGAAATCTTATGGAAACCGTTTGGATCTGAGTTATTCTCGGTGGAATGAAGTCAAGCTTGAAGTTCATGAGAACTTCATGGTGACGTCACCTGAGAATACCTCAAATCTTGATAGTTTCACGGTTAGAAGATGAGATTTGAAAGATGGAAAGGTGTAGAATTGTGTAGTGATCAAGAATGTACAAGAATTAGAGTGAGATCTTACCTGGATTGAGAGAAATCTGAGAAAAGGTGAAGAATGCGTGTGGTTCGGACGTCACTTGCCAAAAGTGGAAAGGTTGGAGAGTGACCCGTGTATTTATAGGATGCTAAAAGAGGAAAGGGGTGAGCCGTGCGGATGGCACGTACCCGGATAGGCTATCCGTGCGGATTGGCAATCCGTGCGGATTGGCAATCCGTGCGGATTGACCATCCGTGCGGATGTCGCCTGAATAGGTGCGTTCGGTGCGATGTTGCTTCGGTTTCGATTTGCGAGCGATTCGATAGGGTTTCCTAGTCAAATTACTTTCAGTCCCAACTACTTCGTATGGTTCGACTCGGAATTCGGGTTCGGGTTCGTTTACATTCGAGTTAGACTTCGAGTTTGATTGAGTTCGCTTGATTATCACAACATAACATAACATAAAATAAACATGCACAGGTAACACGTAAGGCACACACACACGTATAAACAACAAGTAAAATACACAGTTCGAGTTACGGTTCGATGTCGATTTGATTAGCATAGCTTGATTAACTTTATCGCATTGTTACTTCCTAACATTCACAGTCGCGAGTCGATTGAAATACGGTTAACACGATTCGATTGTTGTAATGAACGACACTTACTCCACATAATATAAATAAAATAAAGATATTTCTACGAGTCAAGTCGCGCGAAATCGGTCGTTGACTTTGACCTTGACTTTGACTTTCACTCGTGAAAACACGGGGTGTTACATAATGTTTTATTATTTAGTACATAAATTTATTTACTCAACCCGTGTAATACATAGGGTTTTAACCTAGAGAAAAATGCGTGTTAGTTTTATAATAGAGAAAAATGCAACTTGACTGTTGTAACTTGTATGAAATGACTAACATCATCACCGATCATTATCATCATCACAATTCTCAAAAAATCTCCAAATCACTCTCTCAACTCCCAACACCGATCTTCATCATCTTCATCCAGCTTCATCATCTTCATCCATCTTCATCTTGAAAACAGAGGTTTGGATCATCATCTTATCTATATATGTTTTTGATATTTGTGATGTTTTTGTAAAAAACAGAGGGTTGATTTGGGTATTTTGTTTTCAGTTTTTGATAATGATAATCTGAATGCCGCATGATGATAATGATGATAATCAGTTTTTTGTGAATGTTTTTTTTTTTGAAAAAACAGAGGGTTGATTTGGGTATTTTGGTTTCAGTTTTTGATAATGATAATCTGAATGCCGCATGATGATGATGATAATCAGTTATTTGTGAATCAGTTTTTGATAATCAGTTCTTTGATAATCAGTTTTTTGATAATCAGTTCTTTGATAATCAGTTTTTGATAATCAGTTCTTTGATAATCTGAATGCTGCATGATGATGATAATCAATTATTTGTGAATGGGTTGATTTGGGTATTTTGCTTTCAGTTTTTCAGGTTTGTTTATTCTGTTTTATTCTGTTTGTTTGTTTTGTTTTTGTTCTGCTTTGTTATGTTTGTTTGTTTCGTTTGTTGTGCTTTGAAAAAACAGAGGGTTGATTTATTTTGCTTTGTTCAGGTTTGTTTGTGATGTTTTTTGTGAAAATTTTATACAGAATGGTTGTGAATGTAAAGATACACAAAACACCAACTACGAAGACGAGAACACTTGACAACCTCCTAGAAGATAGTACGGTGCACATAAGGAAGTGATTGATCAAAACGATCAATTGCATATGAATGAATACAACCCCAGTGGCAGATATGTAATTACCGGGCTCTGGAATTTCAAGGAAAATCGAAGAGCTACACTGGCGTTATATTCATTCATATGAATGAATATAACCCAAGTGGCAGATATGTAATTAGCTACATTGGGGTTATATTCATTCATATCTGCTACATTCCGAAGTGCACCCGTCAGTAAAGATCCACAATTGCTTATGGTGGTATGACGTTTTGTCTCTGTATTGTATGTTACAGTCTTTTGTTATCGAGTCTGTAAGTTCCGTCAAGTCTACGAAGTTTGTATGACGTTTTGTCTCTGTATTGTATGTATTAAAACTTTACATTTAATATACAATTTAGACTTTAATAATTTGTTATAAAAAATATTAACAATGCCAATACAACTTTCATCAACAACTCTCCTTAAATATCAGGTTATGTGAATGATATGAGAGAACCAACTGGATCAACTTTTTCTGTAATAAGCAACTCTTCCGGAAGATGTCATCCTTTCATCAGTTACAATAGATAAATCAACATTCAATGAATGATTAATAGTTATAAGAAAACTCTATACAGCATACAGTTTGTAATATTTGTTAATGGGCTGCTCTCAATGTTATGATTTGACGATTCAAGTTGTGTGACCATTAAAGATACAAACAATGATAGATTGGTGAATTATACTTAGTGTGTGACCGTGCGGATGTCGCCTGAATAGGTGCGTTCGGTGCGATGTTGCTTCGGTTTCGATTTGCGAGCGATTCGATAGGGTTTCCTAGTCAAATTACTTTCAGTCCCAACTACTTCGTATGGTTCGACTCGGAATTCGGGTTCGGGTTCGTTTACATTCGAGTTGGACTTCGAGTTTAATTGAGTTCGCTTGATTATCACAACATAACATAAAATAAACATGCACAGGTAACACGTAAGGCACACACACACGTATAAACAACAAGTAAAATACACAGTTCGAGTTACGGTTCGATGTCGATTTGATTAGCATAGCTTGATTAACTTTATCGCATTGTTACTTCCTAACATTCACAGTCGCGAGTCGATTGAAATACGGTTAACACGATTCGATTGTTGTAATGAACGACACTTACTCCACATAATATAAATAAAATAAAGATATTTCTACGAGTCAAGTCGCGCGAAATCGGTCGTTGACTTTGACCTTGACTTTGACTTTCACTCGTGAAAACACAGGGTGTTACAGCCTCCCCTTGTTTAGGGAATTTCGTCCCGAAATTAAGCTGAAAGCTGTAACTAGGTCGTGATTCACGTGTGAGAGTTCTTCGTTTGGACCACTGAAAATCGTCGGATTATTCGACTTTTGATGATTTTTGGATATGTTATGCGAAATTGTCTGATCTAAAAGCCTATAAAGTTTCAAATCTTAATTCGAAGTCGTTTGGGAGAAATTTGAGTTCGCTTAAGATGTTGAATGTTGCTGTTGATGTTCACCGTACGCATGGCAATCCGTGCGGTTAACATATCCGTATTGACTTGTTGACTCTGAGTCGTGCGGAATCCGTGAACGTGTGTGACTAAACATAATCGTAACGGTGTCGAAACCGATCCTACAAGTGGTATCTGAGCAGGTGATCGATTGTGATGATCAAACATACTCAGATTCGATCAATTTCTTCATCTTTCATATCCATCACGTTTTTCTCTGAAAATTACTAAATTAAACGTATACAATAACCGTGATTCTATTGATTATGATGACGCATACAAGCACCGAGAACCTCGTGAGAGAGCTTCTCTCTCTAGACTATCTCTCTAATTAAACAACTGCGGGTACTTGGCCTTCATGTCTCTTTCGAGTTCCCAAGTAAACTCCGCGCCTCGTTTACCTTCCCATCGGACTTTCACAATAGGAATGTTAGAGCGCCTGAGCTGCTTGGTTTGGCGATCCATGATTTCGACAGGCTTTTCCACAAAGTGTAATGTTTCGTTCACTTGCAGATCGTCTAGAGAAACATGTAAATCATGGTCGGCGATGCACTTCCGGAGGTTCGACACGTGGAAAGTTGGGTGGACGTTACTAAGTTCCTCCGGTAATTCGAGTCTGTAGGCGACTTTTCCGATCCTTTCCAGAATCTTAAAAGGTCCAACATATCGAGGCGCGAGTTTCCCTTTCTTGCCGAATCGGACTACACCCTTCCAAGGTGATACCTTTAGGAGTACGTAGTCACCAACGCCAAATTCCCGGGGCTTACGCTTTTTATCGGCGTAACTTTTCTGTCGATCCCGAGCCTTCACCAGGTTGTCTCGGATTTGGAAAATTTTGTCTGTCGTTTCTTGCAGTAGCTCCGGACCGGTTAGTTGCGAGTGACCGATCTCATGCCACACAATAGGCGATCGACATCTTCTTCCATATAACGCTTCGAAAGGTGCCATCTCGATACTAGAGTGATAGCTGTTATTATACGAGAATTCGACTAACGGCAGGTGTCTATCCCAATTACCGCCGAAGTCCAAAACACACGATCGGAGCATGTCTTCAATAGTACGGATCGTTCTTTCAGTCTGACCGTCGGTTTGCGGGTGGAAAGCGGTACTTAGATTAAGCGTCGTACCGAGTGCCGTTTGAAACGTTTCCCACAATCGCGAAGTAAACCGAGCATCACGATCAGAGATGATGTCACGAGGCGTTCCATGATTACGAATGATCTCGTCGGTGTAGATTCGGGCTAATCGTTCCACCTTGTAGTCTTCTCGTATTGGCAGAAAGTGAGCTGATTTAGTCAGACGGTCGACTATCACCCAAATGCTGTCGTGTCCTGACGACGTGGTTGGAAGCTTGGTTATGAAATCCACAGCTATACTCTCCCACTTCCACATGGTAATTGGTGGTTGTTCAAGTAAGCCAGAGGGTCTTTGATGTTCAGCCTTGACTCTAGCACAAGTCAGACATTTTCCGACGTAGAGGGCGATATCTCGTTTCATACCCGGCCACCAGTACTTATAACGAAGATCCTGGTACATCTTGTCAGCACCGGGATGAATAGAATACCGAGATTTGTGGGCTTCGTCCATCAGAATTTGTCGTAGATCGGTTCGCTTGGGAATCCAAATTCGGTCTAAGAAGTGGAATATCCCGTTTGATTTGCTCACAAGCTGGGCTCCATCGTGGTAGATTCTCTCTCTCTTCAAAGTGCGTTCGTTGAAACATGCATGCTGAGCGTCGCGGATGAGAATTTCGAGGTTGTGCTGGGCTTGAACATTACGAGTGCTAAGCAGATAGCTCCGTCTGCTAAGGGCGTCGGCAACAACATTTGCTTTGCCTGGGTGATAACGAATCTCACAGTCGTAATCGTTGAGAAGTTCTACCCATCGGCGTTGACGCATATTTAGTTCCCTCTGATTAAAGATGTGTTGTAGGCTCCTATGATCGGTGAAGATCGTACACTTCGTACCATACAGGTAGTGTCGCCAAATCTTTAATGCAAAAACAACCGCGCCTAGCTCGAGATCATGGGTTGTATAGTTCTTCTCGTGGATTTTGAGCTGTCGAGATGCGTAAGCTATAACCTTGTCTCGTTGCATGAGGACACAACCGAGTCCAAGGTTGGAAGCATCACAGTAGACAATGAAATCATCGTTTCCGTCGGGCAATGTGAGAACGGGAGCATTGCAAAGCATGTGTTTGAGGATTCGAAAGGCAGACTCTTGTTTGGTTCCCCAGACAAAAGGCTGATCCTTATGTGTAAGAGAGGTAAGTGGTACAGCAATCTTCGAGAATCCTTCAATGAATCGTCGATAATAGCCCGCTAGTCCGAGAAAGGAACGGACTTCAGACGGATTCTTAGGCGTAACCCAGCTCTTGACAGCTTCAATCTTCGCAGGATCGACGTGAATGCCCTGACTATTAACGATATGACCCAGAAATTGAACCTTCTCCAACCAGAATTCGCACTTGGAAAATTTGGCATAGAGTTGGTTCCCCTGGAGTAACTCGAGAACCAAACATAGATGTTGCGTGTGTTCGGCTTTCGACTTGGAATAGATCAAGACATCGTCGATGAATACAATGACGAAACGGTCGAGATATGGTTTACACACGCGATTCATCAGATCCATGAAAACCGCTGGGGCGTTTGTTAGGCCAAAGGGCATGACGACGAATTCGTAATGGCCGTAACGGGTTCGAAACGCTGTTTTGGGTATATCCTCCTCTTGAATACGCAGCTGATGGTAACCTGAGCGCAGATCGATCTTCGAGAAACACGTAGCGCCTTGTAGCTGATCAAACAAATCGTCGATGCGAGGCAGAGGATAGCGGTTCTTGATAGTCAACTTATTCAATTCCCGATAGTCGATGCACATCCTGAACGACCCATCCTTCTTTTTGACGAAAAGGACTGGTGCGCCCCAAGGAGAGGTGCTCGGGCGAATGAAGCCTTTTTCAAGTAATTCCTGGAGTTGGGTTGAGAGTTCGCGCATTTCGGACGGTGCGAGTCGATAAGGAGCTCTGGCAATAGGATTAGCTCCAGGAATGAGATCAATACGGAAGTCGATATCACGTTTCAGAGGTAGTCCGGGAAGGTCCTCTGGAAAAACTCGAGGGAATTCCCGAACCACGGGAACGTCCTTCACTTCCTTCTTCCCTTTCTTTTCCTTCTCCGTTGCTACAACGTTAGCCAAGAAGGCCCTGTATTCCTTGCGGAGATACTTGCTAGCTTGTAGGCACGACATAAGCTTGAGCCCTTTTGAGGTAGTATCGCCATAAACACACAATAAATCACCATTCGCGAGCGAAAAACGAATCATCTTGTCGAAGCACACAACTTCAGCATGGTTTTCTCGAAGAAAGTCCATGCCTACTATGACGTCAAAGCTTCCAAGTTGCATCGGAATAAGGTCAATCGGGAAGATGTGATTGTTGAGCTCGAGGGTACAATCACGGATAATAGAATTAACAGCGACGGTTCTTCCGGTAGCGACTTCAACATCGAATGCAGAGGATAGTCAGGAACGTTTACGATTAAGGAGTTTCTCAAATTCGAACGACACAAAGCAATTATCCGCTCCAGTATCAAACAAACATGAAGCATAAATACCATTCACAAGGAATGTACCATTGACCACGTTGTTGTCGGCCTGGGCTTGACGCACGTTGAGGTTGAAAGTTCTGGCGCGTGCGGCCTGTTGTTGCTGCTGCTGCTGTTGTTGTTGCTGCTGTGGCTGCTGCTGTTGCGGTTCTTGTTTCACAACCCTGTTTGGGCACACGTTGGCGAAATGATTCGGGTCGCCACATGAGAAGCGGGCTCTGGCTTTGACTGCGGGTGCCGGAAGAGCTTGTTGACCCTCTGGGGCAGTGAGTAGGGCTTGATTGGCAGGAGCTTGACGAATACGGCAGTTGGCGGTAAAGTGGCCGTACACGTTGCAATGAGCACAAAAGCGGCATGGAATAGTGGTCGGATGATGGTAGGTGCAAGTAGGGCAGAGCGGGTGTGGTCCAGTATATGCACGCTTTGCAGGCAGTGCATTGGCCACAGGTGCCGCTACTTGACGCTGCGGAGTTGGTACAGTCTGAACTGGTGCAGCAGTGATCGCACAGTTCTTGTTGGTGGAGCTGTTCTTTCTCTTGTTCCTTCTCTTGTTGCTCGAGGAGGTGGTTTCAGCAGTTGGTGCGGTAGCGGTAGCTTGATGCAGATGCTTGGAGGTCTTATCCCATACCCCAGCCTTAACCCTTTTGTCATTGATCTCAGCGGCTAGCAGATAGGTTTCCTCGATCGTGGTAGTCTTAGCCGCTTGCACGAAATCAGCAACGCAATCGGGCAAAGCTCGGATGTACTTCTTGATGGTCATCTCGGGAGTCTTGACCTGGTCGGGACAGATAATGCTGAGCTGCTTGAAACAAGCAGTGAGACCAACATTGTCTCCATCCTTCTAATGTATGTGCCAAAATTCATCTTCAAGCTTTTGTTGTTCGTGAGGAGGGCAGAATTCCTCTAGCATGACTTCCTTGAGCTCGTTCCACGACAGACCGTAGGCTGCATCATTCCCTCGCTTGTTCCTCTCGGCCGTCCACCAGTCTAGAGCACGGGACTGAAAGACGCCGGTAGCGTTCAGAGTTCGAAGGTCATCAGGGCAACCACTTTGTCCCAGAGTAACCTCGATGGAGTCAAGCCAGTGGAATAGTGCAGTACGACCTCCTTCGCCTGTGAATTCTTTCGGCCCACACGATTTGAATTGTTTGAAACTGAAAGGTCTTGGGACACCTTTAGGACCTTCAGTCCTTGATTCCTCGGATGACTTGCTGGCGTTCTCGTAAATATCACTCACAGCTTTAGCTACACTTTTCGCGATGATGGAAGCAAGGCGTCTGTCTCTCTTTTCATGACGAGAAAGAGTGTGACGACGGGATCCTGATGATGGTCCAGTAGACATTGTCTGCAACAGACATCGCCACGATACTCAACACATGTATTCGAATCTCACCTCACACGTCTACTACTACTAAAGCTCAGTAACACGTACCATGTAAACACATATTGTCACATAGTCACAGAATTACACCGAATCACATAAGCACATAGAGCACATAATCACATAATTCCTAAGCACTCAGAGCACAATAGCAAGGAAAACACACATGCCTTAGTCACTAGGACATTCAGAAAACAGAAACCTAGTATTCAAAGTTCGTGATTGTTCGAATATAGTGTAGCGCGAGCGATTTGTTAACGATGTGTGGTGTGTTGCGTGGATAGCGAGTGCAAAAGGCATTAGATCGAAACCAGTAGTATCTCAAAATGCTAGTAAATAAGTATAAAACACGTAATTCACATAAAATCAACGAATCGTCAGAGTCAAGGGTTTTGACTCAAACTTGAAACTCAGAAAATCGAGAATAGATTGTCTGCGGCTAGTAGACTTCGACTAACCAAAGTGGTTCGACTATTCACAAGGATCCTGTGTGCACAATTACCTTCAGGACTATGCCTTTGCCTCGATTCTTGGGCGTTGGCGCAATTCCCATTGGTTATATTGTGTCTTCAGATCGTTGGAGTCCGTCGAGACTTTGGTGGGAGTTTTTGTATAAAAGCAGGACAAGTCGTTAAGGTTAGGGTTTCACCCCTATCTTACGACTTCGTTCCTGTTTTAATAAAATTGAGGAGATTATTCATCAAATATGGATTTCACTCCTAATTTGGCATAATTCTCCCCGTTTGTAGTTGAAAACGTAGGCTGATTAAGCGACTTTAGCCAAGAGTTTTGCGGTTTTCACACCTATTCTCGGCCTTCGCGCTTGCTCATAATTTAAAATTTCCGAATGCAATGACAGTGTAGAATAAGTGTAAGGAGCGAGTGATAGTAGCGAGTCTATGCATACGCGCGTGTTGGTCTGTTGGTTCCTAACTATAGTCTAGGTCTCTAAGACTTCGACCCGGACTAGGTCGAGTCTTGCCTAATTCCCTATAGTTATGGCTCTGATACCAATCTGTCACACCCCAACCGATGGCGGAATCATCGGGGCATGGCACTGAGCGAAACAGATTGTCCAGAAGTTTCCATAACAACTATCATTACCATTCAATTTAAATTAACATGTCCCATACCATGTCTCAAATAGTAAACAAATTATTACAGATAATCATCAAGACAAATAATCTGTTCCGACAACTCAGATTTCAACATAAATAGTTCATTTATTGGTTTCTAGGACTCCTGTTCCTAGCTTCAATTTCATCACAGCACAGCAAGCGTCCTAGACCTTTCCTAGCCTCGATTTCACAGTGGGCTAGGCATGCAAACAACCTAAACACCTGCCACATACGTTAAAATAAAGTCAATACATAAAATGTAAAGGTGAGCATACAAGTTTGATAATAGCATAATAGAGTTCGAGTTCGTTTACGCATAACCAGCACGTACACATAGTGAAATGAAGCACGTTAGTTATCGACATAGATCCATCGATACCAATGACTACGGGTTGACTGCCCGAGGCAGTTCGCAATACATGACTACCACCGTAATCCATGCAAGTAAAAGATCCTTAACAACCCCCGATGAACGGGTGCTGAGTCCAAACTATAGTACTATCGTTGCTAAGGCAGGTAGACAGTATTCCATGTGTAAACATAACAAACAAGCATTCATAAGCCACGTATAACATGCATTAATGGTTAGCGTTAAAATAGCTTGTGTAGTGTGATAATTGTAGTTTGAATATTCGTAACGTATGTAACACCCAAAACTGCTAAAAGCAAAAAGGGTTCGAGTATACTCACAGCGATTAGTGGATTGAAGGGAGCACTTTACAGCGAGTATGGTTAGCCTGAATAGATTCGATAACGTAATGATAAGTAGCGCATAAAACGATACAAAGTGAGAGTGGGTAGGATAACTGATCGTGCGGATCAACTATCCATGAGAGGGAGTCATCCGTGCGAGTGAACTATCCGTGCGGATGGTGATCCGTGTGGATGGTGACCCGTGCGGATGGTGACCCATCCGGATAAGCTATCCGTGCGCGCGAGCTGTCCGTGCGGATTGCTTATCCGTTCGGACAAGTTGTTCGTGTGGATAAACGTTCGGGTGGATTGTTTCTTCCTAAGGATGAGATGTGTTTGTGTATGATGGCTTGTGCTTTGAAGTTTTCGTTGTAACATTTAGAAAACACCTAAGTACCTCTACCCTTCAAGCCGGTCGCGCGGACAACAATCCGTCCGGATGGCAGTCCGGGCGGACAACGTCTTTAAGGCTGAGTCACTAGGGGGATTAGGTAATCCGCCCGGATGGTAATCCGTGCGGATAGAGGTTATCCGTCCAGATAGTTGTTCGTCCGGACAAGACAATCCGTACGGATAGTCTGTCCGTGCGGACAACTTGTCCGTGCGGATGGGCACTGTTTGAATTTATTTTAAGGCCTTAGTATCTCATGATCCGAAGAGTAATCCATTCAGAGGTCGCCCGTCCGGATTGCTCGTCCGTCGATACTCAAACCTTGTTTGGAAAGTGGGTCCCAAGGGTAACTAGTCCGGGTGACAACCGTCCGGATCGTCTGTCCGTGCGGACAGCTTGTCCGTGCGGACAGTCTCTCATCTGGCTGTTCCGTCCTTCTACTCTTGGTTTCCGTTGTCGTTTATCGAGACGTTCTGATTACGTGGCAACCACTTGGAATTGTATTCTTACTCGTTATGACCAAGCCGGCTAGGAACCACCCTAACTCGACCTGTCGGCGACTCAGAAAGGTCATTCCGGTTCGTCTCGTAATCAGATGTCTTGTGGGTAGAATCCAGATCTAGGACTAGTGCATCACTATTATCAAGTAGAAGACTAGAACCGATCAGATTCGTACCGATTTTTTAGGGTAAAAGAAGAAGAAAACTTGAGTTTATTTCTTTCAACTCTTTTATCCTTTGAAAAGTTTAGATTTAGGTGATATAGTTGTGAAATCTTATGGAAACCGTTCGGATCTGAGTTATTCTCGGTGGAATGAAGTCAAGCTTGAAGTTCATGAGAACTTCATGGTGACGTCACCCGAGAATACCTCAAATCTTGATAGTTTCACGGTTAGAAGATGAGATTTGAAAGATGGAAAGGTGTAGAATTGTGTAGTGATCAAGAATGTACAAGAATTAGAGTGAGATCTTACCTGGATTGAGAGAAATCTGAGAAAAGGTGAAGAATGCGTGTGGTTCGGACGTCACTTGCCAAAAGTGGAAAGGTTGGAGAGTGACCCGTGTATTTATAGGATGCTAAAAGAGGAAAGGGGTGAGCCGTTCGGATGGCACGTACCCGGATAGGCTATCCGCGCGGATTGGTCATCCGTGCGGATTGGCAATCCGTGCGGATTGGCAATCCGTGCGGATTGACCATCCGTGCGGATGTCGCCTGAATAGGTGCGTTCGGTGCGATGTTGCTTCGGTTTCGATTTGCGAGCGATTCGATAGGGTTTCCTAGTCAAATTACTTTCAGTCCCAACTACTTCGTATGGTTCGACTCGGAATTCGGGTTCGGGTTCGTTTACATTCGAGTTAGACTTCGAGTTTGATTGAGTTCGCTTGATTATCACAACATAACATAACATAAAATAAACATGCACAGGTAACACGTAAGGCACACACACACGTATAAACAACAAGTAAAATACACAGTTCGAGTTACGGTTCGATGTCGATTTGATTAGCATAGCTTGATTAACTTTATCGCATTGTTACTTCCTAACATTCACAGTCGCGAGTCGATTGAA
The DNA here is from genome assembly GCA_030545235.1 of Helianthus tuberosus. Lineage (NCBI taxonomy): Eukaryota > Viridiplantae > Streptophyta > Magnoliopsida > Asterales > Asteraceae > Helianthus > Helianthus tuberosus. Next base: position 117,147,022 of record CM060417.1, on the reverse strand, counting down.
ATACGGTTAACACGATTCGATTGTTGTAATGAACGACACTTACTCCACATAATATAAATAAAATAAAGATATTTCTACGAGTCAAGTCGCGCGAAATCGGTCGTTGACTTTGACCTTGACTTTGACTTTCACTCGTGAAAACACGGGGTGTTACATAATGTTTTATTATTTAGTACATAAATTTATTTACTCAACCCGTGTAATACATAGGGTTTTAACCTAGAGAAAAATGCGTGTTAGTTTTATAATAGAGAAAAATGCAACTTGACTGTTGTAACTTGTATGAAATGACTAACATCATCACCGATCATTATCATCATCACAATTCTCAAAAAATCTCCAAATCACTCTCTCAACTCCCAACACTCAACACCGATCTTCATCATCTTCATCCAGCTTCATCATCTTCATCCATCTTCATCTTGAAAACAGAGGTTTGGATCATCATCTTATCTATATATGTTTTTGATATTTGTGATGTTTTTGTAAAAAACAGAGGGTTGATTTGGGTATTTTGTTTTCAGTTTTTGATAATGATAATCTGAATGCCGCATGATGATAATGATGATAATCAGTTTTTTGTGAATGTTTTTTTTTTTTGAAAAAACAGAGGGTTGATTTGGGTATTTTGGTTTCAGTTTTTGATAATGATAATCTGAATGCCGCATGATGATGATGATAATCAGTTATTTGTGAATCAGTTTTTGATAATCAGTTCTTTGATAATCAGTTTTTTGATAATCAGTTCTTTGATAATCAGTTTTTGATAATCAGTTCTTTGATAATCTGAATGCTGCATGATGATGATAATCAATTATTTGTGAATGGGTTGATTTGGGTATTTTGCTTTCAGTTTTTCAGGTTTGTTTGTTCTGTTTTATTCTGTTTGTTTGTTTTGTTTTTGTTCTGCTTTGTTATGTTTGTTTGTTTCGTTTGTTGTGCTTTGAAAAAACAGAGGGTTGATTTATTTTGCTTTGTTCAGGTTTGTTTGTGATGTTTTTTGTGAAAATTTTATACAGAATGGTTGTGAATGTAAAGATACACAAAACACCAACTACGAAGACGAGAACACTTGACAACCTCCTAGAAGATAGTACGGTGCACATAAGGAAGTGATTGATCAAAACGATCAATTGCATATGAATGAATACAACCCCAGTGGCAGATATGTAATTACCGGGCTCTGGAATTTCAAGGAAAATCGAAGAGCTACACTGGCGTTATATTCATTCATATGAATGAATATAACCCAAGTGGCAGATATGTAATTAGCTACATTGGGGTTATATTCATTCATATCTGCTACATTCCGAAGTGCACCCGTCAGTAAAGATCCACAATTGCTTATGGTGGTATGACGTTTTGTCTCTGTATTGTATGTTACAGTCTTTTGTTATCGAGTCTGTAAGTTCCGTCAAGTCTACGAAGTTTGTATGACGTTTTGTCTCTGTATTGTATGTATTAAAACTTTACATTTAATATACAATTTAGACTTTAATAATTTGTTATAAAAAATATTAACAATGCCAATACAACTTTCATCAACAACTCTCCTTAAATATCAGGTTATGTGAATGATATGAGAGAACCAACTGGATCAACTTTTTCTGTAATAAGCAACTCTTCCGGAAGATGTCATCCTTTCATCAGTTACAATAGATAAATCAACATTCAATGAATGATTAATAGTTATAAGAAAACTCTATACAGCATACAGTTTGTAATATTTGTTAATGGGCTGCTCTCAATGTTATGATTTGACGATTCAAGTTGTGTGACCATTGAAGATACAAACAATGATAGATTGGTGAATTATACTTAGTGTTGTTAAAAAACTGTTTTGAAAACACTTTTGGCTTAAAACATTGGTTTCAAACACTGTTTTAAATCAACAGTAGTTTCAAACAGTGTTAACCCAAAAGTGGTTTCAAAACATATCATTAACAACACTATTTCAACCGAACAGTGGTTTCAAACACTGCTAACCTTAACCACTGATTCTATACAATATAAGTGACAAACTAAACTACTGCTTCTTCCTTCCATTGTTGCATGTGAAGCACTGATGTTTGACACTCAGTGGTTTCCTCAAAGTTGATCAGTCCTTGAGTGGGCAGTACTTTAATCAACAACAGTACTTAGATAGCATCAGTAGATTGAACCAGCAATGTTTAATCCTTAACAGTCTTCAGGGCTTCATCAGCAGTTTGAAGGACAACAACTGTTGTATACAGACAGTGGATAGAGGACATCAGATGTTATAAACACTTTCAAGGGGAAAGCCTGGTGTAAACTACTGCTTATGATGAATGATTAATAGTAATAAGAAAACTCTATACAGCATACAGTTACTGAATTTAGGCACAAGTTATCAAATCCACCTGAGAAGGTTTCCACGACAGCGCAAAAATATCATTAACAACACTATTTTAACCGAACAGTGGTTTCAAACACTGCTAACCTTAACCACTGATTCTATACAATATAAGTGACAAACTAAACTACTGCTTCTTCCTTCCATTGTTGCATGTCAAGCACTGATGTTTGACACTCAGTGGTTTCCTCAAAGTTGATAAGTCCTTAAGTGGGCAGTACTTTAATCAACAGCAGTACTTAGATAGCATCAGTAGATTGAACCGGCAGTGTTTAATCCTTAACAGTCTTCAGGGCTTCATCAGCAGTTTGAAGAACATCAACTGTTGTATAGAGACAGTAGATAGAGGACATCAGATGTTATAAACACTTTCAAGGGGAAAGCCTGGTGTAAACTACTGCTTATGATGAATCCACTGTTGTGAACCAGTTTTGGCTTTAATTATCTGTTCCTCTGATAGGGTTCAATCCCAACACTCTTTAGATTATTTTTCAGTACTGTAAAACTTATCAAACTTTGAAATTTCTTCATTCATTCAATATTAAACCATAGTATTACAAAATTATGATTTTGAAAAATAATAAAAATTAAAAATTAAACATTACAATTAACACTTCCTAGAATATCTCGTTCTCTCGCCTTCTTCCATGCAGTTTCATTTTTTGTTTTAATTTGCAGATCAGCTAGCATATCACAGGTCTTCTGATCCTGTTTCAGCAAATTTGTGATAAACTCTTCTGCTTTTTCTTTAAACTCTGTTGGAGTAGAACAGGCAACTTCCTCCAGCAGTACAATGTTACTCCAGGTTTGCTTATAATATTTATCACTAACCATAGCAACTTTTTTGTTGAGTTCTTCAGCGTTTCTCTGTTCTTGGAGTGACCATGTTGAAAATTCGATTTTAAGATCAGTAGTATCCGAACAGTGGTAGAAGATTTTCCTTGCCATTTAGGAAGAATGTGAGTGTTTTTGGACGGTTTGTTTTAGGATGAACGTTTTTTTTAAATTGAAGTGTTGATGTTTTCAAGTAAACTAATAATGATCCTTTATAGTGTTTAAAATGTTTGATAGGGTAAATGAAGAGACGTCTCCTAATTATGATAACCTTTTTTTTGCAGGTTTCAATTTTGTTCTTTGGTTTACTAGATATTTAATTTTACTTGTTTTCCCATGAAAACTCATTTTTCAAAGGTTTTGCATTAAAATGTTTGATAGGGTGACTGAACAGGCATCTCCCATATACACGTTTTTTACTGTTAAATCATTAAATGTACATGGTTTTTAAGTATAAATGTTTATTTAATGATTGCATTTAAATCTGACCTTTGGCCTGTTTACATATATTCTATATAATAGCATTGCTAATAAAAAGTTTTTTCATCAAAACAGATTCATTCAGTGAAACAGAAGAGCAACTATTATTATTTTGCCTTAGTTCTTATAAATATATTAAAATGGAGCCATATACTTCTGCAAAATCTGACGATTTCAAGCAACGTTTTATTAAACAAATCGAAGACCAAGTTTTGGCTGATAGGTATACTCTTCAAGAGTTGAAGAGGTGTTTTAACGGACTGGAAGTTGGTCTGCTGACAAGAGACCAGGTTTCGAGGGACTTAAGGGCAATGCCGACTACTTCCGTTCGTGACCTGTGTGTTGCGAGTAATATAGAATGTGGAGAAAGAGACCTGGAGTTCATGAGAAAGATCAATGAGATACATCGAGAGGTTCAGTACTCCATGGAGTTGAAGTTAAAGTTTTTTTATTCTTGTTATTAGAGTTAGACGTGTCTGATTAGTTTTCTTTTTTGTATGTAATTGCTACTTTCTTAATACTTCATATTTTAATCATATTAATTTGTCAGCAGTTTTTACATTCCACTGCTTCATTACAAGCAGGGCTTTGGTCTTTAGCAGCACTTGAGTTAGGGCAGTAGATTAAGTAGCAGCACCTTGTCTTCAGCAGTTGTTGTACACAAGCAGTACTTAATGGACAACAGTTGTAGTATACAAACAATGGATGTAAACATAGATGTTATAACCACTTTCAAGGGGAAAGTCTAATGCAAACAGCTGCTTATGATGAATCCACTGATGTGAACCAGTTTTGGCTCTTATTATCTGTTCATCTGATAGGGTTTAATCCCAACAAAAGAGGCGTGTACAAAAGAGGCGCATCAAATTCAGATTATAATATATCATTTAAATTTTGGTCTTTAGTTCTATATCTTTATAAAATAATAGTATTATAATAACCATAATGATAAAAGTTTTTGTCTATGTAAATATGTAAACTATCATGTGAACAAATATTTGATGAATTCACATTCGCACAAACTTTCATTAGAAGCAGTCTTATTTGGCCCAAACAAAACTTGTTCTTAGTTAAGTGTAACAAAAGGGTTTTCTTTAGTGGATGAGATCAAAATACATCTTACATTCTATAAAAAAACATCATTAACAACACTATTTCGATGGTTAATAAAAATATTATGATATTGAAAAATAAGATGGTGGTACCTCTTCTTCTAATTTGAAAACTTTAATATTGAAATGCTGATGCAATTGTTCTTTTGCATAATTAATATAAAACTGCTATATTAGCCATAACATAAGAGCAAATACGCCCCAAATAGAACAAAAACAACAAACAAACTACACAGAAGCCTATACAAAATCCAAGTTTTACAAAATTGTTCCAGCTATCTAAGGTGAGATTCGCAATTTTTCTCCTTTTAACCATCCACCGGTATGATTTCATTCTGCCTTTATACTTTCCAGGAGCATGGTTGTATCCGTATACTTTAGTTCAAAAACCCTCTCGTCTCGGTTCTTCCAATAAAGCTCTAAAAACATTTCCTAAATTCAGTCAATTTCACTACATACAAATAGAAAAAACGTAAATGGAAAGAACTACATTGATATGAAACCACCAAATCACAAAACCACTTTATTACCCTTCGCTTCCACACTTTCAACACATCCAAACACTTTCAACACACATCCAAACAGTGGTTTCAAGCACTGTTTTAACCCAAAAATGGTTTCAAACCTCCGTTTGAACCCAACAGTGGTTTCAACCACCTTTTGAACCCAACAGTGGTTTCAACCACCGTTTTAACCCAACAGTCGTTTCAACCACTTTTTTCTACATAAAACACTATTTAACCAAACAGTGGTTTGAAACATCTGTTTTATATTCTAACATCTGTTCGCAACAAACAGAGGTTTCAAACATAAAACAGACCTTTGCCAAATACATGTTTCACAACAAACTTAATTTATACTATCTATTACCTAAACCGCTTTTCTGAACCACAAGTGATGATTGCATAAGGATCCAACATTCCATTCAGATTAGCACCAATAAGATTCTTCGCTGCTAACAGTTCCATTGAGATTAGCATAAGGATCCAACATTCCATTCGATTCGATTACACCGAAACTCGTCCGATGAAACATGTGCCCACTTCTTCCATCCATCTCTACACAAAATTCAATCCGTAAACTAAATAATAAAAATGAAGATGTTATCATCCCATGAAATTAATTTGAACCAAGAATATGTGAGAGCAATAACCTTGTTGTGTAGATCCTTGCAGCAAAGTGAGCACATTCTTTTATTTGACCCATTAGAGATGAAAACAAAAAGGCAAATCAATCCATTTACATGTGCTACCTTTAAAAATATTATAATATATGGGTACTCATCTGAACAGCTTCTGAACGGAATACTTAGCACAAGTTACTGAATTTAGGCACAAGTTATCAAATCCACCTGAGAAGGTTTCCATGACAGCTCATATTACTGAATTTAGGCACAAGTTATCAAAAGTTTTGGTTCACATTAATAAACTTAATTAAAAATCACAATCCGTTCAATCAGTCGATTATTAGGCACAAATTATCACAAGTTCAAATCATAAACATAAAGCACAATCAGTTTAACAATTGTGAATACAATAAATAATTTTATTTCAACCCACAAACTTTTGCAAAACTCACCTACATCAACAACTGCTGCTGCTGAATCAACAACTGCTGCTGCTGAACCTCACAAATTCAATCTTCATATTCCTGAACCTCACAGATTCAATCATTTTGGTTTAACAATGGTGAATACAATAAATAATTTAATTTCAATAAGTCGATTATTAACTGAACCTCACAAATTCAATCTTCATATTCATGCATCAACAACTACTGCTCCTGAATTTGCCGTTGATTGGTCTGCAACACAACTGGAGCTAGAAACCCAACTCTCCCTTTCTTCTCTATTCATGGTGAAGTTGCAAAACATTTATATTGTCAGACTGTCAGGCTCAGATTAGGAGGTCGGTGACATTGTCGAGGGTTGCCAGGAAATGCTATCACTTTGCATTTCCTGACAACCTCGACAACGTCACCGACCCTTCCAAGTTTTCCACCAAAACACTCTCACTGGTTGCTTCTTCAACAAACTTACATACAGCTTCAAAAACTTGGATTTCTTACAGTTACATCGCTTGCAAGCCTCCGCCTCTCCAACATTTTCCGCTCTACGCCTATAAAATTCAACCAAAACGTTAATCACAATTACGCTTAGCATATTGAAACGTTATACACCGACACTATAATGGTTCAAGTAACTTGCCTTTTCTTTCTCGGGCTAGTTTGACTTTCACTTAAATCATCATTCACTACAAACCCAACCGCATTAGAAGCATCTTCTGCAACATTTAGAGCAGGCCCGACGTTGGGTGAATCCAATAACGTTGTCATCAATTCTAACTTCACCTTTATAAGCAAGAACATATCTTCCTTTATAATAACCAATAACTAATAACTTTTAAGTTGATCTATATATCTATATATAAAACTGAAACTCATACCTGAAACTCTTTCTTCTTGCCACCAGACCTTTCTCCAATAACGTTGTCATCAATTCTAACTTCACCTTTATAAGCAAGAACATATCTTCCTTTATAATAACTAATAACTAATAACTCTTAAGTTGATCTATATATATATATATATAAAACTGAAACTCATACCTGAAACTCTTTCTTCTTCTACCACAGATACATACTGATGACACGGAAATCCCCATTACCTAAATTAACAATCAACTTGTTACTCACAACCATAGTAATTAGTAATTTCAATAAAAAAACTCGTTCATCACCATTTGTAAGATCGGGGTATTCATATTTTTTAACTCTGTATAAGATTATACTGCACAAATATCAGCTCATAAAACTCTGCCAAACATAAATGCTTTTTAACCTAGTGAAATTAGCTCATAATACTCTGCCAAACATAAATGCTTTTTATCCCCTAGGTTATTAATGGTATATGTTTGTTTATGGGCTCATAATCTACACATTTGGAGAGTTGCAATTATACAAATACAATAATATTCAAATCGACGGTAAAGATGATGAATAAACAGTACATGAGGGTCAAGATTCGGTGTAATATTCAACTACCTGTGCCCTGATGACTCTGGATTCTGGCATTTCTACACGAACAACCCAATCCTTTGAGCTTCCATTGGAGATGCAGAGGAGTACGGCGGCGACGGAGGGTTGTGAAAGGAGGAGCAAAATGAAAGAGAATAGAGATGAAAAGGGTTTTATTGAAGAAGATTTGGATCCATGAGAGAGAGAGAGAGAGTTCATCAGAGAAATTAATTGAAAAAGATGATATCTTATATATCTGGAGCCGTTGCCAAGGGTAGGGTTTCGCACAAAGATATGATACGGTGGTTTGGTCTGGATTTGAGAGAGAGAGAAAGTGAGTTTTAGAGAGAGAGAGAGAGAGGAATGAAGAAGAAGAAGCAGCTGAATTTATTTGAGAGAGAGGCAAATATTATGTATGAATTTTGAAATTTGAAATGATCGATTTGAATTTTAAATTTGGAGCCAAGATTTTAAACATAGGCAGTGGTTTGATTGTTGAGGATACATTATAATTTAGATAGATTTATATATACATATATATTGAAAACGAATTTATGACATCAGCAGAGACAAGTGGCATACCTTAGGAGTTGACACATAGGCAGATTTACATCAGCCGATAATCTCTTATTAGAGCATCCACAATAAAACCCACTAAAAACATGTCCAGTCAGCTGCCACATCAGAAAAACACTCACCCTCCAAAAACATCAAAAACCCACCCAATAAGAAAACACAAAAACACATAAAAACACTGTTACATCACCACCTTTTTAATTTTTAACCACACATTTACACCACTTATTCTCTCTCTATATTATATATATTAAAAGTACATGTGTCCCATCATTTACTCATTTTTTCTAGTTCTTAGAGAAAAACACCACCCAAAAAATGGGTATAAAAAACATGTCCCACAATAAGAAAAACATAAACATATGCCACATAGACATATAAAAACATGAAAAAAATAGCTTATTGGAGATGCTCTTATAGATAGTATAGATAGATATTACCTTAGGTATATTTTTAGTATGTCTTTATCCAGGTAAGATCCACGTCACCATTATCCTTCTAATTTATTTTAACTACAATAAATAAATAATATAATCCCTTGAATTCATAAATTCTGTAACCATTTATAATCCAAAAATCAGAAGCCTCTTCTTCTGGTTTGTTCCCAATCTCCACCACCACAATTATCCCCTTTTTTTACATCTATACATACAAACACTCATCCTTCCAAATTTCTTCCATTCATCCCTAATTTTCTCAGGTAAACCAATTACTCACTTCAATCATGCCTATAGATACAGAAATGGCATCAAATTTCATCTGTATATACAGAAATGGCATCTGTATCGTGAATTCAGAGTGATATTATCCAATAAAAACTCTTAATCTCATCGAATTGCGATGAGATTAGTTCAATTATGAATATGATGTATGTACTGTTTGCGGTTAATATGTTTGGTATCTGATTGATGAAGTTAGGGTTTGTGTTTCGAGTTTGTTGATCTGAATTGGACATCTGTGAGTGTGTTTAGGATTTGAGAAATTTTTTTTTTGATATATTTTTTTTTTAGATGACTTTCAATATCAAAATAATAGATGCAAATTACAAATTATGGGTTGGTAGACGGGCAACAAGCTGCGCCGCCACCCCCTTTTGAATTGCAAATCCTACTCGGCTAAACACATAACTATGGCCTACAGACACTGTCGCATGCGCAAGTGCTGCCTTTTGAACCCGCTTCAAGAAACCGGACGCCGCAGGGCCAGACCACCAAAGGTATCGAACGCGAAAGGAAGGAAGGCATGTTGACTATCTATGCAGGCCTGCTCGTGCTTGGATATTTTCCCCGCCTCAGCCTTCCGCGTCGCTTGCCCTGAAACAAAACCACTGCCCCTGAAACCGGCAAGAGGCGACGCCCCCGTGAGATCAATGCAAGCATGCTTACCCCCGGACCATCCAAAAACCAGCACATCGGCTGGTCGAAGGGAAGACCTCCCCTCCTTCGGGTCCGTTAGGAAATTAACCGGAGCCTCTTTTTTAGCAGCGATACCAGCTCGCTTGAGAAATTAGGTAGGGTTTTAACTGTAGGTTTAGCACAGTGATGGTGACTGTGAACGGTAATGATCCGTTGGAGCCGTTTTTTAACTCGGTTGAGCTTGTGAAACATGTGTTTGGTCCAATAGAATCCGGTTTTAGGAAAGCTGCAAAGGAGTTTGAGCATAGCTGGCCTGGTAGAAAGAATGGGAGTAAAACCGGAGCAAATGGTAACCTTGAATTATTTGGTGTGGTTAGTGATGAGAGAAAAAGCTTAAGGTTGATAGTTCAAGAAAGAGTTAGATGTGCAGGATTGCGGTAAAGAGGATGGAAGTTGTGTTAACTGCATGCAGTTTGTGGTCACTTGGTCTTTGCTGGTTAGTAGTTTTGTTCAGGCGGTTCCGGTCCCGTTCAGAAACGGTAAAAAGAAGCTACAGAAAAAGACCAACAGAACCAAGCGTGATAAGTTTTCTAGAGATAGAAATGAATTTATGGCTAAAGGAGCATTCACAGAAAGTATTTCCGGTGATAGAAAGCGAACACATTTGGAAAGTGAGTTGGTTTCGGTGTCATGTGAGGAAACTTTGAAAACTAAAGATGAACATGGTTTGTCGGTTGAGCATTTTATCGGGTTTGTTCTTGATCAACTTGCTCAAAATCTACATAAGTTTGAGTTAGGTGCACAAGAAAGCGGAAGTGAGAAATGGGACGTACCGACGGTTCCTCCCTTGAAGGCTGTTGGTAGTATTTTGGAAAGTAAAAAATCCGATTTGAACGGCTTTTTGGGGAACTTGAAGTTTGCTAGAGTTGGAGGTGTACCATCGGGTATTGTCGACATAACATCTCCTGTTAAGGATGACAGTGATGATACCGTTAGGTCAAGTGTTACAGAAGAGAATGTTAGCAGTTTCCCGCAGAAGATGGCTAATGGTTTGCTAAGTATTCCGTTATCAAATGTTGAGCGTTTAAGATCCACTTTGTCTTCCGTTTCATTGACTGAGTTAATCGAGCTTGTACCGCAGTTAGGACGGGCATCTAAAGAACATCCTGATAAGAAGAAACTTTTTTCGGTCCAAGATTTCTTCAGATACACAGAGGCAGAAGGTACGTCTCTTTAGCTCATGATCATACTGTATACATGTATTGATATAACGAAAAATATACATTATACATGCAGGAAGGAGATTCTTTGAGGAGTTAGATAAAGACGGTGACGGACAAGTAACGCTAGAAGATCTCGAGGTTGCTATTAAAAAGAGAAAGCTTCCTAAAAGATACGCTCATGAAATGTTGCGTCGCACAAGACGGCACTTGTTTTCAAAATCATTCGGCTGGAAACAGTTTTTATCTTTAATGGAACAGAAAGAACCGACAATCCTTAGAGCTTACACTACCCTTTGTTTAACCAAATCCGGAACGCTGCAAAAAAGTGAAATCTTAGAATCGTTAAAGAACGCAGGTCTTCCTGCAAACGAAGATAATGCGGTTGCCATGATGCGGTTTCTCAGATCCGACACTGAAGAATCAATTTCGTATGGTCATTTCAGAAACTTTATGCTTCTTCTCCCATCCGACCAGCTTCAAGAAGACCCACGGTAAATATTGTGCTGACGGGCCCCTCGTACAAAAAATATTATTTCGTTAAACTTGTTTAACTGTTCGTTATAAATGCAGAAACTTATGGTTTCAAGCTGCCACTGTTGTGGCAGTGGCACCACCAGTGGAAGTGCCTACCGGAAGTGTATTAAAATCTGCGTTAGCAGGCGGGCTTGCTTGTGCGTTATCTACATCTGTAATGCACCCTATTGACACAATTAAGGTAAGTTATTATGTTTATCGAGTCATACTTGATCTGTTCCCCGATAAGTTGCCTGATCTAGCTTTTGAAAATTAAAATGGTTTATTCAATTTTCTTGTGTGTTATTGCACATCAGACTCGAGTACAAGCTTCAACGCTTAGTTTCCCGCAAATGATTGCAAAACTTCCAGAACTTGGATTTCGTGGAGTATACAGAGGCTCTGTTCCTGCAATTGTAGGACAATTTTCAAGGTTCGCATTCATTTCCTTAAGTGTAAAAATGCCATTTTTGTCCATGAGGTTTGGCCAGTTTTGCGACTTTCGTCCAAAGGTTTGTTTTTCCGAATCTGGATCCAAAAGGTTTGAAATCTTGCCATTTTCATCCGGTTCGTTAACTCCATCCATTTTTCTCCGTTAAGTCAGGGGTATTTCCGTCTTTTTTGTTAGCTTAACGGGCAATTTGGCCCTTTTCAGGAGTATTCGATCTTTTTACATAAAGTGAAAAAGACCGAATTGCCCTTTAAGTTAGCAAAAAATACGGAAATACCACTGACTTAACGGAGAAAAATGGATGGAGTTAATGGGCCGGATTAAAATGGTTTTAAACCTTTTGGATCCAGATGCGGAAAAACAAACCTTTGGATGAAAGTCGCAAAACTGGCTAAATCTCATGGATGAAAATGGCATTTTACTCTTTCCTTTTTTTATATACTTTTATTTTCTGGCATACAAATCATTTGATTAACATTTAATGTAGCCATGGATTACGGACCGGAATCTTTGAAGCAAGTAAGATCGTGTTGATAAACGTTGCTCCAACACTTCCAGACCTACAAGTAAACACTAATTTTATCATCAATTTTTTCTTATTTATGTGGTAATGATAATATAATATAATGCGTGTTTCTTTTTATTATCCAGGTACAATCTGTAGCATCATTTTGTAGCACAGTTTTAGGGACCGCAGTTAGAATTCCGTGTGAAGTATTGAAGCAAAGGTTACAGGCCGGCATATTTAACAACGTAGGGGAAGCAATCATCTGCACATGGCAACAAGATGGTCCCACTGGTTTCTTCCGTGGGACCGGTGCTACTTTATGTCGGGAAGTCTCGTTTTATGTTGCGGGCATGGGACTTTATGGAGAGTCTAAAAAGGTAATTTTCGGTTTGAGTAAAATGCCATTGTCGTCCCTGAGGTTTGGCCAGTTTTGCAACTTTCGTCCAAAGGTTTGTTTTTCCGCATTCGGATCCCAAAGGTTTAGAATCTTGCCATTTTCATCCGGCTCGTTAACTCCATCTATTTTTCTTCATTAAGTCAGTGGTATTTCCGTCTTTTTTGTTAACTTAAAGGGCAATTCGGTCTTTTTCACTTAAGTACTCACTTGTACATTATGATAAATGCTTGTACATAAAGTGAAAAAGACTGAATTGCCCTTTAAGTTAACAAAAAAGACTAAAATACCCCCGACTTGACGGAGAACAATGGATGGAGTTAACGAGCCGGATGAAAATGGCAAGATTTCAAACCTTTTGGATCCAGATGTGGAAAAACAAACCTTTGGACGAAAGTCGCAAAACTGGCCAAACCTCAGGGACGAAAGTGGCATTTTACTCTTTCGTTTTTTACATTTCAAGATATATGTTTACAAAGTTTAGCATCATTTGTATGAAGTTTTGAAATGAAAATTCAGGTTGTTCAGCAAGCTCTGGGACGGGAACTTGAACCATGGGAGACAATTGCGGTTGGAGCTATATCCGGTGGTCTGGCCGCAGTCACAACAACACCCTTTGACGTGATGAAAACTAGAATGATGACTGCACCTCCAGGGCGACCCGTGTCGATGTCGATGATTGCGTTATCTATTCTTCGTCATGAGGGCCCGCTTGGATTATTTAAGGGGGCTATACCTAGGTTCTTCTGGATCGCACCACTCGGTGCTATGAACTTTGCAGGCTATGAGCTCATGAAAAATGCGATGTCTAAAACCAAAGAGCAGCAAACTCTAGAACAGCAAGCGACCGAGCAGCTTTCGCAGAAGTAGTAAGATTTCGTTGTATTTGTACCGATGGCATGTGAACACTACGAGGAAGTTTTGAACGTTTTCCATGGTTAAGTAACGACACGTGCCACAAATTTTAATTGCTAGACATCTCCATGCTGTTTTGGACAGTCGGGTGGTCGATTATAGGATGTTAGGACTGCTACTTATTTCATGGAAATAGCGATTTTCTGTTTCAAATGTTTTTTTGTACTTATGATTCGTGTTATACCTATGTAGTTGTGAACACTTATGTCACTAAAAAGATCTCTTTAGCCACCATGATTACATTGATCGAGTAAACCACATAAATACATGCATGTGCTAAGTTACTCTTTAGTGCATGTTATGTGTTTCTTCGTCCGTGTGCATTTGAGGTCTCATGTACTCGTATTTGGCAAGTGTTTGGACTTCGTTTCCAAACGACGCCAAGGGGAACACCTTTTGAGCACATACTTGGAGGGCATTTGGTTCATCGAAATGCAATGGATTTTCGTTCATAGCTAGTTTGATTCGTGCCAAATGTTTTGAAGATCGCATCTACTCATTAATGCTTAAACGCTTGGGTTTACTAGCTTTTACTGCACCTCATCGAGGAGCCTCAATGATTAAGTAAAGTCGTGTAACAGAAGTGTTTGGACTTCCCACCTACCACTAGTCGAGTTGTGACCACTCCCCTAATGAGTTCATGGCATGACGAAACCAGTAATCCATATCGATAATGTAACTGAGGGAGCCGTGAGCAATTGGCAATCCAAAAGGTTCTTAAATGGATAGCTAAGCAATGGTGGTGGGAGAGAAGATAACATTACTACATTAGTGCCTACATTAGTATTTCTACTCGTTAAACAAGGTATAGTGGAATAGTAAATAACTACCCTCTACATGCATAACTAAGATAAATACTTAAAAGCATGAAAATAAACGTGGGTTGGTATGGTGGGTTTGCATGGAAGACGTGGGATATTGGTGACAATCTGTACGTATCATGACCCCTCCAGCCTCCCCTCCGACGTCCGACCCAATTCCGATCAGAGACCAAGTTACCAACTCCGGCGATTTCCGGCCCTACCAGGCTTGGTCTAAAACTCTCGAATATGAAAAAGCCTTGATTAGACATGTCCCTCTAGATGATGTTATGGCTAGATTTACAAAAAAGAATGAAAACCCGTAGAAAACAACTTTAGATATATTGTATTTTCAGAAGGTTTTGTATTGACGTTCGACGTACTATTGTTAATTTTATGAAATTCAGTTTGATTATCTTTTTTTACATGACCCGGGCCAATCTGACCCAAACTGACCTAAAACAAAAATATATTATATAGCAATAGACAAACGACTGCTAAAAAATTCCGCCCCCATGAAAATTTTTCTTAGATCTGCCTCTAAGTGTGGTAGCGAAGATGTTCGAGGACTCATAACTAAAATTAGATGTTGGATCAATTTGCTTGAAGATCGCAAAAGGGTAGAGAGCAATGATCTTTATCCCGAGTGTCAGGGTGACATTTAGCCGTAGAAAAATATGTCTGCTCCATTCATTCGGGTGTCAAAATTCAAAGGGGAAGACAAGACAGTCGCGCTCAAGTTGGTGCGTTGAAGTCAAATGTTCGATGGACGTGCATGTTTTGGTGGTGGGGAGATGTGACGAGCTAAATGTTTTGAAGACGCTAGGGTTTACTTGCTACTCCTACAACTCATCAAGGAGAGCCTCAATGATTAAGAAAGGTCATGCAATGGAAGTGCTTGCACGTCCCCCGTACCATTAGTCGAGTTCTGACAGACCATAATTAATCGATGACATGACGAAACTAGTAACTTGTATTAATAAACATGACTCTAAGGATAACCATGACAGTCAGGTGTCATCTTAACCCTAACATGTACGCTACACTTCTTTCTTATATAAATACGAAAGAGTTGAGTGAAATAAATAAAAATATTACGAATATTAATTGTTATTTATAATTTTTCATCTTTTATTTTTTATTTTTTTAATCAAAGATAGCTATTATAAGGCGTGTTATGGTTCACGTTCATTTAGAATATATGTTACGAATTTACATCGAGATAGTTGGTAAACGGGCATTCTTTTATTTATTTTTATGTTAACATCACCGACCATACTTTCTTCTAGATTTAAAACACAGAACAAGATCAATCGGTGTTTTAAAACATTGGTACATTGTTCCTAGTTAGTGTTTAACTGTTTTTAAACATTGGTACATTGTTCCTAGTTTGACTTTCATATTGTGGTCCAAGCTAGAATAGATGACATATAAAAATGCCTAATATTTTTATTGTAATATTAAATAATTACCATGCGTTGTACACGCCCTATCTTATTGTTAAATTTATATTCATAACTCTTTTAAATCATATATAGCTGGTTGCAATATTAGAAATTCTGACAGAATAACTTTATACGTTTACACATATATAGATGCTACAAGCCAATGAAGCCTAGCTCAATTGGTGAATATTGGGGGAGCTAGTGTGGAGGTAAGGTGGAGGTTGGGGGTTCGACTCCGGTCAGACGCGTATTTATCACCTTTGGAGAGGTTTACCCTTTGGGCTCGAACGGACATGTTGGGCCTGGCACCCAGCCCTTATTAGGCCTGGTAAATCGATACCGGTCAAAAAAAAATATATATATATATATATATATATATATAGATGCTACAAGAGTACAAGTGTCAGTCAAGGTCGACACGGTTGAAAATATAATATAGTTGACTACTATTTTTTTAGTCAGTAAAAGTTTCATCTGTCTAACTTTTAATAAGATCTTCGTTAAAAGTATTTTTTGTCTGCCTTCTAGAATCTGTAACGAAAAGAATACAAGAGCCAGCTAAGCTTCATACATCATTGTTTGAAATTTTAAGAGCAACTACACGATATTACTTCTTTAACAAAAGTAAAACAAAAAAGTAACAATAATGATGTTTACATATCTCATTAACATTAATAAAGTTGTAAATACACTAGACTATATAGGGTTATGGTTGAAATATCGTGTCATATATATGAGTTCCGGCGTTTGGGTACATGAATTCGTGTGTGTATCACTCATTCCTAACTATAATATATATATATATATATATATATATATATATATATATATATATATATATATATATATATATATAGGGAGAAGATCATGCGAGAACCACCTCTTATTGCGAGAACCGCGAGAACCAATGTGAACACAACAAAAAATGCCTAAAAATAGCTAAAAATCACACAAATTTTTTTTTTTTTGAATTTTTTTATATTTTTTATGTTAAAATCGCTACTTTTCGAAGCAAAAAAAAAAATAATTTAAAAAAAAAAATTATTTTTTTGGCTTCTAAAAGTAGCGATTTTAACATAAAAATATTAAAAAATTCAAAAAAAAATTTTAGATTTTTTTTTGTTTTTTTTAGATTTTTTTAGGTTTTTTGGGGGTTTAGTTTTTAGCATTTTAGCTTGGGGGGGGGGGGGGGGTTTAGGTTTTTGGGGGGTGGGGGAGGGGGGTTTAGGTTTTTTTGGAGGGGGGGTTAGGTTTTTTTTAGGTTTTAGTTTCTAGCATTTAGCTTGGGGGGGGTGGGGGTTAGGTTTTTTTAGCTATTTTAGGTTGTGTTCACATTGGTTCTCGCGGTTCTCACAATAAAGGTGGTTCTCGCATGAGCTCCTCCCTATATATATATAGGGGAAGGTTCATTGGGGAACACTAAAAAAGTGGGGAACAGCGGGGAACCGACTCAAACGAACTCCGATTGGACTCATTCCAGCGGCGTTGAAACTAGCTCGTCGAACCCTAACTAAGATCTCTTAACCCTAAACTCTAAATCCTAACTCATAAACTCTAAACCCTAAAGCTAAAAAATAAGGCTAAAACCTAAGCTAAACCGTAAAATCTAAACTATAAACCCTAAAAGCTAAACCCTAAAGGCTAAACCGTAAGCTAAACCCTAAAGATAAACCCTAAACCTTGAACCCTAAAGCTAAACCCTAAAAGCCAAACCCTAATCTATTTAGGGTTTAGGAGTTATGATTTAGGGTTTAGGGTTAAGAGATCTTAGTTAGGGTTCGACGAGCCGGTTCCAACGCCGCTGGAATGAGTTCAATCGGAGTTCGTTTGAGTCGGTTCCCCACTGTTCCCCACTTTTTTAGTGTTCCCCAATGAACCTCACACTATATATATATATATATATAACTCATTCCTAACTATAATATGTTTATTATACGTTAAGCCATATTAATAAGTATGTATAACTAATGTCACTGATCGATACTATAACTCGACTCATGGTTGTAAAATCACGACTAGGCGTCGATTAAACAAAATTAATCACGATTATCAAAATTAATCCAAATTAATCCCCGATTAATCGTTAGTCCCCACCCCATCGCCCAACTAGCGACTAGCGCAGGGGCGGATGTACATTGTAGTAAGGGGTGGCGTCCGCTACGGCTTGGCGCTCCGGCGGTAGTGTAAAATTAGTGTAAATTTTGGAAAAATTTGACGTTTTTTCAATTTCGTTACCGCTTATTTATAAAACGTTACCGTTTGGCGCGAATCCTAGATCCGCCACTGGACTAGCGATTACTTCAACACTGACTCGACTATATAAAAGTATAAAGGAAATCAATATAAGATTAAAATTAGATTCCATCTAACCTTTTTATTTCACGATTAAAAACTCTATTTCAGCTCGTTTTTTTACTCAAATCTAATATATTGAGTTAAAAATCGTTGAAACCCGTTTAACTCATTATATTAACTAATGACTAGTTAAATAAATTTTAATGTCAACAATTAGTTACATTATCAACGTAGGATATCAGGGTAATGAAAACTTTATTTTTTTTTAATTGTCACTATTGATTGATAATAATTGTTATTATTATACATATGTTTAATTCTAATTGTAATGTAATCGATGGGCAACAACTACTACGATCATCTATTCAACTTTTCATACCAGTTAACTAGTTTAGTGATGACTAATTAGTGGCTGTCTCGGCTCACTATCAACCCAAAGAACCCATGAGACGAGAGTCAAGCGCAATGGGTGCATTAATCATATTATCAATCCATTTAAATATCAAATATTTACGTACCATATTTGTTGTATATATTTAATAACAGGTATATTTATATAACAATCTCACAATCAAATATATTATATGATGCATTGTGTTTTAACAGGGCCGGCCCTGATAATTCGAGTACCATGTTCGAGCTCGAAAAATTGTGCCCTTAGGCTTTAACGAAATTGGGTATTTGGCTCACTAAAGGTCTAAACCTAATGCCAAAGGGGTTAATAACTAACCTAAACCATAAGAATGGTTTTGTAAGGGGGCCTATGTTGGTGTTTGTATGGATGTACCCGATTAAAAAAAATATTTTACATATACATATCGAGTTTTTTTCATAAAAAACGTGTCCCTCGAAATATCGGGCCCTGGTCGGTGGTCCTCCGCCTCCCCGCCCACCCCAGGGTCGGCCTGTTGATCAGTTCTGTTTTAGGCATAATGGAAAACATGAAAACATACCTTTGATTGCATCAGCATAGGCCAGCAGAGAATCCAGATGGAGACGCAGCAACAATGTTTGACATGATTGTCAGCTTGATCTGGTTCCTCCTTAGGGTGCAATCTAATGATGGTGATAAGAGAAACCGAATAAGGGAGTTCGGCTAGGAGAGAGGGGGCGAATTCATAAGTGATGTTATTGTGATTAGAGTCTAACTCTTTAACCCTCTAATTATCTCCTTATATATGCACCCAAGAGGAAACCCTAATTAGTTAATAATGGTAATAAGGCCCATCAACAATTACCAACTAATTATTTAATAGGATTGTTATATATTTTGATCTATTATTATATAAATGATTATAATGGCCATATATAAATAAATATATTATTTATTTATTCTTACATTCTCCCACTTGGCCGAGTAATCATTTATTATGAGCATTAGATAAGCCTGATCAGGAGTTAACACTCATTTTAGCCTTAAACAAGTACTATAGCAGAGAAATACAGCCGTTGAATCATTATGCGACTCAGGACCCCCATTAATCATACTATAGCCTTAATTTAAAACCTAATCGTCATGATCAAAATATGCATAAGCCCTTTGTTTGATTTGTAACTTTATTTGTCTATATGCCATTATGTCGACTTGACATATTCGTAGAGACATACAAAATCAAACTGACGAGGAAAATTAACTAATACTTAGTCATTCATAGTACGATATGCAATTGCGCACGACCATTAATTAATACCCGTCTATGAGCTCTCTTAATAAGACTTATGGGTAATAGCCCTTCAGTTATAGGATCCTTAAGCATATCATGAATGTATTCGATACAAAACTTAGTTTCCTCAATTCGTTCATAAACGAATAATTAATTGCGTATCGAAATTTGATGCAGCACCTCTTGAACTGTTACTGTTCAAGGAGTCATGGTAGCTGACTTTATCACACTAAGTCTTCAAAACATTAATTATATGGAGTTAATAAACTTATGAGTCCACTGATATATTTCCAACAACATTTAGTGACTATATTATGTCGTTATAACTTAGGTTGTTATTATCAGTTTATTATGACTCCTCCATGAGATAGGTTTTTGTCTGCTGACATAAAGATATACCCAAAATTACATTCTTGCATCTTTGAATATCTCAAAGTTATAGTAATAAACCGGTTTTAATTCTCACTTCTTCTTTAAATTTTAGTCTCTCGTTTCTTTTAAAGATATTGTAATACTCCATTAGATGCTTCACGTTAATCTAGACATATCTAGTGTGTTGCAATGTGAGTAATATCTAAACGAGTATAGACTTGAACTTACATAAGGCTTCTAATTAATGAAGCGTAAGGAAATAATCTCATTTATCCTATTATCCTCTAAAGGAAGAGCAGTATAGTTTGTTACATATGTAAGGACCCATTTAATGTTAAACTTATGGAACGGAACTAATGTCCCATTGGATCTATCTCGGCTTGTTATGATATCTATTACGTAAGAGATATCTCTGAGATCTATTATATCAAAGTTTGTGTTAACAATGCTTTGACTTATGTAACATATACTTGTCAAAAGAATATCATCTATATAGACAAGTTTAATTTAGTTGCTCCCACTCATTTTGAGGTAGGTACATTAATCCACTTGGTTGTTGATGAAAATAATTACGTTAAGATTTCATCACATTATGATGTTTGCATTAACCCATACATGGATTTTATTGGCTTACAAATAAAGTGTTCTTTAACCTTCAGTTTAGAACTTTCAGGTTGTCTTATGAACATGTAAATGTGTCAGCTAGTTTGTTAGGGAAAATTCTTTTAATGTTCATCTAATGTAGCTTTAAACTATTATAAGCTACTAGAACAGTGATGATCCTCAAAGAAATCTTTTGTTAGATATGTAATAAAGATTCTTTAATAATTTATCTCTTCCTGAGTACAACCTTTGACAATCAATCATGCTCCTTAGTGTCTTAACGCTTATATTAGGATTTGGTTTAGTTATGAACACTCTTAGGTAATTCAATCAAATCCCAAACGTTATACGAACACATAAAATCAGTTTTACTAGAAAACAGTTTTATTCCATTCAGAAGATTGATTGACGCTAATGGCTTAATTAGAAGAGATAGGATCAGTAAACTTTTCCAAAATCCATTTCAACTTCAGTTAGGGAGGTTATGTAATCATCAAAGTTAGTAGGCTTTTAAACCTAGATGACCCCCTGAGTTGATTATTGGGTTTCAAAAGTTTCAGTTTTATGGATTAGCTCTTGGTTAGGTTGCTATCATTTTCATTCTAAGTTTGTAAGAGTTGGTGCAGTATGGTGTACAAGAGGTGTAATCGGAGTTAAATTCGGAGTGAAATTTAATGACACTCTTCCCCCCGCCTCATGTATTCCTTGCAAGTCATGATAAGGACTTTGACTGCTCCCGCTGACCTTAGAAATGTTTAGAAACTCAGCATGCTTAGGGTCAATGTTTAACGACCAACAAATTCTAATAGAGAAACAAGTTAATGACGTTAGTCGTTGTGATTTCTCTTGTTGAGGATTATGTTAGTTTAGGTAAGAAATCTATGTGTGCCCACAATTAAGCAACAATGAAACTTTTGTAAGAGTAGCATTAGATTTTTAGGAGACAAGTTATGATAGAACAGTGTCAAGATGGAGCAGTGTCTTGTACAAGAGGTGTAAATTTAGGTAATGTAAAATTTTCACTCCTCCACCTCTTGCAACTATTGCAAGTTATTATTAAGACACGTAATGCTCCCACTGATCTTTAATATCTCTAGAATGCTACAAGAGAAGTTTCAATGAGCTATGTGACGTGGGAACCTATCATATATACGTTAGACTTTATTTGATTTCTTTAATGTCTAGATATCATAGGAAACTTAGAGACATATTTAATAGAAATCTTATTAAGTATATATGAATAGATTTCTTCTAAGACTTTGGGCCATATGCGACAAAATTTAGATACTAGTTGATAGTCTTTTAAATGATAAGTGAATTATGTCTGAATATTCCATTTGGAATAAGTTCCACGAATGTCAATGAATGACTTATGATGGACCCATACTTATTCCTTAAGCCAAGTAATATTTAGGGCTATAACGTCATGATTTAAAATCACTTAGAATGAGATTAGATAAAAAATCATCCTCATTAACCATGTCATGATTTCTCATGAATTTTGGTTATAATGGATGAAATTTATAAGTCTCATTTTCCTTTTGTCAAATTCTCATTTGCATGATGACAAAAGTTGTGAAAGTGTAAGGTATCATCTAGTTCCATCTTAGTAATGTTTCAATCCAGATATTTAGAACAAATAAAATGAGAGTTTAAGGTAAGTGTGACTTTATGTTGACTATGCAAACCTCACAACATTCATAACATTGTTTAATTATGATATTATATTCTGATTAATCGTCAGAATATGTCACGGCCCCCGACCCGGTTTGACCCGTTTCAGGAGCCGCGGGACAGAAAATCCCGTGGTATTTATTTAACAGCGGAAGTTTTCTTCAGGATCTTTTTAAAACTGCGATTTCCCGATTTATTTTATTTCACAACTCGGGATAAAACCCCTGTAATTTACATTCATATGATTTCACAGAGAAATCTTTATTGTACAAAACATGTTTCTTTATTTTATACTGAGCCACTTCATTAAGCTGTTAGTGCTTCACGGCACTTTTCCTGGATCACAACAGATCACCTAAAACATGTTTGAAAAAGGTTTTGTCAATGGGAAATACTGAGTGAATCATTCTTTTTACTAAAAGACACGTTGGTTATAATTTACAGTATTAAGAGCGATTACAATGTTTCTGATATCAAACCAACTACCCACAGTAATTGTCACTCGACCCATTGGCCCATTCGTCCAATGGTGTCTGTGACTATGGTCATATCACCCCTTGGCTAACTCGTTGTCCAGTGGTGAAGATTATCAAGTAATGTATACAAAACCCCACATACTGGCTGTAATATGGTGATTACAAAGACTTAATCCCTGTAATTATAACTTTGAAAATAAACATGATTTTGAAAGTAATTTGATAAAAAGAGAATGACTCACATTGCAGATTTAATTTTGAGCAGAGCCTAGCCTACTGATTAGCCTTTTAAGCTAAATTAATAACAGGCACACAATTCGGTTGGTAACTTAATACAGCATTTACGATAACTCACGAGATTAAACCTTCACATCGAATGACAAAGTGCGATACTTAAACATCCATCGAATTAACGACGAATGACAAAGCATAAACCCTAATGTGGGCAGCACTTAAACATCCATTGGATAGTTTAATCGATCGGACATTGAATCGTATCAGCGATCGAGTTATTACCCTGTATTGCGGCGACGATTTGTGAACCGTGTGTGTTTTGATAGTAATTCTACTATATCTCAGCGTATAGTTTGAGTTTTAACGTCGTTTCAGTGCCCAAAATCAAGTCCCAAAGCCCTCTATATATAGCCAGATTTTGACCCCCCTCGCGTGACGCGAGGGGTCCTGCCCGGGGCTTCGCGTGGCGCGAGGGGTCACCTATTTTCTATAGGTAGCCACGTCCCTAACTAGGCTTGCTGAATTGACAGTTTCATAAAATTCATTTTCGACAGCAAGTTATTTAAATAATCGTAACTAGGGTTTTACCCCCCCCCCCCCCTGAGTTTTAGGGGCCCTGATCCTGATTCTGAAAATTCTGAAAATTTTAGGGTTTGTGCAGAATCACTTGGGTGTCTCAATTAGGGTTTCCTATTGGATAAAATTAAAATAAATAGGACTTTTGATGAGAGTTGTTACATTCTCCCCACCTTAATAAAATCTCGTCCTCGAGATTTACTGGAACAAGTAGGGGTATTTTCGCTTCATTTCTGATTCCAGCTCCCAAGTGTATTCAGATCCTCTCTTTGAATCCCACTTGACTTTAACTAACACTAGTCGTTTGTGCTTGAGAAGTTTTACTTTTCTGTCTTCTATTTGAAGAGTTTTCTCAACAAATTTTAACTTTTCGTTTACCTCTATATCTTGGAGAGGTACTACCAAAGATTCGTCTGACGGACATTTCATGAGGTTGGATACATGAAATTGTAACACCTCGTAAAATCACGTTCAATGAAGTATTGACACGTGTAATAAACCCTAATGAAGTCAAACGTTGAATTTAAGGGACTAATTTTTTTGAAAAATCGAAAACTTTGATTATGAAAGAACTGGAAGTATTATCATACCTAAAATAAGTTTCTAAATAACCTTTTACGGTTTTATATTCACAAATGAGCCACTTGTTAATCAAGTGTAGCCGTTTATGTAATTAATTGAAAGTTTGCGCAGAAAAGGGTTAAAAGCGTCAACATGTTAATTCTTACCTCTGAGTGACCTTTTAACAAACCGAGAGCCTCATGATATTTGATTATACTCTCAGGAATGCCAATCATTGGCCATCCCAGGCTTTTATGCCCAAAAGTGAAGTTACGCGCAACTTTGCAATTATAAGGGACTAAAAGTGTCAATATGTTTAATTATACCTCTGAATGACCTTTTATCAAGCCCGAAGCATTATGATGTTTAATAATACTTTCAAGAATTCCTAATATGGATTTGATGAGGCTTCAATGATATTAAATGATGAATTACGCAAGTTTGCGCTTCAGAGGGACCTAAAGCGTCAAACTGCTAAAGTATACCGAATCGTATGTTATCGGACCTTCCAGAATATGACCATGAGTTATTCATACCCTAATTATCCTTTTTATAGCTTAGATATAGGCTTAAAGGTGTTTGGGGCGCAAAAATAAACTTCTAAGTCATACAGGGACTAAAAGTGTCAAAAAGCGCACAAGTTTGCGCTTACGCGCATATCTTACATTCTGAATATCCCCGGACACCCAAAAATTTATGTAAGCACTAGAATATTTTATTTTAGTGTTTGGCTTAATAAAATTCCATTCGTTGCGTCGTTTGGATCGTTTTTCGCGTCCGTCCGTGTTTCGTCTTAATTAGCCGAACAACGGGACCGTACGACCAAACGAACCGGCATCCGGCATATTTTTGAGCATGTTTCATGTTCCCTATGCTGAGGCATCATTGTAGAGCCTTAAGAATGGTTTAACGGGCCTTAGAGGTGTCGGAAATGGCATGTGGAGGTGCAGGGGCTAAAACTGTCAACATTTGAAACTTTGTTTGGCTGACCAGAACCTTACGGACCTCAACACTATTAACCTTACGGTCCGTAAGCTAGTTCCCAGATGCAGAAACTCGTTTAAAATGGCTGTTCAGCCTTGCAAACGACTTATCTTGCCCCTTAACTTCACCAAAGGCCGCCTAAACTGAATTTTAGACTTTAGGGACACTTGTTACTGATCCATGACCATTGGTAGCATGGTTTGTCAACAATCTATGAGCTCAAATTCACTCTAAAAGGGCCTTGAGTTGCAACCATTTCTTCACACCTTCATTCTGCAATTGAGGAGCTTCCTGGAGCTTAAGAGCAGACCCAAGTCCTTCCTAATCAAGCTTAGGACTTCAGTAAGTTTGCTCATCCTTTCTTAGTTAAGTTTTTACTTAGTTTAAGCTTAAAAGTCAAACCGTCGTAATTAACGGTTGACTTAACGATTAGTCACTAATGGTCCAGTGATTTGTCGAATTGAAAGTAGTTATAAGTTGGTAATTATGTGGATAATAAACCCTTAAAAGGGTTCCCCCTGATTCCCACTCTAACTAGGTCAAATGTCGGGTCAAACTTGTTATTAAAAAGTCAACAGGATACTTAAATTCTAATTTATGCATAATTAGCAATGTAGAACATATACAACCTGTTTGATCATTAATATAACTTGGTAATTAGTGTAAGAACATGTCTAAACATGTTCCACCCGACAATTTCCTGTTTAGACCCGGTTCGGAACCGAAAGTCGCAAAGCTTTGACTTTTGCTTTGACTTCAGTTCTGACCCGTTATGGTATATTTTAGAAATACCTTAGAGCTTCATTTGGACCAGGTTACATGCTTGTATAACCCTCTGTGATTATACACCATGGTTCATTAGTTAACCAATTAATACGCATGATTCCGTTAATTGCTCATATGTTGACCATTATGCCCTTATTACCATAAAACGTGATTTTGGAAATGTAAAAGAGTAGAAACCTTAGTCACTGATATATAAACCTGTATACAAATTTTGACATCAGTTTGAGGTGTAGTTTGAGAGTTATGCTCAATAGCGTAATTAAGAAGCTTTATGTTAATTAAACGGCGTAATTAGCGTATAGCCTAGTTAAGCCTACTTTTTGATATCAAACTCTTTACCCACTGATGTAATATATTATTTTGGGATTTTTAAAGATTTTTATTAAATTTTAGGCTGAGCATAACTTGTAGTCGTAAGCTTAATCCGGTAATGGTCGGTTTTGCCCTTACGGGCTATAAAATGAGTTTTACATATCTAATTGACTCCAAACCTTTTTCTACTGACTACATATGATAAATAAATTATTTTAAACCTCCTGGAATAATAAAAATATCAAATTTCTATATAGAACCCGGAAACGGCTTCTAATCGCCTAATTAAGCGTTTTTAACGCCTAGTATGTACTAGAACTATTTTAAACATACAAAGGGTGATACCTACTGATATTGGAGGTAAATTATAATATTTTAACAGTAAGCAAAGGTTGTTAAACTCAGACTTCGGTTTTGAGCTTTTCGGCTTATGTGAAATTACCAAAATGCCCCTACGGTGCATAGTTTGGTTATAATTGATAAATTTCACATATATAATTTACCCTACTGTTATAACTTAGTAAAATAAGTATTTTTTCTGATTACATCAGACCTGTAACTCAGGTAAATACTGAAACTCTTTTATAACCCATTAAATGACCAAACTACCCCTACGGGGCATAGTTTGTGTTTAAATTCGTTTCGGGCATAATAAAAGACATCTTACTGATGTCACAACATATATGAAGCATATTAACTTAGGAAACCTGTAAATGGCTCATATGTATACCCGTTACGCTTATTACGCGTTCGGTTCGGTTTATGTAACTAGTTTACATAAATTAGCCTAAACGGATCAAACCTTATCGGTTTTATCTCAAAATCCAGAGTGTGTATGAAATACCCATATTAAGCAAGTCTCCGAACTTGTCGGGTCTAAATCACATTCTATCCGATCTTCGCTTAATCATGCGTTTGAACCGTATCTTTCGGTAAGACTAACCGGTCTAAGCTTAGTCTTAATTAAAGACCCGTTAGCATTCTAATTGGTTATCCATACCATCATTCCAGACTAGAGACTTCCGGTAAATTGTACCTACGCTTACTTAAGTGAATACGGCTGAGTTATTGTAATTCTTGCTATTTAAGACAGGAGCTAGCTCAGGTAAATACTCTTAACTTATTTTCCCTATTACGGGCTTGGGATACGGTAATATAAATACCGCATGATCAGGTATGGGATTCAAAGACCAATAAGTCAGGAAATCCAAATAACCTGTTTTAATTCGTATTGCTTGACTGAAACATTGGGGATTAATGTGACCGTGTCCTGGATATCCTTGACTCATTAAATTGCAATGGCCACGACTTAAGCACGGGGTGTAGGCATACACCTAACAGATGCTATATGCTAATTAATTATACCCAATAAGGGAATAGTGGTGTGTCGGTTAATCATGAACCGGCATAGATCCGGGCCCCGTATGTAGAGCAAGTTATGTAAAACTGATAACATGAGATATAGTTTGTCCCAAAGTATGAAAGATTAATTTTGCCTCTGTGCATTTTAATCAAGTATAAAAGATTAATTTTGCCTTGTGCATTTTAATCAAAGTGTCAAAATATTTTGTGCCTGGTGCATCTAAATCAACTTTCTTAAACTCTTTTCAAAATGAGTCGGTTGAGTGTATTTACCAGTGAAAACTGACGTATTTTCAAAAGTCTAAGTGACAGGTACAAGTACGTAATAGGCTGGAAGCTGCTCGGGACGTTAATAAGGAATCTTGCAAGTTCTAGGCGTCTAAAGTCTGTTGAACAATGTTTATATATTTTTAAGATCCGCCTGTGGATCCTTTACTTTCCGTTGTAATACTTGATATTACTTTATATTCGGATTGTAATATATTTATCTTTTGTTTCCGCTGTGCATTTATATATTGTGTTGTTTGACTATGATGATATCAACTACGTCACGATACTCCCCACCGGGCCCACCGGTGACACGTGAAAATCGGGGTGTGACAGAAATACATCATGTACTCCAGCTAACTCTTCTGGTAGTTGTAAACGATAAGCAACTGGTCCTATACGTTGGATCACTGGAAATGGTCCTACGTATCTTGGACTTAGCTTTCCTTTCTTACCAAATCTAACCACTCATTTCCAAGGAGAAACTTTCAACATTACTCTGTCTCCAACTTGGAATTCTAATGGCTTGCATCTATTGTCTGCATAACTCTTCTGGCGATCTCGAGCAGTCTTCAGCCTTTCCTTGATTTGAGTAATCTTGTCGGTCGTTTCTTGCACTATTTCAGGACTTGACAATTGACTATCTCCTATTTCTGCCCAACAAACTGGAGTTCTGCACTTTCTTCCATACAGTGCTTCAAATGGGGCAGTTTCAATACTTGAATGATAACTATTGTTATAGGAGAATTCAATTAAGGGTAAATGGTCGTCCCAATTTCCACCAAAATCTATCACACATGCCCTGAGCAAGTCTTCTAGAGTCTGGATCGTCCTTTCACTTTGTCCGTCTGTTTGAGGATGATATGCAGTGCTTAAATTTAGTCGAGTTCCCATAGCTTCTTGGAAACTTTTCCAGAAATGAGAAGTGAAACGACTATCTCTATCTGATATAATGGAGAGTGGAACTCCATGTAGAGATACGACTTCATCTACATATAACTTTGCCAATCTTTCCATGCTAAAGGTTTCTTTCATTGATAGAAAGTGAGCAGATTTGGTTAATCGATCCACAATTACCCAAATCGCGTCATTACCTTTTCTGGTTTTGGGTAACTTAGTAACAAAATCAATTGT
Organism: Helianthus tuberosus; assembly: GCA_030545235.1. Lineage (NCBI taxonomy): Eukaryota > Viridiplantae > Streptophyta > Magnoliopsida > Asterales > Asteraceae > Helianthus > Helianthus tuberosus. The sequence goes on along the minus strand of CM060417.1, from coordinate 117,117,728 downwards.
TATGAGTTCCCATTTCCATATTGGCATTTCTAATTGTTGGAGTAGACCTGAAGGTTTCTGATGTTCTGCCTTAACTTGTGAACAAGTAAGACACTTAGAAACATATCTAGCTATATCCTTCTTCATGCCTATCCACCAGAAATTATTTCTTAAATCTTGGTACATTTTATTGTTTCCAGGATGTATGGTATACCTAGATTTATGAGCCTCCTCTAAAATCTTATTTCTTAATTCTCCCTGCTTTGGCACCCAAACCCTTTTCTTATGGAATCTCCAAATTCCATCATCTCCCTGTTCTAATTCTTTTATTCGTCCTTTCATTCCTTCAGCAACATCCTCTATTGCTGTTTCTTGAAAATGCTTCAGTTGTTCCATTAAATCTAACTGTAGATTTAATCTGAGAGCACAAACCCGTCGTTGTTTCTCATGGTACTTACGACTTAAGGCATCTGCAACTACATTTTCCTTTCCTTCGTGATATTGAATATCACAATCGTAATCACTTAAGATTTCCATCCATCTCCTTTGCCTCATGTTTAATTCTTTTTGCCCAAAAATATATTTTAAACTTTTGTGGTCTGTATAGACAGTAAATTTACTTCCGTAAAGATAATGTCTCCAAATCTTAAGGGCAAAAATTACAGCTCCTAATTCTAAATCATGAGTCGTATAATTTTCCTCGTGCTTTTTCAACTGTTTTGAGGCATACGCAATTACCTTCTTGCGTTGCATTAGCACACATCCAAATCCTAGTTTTGAAGCATCACAATATACTTCAAAATCTTCAATTCCTTCTGGTAAGGCTAAGATTGGGGCATTGGTTAATTTCTGTTTCAAGATTCTAAAGGCTTCTTCTTGTTTAGGTCCCCATTCAAACTTAACCGCTTTACAGGTTAGCTTAGTTAATGGTACAGCTATTTTGGAAAAATCCTTAATAAAACGTCTATAATATCCAGCTAAACCTATAAAACTTCTAATTTCCATTGCAGATTGTGGAACCTTCCATTTGGTAATCGCCTCTATCTTAGCAGGATCTACATGAATACCTTCATGGTTTACCATATGTCCTAAGAATTGCACTTCTTGTAGCCAAAATTCACATTTCGAGAATTTGGCGTAAAGCTTTTCTTTTCTTAACAAAGTTAAGAGAGCATGCAAATGCTGACAATGCTCATCATGACTTTTGGAATAAATAAGTATATCGTCTATGAAAACAATTACAAATTTATCCAAATACGGTTTACAGATCCTATTCATCATGTCCATGAATGCTGCAGGTGCATTCGTTAATCCGAAGGGCATGGCCGTAAACTCGTAATGACCATACCTAGTTCTGAAAGCAGTCTTAGGTATATCTTCCTCTTGCACCTTTAATTGATGATATCCGGAGCGTAAGTCAATCTTAGAAAAATATCTAGCTCCTTGAAGTTGATCGAAAAGATCATCAATCCTAGGTAATGGGTATCGATTCCTAATTGTAACCTTATTCAATTCTCTATAATCAATACACATTCTCATTGAACCATCCTTCTTCTTAACAAACAACAATGGTGCTCCCCAAGGGGATGAACTAGGTTGTATGAAACCTTTACTTAGTAATTCATCTAATTGCTTTTTCAATTCTAACATTTCTGTGGGTGCTAACCGATAAGGTGCTTTGGCTATCGGTATAGTTCCTGGAATTAAATGAATTCTAAATTCTACTTCCCTATCTGGTGGTAACCCTGGTAACTCTTCTGGGAATACCTCTGGGTATTCTGAGACTACAGGAATCTCCTTAAGTTCTTTACCCTTAGTATTAATGATTACTGAAATTATATATACTATTCCTTGCTTTCGTTCATAACTAGCAACTTTCATTACTGATATGAACTTCATGGGTTTACGTGGTTTATCTCCTGTAATCATAATGACTTCTCCGGTAGGTGTTTGAATTTCTATGGAATTCTTATCACAAAGAATTCGAGCATGGTTGGCTACTAACCAATCCATTCCTAACACAACATCGAATTCAGCTAATTTCATAGGCAATAAGGTTGCAGAAAATTTATGACTTATAAGTTCTATTTCTACATTTTGCAAAACTTTATCTATTTTAACTGAATTCCCATCAACCGTTTCGACTGTAAAATTTTGCCTAATGTTGGTTAAAGGTATATTAAGAGCTTGGCAGAATGAAGTATTGATAAAACTTTGGTTTGCACCAGAGTCAAATAATACTTTTGCATACACGTTGTGAACTAGGAACGTACCAGCTATCACATCTGGAATGAGTTCTGCTTCTTGAGTAGTTAATTGGAAAGCACGAACATTCTTTTTAGTAGTTCCTTCTGCAGCTTTGGCTTTGTTGTTATCAACTGGTTTAACTAGTTTCGGGCAATCTGGCCTGAAATGTCCAGTTTCTCCACAATTATAACAAATTGTGGATTTCTTCCTGCACTTTTCTTCCCGATGTCCTACCATTTTACAAAAATTGCAGGTTACACCACATCTTCCAAAATGTTTCCTTTTGCAATTCCTGCAGAAAGGCGGAGTTGAGGATTGCCCTGTTCCTCTTCTCCTGAAACTGCTGTTATTACCCGTACGAAATCCTTGGGTAATTTTCTGAGCCAGTTCCTTCTTCCTGTTTTCATCTCGAGTGCGTACCAGTTCATCAGTTAGGGTATTGGCTAATTCCACTGCATCATCAATAGTGCGAGGTCTTGCAGCTTTAACGATGTTACGGATTTCACTAATCAGTCCCCAAATATAACGAGAAATGAGTACCGGTTTTGGCGAAGCCAGTGTTGGTACCACTCTAGCATATTCAAAGAATGTCGAAGTATAACCACGACAATCTACACCCGTCATACGATGGTTTAAGAATTTATTCGCCATTTGATCTTTTTCATATTCGGGACAGAATTTTCTTTCTACAAGACTCTTAAATTCTTCCCAAATCATAGCATAAGCCCTATTTCTTCCTTTAGCTTGTAACACCGTGTTCCACCATTCTAGCGCCCCTTCTTTAAAAAAATTTGACGCGTACATGACTTGATCGTCTTTGTCACATTTACTTATTGCAATCACTGCCTCGGTTTTCTCTAACCAACGCAGTGCCGCAGTCGCTCCTTCATTACCTGCAAATTCAGTGGGTTTGCAGGCAAGAAATTCTTTGAAAGTGCAACCAGGTGTTGCGGCTTTCATTTTCTTAGGGAGCGGAGCTTGCCGTGGTTCGTTATCATGATTAATATGATTACTGCCTCCATTTATGCTATTACTGAAGTTATCTTCAGAAATACGTTTGCTTGGAATGATTTGTTGAGGTTCAGCAGGTTTTTGAACAGCAGCAACTATTGCTGGAATAGCATTGGCTATCCCTTGAGCAACAATATTTTCGATATCTTGCCTAGTCATATATTGATCCCCGGTTGTTGTTCGGATTGATTAACCTCATTAACTGGTTCATTATTAGTGTTTTCCATCTGATATATAATTTATTAGTATCTAATAAATAATAATTGTACACAAAACAATCATACAAATTTCATAACACAGTTTAACCAAAATTATCGATTTCTCGATTCTACTTTTATATATGCGTCCATACATACCTTTATCTTACAAAGTCTTATTTTAGGTTATTTTACATAGTTATATTTTGTTATTTATTATACAATCACAAGTTTACCAACTCACTATCTCTCGTCATTTGTCTTCCTAAAAACGAAGCTCCCTTTCATCATACTTCCAGGCAATTTGTCCCCCTATCTCCCGGATTCTATTTCCCGCATCCATTAACTCTTCGCCAAAATGGCGGAGTTCTGCTAAATTCTCGTTACTCATGGGTGGATTTGGTAATGGTTCCGGGTCGAACTGAGGAAGAAAGGAATAAGGACTGTTGATTAGGTTTTGGAATTACCAATCATTTGTCCACCACTCGTCCATTCCTAGAGGTTGGGAGTGAACTATAGGTTCTGGAATTGCTGGTTCTAAGTTTATAGGGAGTTGAGTTTCAATAGGACGAGTAAAACATTTGTATTGACAGGCTGAATAGTATCACAACTTGCCAATATAAAATCTAGCTCCTCCTGCAATGTCATTTCCTGCGTTTGTTTAGAGCTTTCTCCAATTTCTACTTGGGTTTGTCTAGAACCTCTTCCAGTCTCCAATTCTATTTGCTTTGAATATTCATCAAACTGTATTCCCATCTGCCTAGACTCTTCCTCGACTTCAATTTCCTTCCCTTTATCTAAAGGATTTTCTATTTTGGGAATCTTTTTAGGGACGGGTTTCCTCCTACGCACACGCCTCCATCCCACAAATTTCCTCTTTTTCTTGGGCTTGGGTTTTTCTAGAGGTGGAACATTAAATTCAATAGGTTCTTCTATATCTGGTATATACCTATTGAAATCTCTGGAAACCTCTATTCTTACTGGATAGAGATTTAAGTTTTGAAGGGCGTCGGTCAGACAAGTCACTCATGCTGTTTATCAAAATACACGTAATTTAGAAATTTCATAACAAAATTCCATAGATAACCTTTAAATATTATTTCATACTGGGTAACTACAAAATAACTAAAAAGTTAAAACACACTAGGTTTTATTGTAAATTTATTTATTTACTGAAATAAGATTTCTAGACTGAAATTTGATAAAGGTACTAAATCTTTTGGATCAAATTATTTAAAGATTTGCATTAACTGCTACTGTGGCTAGCATATAAAGATCTGCCAATTTCTCATCTAATTTGCCTTCCCAAGGTGATTTACTGGTTAATTCCTGGGTTTCCTGTTTAACTTTCTTTTCTTGGAATTTCTTTATTTTCTCCCTACTTTTCTTAATAATCAAATTTCTTTTATCAGGAGAAAGTGGTTCCTCATAGTGTGCCTTTCGCACAAATATTCCTTCTTCAGGGATTGCAAGGTGATTTGAGGGTTTGGTTTGGGATAAACTTCCCTTCTCGTTGGATGACCTATCTAATTTAAGATAGATATTTGACAACTTTTGCTTACCCATACTGTACACAAATATTCAATTAATAAAACACATAATCACAAAATGGCAATCAGTAAAATTAAGTATTTTCTAAATACTTAATAGGCTTAAATCAGTGGCTCTGATACCACCTTTTTCTATCACGGCCCCCGACCCGGTTTGACCCGTTTCAGGAGCCGCGTGACAGAAAATCCCGTGGTATTTATTTAACAGCGGAAGTTTTCTTCAGGATCTTTTTAAAACTGCGATTTCCCGATTTATTTTATTTCACAACTCGGGATAAAACTCCTGTAATTTACATTCATATGATTTCACAGAGAAATCTTTATTGTACAAAACATGTTTCTTTATTTTATACTGAGCCACTTCATTAAGCTGTTAGTGCTTCACGGCACTTTTCCTGGATCACAACAGATCACCTGAAACATGTTTGAAAAAGGTTTTGTTAGCGGGAAATACTGAGTGAATCATTCTTTTTACTAAAAGACACGTTGGTTATAATTTACAGTATTAAGAGCGATTACAATGTTTCTGATATCAAACCAACTACCCACAGTAATTGTCACTCGACCCATTGGCCCATTCGTCCAATGGTGTCTGTGACTATGGTCATATCACCCCTTGGCTAACTCGTTGTCCAATGGTGAAGATTATCAAGTAATGTATACAAAACCCCACATACTGGCTGTAATATGGTGATTACAAAGACTTAATCCCTGTAATTATAACTTTGAAAATAAACATGATTTTGAAAGTAATTTGATAAAAAGAGAATGACTCACATTGCAGATTTAATTTTGAGCAGAGCCTAGCCTACTAATTAGCCTTTTAAACTAAATTAATAACAGGCACACAATTCGGTTAGTAACTTAATACAGCATTTACGATAACTCACGAGATTAAACCTTCACATCGAATGACAAAGTGCGATACTTAAACATCCATCGAATTAACGACGAATGACAAAGCATAAACCCCAATGTGGGCAGCACTTAAACATTCATTGGATAGTTTAATCGATCGGACATTGAATCGTATCAGCGATCGAGTTATTACCCTGTATTGCGGCGACGATTTGTGAACCGTGTGTGTTTTGATAGTAATTCTACGATATCTCAGCGTATAGTTTGAGTTTTAACGTCGTTTCAGTGCCCAAAATCAAGTCCCAAAGCCCTCTATATATAGCCAGATTTTGACCCCCCTCACGTGACGCGAGGGGTCCTGCCCGGGGCTTCGCGTGGCGCGAGGGGTCACCTATTTTCTATAGGTAGCCACGTCCCTAACTAGGCTTGCTGAATTGACAGTTTCATAAAATTCGTTTTCGACAGCAAGTTATTTAGATAATCGTAACTAGGGTTTTACCCCCCCTGAGTTTTAGGGGCCCTGATCCTGATTCTGAAAATTCTGAAAATTTTAGGGTTTGTGCAGAATCACTTGGGTGTCTCAATTAGGGTTTTCTATTGGATAAAATAAAAATAAATAGGACTTTTGATGAGAGTTGTTGCAGAATATATAAGGTATCGAAAAACGTTGTTAGAAGACTGCTTATTATGGTTCTTATAGTCTTAACATTTAACTTTGTCACAAACTCTCATGTTAGTTATTTGTTGACTTCTGGTAAGGAAACGTTTAGAACTAGAGTCAACTAATCATGTGTTAATTGGAATATTAAGATTATCAGACTTAAATATCATTAGTAAGTGACTATCTAATTAGCTTATCCAACTGTTCTTTCGAGTAATGGATAGTCTCGTTGCTTATGCCTAGTCTAATGGCATAATTATGAAGTGAGATTTTCCCTTGAAGAACCTTAGAGTTGGGATTTTGTACTTGTATTTGTCTATGGACCTTAGAACAATCCTCTTTTAAGGTTTAAGTGGTTGTAAGGTGAGTAACAACTTATTTTCCAGCTTCAAACAGGGCCGGCCCTGAGAATTCGAGTACCATGTTCGAGCTCGAAAAATTGTGCCCTTAGGCCTTAACGAAATTGGGTATTTGGCTCACTAAAGGTCTAAACCTAATGCCAAAGGGGTTAATAACTAATCTAAACCATAAGAATGGTTTTGTAAGGGGGCCTATGTTGGTGTTTGTATGGATGTACCCGATTAAAAAAAATATTTTACATATACATATCGAGTTTTTTTCATATAAAACGTGTCCCTCGAAATATCGGGCCCTGGTCGGTGGTCCTCCGCCTCCCCGCCCACCCCAGGGCCGGCCTGTTGATCAGTTCTGTTTTAGGCATAATGGAAAACATGAAAACATACCTTTGATTGCATCAGCACAGGCCAGCAGAGAATCCAGATGGAGACGCAGCAACAATGTTTAACATGATTGTCAGCTTGATCTGGTTCCTCCTTAGGGTGCAATCTAATGATGGTGGTAAGAGAAACCGAATAAGGGAGTTCGGCTAGGAGAGAGGGGGCGATTTCATAAGTGATGTTATTGTGATTAGAGTCTAACTCTTTAACCCTCTAATTATCTCCTTATATATGCACCCAAGAGGAAACCCTAATTAGTTAATAATGGTAATAAGGCCCATCAACAATTACCAACTAATTATTTAATAGGATTGTTATATATTTTGATCTATTTTTATATAAATGATTATAAGGGTGGAGATACAATAGGAAGTTTATTTTGCTAGGAAGGCTAGGAAGTAATCTTGACCATCAATTTGATTAATCAATGGCTGAGATTAAATGGGTGAAATTGTACAAGAAAAAAGAGGCGCGTGAGTTAGTTTGAGGGTATTCTAGTCCATTCAAGTCAATAGTTTCTCTCTCCTCCAATTCCCCATCGTTTTTAAATCGTTAATAACTTTTTCATACGACAATATTTTTTTATAAAAATTACACCATAAAAACGTGCGTTTTTTTATCTTTAAAACGAGCACACTATTGCTATACTTTTGAAATTTTTTTTTGAAAACCCAGATGCGTAAAACGCAATGGATAGAACAACACACTATAACTCAGGTTCTAAAACGCAATAGGTTTTAACATGGTCATGTTTATGTTTTAACATGGTCATGTCTTTGTTCCAACATGATCATGCTTCCATTTTAACATGATCATGTTCTTTGATGTTATTTTACACTCCAGTTCTAAAACGCAATGAAACCCAAAATCAATATTTTGGACTACATATTCTAAAAAGCAATAAAGTTTTAACATGGTCATGTTCATGTTTTAACATGGTCATGCTTTTGTTCCAACATGACCATGCTTTTATCTTGGCATGATCATGTTCTTTGCACCCCATATTGTAAAACGCAATGAAACCAAAAATCAATATTTTGCACAGTGGAGTTTTAACATGACCATGTTTAAGTTTTAACATGGTCATGCTTTTGTTCCAACATGACCATGCTTCTATTTTAGCATGATTATGTTCTTTGCTTGTAAAACGCAATGAAACCAAAAATCAATATTTTGCACTGTAGTTCTAAAAAGCAATGAAGTTTTAACATGCCCATGTTTATGTTTTAATATGGTCATGCTTTTGTTCCAACATGACCATGCTTCTGTTTTGGCATGATCATGTTCTTTGCACCTCAGGTTGTAAAACGCAATGAAAACAAAAATCAATATTTTGCACTGTAGGTTCTAAAAAGCAATGGAGTTTTAACATGGCCATGCTTCTATTTTAGCATGATCATGTTCTTTGCTTGTAAAACGCAATGAAACCAAAAATCAATATTTTGCACTGTAGTTCTAAAAAGCAATGAAGTTTTAACATGGCCATGTTTATGTTTTAACATGGTCATGCTTTTGTTCCAACATGACCATGCTTCTGTTTTGGCATGATCATGTTCTTTGCACCTCAGATTGTAAAACGCAATGAAAACAAAAATCAATATTTTGCACTGTAGGTTCTAAAAAGCAATGGAATTTTAACATGGCCATGTTTATGCTTTAACATGGCCATGCTTTTGTTCCAACATGACCATGCTTCTATTTTAGCATGATCATGTTATTTGCTTGTAAAACGCAATAAAACTAAAAATCAATATCAATGAAGTTTTAACATGGCCATGTTTATGTTCCAACATGGCCATGTTTATGTTCCAACATGGCCATGCTTTTGTTCCAACATGGCCATGTTTATGTTTTAACATGGCCATGCTTTTGTTCCAAAATGACCATGTTTCTACATGTGAAAAACCCAATTGAGGTTTGATAACTAAAACACAATGAAAATAAAATATAACATAACTTACAAAAGAACTCTGATTAACGACGGTAGACGGAAAAAGAACTCTGATACACCGTGGGCAAACTGGTGGCGGTGGAGCGGTGGCGATGGAATGATGGTGTCAGATCTGAAAAACCAATTGAGGTTTGATAACTAAAACGCAATGAAAATAAAATATAACATAACTTACAAAAGAACTCTGATTAACGACGGTAGACGGAAAAAGAACTCTGATACACCGTGGGCAAACTGGTGGCGGTGGAGCGGTGGCGGTGGATGGTGGAATGATGGTGTCAGATCTGAAAAACCCAACAGGTGGTTGAAGGTGGTGGTTTCAGATCTAGTTTCCGGCAAGATGGTGGCGATCGTAGGTCGTAGTGGTGGTGGTGGTGGTGGAGGTGGTGGTGGTGGTTGTGATGTGGTAGTTTATAGTTTTGAAAATGGTGGATTTGAGTATACGGGTAAGAGAAATGAATTGCAGATGCTGGGTTTTTTTTTAAGATAGTGAGTTTTGACCAAAATGCCCCTCCTTATGTTTTTCATCTTTGCCACATGCCATTCTCTTATTGCTTCATATCCTTCCTAGCGAAATTAATCTTCCTATTTGATCTTTTCCCATGATTATAATGGCCATATATAAATAAATATATTATTTATTTATTCTTACACGGCCATGTGTTTTAAACATGAATATATAACTAATCTATTTTCAGAATTTCAGTAATGTGGTTGGACTTCGCCCACCTCTCCTTGCTTTCCTTTCTCACTTGCTAATATATTACGTGATCTACAATGTCGGCCCATCTTCGTGTAAAGACAAGCTAGAGCTTTGGCGTTCTTAACTTTGTTGAAATCGGACCACCAGACCGGTTAGACTGGGAAGTACAGCGGTCTTAAAATATTATATATTTTAAAACTATTAATAATTTTTAAACATTTACTATTAAAAATGAAAAAGTCAGGGACTTAAATGGCAGAAAACAAAACTATTTTGACTAAAATGACAAAAAAAAACTATTTGAACTAAAGTGCCAATTTTGGTCAAACCTCAGGGACTAAGATGACAATTTACTCGATCTTTTATTATTTATAATAGAGAAAAATGCCCGGATAGTCCCTGTGGTTTAGTGTTTTTTCACCTATAGTCCCTATCTTTCTAAAACTACTTGAATAGTCCCTGTGGTTTGCATTTTTGTTCTCGGATAGTCCCTGGGTCTAACTTCAGTTACTTTTCTCTGTTAAAATGATGTGAAATGACAAAAATACCCTTTCCTTAAAAGGCCAAACCATAGGGACTATCCGGGCATCTTCTTCATTTCTATTTATAAAACCCCACCACCACACCCTCCTCCACCCTCCACCATGCCGCCGCCGGTCTCGCCGCACAGAACCACCGTCTCCCTCTCCCGGTCTCCGCCGCACAACACCTACCATTTGAGCTCAACGAATAGCTTTATCTGCTCAACGAATAGCTTTCGCCATTCTCATACAAGATGTGTCAGAATAATTAGCAATCAATCATCTTCTCCAAAAAAAAACAAAAGTTGTTTCAAAAATGTTATATCTGAAAAAACATGAAACAAAATGTACTTTTGCTTACTAGACCAGCTTCATAGACGATGAATCTCAACAAATCTGAAGAGCAAAAGAAATTAATTTACGAACATAACAACACCTACCATTCGAGCGATTTACGAAAGGTGGTTGCCTGAATTTCTGATCGATAAACTCACGAAACATTTGTCAAATACAACAAAAAGAAAAAGAAAAGAAATTCGACGAGCAGTTGCCGGCAAGCCGGCATCTCCGCCGTTCCTTCTGCGTGTCCGATCTCCAGTCTCTCTCTCGTCTCCGATCTCCGTTCACAAGGATGGCATCTGTGATTTTGAGGAACACCACCGCATCTTCATCGCTAATCACTGTCAACGACCACCCTCCACCTTCCACAGACGGCGGATCTGTGATTTTGAGGAACGATCAGAGCAGCCGCCGCAGACGGCGGTGTTGCTGCCGGATCTCCCTCTCGCTGTCTTCGATCTCCGCCGCTCACTCTCTCCTTCGAACAGTCTCTCTCTACAATAATGGTGATGAAGATTGCGGGGGGTTGTGATGATGGCAGAAGTGGTGGTTGTGGCAGGGGTAGTTGTGACGATGGTGGTGGTGGTCGGTGGTGATGGCTGCGGTGGAGGTGATGGTGGTACCAGGGAGAAAGAGTAGGGAGAGAGAGAAAGGGAAAACTGGTGATGGTGATCTGATCATCGGTCGGAGAGAAGAAAAGGGGAAAGGGGTGGGGGTGGGGGTGGGTAAAAGGTTAGGTTTTTTTTTTTATTAATTATTAAGGGTATTTTTGTCATTTCACATCCTCTTAACACCCACTTAACATAGAAAAGTAACTGAAGTTAGACCCAGGGACTATCCGAGAACAAAAATGCAAACCACAGGGACTATTCAAGTAGTTTTAGAAAGATAGGGACTATAGGTGAAAAAACACTAAACCACAGGGACTATCCGGGCATTTTTCTCTTTATAATATTTCCATCGTGTCAATATTAAACATTGAAAAAGCTTGGTCAATATATATATATATGCGCGCGCGCATATACGCCACATATGTTGAAAGAAAAAAAAAGAGGGTTTACTCTTCGCTCCGTAATCTTTCTTTGATTGTATCTCATAAGTCATATCTCCCAAATTGTAAGGCAAAAATATAAAATGTGTAAATATGGATATACATGTGCATACAATGTACGTATATGCACATGTTAACTTAGAAGAGAGAAAAAAAAAACTATCAAAATGAAGTAGTTCTCGTAATTCTCAGCATATCATTGATTTAAGTATACTCACCTCTCCCTCACACTCTTTTTATATATAAATTTGTGTGTGTATTTTTTGAGTAAACATAATAGAAATGAATTAGTTTAGGTAAAAAGTGTAGTAAAGAGAAGACTAGACCTCCGTTTGAGTAAATACAATAATATTATAGAAATGAAGTTTAGGTAAAAAAGAGTAGAAAGAAGACGACTATACTATATGTTTTTTTGAACGGCAAAACTTCTATTGAAAATAATAGAAAACTGGGCCAGCCGGAAACTGGAGCCCGAACTTACAATATTACATCTCGAATGTTAAACTCACACCACCTATCCCAATCAAGATTAACATACTTTGATCTATTAGTAATCCAAAGAAAAGTATTTTCTTTGATGAGGTCCGCCGTTCGGTTGAAGTTGATGGAGTTATCGTTGAAAGTCTTCTCATTTCTCGCCTTCCATATCTCCCACGCCGTGACTAAGAGGATCCCGCCAATAATCTTCTTCCAATCTTTCGACCCGTTCATCCCCGTTGCCAAGCCGAGAAGCTCTTGGATAGACAAATCTCTATTTGGAAACGGTATTTTAATCCAAACAAGAATCGTCCACCAAATTGACTTCGCAACCCAACAATCCCAAACGACATGATAGTCGGTTTCTTCCCTTAGGCCGCATCTGGAACAAAGCTTATCCGGAAGAAAAACACATCTATTTTCCAGGCTCTCTTTGGACGGAATTCTATTTAGCACAGCTCTCCACCCGAAAATATTGATTTTCGATGGGACCCAGTTGTTCCATATCCTCCAAATATCATCGTCTTCTGGGTTTTTCGACTCGAACATCCTTTTTCTAAGCCCCGCGACAGTTAAGGTGTCTCGGTCTTCTCCGTTCCACGTCCAAAAATCCGAACCGCTATGAAAATTAATGTTGCTTAGTACCTGTTGCAGCTCCAAAAGCTTGTTCAATTCAGCACCATCTTTGAGGTTTCTACTCCACTGCCAATTCCATTGAGTTTGCTACCCTTTGACCATATAGTCTTTAATTTTGGCTTCTTTTTGACCTCCGCCCGGAAACTATTTTGGCAACGTGATCTACAATGGCGGCCCATCTTCGTGTAAAGACAAGCTAGAGCTGTGGGGGCAGTATGGTTTCCGGGCGGAGGTCAGCTTGCGCGGGGGCCGGGGCCCGATCGAACATCGCGTTCCCAGGGGCGGGGCTGACGGGAGATTGTCTTTGACAAGCTTTTGGTGACCTATGGTCAGTATATAGAAAGTCACCTTCAAAAAAAAAAAAAAAAAAAACACACAAACAAAATGATATTTTTTATATAAACCGTTGATAACATAAAAATTAACAACTATCCTCAATGCGTATAAAAGCATTATCGCTATTACATATACTTTATCTAAGACTATGGGGTATGGGGCGGGGGTTTGGGCGTGGGTTGGCTGAAAACGCCCAAGCCACCACCCCGGGTGGGCTTGGGTTTGGGCGTGGCCCCTTTGGCGTGGGATTCAGCCCGGGCGTGGGGCGGGCTAGTAAGTGACATGGCAGGCTCTTAATGGCCAAACCAAATTCATGCCCCAAACCCAAGCCCCCAACCCAAGCCCCACCATACCCCATGGGCGTGGGTTTTGGTGGTGGGGGGGCTCCCATTCCACGTGTCAACAAATGCCCCAACCCAAGCCCCCATACCCCACGGTCTAACACGGGTTGGGTGTTACAATTATGCTATGTGTCAGAGTTCAAGCTCTTTCTTGTTGATTTTTTTAAAATAAAGCCTGTGAGATAATGGGTACACACCGAATTAAGATATTTATGTTTCCACTATAGCACGCCCCGCTTGCGGTATGCTCATATAATGTATATATGTGTGGGCCATCGGGGGGCAAAAGTAAAAGTGCACTAATTTTAACGTTATTTTACTAATTTCGTGAAAATAACGTTAAAAGTGGAGGACGGTTAATCATGCATCATGTGGTGGCGTTGATAGCTGAAAGACAAAAGGGTACATGCACTAATCGGTCTTTGTCCCGATTGCCGAGTGTTATGTGCCTTATGTCCAAGGCTTGATGCAAAACTACTATCGAGCCGGGGGTCTCACTGGAAGCAGCCTCTCTATTCCTACGGGGTAGAGGTAAGGCTGTCTACATCTTACCCTCCTCAGACCCTACCTTTGCTTTGCTATTGGTGGGATTTACTGAGTATGATGATGATGATGATGTTTCCACTATAGAAAAGAAGTTTTAAATCTTATTTTACCAACCTCCGAATGACTAGGTTATGTTTTCCTTTATGGGACAAGTTTATTACTAATATGGTGTACTCAGTAAGTTCAAAGATGAAATTTTTTTAAAAGGGTAGTATTGTAACAACCCATGTATTTTAAATAGAGATTTACGGTAAAAAATATTTTTTGAAATAATAATAATAATAATAGATAAACATAGTTATAATTTGGTACTTTAAATCTTTTGGAGTGACAAATATGAAGAAGATTTTTCTACGGAAATAAAACATGTCAATTTTATTTGATGTTTCATAAAAGAGATTTACAGTATGTATAAAAAATATATATTTTTGAAATAATAATAATAATAATAATAGATAAATATAGTTATGATTTGGTACTTCGAATATTTTGGAGTGACAAATATGAAGGAGATTTTTTTACGGAAATAAAACATGCCAATTTTATTTGATGTTTTAGAAAAGAGATTTACATATTGAAATCTGAATTTGAAGATATAAGTATATACTTTTTGTAGATAAGTTAACTTTATTTTTTGCCCTTCAAAAAAAAAGTTAACTTTATTTTTTATTTATTAAATTTTAGTTCATATTCACTTTCTTTTGAAAGGAGAAAAAGAAAATAATAGGAAAGAGAATTTCAACAAGGAAACAGAACCACTTAAATATCTTAAGAACAAATCTTATTGGGCCTCATAGTCAAACTACATTTAATTAAATTAGACAAGGGTGTTGTAAGAAAATAGATTAGGGTGTGGGGAGAAAAACCCATGAAACAATTGGTCTCTTTCTAGGGTACCTGTTTGGCAACTTAGTAGAGCCCCATTTTTCAAACGGGGTCTCTAAACAACAAGTCAACAATAAGAACAACTCTTTGAATATATACACATATATCTTTTAAAGGTCAAAAAGTTTTATCTTTAAAAAAATTACTCTTAAGAGTTAAGACAAACTGTTTATAACGTCATAAGACGCTGTATTACTTACCACAAACCATCATTTGAATATGAATCTTCTCCACTAAGATAAAACTCTAATGTTATGAAGTATTATCCATATTTCCTATCTATTAAGAAGTTTATGAATTTTTACCTCTTATCTTTATAAGATAAGAGTGGTTTTTACTATTCATTTTTTTATTTTATAAATTTTGACCTCTTATCTTTCATTTCTTGCACATTATAACCTTTTAAAAATTACAAAAAGGAACTTTTCATTTCCATTAATCTTATTATTTAAACTTTAAGCAGATCTTTGGGTATAGCCCACTGGTCAGAGGCAATGAAGATAGTTCTGGTCCGACTGAAAGGTCACCGGTTCGATCCGAGCCCAACACGAGTTTTACATACAGTTACTCCAGAGAGTCTCGGCTCTTGTGGAGGCTGGAAACTTTCTCGTGGAATGCTTAGCCACACTTGTATCAGATTGTGGGCACGGTTAAGACACCATGCTGGTACGAGTGGGGTGACAAGGCCTATCATGTCGACTGGTAGGTGCGGTCCTCTATCGTCTGTTGTAGTAACGATCGCCATTCAAAAAAAAATTTAAACTTTAAGCTTTTTATTTTTACTTTTTTTAGTTTTTTTTTACGATTATGTTTAACGTTTTGGTCTAAATTTTGCGAGTTAACACGCTATGCGCGAATGTGGTTCAACGTTTTTACGTTTATTATTTTGCGGTTAAACAATCATGTCGCAATGCACAGGTCCTACATCGACTTCGTTATTCTTTTCTATGTGTTTTACGTTTTGGTCTAATTTTTGCGAGGTAACACATACTTTTTTATGATAATGTTTTACGTTTCGGTGCAAATGCAAGTTAACACGCTACGAGCGTGTGTGGTTCAACGTTTTTACGTCTTTTTTATGTTGCTTAACGATCCCGTTGCAAAGCATGGGTCCTAAGTCGACTTAGTTAGTCTTTTCTTTGTTTTACATTTTGGTCTATTTTTTTGCGAGTTAAAACGCCGTAACGCGTATGTGTGGTTCAGCGTTGTTACGTCTACTTAATTAACCAATCCCGTCGCAAAACACGGGTCCTAAATAATAGTTATAAAATATTTCAACAAAAGGATGATAATATAGGTACTAGCTAGGGAACATAATATACCATTACTTTGAGATAAAGCTTGTACAAATAGTTTTAAATTTTCAACTTTCACAAGATTTCATTTAAGGATAATAGAGTCCATTAAACGTTGTTAATATTGCCATAAGGGTGGTACACTGGTACGGATCGATCTCGAGAGGTGTAAGGTGGAGATCAAACATAGTTAAGGACTTAAGGGTCACTAGTTAATTCTTTTTATTGAAATCATGATTGCAGAAGTCGTTAGGCGATTCTAGGTCGGTCGAATGGGGAGTTGTCAGTACTAGGCCTAGGCGGGGAGTACTAGGACTGGTAATTTTGTAAAGAAATTAAATTTTCGAAAATTTTATATATGTTAAATATTACTAATATTTATCATACAACACATGAATATCAATATAAATCAAAATGATATATGTTCAAATACTAAATATTCAAAATTGATATTCATTCTTTAATGTCATTATCATTGTAATCATTTAATGTTTGTCCACCAAGGTTTCTCCGAAAAAGAAAGACGAAAATACAACAAAAATGGTTGAAAAACATCAAAAATCGGTGAAATACAGTGAAACCCGACTTGATCGAGTTGGGTTGACTAGCTCAGAGTTGGGCCGACTAGCTCCGATTTGGATTGGTTCCAAGTAATGCTGACCAAATTGAAGAAATCGTCTCAGCACCCTACTAGGTACAGAGAACCAAGTGCTCGGCTGCGGAGACAACTTTTATAACATTGATTTAAATTAATCAATAGTTATCTAGTGTGTTTAGATAAGTTCAAGTTAGTTTCGAATTTGATAGCTTGTAGGTCAAGATTGTTTTTTAGTATTGGGGAATTGGCCTGTAATAATCCCATCTAGACCTTATTGGCCATTAATAATCCCACATCAGAATATTCCCCCCACCAGTCCCACCTTTCACCTATTTTTCCTACAATGGTCCCCCGTTAAAAAACTTAACGGAGTTAAGCTTTTTTCCAAATTACAAACAAATTTTTAGGGCTTTTGATTAGAACGACGATACGAGTCCATTGATGTAAAACTTGTCTCGAAACGGTGCTCCAAACGATGAAAACGACGCTTCAATTCGGGTGTTTAAATTTCCAATTAACCAAAATCAAGTCACGTGGAGCACCATCTCGAAGTAAGTTTTACATCAATGGACTCGTATTATCGTTCTGATCAAAAGCCCTAAAAAATATGTTTGTAATTTGGAAAAAAGCTTAACTCCGTTAAGTTTTTTTAACGGGGGACCATTATAGGAAAAATAGGTGAAAGGTGGGACTGATGGGAGAATATTCTGAGGTGGGATTATTAATAGCCAATAAGATATAGGTGAGATTATTGCATGTCAATTTCCCTTGAAATTATTTACTCGAATTAATAGAAGGCCACTTCGTAATTTTACATTTGGGTTCGTAAAAGCTATATGTAATTGTGCCCCAATTTTTTTATTAAGAAACCTAACAATGTAATTAAGTACGGTTTTTTCTAACCAGCCGAAGTTACATTTTTAAATTTTCTAAAGAAATAATGGATTTTAATAAGAAAAAATTACACCGTTGGTTCTTGTGGTTTCTGTTAAATTTCAATCGAGTACTAATAGTTTTTTGTTGCAAAATTAAGTATTAACATTCTAATTTATCACAATGTTGAGTACTAAGGCCAAACTTTGTCACAATGTTGAGTACTAATGCCAAACCTTGTTAACTTTTTTTTGTTAAGGCTTACTAAAATTACTAAAATGACTAAAGTGCACTTTAATAACTAGAGGGTCTATTTTTTAAAGAGTAAATTACAAGTTTTGTCCTTTATGTATGTCCAAAATTGCAGGCGCTGTCCTTTGTCTTTAAAATTGATGAGTTTTGTCCTTAATGTTTGCAAATCTTGCACGTTATGTCCTTTAGGCCAAACCCAGTTAAATTTTTTGGTTAAATCTGATCATGTGCAAGGCACATGAGGGCATTTTTGTAATTTCATTTTTTTAATAAATGAAAACAAAATATAATTATTATATGTTATATACATAAGCACACACTCTCTCTCTCCTCAATTAACATAACAGCATAGTTTCAGTCATCATCTCCCCCAAATATGAACCCTAATTTGCGCATCCTGTTTCACATCAAATTCGAGTTATATGATCACAATTAATGAATAAAACCTTAGGGCTTTTGAATGGAAAATGAAAATGAGTAGGATGGTGGCTTTCTTACCTCCGGAGAATCACTGGCATAAGAAACCCACTTGCATCTTAATGACACCGACACAAAAAATGCTAAGAAAAAAGGGAAAGAGGCTGAGTTTTAAGTCATGACCTCCGGAGAGAATGTTAGAATTATAGGAACAACAACTTCACTATATATCATTCAGGTCACTCGTGGGTGACTTTACCAAAATCAAAACCAACACACCAACAATAAAATCCACCAATTCCACTAACCATCTTCATCGAAATCAAAACCAACATTTATGAGCATCGTCGGCACGTTGCAGGTGTGGTGTGGTTGTGATGCGGTGGTGTTGCTGTGTGGTTGTGGTGCTGGTGTGGTTGTTGTGTGATGGTGGTGCTCGTGTGGGTGTGGGGTGGTGCAGAGGTGGTGTGTGGCGGCGGCAGGTGGTGGTAGTACCAGCGGCGACAGGTGGTCGTGAGGGTGAGAGTTGGCCCTAAACAGAGAAGGGCCAAGCTTGATTTTAGGTTATGGTTGTTGATTTTGGGTTGTGGGTGTTGATGATTTTGGGTGTTTTTTTATGGTGACAGAAGTGGTTGTGGTGGTAGGAAGTAGGTCATGGTGGTAGATGGTGGTGGCAGGTGGTGTTTCTAGAGAGAGAATGATATAGAGAGAGAGAGGTGAGGGAGATAAGCTTAGCATCGATGATTGTGTAGGTTTGTAAAAGATAAGCTTTTTATAAATATATATTTAATATTTTTATTGAAAGGGTAAAAAGACAAATTTGCCCTTATGTGGGGTGTATGTGACCAGTTTTAACCAAAAAATTTAACTGGGTTTGGCCTAAAGGACATAACGTGCAAGATTTGTAAACATTAAGGACAAAACTCATCAATTTTAAAGACAAATGACAGCGCCTGCAATTTTGGACATACATAAAGGACAAAACTTGTAATTTACTCTAGAAAATAAAAAAAAAATTATATATAAACCTCTCTCTCTACTCTCTACTCTCTCTCTCTAAAACACCCACCCTCACCAGTCACCTCCACCTCCACCGCCCCAACCCTCGGTCAACCATGAGCACCACCACCAGCTTCCTAACAACCACCTTCACCCTCTATCTCTCTCTCTCTAAAATCGCCATCTCCCTCACCACCACATCACCTCCGTCCTCCACCCACCACATCCCTAATCGGCTAATCCCACCCACAGTCAACCCATCCAAACCCACCACCACCACCAAACCCAGTTCATCATCTCATTCAGCTTGTATGCACAATTTAATCAGATTAAAGTGCCAAAGAATCAAATACACTACGAATTCGAAGAATCCAAAGATACCGGTTACAACAATCAAATTTCATAAAATCAATTAGCCGATTGTTCACACAACAAAACAGATAATTATTTCTTCAAATTTGAATTCAAAACATCTAAATACACCTAAAAAATAGCTTCTTATCTGCAATTAATGAACAACAGTTAGCGCAAGACAAACCACCGCCATCCGCCGACATTAGCCCACCGGAAAAACAAGAAGATGTAGATATTGATGGTTGCTCAGATCCAATGACAAGAACCCACTCCAGTCCACACCACCTACCACCACCCATCCAGCCGTAGCTTGAAACCATTGCTCTCCCCCCGCCACTAAACCGCCGATCTGAATCACTTTTGAAACCTCTCTCTCTACCACACACAATCTCTCTCCCACCACTGAAATCGCCGATCTGAAACCCCCTCTTCAAACACTCACCAACCAATTTTTTATCTTTAAAAACTCTAATTATTTAGGGTTGTTATGGATTCAGTGGGTGAGGAGAGAGAAAGGAGATGAGATTGTGTTAGAGAAGACGGTGATGTCGCCGGAGAAGACGGATATGTCGCCGGAGTGGTTCAGACCTATGTCACTGCTGGAGTTCAGATTTGGTTTGTTCAAATCTATTGGTGGTGTTAATCGGTTCATTTATAACATTTTATTGCATACTAATTATAAGATAAGGGGCTCTTTGATATGTTTTTATTTTGTATACAATACCCCTCAATATTAGTTGTTGTACATAATAGTCCCTGAAGAGATGAAAAGACAATAATGCCCTCATGTGCCTTGCACATGATCAGTTTTAACCAAAAAATCTAACTGGGTTTGGTCTAAAGGACATAACGTGCAAGATTTGCAAACATTAAGGACAAAACTCGTCAATTTTAAAGACAAAGGACAGCGCCTGCAATTTTGCACATACATAAAGACAAAACTTGTAATTTACTCATGTTAATATGTATGGCCGCTTTCCTTTTTAATAATAGTAATAATTGGCTGCCTCCCACTTTTCGTTTTTAATTAATAGTTGTTGCTACCGTTGACTCACAAGCCCAAGACCCCCATGTGCATGTGTATATATATTTAGATGATGGATGATGTTGCTTTAGCCTCTGGTCACGTGATGATGATGTGATGTTTTATTAATTCGATGATGTCTCCTAGGAAGTCATGTGCTATCTTTTCGATTGTTGAGGTCTTGACCTTTTGTGCCTTCAACAATAATAATAGAGTCATAGTGGGCTCGACTCACTCACAGAAAATACCTGCAAATTTTATTCGGTTACTAGCGGCCTACTCTACTCAACTGGCTGGTTATTTAAATATTACTCTTTTTCGCTCCATTTGCACCAGTACCTGCCAAAATACAAAATAATATAATATAATATAATATAATACTAAAACTAAATAAAAACAAATAAAACTTATATAAAAATTATACAATTTACACAGGACAAATATGTGTATTTTACCTTACATCACTCGCCCACCTAAAGTGATAAAAACAGCAGTAATGTGCACAATACCCCACTTACTGCCAATAACTTAAGATTAGCAAAGACTTAATCACTGCAAAATATAACTGGAAAACATTTAGGGTTTTGTAAAGCAATTTGATAAAAAAAAGAATGACTCACATTGCAGATTTATATGGGCAGAGCTTAGCCTACTGATTAGCCTTGTACCCTAATTAAATAATAATGTACATGAACTAGGTCAGTAACTAATACAGCATTTACGATAACTCACGAGATTAAAACCCTCACGACAAATGACAACGTGCAATCACTTAAACATCCATCGGATTCACAATGAATGACAGAGTATTCCCCGAGTTCGGGTGGTACTCAAATACCCTGTCGGAATCACGACTAATGACAAAGGATAGCACTTAAACATTCATTGGATAGTTTCAATCGATCGGACATTGAATCGTAGCAGCGATCAAGTTAATACCCGGTATCGTAGCAGAATTCGAGCTAGTGTGTGTTTGGTAGTAATCAGACTATAACTCAGTGTACGAATTGAGTTTTATCGTCGTTCCAACGCCAAATTGCAAGTCCCACACCCCACTATTTATACTGAGAAATTGACCCCCTCGCATGGCGCGAGGGGTCCACGTGATTGCGTCGCGTGGCGCGACGGGTCATATTTTATCATAGGGTTGCCACGTGTGTTTCTAGCCTAGCTGAGTCGACGGAAATTGAAAATTCGATTTTGACAACAAACTGTGATGATAATGGTTAATGGGGAATACCCCCCCTGAGTTTTAGGGGCCCTGATCCTGATTCTGATTGTTCTGAAATTTTTAGGGTTTATGTAGGATTACTTAGGGGTCTTAACTAAGGTTTCCTTGTGAACAAAATATAATAATAAATAATAGTTTTGGTGAGAGTTGCTATGGTTTGGGACAAAAAGGAAATAAAACGGTGAGAAAAGAGAATGGACCCACTTTGTAACTTTAGGGTTCAACTAGAAAGCCTCCTGTTATAAATTTTGGGTATAACTTCTGAGCTATAAAAAAAATATATATTTGTAATTGTGTTAAGTATAATACCCCTCATTCAACCTTGTCCCTATGTCACGAGACAGAACCCCAACGAACTTAGTCAGGCAGAGCCTTGACATATGTTATGGGGCTCACATCAATCGGAAAGGGTAGCGGTGATCGGAAGTTAAAATACTTAAAACAGAGCATGACTTTATTATTACTATTATTATTATAAAAATAGAAATTAAAAGTGTAGTTTTAAGAGGAGAGGGCGACTAGAACTGTTGAAATCCTTTCCTATTTATAGGAGGTTCAAAGTGTGTGTAGTTTAAGAAAATGGTCATCTGGAAATGGACACATCTTACTAATTCATGTGCCTTTCTTTATATGAATACATATGTCGACTTTTAGTGCAATTATACATGCAACATGCAACGTATGCATGAAAATATTTTAATGACTTTAATATTTTATTATTTTCTTC
Source organism: Helianthus tuberosus (assembly GCA_030545235.1). Classification (NCBI taxonomy): domain Eukaryota; kingdom Viridiplantae; phylum Streptophyta; class Magnoliopsida; order Asterales; family Asteraceae; genus Helianthus; species Helianthus tuberosus. Next base: position 117,094,932 of record CM060417.1, on the reverse strand, counting down.
TTTCTAAATATCTCGGTCACATATATCCAAATCTTAATTCAAAAGTTAAATTTATTACTATTATTATTTATTATAATTAATTTAACTGCTTCACTTATTTGGCGCGTATAACTTCTAAAATACGTTGTTTTATAAAACAATAAATATGTCTTTAAAACGAGAATAATCATATCTACATTTTGAACCAACTTTTATTAAAAATGGAGTAGGTTCAAATATAGTGTATTTTTATAATTTAATTATTAGACGGTTCATGGGTCCGTCTAATTACTTCATATTTCTTACAGTTAACTTACCCGTAATCTACTCGTCTAATAATATAAGTTTTTATATACTTTTATTTTATTTAGAAAGGTCACCCATATACAGGCTAATTATTTAATATAATATTTCAACCAACTATATAAAATATTGTTTAAAACTATTTGGGTTGAATATTTATATTAAAAATAAACTAGTTACTAGTGGTAAATAAATTTAACTAAACCTATAATTTTTATATAAAAATAGGAATGTTACATTTATTGAGAAAAGAAAAGCTTTATGCAAAATTTTCAAAGTGCGAGTTTTGGTTAGAACAAGTACAGTTTCTTGGACATTTAGTCAATCATGAAGGAATTCATGTGGATCCCACCAAGATCGAGACGATTACTAAATGGAAAACCCCTGAGTCACCAACTAAGGTTAGAAGTTTCTTAGGATTGGCCGGTTATTATAGAAGATTTATTCGAGATTTTTCTAAAATAGCCATTCCCTTAACTAAACTAACCTGTAAATCTGTTAAGTTTGAATGGGGACCAAAACAAGAAGAAGCCTTTAGAATCCTTAAGCAAAGACTAACCAACGCACCCATATTAGCGTTACCAGAAGGAACTGAAGACTTTGTAGTTTATTGTGACGCTTCTAAGTTAGGCTATGGATGTGTGTTAATGCAACGACAAAAGGTTATAGCTTACGCCTCTAGACAACTTAAGAATCATGAAGAAAACTATTCAACTCATGATTTGGAATTAGGAGCTATAATTTTTTCTCTAAAAATTTGGAGATATTACCTTTACGGTAGTAAGTTTACCATTTTCACAGATCATAAGAGTTTAAGGTATGTTTTCGGAGAAAAGAGTTGAATATGAGGCAAAGACGCTGGATGGAGATACTTAGCGATTACGATTGTAATATCCAGTATCATGCAGGAAAGGCTAATGTAGTAGCCGATGCTTTAAGTCGAAAGTATCATGAAAAGCCAAAAAGAGTACGTTCTCTTAAATTAAATCTACAGGTAGGTTTAAATGAACAGATTAGAAAAGCACAGGAATCAGTAATCAAGGATGATACCAAAAAATTGAAAGGAATGATTAAAGAATTAGAACAAGGGACAGATGGAATTTGGAGATTCCATAAGAAAAGAATGTGGATACCTAAATCAGGAAACCTACGCCACCGTATACTAGAAGAAGCCCATAAGTCTAAGTATACGACGCATCCTGGAAATGATAAGATGTATCAGGACTTAAGAAAGTCTCTCATTGGAAATGAGTGGTAAGATTCACCGCACTTTCGTGCCTTCGGACGAGTGTTCACGCGCTTCGTCCCTAGGTGAGGGTTTTCCCCGGTTCGAAGGCGAGTGTATCCCGATGTGGTGAATTTCGCCAGTAGCCCATTTGGAGGATTCATTGGACGTTAAAAAAAAAGAAATTTAAACACACAGCTTGTTTATCGTTTAACTCCCAACACTATTATATACTTGCCGTGCAGTTGATTGACACCACATCGAACGACATTGGTTGAAGAAAGCTATTTAACAGGAAGCTTATTCGATTTGGTCAATAAAATTGGTTGAAAATATATGTAAAAGAGAGGGGTGTAAAGAACCGATCCGAGTAGAGGTAAACTCAAGCTCAGCTCAATTAACTTAAAACATTCAACTTAAAAGAGATCGAATTTTCCATTTCGAACCATATGTCTAAGCATAAGCTTGACTCGTGCACCATTTTACAAAGGCACAAAAAAGTATTTTTACAATTTTATATATGTTTTTGAAGTAAATAATAAGCTTAATAAATAAAAGATACTACCTTATAGATGTTTTTGAAGTAAATAATAACTTGCAATAAGACCCGCGTGCGTTGCGGCACGGATACATCGCAAAAATCGAATGGATTAGTCCAAACGTTATATGATGTGTTAACTATATGAAAACGCGTGTTTCGACGTGTCTGATTGAAGTCAATGTAACCAGTATAAGCAATGTGAACAATCATAACATATCATATGTGTCTCGACTCATACATAGAAAACGTGATGGGTAAAACAGAAAAGCTGCCACGTTTAATCATAAGGGATTAATTGGAGCTTTTGAAAAAACGGAAAAAAGAAACCACAATTTGACTCTAGTCGATTCGAAACAAACTTTATGAAACATTCACAAAATAAACATGAAAACATATTATATTTGACTTGACTCGTTTCGCAAAAAAGTTTTTGTCGAAACGTACACCCACTCAAATTTATAATGAAATGCACATAAAAATATGCATGCAAAAATGTTTTTTAAACAAAGACGTATTATATTTGACATGACTCATTTCCTAGAAAAAGTTTACGTCGAAACGTAGAGCAAATCAGATTTATACCGACACGTACATATAAATATGTACGCAAAATTAGATTTTAAGTAAAGGAGGTCCAAGGGTAAACTCGAAACAAATTATTAGTAAAAAACTTAATAGGTTAAAAACGTTCGTAAAACAGTGCCATGTAGCACTAATGCCACACCACTACCAGTGACCACCAACATCGTAAAAGCTCGTAAAAGTAAAATAAATAAAAAAGGAAAATATAACACCAAACGAAAAACATATGTAAATGTAATATGGGGATAAAAACATAATTTTAAACTGAAGGCGAAATCATAATTTTTGAAACGGGGCGAAAATGCAAAATCGTCATTTTTAGTTTGGGGCAAAAGCAAAAATTTATTTTGAACTTGGGCGAAAACTGTAAATGTAATATGGGGATAAAGTCATAATTTGGAACCCATGGCAAAATCGTAATTTTGGGCGAGGGACAAAAACATAATTTTATTTTGAAGTGGGGGCGAAAACGTAATTTTATTTTAAATTAAGGACGAAACCGTAATTTGAAAACGAATATAAAACAATAAAATGGTTGGTCGAATAGGGAAGTGCCACGCAGCTGCGTGGCACTATTCCCCCAAACATCCTTTTGTATATGTAGGCGTGGCGCTATTCCCCCAAACATCCTTTTGTATATGTAGGTAACTAGAAAGATGGCAGCATTGAAGGGTTTAGATGCAAGGATTAGAGGCAAGGCCGAAGGATATGCGTGGGTATCTAGACCTTGTTGTAGGTGGCAAACCACCATTAAATTATGAAATAATGTACCATCTACATGTTTGTTCTTCTTTCTTTTATCCAAATATCCAACATCATAGGTAAAAATTTGTAGTTTGGTTGAGAAAATTTGAAAGTTTGGTGTGAGATTGGTTGAAGAATTTTGTAAAAATTTGTAGGTGTGGGGAGTATTTATAGGTAAAAATTTGTAAGTTTTTTTTTTTTTTAAATTTCATTTTTACCATTGAAACTGCCATGCCCAACGCCTATGGCAAACGGTCAAAATTGAACATCCAATCCTAGCTAGCCAGCTCACCCCCCCCGGCCCCCGCGCCGGGCTTCAAAGCGACACTGGCTGGGCAACGCTGGCACGGAGTGGGTTAGGCAGCGTTGCCTTGCTTCCCCCGCCCAACCAACGCCCCCACTCTCCGCAGTCTAAGTTTGTAAATAAACTTTCCATAGTTTATTATTTGATTTTGTAAGTGTGATACTATGATGTGTCATCTATTTAAGGTGTGGTTAAAAGCATTGAGCATATGATACTTCTAATTTTTTACTACATAGATAAAACAACTTGCTACATTCTTGTGTATACTAATATTGTTATTATCACCAGGAGTTTAAGTATGTTACAAAGTGTATTTACAACCACAATCTTGGTTTTTCAATGGGTTACATTACTTACATTCATACTTGCTTTGCTGATAATATGGAAATGCCAGCTCTGAAAATAAAAGATAATCCAAGAAACATTAGGCTAGCTATAAAACTCTTGATTATTCTTCTCTTTTTGTTCGTATTATGTAGGTAACTAGAAAGCTGGCAGCATTGAAGGGTTTAGATGCAAGGATTAGAGGCAAGGCTGAAGGATATGCGTGGGTATCTAGACCTTGTTGTAGGTGGCAAACTACCATTAAATTATGAAATAATGTACCATCTACATGTTTGTTCTTCTTTCTTTTATCCAAATATCCAACATCATAACTAGAGTGGCAAAAGGCTAGCAAGGCTAACTAAAATGGGTTTAGGTTGAAGTGAGTAAATTTTTTGGTGTGGGTTGAAACAGGCTTGGTTTAATCACACATGCGCCTTGTCCATTTTTGCACTTTTTTCAAATAGTTATACAAAGTTAATGTGATGTTTAAATTAAATGAGTTAAGATGTTGTATGTATCAGAGTACTTGTCAGGTGAGTGGGTGACTTTCAACCCATTTGATTGTTTCCCTTTTGTTTAGCTAATTTTGATTTAACCCACTTTCTTGAGGATCAAGCATAACCCATACCCATCCATAAGTAAATAGTTCCATATAAGTAAGTTCTTGCTACTCTGCAGTGAAAACCAGTGACCAGATGCTTGTTATCCACCTTTCTTCTATTATCAAAAGCGTGATAGCTCTTCACAACTTGATCAAGATACCAAGATTCATGGATTGCTTAGAGCTATTTTTATAGTAAAATTCTTACCCGAAAGAACGCTTTGACTTCTCTTGTAAACATTTGGGATATGTTTTGTATTGAACTTACAATTGAAGTTATGATATTATGATTTCTACATTCTACAATTATATTTTATTTTATATGATGAATAAATGATGATTTTAGTATGCATATTTTATTAGAAATAATTTTTACAGACAATTTGTACTACAAAAGTCTTTTATATTGCGGCAAAAATTAAAGTGCCACTAAAAGTAGTATCGATAGGTAACTAAGAATAGTTTTTACCGACATAAAATTTGTGCCACTAACAGCCTAAAACTTTACAACGGCAGATTAAAAAAGTGCCACTAAAAGGCTTTAGCATCACCGCTTCTAGTGGCACTTATTTTGTGGGCCGCCCATTCTTATTGAGACCTTTAGTGGCACTTTAGGTTTTTTATGGCATTTTTTGTATGCCATTAAATGGCAATTTTTTTGTAGTGAGGACAATAGGAGAGTTCTAATCTTGTCTTCTTCGAAAAGTGTTTGTTGTTTTATGTATTGTTCAATGCATGTGACCCATGGTGATATAAAGATGCCCAAACTTCACCCCTGTATCCTCAGAATCCACGCATGGAGAAACTAGACCTCTTTTTCATCCCTTCACCACTCATGGGTCATGTTGGTCAGCTCGTCGAGCTAGCCACACTCTTTGTCAAAACCTTTGATCACATCACTGCCACGGCACTCGTGATCAAGCTCCCCAGTGACCAAATAGGCACCGACTACATCAACTCCTTCACAGACCACACTCGGATCAAATTCATCTATTTCCCCCCTATGGATCCCGATTTGTTTCAAGAATGCCCAACCGTTGGCTTCACGGCTAATGCAGTCATCAACTGCCACCAGCCCATCATACGAGGGTTTGTGTCCGATCTGTTATCAAAACTCCTTGGCAACATCAATCATTGATGTACAAAACATGTCAACTACCAATGCACCGAGCGAACACACTGGTCCTGGCCCAAAAGGGCCAGACCCAGCGAACTGACTAGCCACAAGCTCTCGTATGATGGGCTTGTGGTAGTTGATGACTGCATCAGCCGTGAAGCCAACCCACAAATACTCGTGTTGTGTTCATGATCATGTGTAAGACACGATTTTTGGGTTCGTGTGTCTTGTTCGGTTTATGGTAAAATTTTCAGGCTGGGTAAGGCTCAACCCGCAAACACGACCCGTTTAGCACCCCTAATGTATATAAGATGAGGTTTTGACTAGGGTTTTTCTTTAGTGCAGCTTAAGTTACAATACTTTCATCAACATGCTACTCTAACACCAACAATGGCTTTGAATCAAGCTCCAACAGTGGGCCAACAATTGCCATTGGTGCGAAGGCAGCTTATGAGATCTTTACTAGTAAACTCATAAGCTTTGCAGTTGGCATTAATTTCAACAGACCAGATTCTACTGCATCCTTAGTCTTGTAAGCATTTAGATTTACTATATCAAATACGTGTGTTACATTACATCTATTAGTTAACGAAAATGTTGGATAATGGAAAACAAATTATTTTGCAGGGGTGACAACGGAGACACAATAAGAGCATTGTATAGGTATCGCTTTGATGTTCTAAAGAAGACTGCAGCTGCAGTGGAGATTACGCGAAGGTTATTAGCAAACGAGACGGATTTTGTGGAGATTACGCGAAGGTTATCAGCTGCAGTGGACTTTGATGCATTATTTCAACAGCATGCACTTTTCACAGAGATCCTGCCCTCAACAAAGACTATTGGCTTCATGTAAACTGCCAGATTTTGAATCAAATATTTTTATTTATATATTGCATCTATTTTTAACTATGTATTGCCAACTTTTAAAAATATTCTGAATCAAATATTGCAGGTAATCCTTTACGCCATGTTTGATGACAGTCGCATGATATCATCAACCAGCCTCCTCAAACTCTCGAACGATGAACCACCTTCTTCCATCGCCATTCGGCTCTTAGCGCTCATCTCCTTCACCTTGGCTCGAACCGCACTATTGTGATCCATCACTTCTCGTATCCCCTTCTCAATCGTTTCTGCCGACACCAATTGTTGATCCTTGTTCATTCGGTTATAATCCACCGAAATCTCCACCGCCAAGCCCAAGTCCTGAACCATTTGAAACGCATCCAGTTGTTGCTCAGCATATATGGGCCACGTCGCAACAGGAACCCCGTACCAAATACTCTCGAGTAATGAGTTCCACCCACAGTGCGACACAAAACCCCCAGTCGCCACGTCAGCCAGCACTTCCGCCTGTGGGATCCACCCAACCACTTTCCCCTTTTCAGCCGTACGCTCTAGGAATCCATCTGGCAGGACTTCATTGTAATCCGTGTATTCCTCGGGGAACCCTTTATGCCCCTCGGGAGGCGGGCGGCGTAGGGACCATATGAACCGGCATCCACTCTGTTCTATCGCGACCGCGATTTCTCTCACCTGGTCCACACCGAACCATCCCTGGGACCCGAAGCATAACAACAGGACCGACGACTCAGACTGACCTTTCAGCCACTGCAACACTTCATGATCTGGTGTCAGCTTTTTCGATTTTATCAACGGACCGACAGTATACACTGGAGGCGTGTTACCATCATACGAACGCAACGCATGATGCTCGAGCTCTTGAAACGTGTTCACGATTATACCCTTCGCTTCTCGGTACTTCCGGGTGTAAAGAATGAACCTTTTGGACCAGTGATCCCTATCCAATATCATATGGCCCAAGACAATTGGTGGAACCGGGTTGGCATAGCTCGGAACGAGTAACTTGGTAGCTGAGTGACTCAGTTGGGATATGTCTTGACCCAGTTCATCTTGGAGGGTCTGGAAATAAAACATGGTCCCGAGAAAAGCCGCGTTGGAGGGGAAGAACACATAGGTAGGGAGATTAAACTCCTTAGCAACATCAATCATTGATGTACAAAACATGTCAACGACCAATGCACCAGGAGCAGTGAACTGACTAGCCAGAAGCCGTCGTATGATGGGCTGGTGGCAGTTGATGGCTGCATCAGCCTTGAAGCCAACGGTTGGGCAGTCTAGAAACAAATTGGGATCCATAGGGGGGAAATGGATGAATTTGATCCGAGTTTGGTCTGTGAAGGAGTCGGTGAAGTTGGTGCCTATTTGGTCACCTGGGAGCTTGATCACGAGTACCGTGGCAGTGATGTGATCAAAGGTTTTGACAAAGAGTGTGGCTAGCTCGACGAGCTGACCAACATGACCCATGAGTGGTGTAGGGATGAAGAAGAGGTCTAGTTTCTGATCCATGCGTGGAAGGATTCTGACTCAGGGAGGATACAGGGCGGGGTGAAGTTTGGGGATCTCTTTATAGACTATTATTATTATTATTATATCACCATGCATTTTATTTTATTTTATATAATAACAATTGATGAAAGGCCTTAACAACAGTTCAGGTTAACCGGTGTTTCATGACTGGCATATGTCGGTCTTCAATCCCACCACTGAAGAGACGCGGCCCCATCTTCTTCACCTACATCTGCCGAGATCTTCAGTTTCATCTTAGAAACCCTAAACCAACCCACCATCCACCGCTACACCATCCATCTCGGGCACCACCGAATCCGGCCACCGGGCACCTCTCCACACTCCTTTAGGCACCTCTCCATATTTTCAACAACAAAATTCCGAAATCGAAGTCGTTAAATTCAGAAATCCTCATCACTTCATGTCTATTTCTTCCAATTTTCCGATCATCTGCTCGATTTTTTCTCCACTCTAGGTAACTTTTAACTTCTTTCAGTTGGTTATTGTTTCATACTCGCGTTTTTCTCGCATAATTGACTGTGATTGCTGTGTTGCATACTTATTCATATGTTTTGTTACTTGATTTATGTTGCTTATCAGATTTGTTGTGTTAATTTTTTGAATTTAAGCCTAATTACTGTAGATCTATAGATTATTGAAGGTTTTTGTTAAATTAGGGTTTAGTTCGTAGTTTAAATCGCATAAATTATTTACTTAGTATATTTTAGTTAGTTTTTTTGTTGGAGTTTGCGATGATTTGTTTAGTATAGTTGTTGTACTTGACTACTTATTTTCTGTTTTTTTGGTTATATGAAGTTTTGTATAGTTTAGTTATATATATATACACATATATATGACTGAAGTTTTGTTATTTTGTTTGTGATGTTTTTCTGCAGGTGATTGATTATTTTTTTATTGGAATTTGATAATTAATCGGATTTTTGAGTGAGGATTAATGGGAAAAGGAGCGCAAAATTACGGTAGGAAAGAGAGTACGGGCAAAACGGCTCTGGATCCGAACCAGTATCCTGCATGGGCAAAGGATATTCAGGAATGTGAAGAAAACTACCAGGTGGATAGCAAATTCGGTCTTACTGACGGTGAAGTTGAGAAGCGGCTGAAAAAATACGGGAAGAATGAGTTGGAAAAGCATGAAGGGCAATCTATTTACCGTCTGATATTGGATCAGTTTAACGATACTTTAGTTAGGATTCTACTTGCTGCAGCTGTGATTTCGTTTGTTCTGGCTTGGTATGATGGTGACGAAGGTGGCGAGATGGAGATCACCGCGTTTGTTGAGCCGCTGGTGATTTTTCTTATACTTATTGTTAACGCGATTGTCGGTGTCTGGTAAGAAAGTAACGCGGAAAAGGCGTTAGAAGCGCTTAAAGAAATACAATCAGAGCAAGCGACTGTGATCCGTAACGGGAGAAAAATTTCCAGCTTTCCCGCGAAGGAACTTGTATAATAACAAAAGATGAAATCTCTTAAGAACAGTCCCGGTTTTCCAGTTTTCTACACCTACACCTGTCGGTCATTCTCTTTATCTTTGTTTCCCAATTATTATATTATATTTTATATAATAACAATTGATGAAGGCTCTTAGGAACAGTGTAGGTTTCTAGGTTACATGTTACCGCCATCTGCCCGTCGCCTTCCCACCTCTGCAAAACGTGTTCCCCCGTACCACCCTTCCAGTTTCTGCCTCCCCTTTCCTTCCCCAGTTCGATCATGTATATGTATTTGTACATGCTTTTTAAAAGAGTAAGTAGGTGGCGTTCTGTAACTGTGTTGCCATCTTTCCCCAATCCATTGCTTCCCACTATCCCAAACAGTTCTCACTTCTTCCTTTTCACACACAAAGAGAGAAAGAATCAAAGAAATAGTGGCCGGCCGGCCCGACGAACACGACAACCACGGCACAACAGCGAAATTGGTGATGGTGGTTCGCAGTGATCAGCAGCCGCAATTTGGGTGATGGCTAGGGTTCCGAACAAGGGTTTGGGGGCGGCAACGATGTCAACAAGGGTTAGGATTCCGGTGGCATCGGGTAAGTTCTGATGATACAACGACAACAACAGAAACTTAAATCGAGGTATGTATTCATCATCTTCTTCATTCCGATGAATAGCTTCTATGCCATTGTTCAAGCTTAATTTTTGACATACATGCTTATATACTCTCAAGAACGTTGGATTGTTTGTGTAAATGTTATTTCTTAGGTTATCTGTTGTTCCCCATATGCCTAACGTTTTTCCCCGCATATAGATTAGCTGTGCAGAAAATCAGAATTAGGGGCAACTGTTGGGTTATTCGGTTTTTTCGCGGGTCACACGAGTCGGCGCATTATCGAGTCACGGGTACGGATCAAGCAAAATTAGTCTTGGTTCAAATTTGCATGAGTAAAGTATGCGTCTCAAGGGTTCACGTGACATTTACATGGCTGGAACTTGGAACACTAAAAGATTTAATTATGTTTTTAGTTATAAACCAAACACAAACCTCCTCAATACTACTACTTCACACCAACATTGTTCTCCTCTGTCTCTCCATATTTTCCACTACACTTTTTATCTTCCACAATCATCATGGGTACGCTGCTGCTAATTCTACCAAAATATTTCCCAATTTATCCGTTTTTATTTCAGTTTTTAACTGTTTTTTTTTGTCTGTTGTGCAAGCAAGATCAAGATCGGAATCAACGGTATGGATCCTTTTACTCTTGAATTTGAATTGCTGTTGTGAAGTGATTTGAATGATGTTGAGTTGAGTAAACATGTATGTATGTAGGGTTTGGAAGAATCGGTCGATTAGTTGCTAGAGTAGCTTTACAGATAGATGATGTTGAACTGGTTGCTGTTAACGATCCCTTTATCTCCGTCGACTACATGGTTTCTTTCTATTTTCTAATTATTTATATTCATAGTATATCCCTGGGTTGTTTGCTTTGTGGATATGTGAATTGATTTTTGTATGTGTGTGTAGACGTATATGTTTAAGTATGACAGTGTTCATGGTGCATGGAAGCACCATGAGCTCAAAGTTAAGGACGAGAAAACTCTTCTTTTCAGTGAGAAGTCCGTGACTGTTTTCGGTTCAAGGTACATGCCCCTCCCATTTTAGTAAACTTGATTTAATTTAGTATGTTTTTTTTTCTTTTTACCAAATTGTCGAATAATTTTGTTTGAAGGAACCCAGAAGAGATCCCATGGGCTCAAACTGGAGCTGAATACGTCGTTGAATCCACCGGAGTTTTTACTGACAAGGACAAAGCCGCTGCTCATCTCAAGGTATCCATCCGACTACGATACAATTTGATTGTGTGTTTTTTATACGTGATTGAACTGAATTGATTATCTTTAGCTCCATTCATGAAATAAAGTGTTTTTTTGACTTGTATGTTTAGGGTGGTGCTAAGAAGGTGATCATCTCTGCCCCGAGTAAGGATGCCCCCATGTTTGTTGTGGGTGTGAACGAGAAGGAATACACCTCAGACCTTCACATCGTTTCAAACGCCAGCTGTTCCACCAACTGCCTTGCCCCTCTTGCCAAGGTTTTCTTTAATTTTCTCACAACACAAACAATAATCAAGTCAGTCAATGTTTTCTTTCTTTTACTAATTTGATGTCTGCACTCTGCACAGGTTATAAATGATAGGTTCGGTATTGTTGAGGGTCTTATGACCACTGCATTCCATCACTGGTATGTATGTTTTCAATTTCTAATTTAAACCCTCATCCATGGATCAAATTTGCGTTATGTACTATTTCCAACAGCTTTTGGAACATAACACGATTGTTATTTTTATTTTTTTATTTTTTTTCTCTTCAAGTTATTTCGGCGATATTTTGTTTGTGGAGGATGTATTATACAAATAAAGGGTCTTATGTAAGCATTTTGTTGTAGGTTCTACATGAATTCAATCATGTCAATCCTGAAGATTACAATGAAGTTAAAGAGTTTGCAACAACTCGAGTACCTTTGAAAGTATACCTTAATTTATTGGCTATTGGATTGGTTTGTGTACCTCTATTAGGGACTTTTAGCAGCAGTTATTGAAGCATATAATATACTCCCGCATTTGGTAACTTTTCATTTACATTGGATTTGTAGCATTAACTTTAGCTGATTATTATTGTGATTCATGCACTACCTCTATGATCATTAATCGCCATAACTATAACATGTTGTATGTGTATAACTAATTTACCATATCCAGTTTGCTGAACAGGGTGTTATGAAGACACCAAGTTTTAATAAACTTACTTCAGTTGGTTTCAAAGTCAAAATCTGGATAGCGGATTGGTTTGATTTCTTAAAAAGACAAAAAGGATGCGGATTTGGAAAAGAGACAAACCGTTGGGCGTTATCTCATTAAGATATGGAAATCAGCCGGGATGATTGGCAGGTATTAAGCCAATGATGTGGTTTTTCACCATTCTTTGCATTTAATCTCAAAGATCTCTTGGGTTTGCATAAGTATTTCAATGGATGTAAAAGAAGAAAAAAGTGTTCCATTCCGTTATTTTGACGGCCATTTGGTGCATTTGGAATTTGCTAAATAATTTGTTATTTAACATTTCATAACATTTCATCCTCTATTTAGCTTGGGGATTGAAATTTCTAATGCTATAAAAGGGGTAGTTAAAGGTGGGGCTGAGGTGGCTTTCTGGGTGGACGTCTGGGCTGCAACAGAGCCTTTACATGGCCTTTTTCCGCTTCTATTTCAGCTCGAAAAGGACAGATGGTGTACAGTGGCTGAAAGGACTACGATTGGGGCTAACGGGCCGACTTGGGTATGGGATTGGAGGCGCCAGTTGAATAGTACAGAAGAATTACTGGGGTGTACGCCTTTACATGACCTCCTGCAGGGTTGTCCAGTCACTTCGGGTCCTGATAAGTGGTTTTGGAATCTGGACCAAACAGGTCAGTTCAACGTGGGCAGCATTAAGAGGTCAATAATTGAACATAACCGGGTGCGGCCTGAATATGTGGTCAAATGGAACAACTGGATTCCTAAGAAAGTCGGCTTGGTCACTTGGCGAGCATATAAAGAGAGACTTCCAACCAGAGTAGCGCTGTCCAGAAGAGGCGTTTCGGTCCAGTCTGTGGAATGCGTTATGTGTGGTGAGTATAACGAAACCAGCGATCACCTTTTAGTTTCGTGTGGTTTCTCTCAGATCGTCTGGCATATTGTGTATTAGTGGTGTAAAACGCAACCATTAATCGCCTTCAGTCTAAAGGATATACTCGAGTCTCACAATCAATTCAACGGTTGGGCGAAGAGAAAGAAAGCGTATCATGCGGTTTGTCTGGTTACACTATGGAGTATTTGGAACTTGCGAAATGACTTATTCTTTTCAGGGAAAGGGAAGTCTCATATAACCACTGTGGAAGAAATCAAGGCCAGAAGCTTTTTATGGATTAAACACCGTGCAAAGTCAGCAAACATGACCTGGGAACAATGGCGATGTTTTGATGTGTTTTAAGCTGTTTGTTGGACTGGTCTGTTTCTTTTTGGTTGTAATGTATTTGCTGGTGGTTTGTTTGGTTGTAATGTCTTATGACCACGTTGCTTTGTTAACATGTCTTTAGGTTTTTATCATAGGGTTTAAATTTAATAAATCTCAAGCTTCATGCTTTCATATCTTGTAATAAATAACAACTAAGGATGTAATGACTAATAGATAATGGTTAAGGCTTAAATTGGTTTATTTCTTCAATGCCGGTGCTACCGAAACGCTCAAGTATATTCGTCTATAGTTTTCGATCGATGTAAAACGTGTATAAACATTTTTACTATATAACGACATTTTCGTCTAGGATTTTCTCAATCGATACCGATCGAGTTCCCGCCGCGTAGCGTGGGTCATTACACTAGTTGAACAATAAACGAAACAACAAACAAACACTGAAGAAGAAGAAAGGATTCCAAAATTGGCGGAGGATTAATTTGTTACGTCTCCTATTCTATTAAGTATGGTGAAATCAACGCGATTTGTAAAGGTGATTAATTTATCCATAAGTGATGAACAATACATTTCTTTATAGACTAGAAATTTATCCTATTCTATTATATCACCATGCATTGAACAATAAACGAAACAACAAACACTGAAGAAGAAAGGATTCCGAAATTGGCGGAGGATTAATTTGTTACGTCCCCTATGATACTTGATTATTAGCTGTACAATTGGAGGAACTCTGCTTTGGATTAATGCTACTGGATTCTAAAATTGGCGGAACCCTACTTTGGTTGCCAATGTTCCATTATATTGTTTACATTACCCACTCCACTAACTAATTATTAATGTCCAATTTGATACGTTTAGCCAATTTGATAAACTATGAGTTTAAAGTTTTGGAACCTTTCGAAGTTAACTTAAAAAAATAATGTGAAAATTGTTAAATTCTATCCCTATCCAAGATACTACTACCAATTGCTTCAAAAGTAATAGATGATCTTAGACATTTTGAGGTCATACTTGACATTTCAAAGTTCAAAATCCAAATACAACCATCACTGGTTTAACACCTAAATTTATATAATTATGTTACATCGAAATAGAAGGTAAAACATAACTAAAAAAAAATAAAAATAAAAATAAAACCAACCAACCTAATCTATATATCTATACTATATAATAAAAGAAACCATTAGGAGGACACATGTCATTCATTGAAGCTATCTATTTTTTATAGATAATTAATATCAATTAAAAGATAATTATAAAATTAAATTTAATATAAATTTAAACAATTCATATTGGAGATAATATAATATTTTAAAATATTTATCAGATTTCAAAATTCTTTATCCTGAAATTAACAAATATATATATATATATATATATATATAGATAGGGGAATGTTCATTTGAGAAGAAATTTAATTTGAGAAGAAAAAGAAGAAAGGGCATATTAGTAAAATGTTATTTCATTTATAACTCATATCATTAATTTCTCTCTTTAATTAATTAGTCAACTAATCATTAATTATCCTACATATAATCTACAAAACCTACACATATAAAAAATTTTCTACATATACCCTACACATTATAGAATTTTATCCTACACAGTCGAAATTTATCCTACACACCTCGAAATATATCCTACACAACTCGTAATTTATCCGACACAACTAGTAATTTATTCTACACTTTAAATTAAGTTGTTTTTTTTTTAATTTGGAAAAAGTATATATTTTGAAAAGGAGTTACAAATTTAATTTAGCTAGTTATAAAAGGGGAAGAATACAAATTAATGATTTATGTAAATTTACCAATATACCCTTATATTAAAATTAAATACAAATATTAAATGAAGTAAAATGAAGCATTCTTATTGGTTAAAACTTCTTCTTTTTTCTTCTTACAAAAAAATTCTTCTCATTTGAACCCTCCACTATATATATATATATATATATATATATATATATATATATAATGTAAATGTTTATAAGGGGTAAACAAAAATATTAATAAATGTTTATTGGTTCTATACTTTTATTTTCGTGTTCAACTCTCAACTCAAATACGGTAATCACTATGTTTACGTGACATTTTTAAGAACCATCACCGCAATCACCCCATCCATCGTATATCAAGTATATCCGTTAGTTTTTTTAATGATATATTTTTTATTAGATTCATTCAACCTGTGTAATAAACGGGTTTTTTTTTTTTTTAAGATATAACATTTTTATTTTTTACTATACAAAATTACATTTAAGCAACTCGTGTAATACACGGGGTTTTTAAAAATATAACTTTTTTATGATGTAGTATATAAAATTAGATTTATTCAATCCATATAATACATAAGGTTTATAAAGATTTTTTTTTTTTGTTGTTTGGTATATAAAATTACATGTGCTCAACTCGTATAACACATGAGGTTCTTAAAAATGTAACTTTTTTAATTACCTGATATATAAAATTACATTTATTCAACATGTGTAATAAACGATATTTTTAAAGATATATTTTATTATTATTATTTGGTATATAAAATTACATTTATTCAACCCGTGTAATATACGGGGTTCTAACCTAGTTGTATGATAAAGCATAAAATCCGCTAAATTATTTTATTAAAAAGATCAGATTATTGTTGGATAATTTAGTTTTAGCAATCATTATTGGCAGACCTTAGTCTGCCAACCCAGTCGAAGTGTTTAGACGCAAGCTTCACCAATATAGGTTAGAGGTGCACAAAATAACCGGTTAATTAACCGTAACCGGTTAATAACCGATTTAGGAATAACCGGTTAGTGGTTATTTTTAACCGTAGGTTAGTAACCGGTTATAAGTGTTTAGTATAATAACCGGTTATTAACCGGTTTTTTTAAACCGGTTTTTTAACCGATAGACTGGTTAACCGAAAAAATAACCGAAAAATTCAAAAAAAGGCAAAAAAACCGGTTAATAACCGAAAATAACCGGTTAATTAACCGAACCGGTTAAAGTAATTAACCGGACCAGTTAAAAAAATAACCGGTTAAAGTAATAACCGGTTAAAGCATTAACCGGTTAAAGTCAAAAAGTCAAATTAACCGGTATAACTGGTTAACCGAACCGGTTATTAAAGTTAACCGGTTTGTGCACCTCTAATATAGGTCATCATTTCTTGTTAGTTTATCAATCTTCTAGTGGGTCCACTCACACTTTGCGATGGGCAGACCAACCGTAGCTACATTTACTAAAAGTATTATCATTTTAGGGTCAAAAAGTTCTTTAATTAGATTATATACAATGGGCTAAAATTACAACTACCTAAATACATTCGAACTCATAAATACATTTACTTTTAAACATATTACATACCTGACCGTCTCTGAAAATTTAAGGGCCCTCGAGGTCTATGTGCTTGTAGAAAAAATAAGCCCCTTACATTTACATTTTTCTTAAGAATACAATCCATTTTTCTAAAACTCAATCTTTAGAAATCTTGAATATGGAAAGCATTTTATTTTTTCAAAACTGACATTATCTAATAGCAATCTTTAAAACCCATACAATTAAATTTATAGTCTCTATTTTTTTAAGCTTAAATATTGATCATGCATTCATGAAGATGTCATTGGACCTCCTGGAGTCCTCCAGCCCAATGACTTAAAATGAAAACAACAAACAATATTAGGCTTGTGACTTATGAGTTCCCAAGTACAAAACAAATTAGTTTTAAAAAGCTGCTACCAAACAGATTGAACCGTTGACCGTTAAGATGGAATGTGACTCATCTCTTGTTTCAACCCCTGGGCGAAAGCATCAAATCGGTTTACAGTTTATTTGTAATTACATGTTTTATTATTATTATTATTATTATTATTATTATTATTATTATTATTATTATTATTATTTTATATATATGTATAACAAAAAAAAAAAAAAAAAACTGGGCCCCCAAAACTTTGGGCCCTGTTTGGTGGCCCACCCTTTGACACGGCTCTGCGTACACATGTTTTGGATAATTAAGTAAAGGTTTATCAATCAACATTTCAACCTGTAAAAGTTTCTACTTGTTCTTCCGTCTTCATTATGTTTACAAACCCATAGCTTTTACAAGAGTATCAGAAACATATAATGTCACACAAGGATGCTAAAATTATGTAATCAATCTTTGTAGAGCCAAGAATAGGATACAGTGCTAAATATCATACAACATCATTAACTTACAAAGCAATGAATTAGTTAGTCACACAACATAATCACTTAAAAATATAGGAGAAAGCTCCGCTTTTGCAAAGGGTGCTGCAAGTCAATCCAAGCTGATAATTAACCTTCTTGAATGTAAGTACCTCACGCAGCCAATATATAAACAGATCTATGTGCTTGTAATATGTTATCTACTTAAAGAAACATGATCTTAAATGTGAAAAGTTATTATTAGTTAAAGCACCTGTACCTTGCAACTTTACTGCGTCTTTTGGCTTGTTCAGTGATTTCAGACAAGTTCTCTGTTGTAGCTGATCTTTTTGTTGAAGATGTTTGATGGTGCGCCTATTGAATCATCGTTTATGACTTTTATCATCCCATGATGCACCTATTGAATCATTGTTTATTAGTAAAAAAAAGTAGTAAATTCTGATGGATATTCTGAATGAAAATCAAATCTAAAAATGAAATTTAATTTGTTTTAGAATCCAATTGACCAAAAAATTACCACAATGAATATTCTCGTCGATGTCAAATCGCTAGCTAATATAGCCTGGTGAAACCAAGCTACAATTATGAAAAAAGAAAACAGAATTACATTTGTCCAATTTAATGAAACTATAGCTTTCCTTTTTAATAGCATGGAAGTCAAAGCAAATAGTGAAATCAAGCTAAAGTTCAGTTGATATTCAATAACGGTGAAATCAAGCTAAACTTCAGTTGATATTCAATCCAAAATCATTTTACAGAAACCAAAGCATTCAAATTTTAGCATCTTGAAAGTCTAGTAATTACCATGTCTTGACTTTTGAAGGTCAAAGGAGCCATATAAGGGTTGTTGAAAAAGCTAGCGGCTCATTCGATAAACACTCGGTCGAAATCGGCTTGGTTTTTAAACAAGCCAGCTCAGTTTTTAAATGAGCTGAGCTCCGAGCCAAGGTAACCTCGGCCCGTGGCTCACTCGCTTAGCTTGAATGTACTTAAGCCTTAACTTCTATATGAACAAGTCAAAATTTTTCAAGAACACAATTTGCACAGCTGATGAAGACTTGAGCCCATCTCACAATCAGATGACATAAAAGAAATGAAAACTGTGTGTACAGACTTGTACATTGGCAATCAATGGCTTGCAATATCCAAAGCAAGCAACGATGTGAAAACAAAGCTATGCCTGTTATAAAATAGATTACACAAATATAGTACTATAGAAGATAACAAATAAAAAAAAAACCTATAGGCATATGTAGTTTAGCAAAGGCATAACAGTTCAGCAGAACTTTTATGTACCCTGTACATAGGCGTAAGCAGTCAAACAATCAAACTCATGACAATATGACATAATTCTTAAAAAACTTTTATGAATATGTTACGGTTTAGAATGTTGTCAATTATCATCTGAAAGATGCAAGATTAGATTACAATGTACTCACCCAAACATCATTAATTCACAAAAGAACTAAGATTGGTAAAAAAAAAAAAAAAAAAAACTACACTCATTTAAGTTATTTATTGAAGAGAAGGCAATTAATCAACAAAAGTGGCTTATAGCAGTCAAATACAATAATAATATGAGGCTGGAGGAGTGGCAAAGCTGATACATTCATGGAAGGAAATACCTTTTGTGCAGTTGATTGAGATAGCGGCTAATAACAGTGGAAGCAAGAAACCCTAAGGCGAGAACCTGTAATAAACGATTAGGTGAGTTGAAAACTGGAGGAAGATGGGGCAATAAAGATTGATGTGAACCAAGTAAGAATTTTTGAAGACTCGGGTATAGAAGCTTAAATATTAGTCCTATATTTTTTAAATTCCATTAAAATTTGGTAAGAAACTGGATCCAGGAATTGGTTAAAAAATAATGTTCTAAAAATATTATAAAGAGGATGTAAAAGGAATTTTTATTAGAAAAAAAGACATGAATTGTATGCTGAAGAAAAGAGTCCCTAGAAGTACAGTGCATGGGATGATTGCAAGTTTGGTCATCTGCAATGAAACCATTCATCAAAGTTAAACTACACTACAAACCAACTCGATTTTATACAGTTTGGATGGAACACAAGTAGTAGACCTGAAATACCTATTTATTAAATTTCATCTTTAGACCTGAAACAAAGCATTACCTAGTAAATCCACAAATAGAACTTCAAGAAAGCATACAACAAAAAAAGTATATATAAAGTGTCAAAGTAAGTAAATATGCAAGTCAAAGAGATACCATAATCTTTTCTCGGCTAGTTTATTAATTCTGGTGGGTTGATCTTGAATTCACCCCAACCTATACCTTTTAACTCTTTCAATCCTTATGCCCCTATTTTTCTCTAACTTCACTCACATTCACCTCTATGTTCAAATTCAGGTCATCTTACAAATTGACTAAGTTATATAGACTGATGTTTCAATTATCACCTAACATAGGCATCAACAAAGACTTGGGGTTCAACTATCTAATTTTATGTATTGTACGACGACATCAACGTTTGTAATTTACAAAAACAAAAACCTAAGTGGCTTGAATTACGAACATGGTAAACAAAGATTTGATGGTGGGTTTAGGTTAACTGGCTGACTTACCTCTTTAGAATCAGAAGAATGTTGAGATTTGGAGAGATTTGGAGGGGACTTCGAACCTGAGCAATGGCCTACGAACTTTCAAAATAAAAAGAAGATGATGGGGTGAAGATAAATCCAATTATACACAATAATAATTCAGAGTTCAAGAAACTTACCTTAGGGTTTGACCACCGACCTGGTTGGTACCCCAACACCATCCGTTTTGGGCTTCAGTCGCCTGGGCCCAACCGGCAGGCCCACTACCTATTTTCTCTCTTAACAAAGGAACATCACATATATAAAATAAGCGGGAAAGAAGAAAAGGATCCAAGGACGCTGCAAGGCATTAAATGCCTTATTGATAAGGAAGAAGGAGTCGCCGGAAACATAGTACAATTGAGCTGGCTTCATTAATTGAAGCCTCTTATCTCACCGTTGGGGCTCAGACACGTGTCTGAGTCCCCCAAAGGCAGCAGAATGCCGTTAGATCATCCAGGCACTGTTTTCCAAGGGAGATAAGTGATCTCCTTTATATAAGGAAGGTAAGCAACAACCCTTAACGGACAAGAAAACCCTTACTAAATGCATAACAATCTCATTTATTCCGACCAGAACCATACTAGCATTTATTCCGACATAATCACTCGTTCATAAAGATCCACACCAAGAAGAATATTCCGACGACGATATTCGTCGGAGTTAACTTCTCATTCCTCCCGGCAAGTTTACTTACTCTCACGCCGGAGCTTGGTCACGGATCCCCCTCCCGGGGCCCTCCGTGACGAGGCTAACAGTTTTCTTTCTTGTAGGAAGCGGAAGCAAGGGCCTTTACAACGTTAACGAGATCCTTTGACCGCCATCAGTGAATTGAGGACTCGACAGGGTTGTCGAGTGGAACTCCATTGGAGCCCTAGGCCGACTCAACCGCCGTCAAAGATCCACCGTTACAGCTTCAATGCCATATCCGTGACCACCACAATGTTTTCCTCGTTGTTCTATGTCGATTTATGTAGCTAACTCGCAGGCACTCGCCGGCTTTGCAGTTCATCATAGCAAAGAAGGAAATGAGTGTTTCTCTCTCTTCTCTCTCTCTCTATCTCGTTTTACTAATGAAAAAGCTGTACAAAAAGTAAATATTGCAAGACAATTTTCTTTTCAGAAGCGACTGTGGAGATCATGATCCATGTAAAGCAATGGACGGTGGGGATCATGATCCGTGTGAAGTAATGGACACAATGGATTTCAATATGTGATGTGTGTTTTCTGGTGCTTAAATAGTTGTACAATAAGCTTTAAACGAGTACATGTTGAAAAAGTGGCAAATGACCATTTCTGCCCTTCGGATATGCATTATATATATAGTATAGAAGTATAGATTATATGCATCGGGATGAGAATTCCATTGTAAATGCTCTTACAACTTACACTCATAAAACCCATGTCACACGAATTTTACCCAATTGATGGAGTGTTCCGAGAGTGTGTGGGTTTTCCATTAATGAAGAAACACTTGTTAATTGACCAGAATCAAATAAACCAGGGGGATTGGTTCTGCATAAAAGGGTTGGTTTCTCCTCGTTCGGTTCGTGGGCGACAGATCTTCTTCTCTTCACAGTAACTGAAAAACAACCACCGTTAGACTCGCCACGGGGAGAATGGGGGTTCTCTCCGTGACCACCCTCCGGCGTGAGAATAAGTACAGGTTTTATGAAGAAGAAGAAGTGTAAGTGAAGTGAATGTAACTTGAAGATTATACCTGAATTATCCTTCTATTTATAGCCGAAGTTTGGGCGGGAAAACTTGTTGGTGAAATATTGACGGAAAGTGTTAATTCCGTAAGCGGCTATTTTTCCCTCCGTTAATTATTAATCGAAATGTGAGAGCACACGGATCGCGATCTTTGATCAACAGCTGGGGTATTGCCACGTGGAAAGTGGGCAAGTGAAGATCTCTCTTCAATTTCGTGCCATCATCGTGACTTCAAGAGAGCCTGGGATGATGACACGTGGCTAGACGGTTATAACCGTTTGGTGATGCACGATAGAGCCTTCTAGAGGATTACAGCTGTAATCCTGTGTGGCCCCTTACCGTATGGTATCGGTGAAGTAAATAATATCCAAGTCTGGATATTATTTATGCGGGAGTGTTTATCAGGATTTTTATCCTTATCTGTTATGGAAACCGGCGCAAGGATTTGTTATTTTCCTCTTGACGCACAGATGTTGCTCGTTTCGTTTTTCTTCTAAGTTCTTTGTAGGACCGGTGCGCGGCCGCGCAAGGTCTAAAGGTGACTAGAAGGATGAGGTTGTGGTATGGTCCCAAGTACTCGGAACAAGGTTTTTGGGACCTTACCCCTTCAAGTCCCCCAAGTCTAGTGTTGCTCTTATGCAAATAAGTGGAGCACTGGACTATGAGAGAGATGTCTTTTTGCTGTAGGATTTTTGGCGTGAAAATGGAGAATCTTTTGGAAGAAGTTACCCTTGCTCATTATTTTTGATTTTGAAAATCTTGACCTTGAGTATGCGAAAAGGTGCAGTAATGACTGTTGACGTGTGACAGGCTGTCATTGTCAGTTGTACGTTACTGACCGTGTTTCACATGCGCGCGTGAACTTGCGTTTGTGGTTCTTACCCACTCGCCCCTGACGCTTGGATAACTGTGCCATCCCGAAAAAGGTGCTGTTGCAGTTATCTAGGCTATTTATGGCGGTGAGTATATAAGTGTTTTTCAATTGCCTATTTGCATTAATCATTACTTTCTTGAAAACCCCTTTCTTCTTCGTCTTCTTTATTAGTTCTTTAGCAAGAATTTGCAACTTCTTTATCTTATGTCAACCGGAGATCATCACGAAGACTCTGCTGAAGAAATGGCTGCCGAACTTCCACTGTTGAAGTGGTCTAGGGAGACGTTCGATGGTTTGATTCGGAATTTCAAGTTTCCGGAAAATTGGGGTGCTCGATACCCTGATGATGGTCAGACGGCGGCGGATGCTCCGGCCGGGTACAGAACTTTGTTTTGGGACTTCTTCTCTGCAGGCAATTTCCGATTGCCTGCAACGAAATTTTTTCTTGAAATTCTCAATTATTACAAGTTCCATATCTCCCAGATGCACCCTATTGGCATGGTTAGGGTTCGTCATTTTGAATTTGTGTGTCGTACGATGCACATTGAACCGACTGACTCTCGATTTCGAGTGTTCCATCAAATGCATTGTTCTCAGGGGTTCTATTCTTTTGTAAAAAGGGCGTCTGCAAAAAAGATCTTGCTGCAACCCCCAAAGTCGTTTCATGACTGGAAACAAAAGTTCTTCTTTATCAAGGCAGGGGTTATTCCGATGAAGATGATATTTAGGGGAAAAGAGGATGTCCCCACTGAGACTACTCAAACTCCCATTGATGAAAATTGGTACCAAGATTTGAAAGACGTTCCGTCTATTGCTTTGCCGGAGAAAGCCCTTGTTGGTGCTAGCATGAACCTGAACTGGCGGATGAATCGGGAAGAAAAGCCGGTGTATGTGGAGGGCGATAAAAGTAAGATTTGGGATTTGCCCTGCTTCTTTCTCTGTTCTTTCTCTCGTTTTTTTTTTGAATTTGGCTTTGCTTCTCTTTCTTTGCAGTTGTTTCTTTGTATGTTGTCGCGTTTGAGAGAGAAGGTGGAAAGATGGCTACGGTTGCCAAGAAGCCTGATGAGGAGCTTTGGTATCACCGCATCGTGAGGAACTTTGTTCTTCCGTGGGATGATGATTTGGCTGCGCAACCTGTTGCTGGCGCTGGTAAATTTTTATCAAAATGTTGTTTCCTTGCTGTTTTTTTTGCGCGCTTGAATTAAGTCATTTTCTGCGCTTTATAGTAGGTGAGCTGTCTAATTTGGGCATAGGACCTGAGAAGAAAAGACGCGCGCCCACTACTACTGCTGCGCTAAAGAAGAGTGATGCGGAGAAAGCTCAGCCTTCTAAGGCCAAAAATGTGGGAGGAGAGAAGAAAGGTATGCGCTGTTCCTCTGACTCCTGGTGTGATTATGTGGTGGTATCTGATTCATTGGAGGGTCTTGCGCCTGTAGTTATGAGAAGACCGAAGTCGGAACCAAAAGACGCTGCTGATATCTCTCCATCGAACCCTGATGATCCTATCGACTTAGAGTCGAGTCCTGAACATTTGTTGAGGAAGAAAACGGGAAAAAGGAAACAAGCTGATGTTGAGGCTGAAGGTCAGCCTGAGAAGAAAGCTCGAAGGAAGAAGATTACTAGAAGGGGCAATCTTGATGCCTTCATTGCAAAACCTGTTCTCGGTAAGTATTCCTCTTTGTTTTCTTCTTATATTTTGTAAGTGATTGTAATTCATATGTTCTTGCAGAAGTACTAAACTCTCCTGTTCACACAGAGCCAGAATATGTGGTTACTGAAGAACTTTCGCCCTCTCCTCCTCGCGCCTCTGTTGCTGAGCAGTTAAAGAATGCAGATGTTCCCGAGAATGAGGCGGAGAAGACTACTGGGGCAGAGGATTCTGGGGTTGAGAATCATCTTAACATTGCTGTGGATGCGGGAAAAGTTACTAGCCCAGAGGTTGTGGATGTTGGTGCTGGTAATCCACAAACTCCTAAATTTGTTGCTCAGGATTCGGAGAAAGGGAAATCCGCTCAAGAGATCCCTGTAACAGCTTCTCCTTCCATGGCTTCTGACTCCATGCCTGAGAATATTGAGAAGGTCTCTGCTGAGGACCAAGGCTCGTTCTTTGATGCTGATAAAAATTCTCCAATCCGCCCAGATGAAACTTTGGGGGATTATTATTACAGAACTTATTCGGAGAAGAACGCCGCTGAAATTCACGTCCCTGTCTGGAATCTGAAGAAAGGTGATACCTTTTCAGACTGGCGTGTGTGTCGAGATTGGTTACAGGGAACCTTCCCGCCTGGGGAGATTAAATTCCAGGAGGGACGCCTTCATGATCAAACTTATCATGCCTACCTTGAAGAGGCTGCTTCTTATACATCCACTAGGCACCGCATAGTGTGCGAGTGGCATAGTATGCATAAGGAGTGGGCTGCTTTTAAGGCATCCAAGAAGAAAGCTGCTGAGGATGAAAACCGTGTTGCCCAGTTGAGGGCTAAACTAGAAGCTGATCAGGCCAAATTTAAGACTGATCGAAAAACTGAAGAGTGGTCTGTTGTGGGCTGGAAGAGAAAGGCGAAAGCTGAAGCTGCCCTTCTTTTCGAGGAGCGCAAAAACTGGAAAAAGATCTGCGAGAAAGATAATGCCGAGAAGATGGGTCTCCACAATGTTATCAACAATCTCAAGGCTGAGGTTGAGAAGTTGAAGAAACAAGACACGGAGATCAAAAAATTGAAGCAAGAAAAGGCAGATGCTGAAGCCGCGCGAGATGAAGCGCGTTCTCACAGGGAAAGGAGTGAACAATGAGAGGTACATACCTGCGCTACCCTTGCCCTTAGAGATAAAGAGATAGAAGAACTTACTGCTTTGCTATCTGAGCAGGAACAACTTAAAGCGGAAATTGAGTCTGCCAAGAAGGATCTGGAGCTTGCGCATACTGAGAAGGTTGAAGCTTCCCGCCGTCTTGCTGAAATCGAAGAAAAGCTAGAAAATTCTGAGACTGCGCGGGCGACGGCGGAGAGTAAGCTTGAACCACTGAAGAGTGATATGTTATGGTTGAAAGCTCGTGGAATTGCAAGCGTAAATTTCTTCTCCGTTTCTTTTTTGTAACTCTTTGGAGCTGTCTTGCGCTTTTCCTTAATTGCCTTTTCTTTTTTATTACAGGTTGCTGAATCAGTTCTAAATTCCGAGGAGCTCGACAAAACAGTTGCGCGCTTGTTAGTTGCTGCACGAAATGATGGATATGCTCAAGGGTATGCTGAATGTTCACACCATGTGGTTAACGCTTTGAAGGTTGACTGGGATACTAGCAAGTCCGCTACCCATGGCGTTAATACAAATGCTGCCCTTGCTGCTGCGAAGACAGAGTTTAATAACTTACAGCTCCCGGTTATGGATCTGATCAATGTTGCGTTACAATCTGAGGATCATGTGGCGCAATTGAAAGAAATCTTCCCCGATAAAGATGAAGATGAAGACTTAGATTAGGTTTTCTTTGTGGTTGTATGAACAATTATTTTGTAGGTTTTTGGGATGTGTATCCCCATTTAATGCGCTGCTACGCAAGTAACTTTGGTTAATACACTGTCGTGTATAATTTTATGTTAAGGCGTGTGGCGCGCCAGTAACTTGATATGATATGTGTTTTAATTTACAATATTTTGCATGAGTACAATTGCTTTGATTAGGTAAGGCGAATAAAGGTGGTATAAAGCTCATGTATGAACGTAAGGTCTTGCGCGATGTGTGTAATCGCTGACCGCTCATGAGACTTGTATTATATCTATCATAATGTTTTTGCGCTTACCAAAAGGAATTGCATGCACTTTGTAATAAACACAGAAATAATAGAAACTTTGTTTTTATTCATGGATAAGGCGCAGAGGCCGTACAAAGTCTATTTTAGGATAATTACATGATACTTAACTTATACTATAGTCCTTGCTATGAATTGATAAGCTACAAAGCTTGACCAACCTGTTAGGAGACTATAGAATGTTGCTTCAGTTCTTCACTTTTTTACTTGGGCCCTCCTCGCCGCGAGTGATTTGTTTTATCTCTTTCCGCACATTTTGTAACAGGTGAGTGAGTTCACCGCTCTTAAGCGCTTTCTCGATTTCAGTGCGGAGGGAGATACAGTTGTTGGTAGTGTGACCGCTGTCTTTGTGATAATCACAATATTGATTTGGGTCTTGCCCGCACTTATTTTTCATAGGTGGAGGGGCCTTGAACTGGTAGTCTTCCGTACTCAGTACCTCTGCGGGGGTTTTGGTCAGAGGAGTCCACTGCCTCTCTATGTTTTCTTATTTTGCCTCTCTTTGTGCAGCGAGCTTATTGATGGTAGCCCGTGCATCTTCAGATGAATAATTTCCTGAACTCGAGTCGCGCCAATTCTTTTTAAACTTTTTCCTGCTGTTCGGGCCTAAGTCTGTTGGGCGACTGTGCGGTGGTGGCGGTCTGTTGGTGCTGAGATTTTTCTTAGTCTGGGCATAGACCTTAGCTGCCGCCATTAATTTCTCCCAGCTTTTTGGGAGTCCCTCCGTTCTGGACAAGACCTTTATCATGTCGTCACATAGGACGGCATACTTAAATTGGGCTCTGATCAGGTGCTCATGAACATCTCCTATTTCGAGCACTTCTTTGTTGTAACGGGTAATGATCCTCTAAACTTTCGTCATCGCGTCACCAGATATTCATGACGTCCACCGTATCACGGATGGACCGCCTCTACTGGCTGAAGTGTACCAAAAACTTTTCTCGCAAGTCTACCCATG
The DNA here is from genome assembly GCA_030545235.1 of Helianthus tuberosus. Lineage (NCBI taxonomy): Eukaryota > Viridiplantae > Streptophyta > Magnoliopsida > Asterales > Asteraceae > Helianthus > Helianthus tuberosus. Next base: position 117,067,251 of record CM060417.1, on the reverse strand, counting down.
ATGTGATCTTCCCTATAAGTAGGTTATCAAACCAGAGCCTCGCGGCGCCTGTGAGGGTTTGAATGAAGAGGTGATACCACATCGGTAGAGTCCACCCTCCCACCAACCCTTCACTCGTGAAGACCCGAAGATGGTCATCTGGGTCCGTCATACCATTAAACTTGCCTACGTTGGATGGGAGTTTCGCTTTTTCTAATGGAGCCAGAGCAATTTCGCTGATGAACTTGGAATTTTCTGCAGCTTTCGCAGGGCGGTAGATCAGATTATAATCATGTTCAGCTTCAGGATTGTAAACCGCGCGGGGTTTACATTTGTTGTAATTTGGTTGTAACCGACTAAACACACTTGTACTGTCTCCTTCATGGTATGTTCTATCATACTCCCTGGTGTGGGTGTCCCGTGAAGGGCCCAACCTGGAGTGAACTGATGGTCTTCTATGAGAGTGGGACTCATTATGATATTCTCTTCTTCGATTTTCAGATTGAGTATACTCGTATCTCACTGGAGATCTAGAGTAAACTTCTGTGTCTTCTACTTGAACCCATGATGGTCCATCATGCTGGGAAACATGAGGTACTGATGGTGCCTGAGTACGGGATACAGGCCTTCGTGATTGAGTGGGAGGAGCAGTTTGTGCACAGAGTTGTGCATACACATCATTTAACGCTCCCTGGGATATGACATACCAGGAGATAGGGGTCTCTCCCGGAGGTAGAATTGAGCTTATAGGGATTTCAGGCTGCATCCCTGGAGTGACAGGGTCGTTCGGATGATTATCAGTGTACTGCACTTCATTGTCATCTGAAACCTCTTCTATAATCCCCTCAACTTGGGTATTGTTAACGAAATTTGGCCGAGGGCCGGTTTGACGATGGGTCGAAGTTTCTTCCATTTAAAAAATGGAAATGAAAAAGTGAATCGAGACGAGAAAAAACGGATGAAATTGGAAAATCGGTGGGCGCCAATGAAGAAACACTGGTTAATTGACTGGAATCAAATAAACCAGGGGGATTGGTTCTGCATAAAAGGGTTGGTTTCTCCTCGTTTGGTTCGTGGGCGACAGATCTTCTTCTCTTCACAGTAACTGCAAAACAACTACCGTTAGACTCGCCACGGGGAGAATGGGGGTTCTCTCCATGACCACCCTCCAGCGTGAGAATAAGTACATGTTTTATGAAGAAGAAGAAGAAGTATAAGTGAAGTGAATGTAACTTGAAGATTATACCTGAATTATCCTTCTATTTATAGCCGAAGTTTGGGCGGGAAAACTTGTTGGTGAAATATTGACGGAAAGTGTTAATTCCGTAAGCGGTTATTTTTCCCTCCGTTAATTATTAATCGAAATGTGAGAGCACACGGATCGCGATCTTTGATCAACGGCTGGGGTATTGCCACGTGGAAAGTGGGCAAGTGAAGATCTCTCTTCAATTTCGTGCCATCATCGTGACTTCAAGAGAGCCTGGGATGATGACACGTGGCTAGATGGTTATAACCGTCTGGTGATGCACGATAGAGCCTTCTAGAGGATTACAGCTGTAATCATGTGTGGCCCCTTACCGTATGGTATCAGTGAAGTAAATAATATCCAAGTCTGGATATTATTTATGCGGGAGTGTTTATCAGGATTTTTATCCTTATCTGTTATGGAAACCGGCGCAAGGATTTGTTATTTTCCTCTTGACGTACAGATGTGCTCGTTTCGTTTTTCTTCTAAGTTCTTTGTAGGACCGGTGCGCGGCCGTGCAAGGTCTAAAGATGGCTAGAAGGATGAGGTTGTGGTATGGTCCCAAGTACTCGGAACGAGGTTTTTGGGACCTTACCCCTTCAATTAACAATTCATTTTTCGCTAAATTTCACCGTCATTGGTGATAACATCCCAATCGGTTTCAAGAAAAGTATGCATTTCATGCATGCATTTTATATCTATTGTAACACAATGTCACTACTTAATATAGAATGTGCAAATCATGATGCATAGTGTACTAAGTTGGCTTATGGAAAAGTTGGTAGAAATAAAATAGGTAAGAAGGTCGAGATAGATGTGATCTTTTATGATTTAAATAAGTACAAGTTTAATTATTTCGTTTCTAGTTAAATGGAACCAATTGGTGAAAAAGAGGTATAGTTTCTCTCCATGCGTGGATTCTGAGGATACATGGGTGAAGTTTGGGCATCTTTATATCACCATGGGTCACATGCATTGAACAATACATAAAACAACAAACACTTTTCAAAGAAGAAAAGATTAGAACTCTCCTATTGTCCTATATTAATTCTAGTGGTATCAAGTATCAACTATCAATGCGTGTTGTAAAGGTGATCATCCATAAGTGATGAGAGTTCTAATCTCAAGGTCGATGCTTGATATGGATGTAAATAAGTCAGGCCGTTCGTGAGCTACTCAAAATCTGTTCATTCAAGGCTTAACCAAGACGAGCTTAAATGAGTTTGAGCTCAAACTAAAAATAATCTTGTTTAATAAATGAGCTCGAGTCGATTCACGAGCTTAATAAATCATATTATTTATATTTTTTACTAACATATATATAAAATTATGATAAATATACCAAAATAATATAATATGCTATATACAAACACTCTATATATATATATATATATATTATGAATTATGAATGTCAATAATTAAAATAATAAATAGTAAACGAGCTGAGATTGATCTTGAAAAGCTACTCATAAGTTGAAAATCCAAAAATCCAACTTTTTTAATTTTTTATTATTTTTTCATATTCGAAAACGGATATTTTGGATAGTTTCGGATATTTTTCGGATATTTTTGGATATTTTTCAGATATTTTCGGATACTTTGGATATTTTCGGATATTCGGATATCTGAAAAAGATGAAAATTAAATTTTCGGATACCCGAAAATTTTGAAAATCACTATCCGAATCCGAATCCGAAAAATTCGGATATCCGATTTTTCGGCTATTTCGGATTCGGATATCTAATATTTCGGATCGGATTTTTGGATACGGATAGTTTTGAACACCCTTACTCCACACACGATGACACGAACAAGGGCTTGTTGACCTGCTGTCGACTTCCAGAATTGTCACACGAACAGCGAACATGATTTCTTGTTGTTGCTAACTTGCTGCTGTCAAACGATTACACGAACAACTGAACAAAGGATTGCTGTTGTTGCTGACTTGCTGCTGTCATCGCACTCGCAGATTCACAGGACGATTACACGAAGTCACGAACAACAGAATTGTCACATGAAGATTCACACGAACATGATTGCTTGCTCTGTCATCGCAGATTCGCAGGAGGACGCAGAGTCGCAGATTTAATAAATATTGGTTAGTTTCAGTTTGATTAGTTTTATGATTATGAGTTATTGTTCTAGACTTCTAGTTACTTGTTGTTAGTTGGTTTAATTGTTGATAAGTTGTTATTGGCCGCTGATTTATTAAATCTTCGAACAGAATTGGCAGCCGCAGCAGCACATTGAGTCACTCAAACAGAGTCGAACAGAAGATTAATTGATTATTGGTTAGTTTGATCAGTTTTATTCTTGTTACTTGTTTTTATTGGCTGATTATTGGTTGTTAGTTTTATTGTTAATTGATTGTTTGAATTCTTTGAAGTGATGACGAAACCAAAATCCAAAAAACAAGATGTCATTTAGGAGATTTGCGAAGAAACTCCCAAGAAGGTATCATCTTAAACACCGAGCCAGGTTGCATTCTATATTCGGTGTGGACGATCATCATGATGTCCACATTGTTTGAACCGCTTCTTCTTGTGTGCTTGTGGCGTGGTTATTGTATATGTTGTTGAAGTTGTTGATCTTGGTGCGTATTGCAGTCCACTTGCCCGAAAATGAATCGGGCGAACGATACTGTGGTAAAAAACTTCTCACATATACGCTTCTAAAAGACGACTATATCTTGGTTGATTGCTATAATTTGAAAAAAAAATTGAAATAAGTAGCAACAAAATAAAAATTTGTTTACAAAAAGATATATATAAATTTAATGAAGAAAAAATTACAAATAATCGGATCCTCCGATGTCACACCCCAACCGATGGCGGAAACATCGGGATGAGACGAAATAGATTGCAAGAGACTTCATAACACTATGTGACAATATAATTTAAATTCAAATTTCATAAATTTCTAAAATGTCATACAAGAATTAATTACGGACAACATTGTTTCAAACTTATAATACAAAATAGAATAATCTAAGTGTGTTTCTAAGTCCACTTAAATCTTGTTTCTTCACTTAGCATCATCTTGTCTATCAAACCTGCAACATGTATTAAAATAGAGTTCAATGCAAAAGCAAAGGCGAGTATACAAGTTTTGATACATAGCATAAAAATGGTTTTAAAATAGTCTAAGGCTCGTATCCAACATGAATCACAATATGCAAGTTACTAGTATGTCATAACGGTGTCAAGTATATGTTCAAACCCAAGAATCCAATGCGTTAAAATAGCCTATCCCCGGATAGAATAAAGGGAGGTTAACATGTTTGACTTAACAATACCCCAAGAATCGTGGGCGGTGCATTACTCCTATAGCGCTATAATTGTTAAGGTAGGCTTGTACGAAGTTAATGAGCATATAGACACAAAAGTTTAACATCACATACGAGATTAACAAGCATCATATAGTTTCATGTTTCAAATATGGATAGAGAGTGATTCAAATAGTTTCAAAGTTTCGTGAGTTTAATATAGAATACATGTTGCACCCAAAGTGTTTAAAAGTAAAAATGGGTTCGAGTATACTCACATAATTGCTAAGTCTTCCGATTATCCAAATGTTGACTAGTGAAAGAGATGTGAAGGATGGAGCACCAAGGTCTCAAGATTACGAGTGGTTGCGATTGCGACTCCTTGTAAAATAACGCACGAGTAAAGATTGAAACAATTCAAGAGAACGAACGAGTGTATTTAGCCTAGATATTTAAAATATCACGAACTTGTTATTATTTAATAGTTAAATAAGTTTATTTATTTAGATAATTTATCTCAATATTAACCCTTAATGTTATAAAAGGGATTATAATGAATTGTTTATTATTCTTGGAGTTTATTATAAAAAAAATATTTATTTTATAAATTTACGGATTATAAAGATTCTTACAAGAAAAGAATTTTAGATAAAAACTCGATTAATTAATAATGGATTTAAGGATTAAAAAGGTTTTAAAAGAACTTTTAAAAGAATAGAATTTAAGAAAGGTTTTATTTTGAAACTAAAGGAAAAGAAATGGATTTATATAAAAAAAATTAAAATCTCAAAAAGTGGTCAAAATAAGTATACATTTATAATTATTGTTCTAAAAATTATTTGAACTTTGATAAGTGACGATTTTAGAACATAAATGGGTATCGTGTTATAGATTTTTACGAAAAACGGGAAGAGTTTCCTCTGTTTTTGGACGATCCCGACAACTAAAGTTGTCGATTTATATGTTCAAAATTCAATAAACAATCCAAGAACACGATATGAAGAAAATATATAATTTAGATATGCGTTTACAAATTATTTATAAAGTTTGGTTCGCGTAAAGTGTATCATTTATTAAATATGAAACGACAAAATTAACATTCGCGTTAGTAATATACCGAGCCTAGCGTTAACCATGATTGACTGTTTGACCGTGTGACCGAACCGAAACAAGACCCGAAACTGCCAACACGACCTAAAACAAGGCTGAATCCGTTGACTAAGTTGACCGATGTTGACTTGTTGAACCGAACCAAAGCTGAACCGTAACGTGAACTTGATTACAAAGATGCTCAGATTTGTAATCTAAATAAACAAAACCCAAGTCAGGTTCTAACCTGAACCGAGCCGAGGCTGGAATAGGATCCGAAACAAATCCCAAGGTCGCGACTGACCCGAACCACCGGTAGCGGCCTGCTGCCGTTACTGCGCCGTACCACCGTCACCATCAGTCGTCACCGTCACCCGCAACCAATCCGAATCTGACTGGAGATGATGGATCGAACCGAATCAAAACGAAGTGAGATGAAGAAAAGAATCAGAAGCTTACCGGATTTTTTGTCGGATATTTGTCGGAGAAACGTCGCAGGCCGCCGCTACTGCTGTCGTTGTCATCCTCTTCTCTCTTTCTCTCTCTCTTCGCGCCTCTCTCTCTCTTCTCTCGTCTACGTTCGCGCCGCTGCACGCCACCACCGAAGGTGGTTGTCGGTCGTTCCTTCTTCAAGTGGGACACGAGAGTTGAATGTGTGTGTGTGTGGGGGGGGGGGTTGGTCGAGAGAGGTAGGAGAAGGGTGGAGGTGTGTAGCCGGAAGAAAACGAGCGGCCAGACGAGTCGCCGGACCTTCGCTGGGCTCCGCCGGTCACCGGAACTAGGGAGGGATCGAGAGAGAGACTGGTGGATGAATGTATGCGGCTAGGGTTTGGGGCTGTAAATGAACCAAACGTTCAGCGAACAGTTCGTGAACCGTTCGGCGGGAAGTTCGTTTATGTTCGTTCGTTTAATAAACGAACGAACATGAACAAGAAATTTTGTTCGATTAGCTAAATGAACGAACATGAACAAATGTCTCGTTCGTTCAATTGTGTTCGTGAACGTTCGGTAAGGTGTTCGTGAACATTCGTTCATTTGCGTTCGTTTATGTTCGTATGTTCGTGTTTTAACTAAAGATTTTTATACTTTCATATATTTTATCTATACTTTTTATACTATTAAGCTTTTATTTAAATCATTACCCTAACAATTAAACTAGGAAACCCTCTTTCACCATGTTTATGCACAATTTCCCTTTCTTTTTTCATTAGTTACATCGACGAATATGATCTACCTCTGTTCCACAATAAGAGATTCAAGTTCTAGTGCTACTCTCTGGGCCATCCACCTTTATCCTTTATCGCGTTCGCCAAATTTATTTTGTGTTCGCTTGTGTTCGTGAACACGCTCATTTCCTTAATGAACGAACACGAACATAAAATATCGTTCGGTAAGTGTTCATGAACCGTTCGTGAACACATTTATTTCCTTAACGAACGAACACGAACAAGGTCTCGTTCGTGTTCGTTCGGTTCGTATACAGCCCTAGGCAAGACCAATTCTTTTTGTTTTAACTACTTTAACAGTTTCAATATTAGCACAATTAGTCGTCCCTGTGGTTTAGGTTTAATTCTTTTGGTTAAGTTATGTTATAAAAAAAAACTAACTTAACAACAAAACTAACTAGGTTAACTTGTATTATCTTAAACTAACTTGGAAACTTAACGAGACTAACTAGATAAAAAATAATAATAAAATAAAATAAAATAAAAAGAATAAAGCTCTTTAATTTGTAAATTTAGTTAATTTCAATTAATTAACTAATGAGTAACCATTTCTATAACGAATTAAATTATGGATAACGATTGTTCAAAGATTGCTTGTTTCACGAAGCTTACGAGTTTCGAGGTTAGGATCCAAATCTTAAAACGGGTCGGATTTAAGTATTCGTTTTTTTTACGGATGTTACAGTCTCCCTTACTTTAGGAGATTTCATCCTCGAAATCTGAGAGGAAGACTTTGGAAAAGAAGGAATTATTGCTTGGCTAAAATTGAATCGTGAAGTGTGTTGAGAATACGTAAATAAATGTAGTTGGAAGTTGACGAGAAGACAACTAAAGATTCAAAAGGAACGTAGAATGGATGAGACTTTGATCAAAATGTTCTGCTTAAGAAAATTGTTTATTGGGAGGAGTGAGAAAGTTTGGTACTTTTTAAATAATGTAATAATGGTCTACTAGTATGTTTTCACAAGAATAAGGAATAGAAGGATAGTTTTAAAGGTAAGGAGATAAGTTAGGATTCGAACGTTTAAACGGACTTGATTGTGAACGAGCTTCGTTTGAAGGAAAAGAACAAAGGAGAATAGTGAGAGTATAAAAGTGAACGATTGATGTGAGCATAAGGATGGCATAAGTATAGGATAGACGAACGTAGTGTTAGGGATGAGGTCTCATCGTGGATAATCGGATGTAACGCGTTTGTGAGTTGTTTAAAGTTTGTATTAGGTCCAAAAAGGTCTGCAAAACACTGAATTTTCTCATGGCACGTTTTACGAAAGTTTGGTAACATGGTGAAAACACTTATATATAGGATGTACCAACGGCGCATCCATCATGTTTTGACCATATTACGTCCGTCTCGTATTCGGTGTCATGTTACGTTCCGTGGCTTACCATACGTAGTAGCACACTCTATGTTTCTCATACGCCTATCACTATAATCCCGTGTGCACCCGTGATTATATTGATTGCCGCATGGTCCGCATAGCTTGTACTAGTTGCGTATGAGTTAAGGTATACATAAATTTTGAAAAAAAAATAACGTGTGTATAGAAATGTAGCATATAAGCATGTTTGCGTTCCACAAATAGTATAAGACCAACGTAAGCGAATCCCTTGGGTTTCGCTCGCGAATAGGTGCGAAAGCATAAATTTTGAGTAAAAAGCATGAGCATAGTATAAGTTTAAATATGAACACGCACGTGAGCATAAACACAAAACGCATGTCAGGAGTATGAGTAAAAATATAAGCATAACGTGTATGAAAAATGAGTATAGATGTGAGTACAAACACGAGTATAAGTATAAACACAAGGCGTATGAGTATGAATACGAGTATAAGTGTGAAAATAAGATGTATGAGCATAGATATGAATGTGAATATAGGTGTAAAACATGAATGTTTAAGTATGAATAAAATATATGTGTATGAATATAAGTGTAAACAAAGTTGTACAAGTGTAAATGAAAACATAAAATGTATGAACATGAATATGAATGTAGTATAAACATAAATGTAAGTACAACGTAAATGTATAATTGTGAGTGTATGTATAAACGTAAAACGTATGAATTTTGAATCATGAGTATAACATAAATGTGTAAGTGTGAACATAAGTGAAGGCATAAAATGTATAAGTATGGATGTAGGAAATAATGATTTTGTTTATAGTATAAATCGAAATACACGAGTTTATGCGCGTAAAAGATTAAAAGTTTTGAGTATGAAGGCAAAAATGAGTGTATATGTGAAATTGTCATGAAGTATAAACCAAAACACGTAAGATGATATACATATATAGTTGTTTGAGCAAAACGTGAAGTTAAAATAGATTGAGTTGTCGTGGAATGTAGAATCTAGTTTGTGAATGTAAAGAGAGTATGAACGTCTATTGGTTATGCGAAAAGATACTTTGTAAAGGAATGGAAATGCTACCATGGTTTTAAAAGAATTGATTTAATTGAAAATTGTCGGTTCCTATGAAGTTTTCATTGCCCACGTGTTTTGAATTTAATTGACGTATCGAGTGAGGTTTTGAATAGTTCTAGAAATTAATAAGTCCGCATCGTTTTAAGTAACTTTGTATTAGAAAATTTTGAAGTTTACAAATTCTTGTGAAAAAGTTGATCCTTAAGAAAAGGAATTTGGTATGTGAACTTAGTGATCGAGAAATGTGTTCTTAATAAAATATTTTGTTGATCTTGAAAAGAGTTTTGATAAACGATCGAATAATATTTGTAATACTTTGTATGAAAAGTTGGTTTGTTTATCAATTGAAAAACAACAATCTTTACTATAATGATGCGAGATGGGTATTTTAGTAATTACATGGAATACGAAATTTGCGAGCAATGGATTTATTAGACCGACTAAGTTTGTGAGTAGCATTTCGTGAAGTTTTGAAGGTCGAGAAATAAGCGTTTACGAAAAAGTTACAAATTTGGTATGTGTAAGCTATATGAAAATAGATTGTAAGATAAGAAGTTCGTTTATATAAACAATGCATTTTGAAATAATTAGAGATTTGACTAATGATAAACGATTTAGGTATAAGCATGATCGTTTTTACATAATATAGTCTATTAAAATGAAGTATTGGTAACGATCACCTAGGTAAGGGAATCACCCCTAATCCATTGGTGAGGTCGTTGTAAGATAAGAAAGGAAGCAGAGTTAATCGTCAAGGTAAAGAAATCAATCCTAACTTGATGATATGTCTCCACACGTCGTTGCAAAAGTGTAAATAAAATTTACGTGAATTTCTGCATGCTAATAATGTATAATCGTATGAAAGTAATAGTATGATGTATGCGCAAAAGTGAAATCTCAAAAATGGTTCAAAATGGACAAAATAGAATTTCATTATAAAAGATCGGAAATAATAAAGCGTAAGTTTGATAAAAAGAAACCTGGATGGTTTCAAAACGGAACGTTGACTAACCAAAGTGGTCGAAGAGTCTTTTGAATTTGAGAGCATGCTTTGGCCTAATAGGTGAAATACTCTCGCCGACACGTCGGTTAAAGGTATTTTCCCTTCCGGTTATTACATGTTCCAATTCAATCGACAATTCGAGACTTGGCGGGATTTATAAAAATCAAGGAGTGGAACTAGTCGACGAGATGCGGGTTTCATCCCTAACTTGACGACTTCGTTCCCTAAGTGTGGTTGTCACTCATCGGGTCAAAATTAAATTTCGACACGTTGACGAGGGTCCAATAGAATTTAAATTTGAAATTTCCATTAAGATATGGATTTCACCCCTAACTTAATGGTGAATTTCGTGTAAAAATAGAATCAAGTGGGAGGAGAGTCGTTTACCAAATTGTGGGTTTCACGCCTATTTTGGTAAACTTGTCTCGTTTATGTAATATGAGTGTTTTCGAGTTTAAGAAAAATCGAGTAAAATGCCTTAGAAAAGGGCGTATGTTACATGAATACACAAACAAGTATAAACACATAAGAGAGCATATTAAGAATAGTACATAAAGAATGAGATAATAAAACAAGTATTAACACATAGAGAAACATGCCAAGAATAACACATAAAGAATTGAACAATGAAACACATATTGACACATAATAAAACAAGTATTAATACATAGGATTAACATGTCAAATATTACACGTAAGTGACATATATGTTTTAAAAGAGCATAAATAAGAAACAAATAAAGTATCATCTAGTAGTTTCAAGCAAAACATAAGAATAAAGCTCTAAAACTATAGACTAGGTTAAAGCATTCATACTTTTTCCTAATTCCCTATAGTTATGGCTCTGATACCAATCTGTCACACCCCAACCGATGGCGGAAACATCGGGATGAGACGAAATAGATTGCAAGAGACTTCATAACACTATGTGACAATATAATTTAAATTCAAATTTCATAAATTTCTAAAATGTCATACACGAATCAATTACGGACAACATTGTTTCAAACTTATAATACAAAATAGAATAATCTAAGTGTGTTTCTAAGTCCACTTAAATCTTGTTTCTTCACTTAGCATCATCTTGTCTATCAAACCTGCAACATGTATTAAAATAGAGTTCAATGCAAAAGCAAAGGCGAGTATACAAGTTTTGATACATAGCATAAAAATGGTTTTAAAATAGTCTAAGGCTCGTATCCAACATGAATCACAATATACAAGTTACTAGTATGTCGTAACGGTGTCAAGTATATGTTCAAACCCAAGAATCCAATGCGTTAAAATAGCCTATCCCCAGATAGAATAAAGGGAGGTTAACATGTTTGACTTAACAATACCCCAAGAATCGTGGGCGGTGCATTACTCCTATAGCGCTATAATTGTTAAGGTAGGCTTGTACGAAGTTAATGAACATATAGACACAAAAGTTTAACATCACATACGAGATTAACAAGCATCATATAGTTTCATGTTTCAAATATGGATAGAGAGTGATTCAAATAGTTTCAAAGTTTCGTGAGTTTAATATAGAATACATGTTGCACCCAAAGTGTTTAAAAGTAAAAATGGGTTCGAGTATACTCACATAATTGCTAAGTCTTCCGATTATCCAAATTTTGACGAGTGAAAGAGATGGGAAGGATGGAGCACCAAGGTCTCGAGATTACGAGTGGTTGCAATTGCGACTCCTTGTAAAATAACGCATGAGTAAAGATTGGAACAATTCAAGAGAACGAACGAGAGTGTTTAGCCTAGATATTTAAAATATCACGAACTTGTTATTATTTAATAGTTAAATAAGTTTATTTATTTAGATAATTTATCTCAATATTAACCCTTAATGTTATAAAAGGGATTATAATGAATTGTTTATTATTCTTGGAGTTTATTATAAAAAAAATATTTATTTTATAAATTTACGGATTATAAAGATTCTTACAAGAAAAGAATTTTAGATAAAAACTCGATTAATTAGTAATGGATTTAAGGATTAAAAAGGTTTTAAAAGAACTTTTAAAAGAATAGAATTTAAAAAAGGTTTTATTTTGAAACTAAAGGAAAAAAATGGATTTATATAAAAAAAATTAAAATCTCAAAAAGTGGTCAAAATAAGTATACATTTATAATTATTGTTCTAAAAATTATTTGAACTTTGATAAGTGACGATTTTAGAACATAAATGGGTATCGTGTTATAGATTTTTACCAAAAACGGGAAGAGTTTCCTCTGTTTTTGGACGATCCCGACAACTAAATTTGTCGATTTATATGTTCAAAATTCAATAAACAATCCAAGAACACGATATGAAGAAAATATATAATTTAGATATGCGTTTACAAATTATTTATAAAGTTTGGTTCGCGTAAAGTGTATCATTTATTAAATATGAAACGACAAAATTAACATTCGTGTTAGTAATATACCGAGCCTAGCGTTAACCATGATTGACTGTTTGACCGTGTTTGACCGAACCGAAACAAGACCCGAAACTGCCAACACGACCTAAAACAAGGCTGAATCCGTTGACTAAGTTGACCGACGTTGACTTGTTGAACCGAACCAAAGCTGAACCGTAACGTGAACTTGATTAGAAAGATGCTCAGATTTGTAATCTAAATAAACAAAACCCAAGTCAGGTTCTAACCTGAACCGAGCCGAGGCTGGAATAAGGTCCGAAACAAATCCCAAGGTCGTGACTGACCCGAACCGCCGGTAGCGGCCCGCTGCCGTTACTGCGCCGTACCACCGTCACCATCAGTCATCACCGTCACCTGCAACCAATCCGAATCTGACTGGAGACGATGGATCGAACCGAATCGAAACGAAGTGAGATGAAGAAAAGAATCAGAAGCTTACCGGATTTTTTGTTGGATATTTGTCTGAGAAACGTCGCAGGCCGCCGCTACTCCTGTCGCTGGTGACTTCCGCCGCCGTCGTTGTCATCCTCTTCTCTCTTTCTCTCTCTTTTCGCGCCTCTCTCTCTCTTCTTTCGTCTACGTTCGCGCCGCTGCACGCCACCACTGAAGGTGGTTGTCGGCCGTTCCTGCTTCAAGTGGGACACGGGAGTTGAATGTGTGGGGGGGGGGGGGTGGTTGGTCGAGAGAGGTGGGATAGGGGTGGAGGTGTGTAGCCGGAAGAAAACGAGCGGCCAGAGGAGTCGCCGGACCTTCGCTGGGCTCTGCCGGTCACCGGAACTAGGGAGGGATCGAGAGAGAGACTGGTGGATGAATGTATGCGGCTAGGGTTTGGGGCATGACCAATTCTTTTTGTTTTAACTACTTTAAAAGTTTCAATATTAGCACAATCAGTCCCTGTGGTTTAGGTTTAATTATTTTGGTTAAGTTATGTTATAAAAAAACTAACTTAACAACAAAACTAACTAGGTTAACTTGTATTATCTTAAACTAACTTTGAAACTTAACGAGACTAACTAGATAAAAAATAATAATAAAATAAAATAAAAAGAATAAAGCTCTTTAATTTGTAAATTTAGTTAATTTCAGTTAAATAACTGATGAGTAACCATTTCTATAACGAATTAAATTATGGATAAAGATTGTTCAAAGATTGCTTGTTTCATGAAGCTTACGAGTTTCGAGGTTAGGATCCAAATCTTAAAACGGGTTGGATTTAAATATTCGTTTTTTTTTACGGATGTTACATCCGACACGTCGAGCCATGCTCGTGCTATTGCTAGTTCTTCGCTAGGCGTCCACCTCTCGACAATTTTGGGAGTACGTTCGACATTCTCAGCCTTCTTACGGTGCATTCTTACGTGTCCACCTCTTGAGGAAGTGGGTTGTGTTTCGGGTATGTTTTGGTTTTCGGGTATGTTTTGAGTTTCGGGTATGTTTTGAGTTTCGGGCATGTTTTGGGTTTGGGATATGTTGAAAAATTGTTGGTGGTTGATTTGGTGTGGAATAGTATCCAAAAAAGTCAGGAGGTGGTGGTGGTGGTGACGGATGAGAGGATGTTAGCGTGGAAGAGGGTATCGGATACTACCCGATCTCACCCGTTTGCGGGTCTCTTTGGTACCAATTTTGTTGCTCGTTGTTTGCGAGATTAGCTCAAAGCAGATTGTTGGGGTCCCATGCATTTTGATTGTTGTTGGGAAACATTGTATGACATTGGTGGTTTGAGATTGTATGAAAATCAAAGAGAAAAGATTTATAGAATGGCGTGGTTTTGGTAAAAATTGTGGGATATATATAGTGTTAAAAGTACAAATAATTTTTTTTAAATGTTATCGTTTTTCAACGGTTGGAAATTTCGAGGGCCCGCCTAACTAGTCGTTAATGCTCGCTATCCGGGCAACAAAGGCTCTATGGCGCCCCCGGCACCTAGGAAACAGGGAAAGGGGCGCTATGGGGCGACATTTGTGTTGGTTTGACAGGGACGCTAGACCATATCGCCTAGTCTTATGTAAAAAAAGCTATTACTCCTTTATAGGGGACACATAAGTCATCCCCTATATTTTTCAGTAGTCTTCGAATTTTCTCTTTCTCTCTTCCTCTGTCTGTCTCTATATATGTGTGTGTTGTCACGGATCAAATTGGAACCAATTTGATCATCGGAAGGTGACTCCTAGGCTACATACGCAAGACCTCTTTTAACATGGTTCATCTTATTACAGCTTCATCTTAATCTCGAGAAAGAATAAACCTGATTCGCACAACTCTTGACGCCTGGCCTGACAATCTTTGCTTTAATATTATACAAATTTAATAGGAAAACTGGGACAACAAATATAAGTTATTGCAAACTAGGTTTATAAAAAAAAACTACAAAATGGGATGTAACAATCCTAAATAAACCGACACCCTTGAATATTTTTCCGACACCCCAAAATATTTTAAAATATTCCAAAATGTCCAAAAATACACCCCATATGCGAAAACGGGCCTCAAATATATTAAATAGTATTAAAAATAATAAAAAAAATTGAATTTTGGGCTGAGGCGGGCCGCGTAGACCCACCCCAAACCTTACGCGGGCGGTATGAAGGTTTAGACCTGATTTCATTGATTTGTAAGTTTAAGCGGGCCGCGTAAGACCCCTGATTAGTTTACGCAGGCCGCGTGAGATCAAGATAGTGGCGCAGCCCGGTGATGACACGTGTCATCATCGTGGCAAGTCTAGACGCTGACCAGGATCAGCTACGCTTTGACCGGGGATTGATGCGGGCCGCGTAAGCCCCTGTCTTGTTTTACGCGGGCCGCGAGAGGACCTGGTTCAGCAACTATATAAGAAGGGCATCGGCTTTCAGTTCCGATCGCTCACAAACGTTTCTCAATCTCAATTTCTGAATTATAGGCTTTATAAAGCGGGTATTATACCCCCCTAATTAGCAAAGTTCTACTCCGGTGTAAGTATTATAACCCCTTGATACGTATTAGATAAGCTGCCCGATTGATTTAGGGTTCCGTAATGGCTGTCGTGGTTCTGCCCGACGTAGTCATTGGAATGCCGTCTCGGGGAGGGTATTGCTAATGTTAAAATGGGTTATAATACTAACGCGTGTACATTTGTGTAAATTATAGATAATTCTCAGGAAACACTTACGGAAAATCTAAGACAGCAATGTGAGTTGATCCGCTTTTTGTTAACTGTTTTTGCAAAACCTCATTTAATTAATTATATATTAAACAGTGATTGAGTATTTGTAAGAATACACTTATGATGAGTATGTTGGGTTTTTGTATACAAAATTTGTTACCACCTGGTCAAGGAGTAACATGTCCACAAGTCGGGTTCGACAGTACCATGGATGTTAATTGTGATGTCTTGTAAACAAATATAATTGCGGGATCGCCCTCAATACTGTACAATGGGATTTTTATTTAAACTTGATTAAACTGGGATTCACTCACCAGTATTTCCCACTGACAAATGTTTTTAAAACGCGTTTCAGGTAACAAACTGTGAAAGCCAAATAGAAGCCAGCTGGGCAGCACTGAAGGCTTGGAAAAGTGGCAATAAAGTTACCTAAAAATAAAATAGATGTTTTTATTAAATAAATAGGATTTATTCCTATGAAAACGCATGTACTATGAACTTGAGTTTTAACCCATTTGTTTAATTTATAAAAATGTGGTATTTTACTCTGATCAATGTTTCCTAACTACGGTCCTGATGAAAAAATTCCGCTGCCAAATTAGACAATACGAGATACCACCGAAACTGGCTCGCGACCGCCCGTTCCCGGGAATCAGGGATCGGGGGTTGCGACAGGAGGTGGTATCAGAGCTAAGCCACTGATTCAGCCACAGAGGTGTTCTGCTGACATCAAAATGTAAAGTGTTAGGAAATAAATTACGGAAATACGTGCATAACTGTATTTATTGTTATGTGTTATTTGACTATTTGTTAGTTTACAGTATAAGCGACCAAGGACCATTTGACGCGTACCATCAATTGTCTGGTTCGCCTAGAAGCGAAGGCACATCCTCTTCTCAGCCTGCCCTCCCAGGGTACTCTGCTGATACAGAAGAAGGAATCTTTGTGTTTAAGGCTCAGTCAGAAGAGCCATTTCCTCAGAAAAAGAGGGGATGGTTCAGTCGAGGGGCACACGAGCGTAGAAAACGTATGAAAAAGTTACAGGAACAGAGGGTACTAGCCGCAGCCAAGAGAGAGACAGATGCCTATGCCCAGGATATGATAAATAGCGGTATAGCCAATATTCACATCCTAGAAACCACTGCAGTTGACCCAAATCTGGAGCAAATAATAGCACCCCAACCACAACTGCCAATCCCTGACCAACCCATGGAGATTGAAAACCCTGAAAACCAAGTAGAGATGCATGACTTCAATTCGGAAGAAATCCCTAGGGTACCAGCACCAAACCCCCTAGACCCAAATTATGACCCCTGGTGGGACGACAATAGGGACTTTGTGCAACTTTACCCGATACATGAAGACACACCCATGCAGAACATAGGAGCCTATCCAGGTATGGACCCTTTAGATCCCTATTACCATGATGACTACATTAGGGAGATCTTAGAAGATCCTTACCGATTTCAGGCACTTTCACCCCCATATCAGGAACCCGCACCCCAGATTCCGAACCCAGTCCTAGAACCTGCACCCCCAATGAGTGCAGAAAATGTACAATAACTTAGGACTTTTGGTGAGGAAATTCTAGAAAGCAGTGAACGGATGAGACAGGTGGGAGAGCGACTCGTATGGAAATACGATGAGCGCAACATGGATTTTTGGGTGAATCCATATCCGTGATGTGATGGTAGAAACGGTAATAGTAATAATAATAATATAATAAAATAAAATACGTGTGTACGGATGCCTACTATTATTTATTTCTATTGGTATTGTAATTTTTATTTCAGTACTGGTGTGTAATAGAGGCATAATAGTATATGAATAGAGTAAAGTCGCAATGATCGACGCTTTTGGCTAGAATGCGTGTCATGTGAATGACTATATTAATATTATTTTGTGATATTAATACGGGGTAAATGTTTAAAATTCAGATGGCCGATGAAGGAAATCAAGGAAAACTGAATAACGATAACCAGAGTAACATTAACGTGGTTAATGAGAATCCGAGCATCAATAATAATGGAAACCAAATGGATAATAGTGTTGTTCAACACATAGTGGTACAAGGAATTATAGATGTAATGCCATTTATTATTCAAACGATTCAAGAAGCAAATAATAAAAGTAAACATAGCAGTAAGCGACCAATTGAACCAGAACACAGCGTGAACAATGGACCCATACTTCAAGTACCCATTCCCAAAAGAAGAAGAACCGTGTCTTACGGTTGTTCTTACAAAGAATTCTGGTCCTGCAAACCAATAGAATTCTCAGGCAATGAAGGATCCATTGCAGCTCTACGCAGGATAGAAAAGACCGAGGATGTTTTAAAAATAAGCAAGTGTGCTGAAGAAGACAAAATAATGTTTGTTTCTAATCTATTTAAGAACTCAGCCTTAGAATGGTGGAACACTATCCTCCAATCAAGAGGAAGTGATAGGGTTTACAACATGGAATTGGAGGAATTTAAGAATATGGTAGAAAGGAAATTCTGCCCTCCCAATGAAAAGGAACAGATAGCTAATAAGTTTCTGAACCTTAGAATGACCGGGGTAGATAGTAAGGGGTATACTACTACATTATTTGAATATGCTAGAATAGTACCAACCCTTGCATCACCTGAACCAGTATTAATCTCCCGTTACATCTGGGGATTAATCGGAGAGATTAGACATGTAGTCAAGGCAGCTAGACCTCAAACTATAGAAGAAGCTGTAGAACTAGCAAATACCTTGACAGATGAATTAATCCGTACTAGAGAAGAAGAACAGAGGAGAAACCTAACCCAAAGGCTTACTCAAGAATTCCGTTCTGGGAATTACAATCGTAGGAATATGGGTTCTACCTCTGCACCATTCTGCAAGGTCTGCAAGAAAAAGCATTCGGGAAAATGCTCTACTCTTTGCAATTTCTACAAAATGCCGGGACACAAGGAAGAATATTGCAGGAGAAAATCCAGTAATGGATTATGCTACAATTGTGGAGAAAAAGGTCACATTAAGACAAACTGTCCGAAATTGGCTCCAGCTGTGAACAACAGGAACACTAAAAATGCTAGAGCATTTGTTCTGACTGCAGATGAAGCCAAGATGATTCCAGACGTGATAGCTGGTACGTTTTTAGTTAATGATGTTTTTGCTAAAGTATTATTTGACTCTGGTGCAAACCAAAGTTTTATTAATACTTCGTTTTGCAAACTGCTAAATCAGTCATTAACTAAACTACCACAAGAATGTCTAGTAGAGACAGCTAATGGAGAAACTGTTAGGATTTCTGAAATCTTGCAGGGAGCAAGAATAGAAATTTTAAATCAAAAGTTTATGGCAAACCTTTATCCCATGAATCTGGTAGGATTTGATATCGTATTAGGAATGGATTGGTTAATAGCCAATAAAGCCAGTATTTTATGTGATCAAAAGTCAATTCAAGTAAATTCACCAAAAGGTAAAACGATCACAATTAAAGGAGATAAACCATCTAGGTCCACAAAATTCATCTCTGTGATGAAAACTGCAAGTTATATAAGAAAAGGTTCTATAGTGTATTTGATTTCCATAATCACTAACACTAAAGGAAAAGAACTAAAAGACATTCCAGTAGTGTCACAGTTTTCAGATGTCTTTCCGGAAGAATTACCAGGACTAACGCCAGACAGATAAGTTGAATTCAGAATTCACCTGCTACCAGGAACAACACCAATTGCCAAAGCACCTTATCGTTTGGCACCAGCCGAAATGCAGGAATTGAAGAAACAATTAGATGAATTGCTGGAAAAAGGATTCATACAGCCAAGTTTGTCGCCATGGGGAGCGCCGATACTGTTCGTTAAAAGAAGGACGGATCAATGCGTATGTGCATTGATTACCGTGAATTGAACAAAGTCACGATTAAGAATCGGTACCCATTACCGAGAATCGATGATCTGTTCGATCAACTGCAAGGAGCTCGATTTTTCTCTAAAATCGATTTAAGGTCAGGATATCATCAATTAAAGGTACAGGAAGAGGACATTCCTAAGACTGCCTTCAGAACAAGGTATGGTCATTATGAATTTACTGTCATGCCATTTGGTTTAACCAATGCCCCAGCTGCATTTATGGACATGATGAACCGAGTATGTAAGCCATATTTGGATAAATTCATAATCGTCTTCATAGATGATATTCTAATTTACTCTAAGAGTAAAGAGGATCATGCAAAGCATTTGCACGCACTTTTAAGTCTATTAAGAAAGGAAAAGCTTTATGCTAAATTTTCCAAGTGCGAGTTTTGGTTAGAACAGGTACAGTTTCTTGGACATTTAGTTAATCATGAAGGAATTCATGTGGATCCAACAAAGATCGAGGCGATTACTAAATGGAAAACCCCTGAATCACCAACCGAGGTTAGAAGTTTCTTAGGATTGGCTGGTTATTATAGAAGATTTATTCGAGATTTCTCTAGAATAGCCATTCCTTTAACTAAGTTAACCTGTAAATCCATTAAGTTTGAATGGGGACCAAAACAAGAAGAAGCTTTTAGAATTCTTAAGCAAAGATTAACTAATACACCCATACTAGTGTTACCAGAAGGAACTAAAAACTTTGTAGTCTATTGTGACGCTTCTAAGTTAGGTTATGGATGTGTATTAATGCAACGTCAAAAGGTTATAGCCTATGCATCTAGACAACTTAAGAATCATGAAGAGAATTATTCAACCCATGATCTAGAGTTAGGAGCTATAATTTTTTCCCTTAAGATTTGGAGACATTACCTTTATGGTAGTAAGTTTACCATATTCACTGATCATAAGAGTTTAAGGTATGTTTTTGGGCAAAAGGAGTTGAATATGAGACAAAGACGCTGGATGGAGATGCTTAGTGATTATGATTGTGATATCCAGTATCATGAAGGAAAAACAAATGTAGTGGCAGATGCTTTAAGTCGAAAGTATCATGAAAAGCCAAAAAGGGTACGTTCTCTTAAATTAAATCTACAAGTAGATTTAAATGATCAAATCAGAAAAGCACAAGTATCAGTAATCAAGAACGATACTGAAAAACTAAAAGGTATGATTAAGGAATTAGAACAAGGAACAGATGGAATTTGGAGATTCCATAAAAAGAGAATGTGGATACCTAAATTAGGAAACCTACGTCATCGTATATTAGAAGAAGCCCATAAGTCTAAGTATACGATGCATCCAGGGAGTGATAAAATGTATCAGGATTTAAGGAAAAATTTCTGGTGGATAGGAATGAAAAAGGACATAGCAGCCTATGTTTCTAAATGTTTAACTTGTTCACAAATTAAAGCTGAACACCAGAAACCCTCAGGTTTGTTACAGCAATTAGAAATGCTAGTGTGGAAATGAGAATTAATAACAAAGGATTTTGTTACTAAATTACCTAAAACAAGGAAAGGTAATGATACAATCTGGGTGATTGTAGATAGGCTAACCAAGTCAGCTCATTTCCTACTGATGAAGGAAACTTTCAGTATGGAACAGCTAGCTAAATTATATGTAAATGAATTTGTTTCATTACATGGAATTCCTTTATCAATTGTTTCTGATAGGGATAGTCGATTTACTTGTCATTTTTTGTCAAGTTTCCAAAAGGCCATGGGAACCAAGTTAAATCTAAGCACAGCTTATCATCCTCAAACGGACGGACAAAGCGAAAGAACAATTCAGACGATGGAGGACATGCTTAGAGCTTGTGTAATTGATTTCGGAGGTAATTGGGATGATCACTTACCTTTAATAGAATTTTCTTATAATAATAGTTATCATACAAGTATCAATGCTGCACCATTCGAAGCACTTTATGGACGAAAGTGCCGAACCCCAGTCTGTTGGGCAGAAATTGGGGATAAGCAACTATCTGGACCTGAGATAGTACAAGAAACAACCGATAAGATCATTCAAGTCAAGGAACGACTAAAAGCAGCACGAGATCGACAGAAGAGCTATGCCGATAACCGACGCAAGCCATTAGAATTTCAAGTTGGAGACAAAGTATTGTTGAAAGTCTCTCCTTGGAAAGGAGTAGTAAGATTCATCAAAAGAGGAAAGCTAAGTCCCAGGTATATTGGACCTTTTGAGATTATTAGAAGAATAGGACCTGTAGCCTATCAGCTACAACTGCCAGAGGAAATGGCAGGAATACATGATGTGTTTCATGTATCTAATCTCAAAAAGTGTTTAGCTGATGAATCGCTAATAGTACCTCTTAAGGATATAGAGGTAAATGAACAACTCAAATTTGTAGAAAGGCCTCTACAGATCGAAGACAGGAAAGTCAAGAATCTCAAACACAAGAGATTAGTTCTGGTCAAAGTGAAGTAGAACTCCAAAAGAGGACCTGAGTACACATGGGAGCTTGAATCTGAAATGCAAAGGAAATATCCACACTTGTTCCAGTAGGTCTCGAGGACGAGCTCTAAAACAAGGTGGGGAGGATGTAACAATCCTAAATAAACCGACACCCTCGAATATTTTTCCGGCACCCCAAAATATTTTAAAATATTCCAAAATGTCCAAAAATACACCCCATACGCGAAAACCGGCCTCAAATATATTAAATAGTATTAAAAATAATAAAAAATTGAATTTTGGGCTGAGGCGGGCCGCGTAGACCCACCCCAAACCTTACGCGGGCGGTATGAAGGTTAAGACCTGATTTCGTTGATTTGTAAGTTTAAGCGGGCCGCGTAAGACCCCTGATTAGTTTACGCGGGCCGCGTGAGATCAAGATAGTGGCGCAGCCCGGTGATGACACGTGTCATCATCGTGGCAAGTCTAGACGCTGACCAGGATCAGCTACGCTTTGACCGGGGATTGACACGGGCCGCGTATGCCCCTGTCTTGTTTTACGCGGGCCGCGAGAGGACCAGGTTCAGCAACTATATAAGAAGGGCATCGGCTTTCAGTTCCGATCGCTCACAAACGTTTCTCAATCTCAATTTCTGAATTATAGGCTTTATAAAGCGGGTATTATACCCCCCTAATTAGCAAAGTTCTGCTCCGTTGTAAGTATTATAACCCCTGGATACGTATTAGATACGCTGCCCGATTGATCTAGGGTTCCGTAATGGCTGTCGTGGTTCTGCCCGACGTAGTCATTGGAATGCCGTCTCGGGGAGGATATTGCTAATGTTAAAATGGGTTATTATACTAACGCGTGTACATTTGTGTAAATTATAGATAATTCTCAGGAAACCCTTACGGAAAATCTAAGACAGCAATGTGAGTTGATCCGCTTTTTGTTAACTGTTTTTGCAAAACCTCATTTAATTAATTATATATTAAACAGTGATTGAGTATTTGTAAGAACACAATTATGATGAGTATGTTGGGGTTTTGTATACAAAATTTGTTACCACCTGGTCAAGGAGTAACATATCCACAAGTCGGGTTCGACAGTACCATGGATGTTAATTGTGATGTCTTGTAAACAAATATAATTGCGGGATCGCCCTCAATACTGTACAATGGGATTTTTACTTAAACTTGATTAAACTGGGATTCACTCACCAGTATTTCCCACTGACAAATGTTTTTAAAACGCGTTTCAGGTAACAAACTGTGAAAGCCAAATAGAAGCCAGCTGAACAGCACTGAAGGCTTGGAAAAGTGGCAATAAAGTTACCTAAAAATAAAATAGATGTTTTTATTAAATAAATAGGATTTATTCCTATGAAAACGCATGTACTATAAACTTTGGTTTTAACCCATTTGTTTAATTTATAAAAATGTGGTATTTTACTCTGATCAATGTTTCCTAACTACGGTCCTGATGAAAAAAATTCCGCTGCCAAATTAGACAATACGAGATACCACCGAAACTGGCTCGCGACCGCCCGTTCCCGGGAATCAGGGATCGGGGGTCGCGACATGGGTAGTTAATAAAAGTGACTTAACGGCTAATTACATAAAGGGGAACTAGATACAAACAATTAAAACAAGCTAAAACTTTTAAAGTTTTGAATCCAAGATTAAAGATGGTTGGGATCAATCCGTCAACTTGATATCAATTGAATCATCATGATTTTCATGAGAGTGTAAGACTGGAAAATACTAAACACAAGAGTAATGTGGTCGTATTTTGAAGTTCGAATTTGAAATGATTTTAAGGTTTTGCAAGTTAATAAACTTTTTTTGACAAACGTTAAATAATAAAAAATAGCTTTGTATGTCGACGACGTTTTCAAAATGCTTATATGTGAGTGGAAGTAAGATATTTAAAATTATTAGTTTATTGGTTAAAGTTATTTCCTTTTTACAAACTGGAATGGCATTTAGTCTTCCTTTTGAGTTTTAAAATATATATAATGATTATCTTATAATAAAAAAATACAAATTATTGTATTTAAAAGTTTATGTTAAGTAAGCGGAGTAGGGGCGCCCATCAGTCACAACCCACTCATCACTCACAACATCCAATCAAGTTTCGCTACGTCATCGAACTTTATTCCATCACTAGTCATGGATTTTAGTGGAAATGTCTATCACTCACCACACCCAACAATTTCCCTCACAACCCAACAATTCCCTCAAACAACTCAAATAATCACGCGTGATGGTGGCCACGCGTGCTCAAATCCACGAGTGATGAGAAGGAGTGGCGATGGTGTATCACTTGCTATAACTCGTGATGGTGGTGGTATAACGGACCGCCCCGGGTAGACCTGGCAAAACAAGCCCATCCATTCTATTTTGGGTTGATATGGTTATTTTAAATTTTAAGATGGGTTAAGATGGGCCAAACAAAATTAGTCACTAGGTTAGGATAGGTTATGAAATGGTGGATAAAAAAAAAGAGTAGGTCAGGATGGGTATGAGATTAAACCCAAATGGGTCAGCATGGGTATAAGATAAAATCACTAAACTAATTATTACTCGTAGATATCTCCAGTAGTACTCTCCCTTCGTTCTTCGTTTAAAAATAATAAAAATTTTAAAAATAATAAAAAAATAAAAAAAATTGTAAAAAATAAAAAAATCTAAAAAATCTAAAAAATCATAAAAATTTTAAAAAATCCAAAAAATTCTTAAAAATCAAATAAAATAAAAAAAATCATAAAAATTTTAAAAATTCCAAAAAATCATAAAAATTTCTAAAAATCTAAAAAATTTTAAAAAAATCCAAAAAATTCTAAAAAATCAAAAGAATCATAAAAAATCAAAAAAATTAAAAAAAAATCCAAAAAATCCAAAAAATTCTATAAAATAAAAAAAAAATCATAAAAAATAAAAAAAATCTAAAAAATCTTAAAATTTTTAAAAAATCCAAAAAATTCTAAAAAAATCATAAAATTCATAAAAAAAACAAAAAATCAAAAAAATTCTAAAAAATCATAAAAACTCTAAAAACTCATAAAAAATCAAAAAAATTATAAAAAATCAAAAAAATCTAAAAAACCAAAAAAATCATAAAAAAATACAAAAAAAATCAAAAAATCTAAAAAAAATCCTGAAATCATAAAAATTCTAAAAAACAAAAAATAGTAAAAATTTGAAAAAAATCCAAAAATATAACAAATAAAAAGTAGAATTTTTAGTATTTTTTGATTGTTTAGAGTTTTTTTATTTTTTTTAGAATTTTTATGCTTTTTAGATTTTTTTTGATTTTTTAGAATTTTTTGGGTTTTTTAGACTTTTTGTGATTTTTTAGAATGTTTGTGATTTTTTAGAATTTTATTGATTTTTAGAATTTTTTAAAATTCTTTAGATTTTTAATGATTTTTTTGCTTTTTAGAATATTTTTGTTTTTTTAGAATTTTTTAGAATTTTTGTGATTTTTTTGGATTTTTATGATTTTTTAGAATTTTTTAGATTTTTTAGATTTTTTAGAGTTTTTTTGGATTTTTTTTATAATTTTTATGATTTTTTACAATTTTTTTTGATTTTTTAGAATTTTTTGGATTTTTTAGACTTTTTGTGATTTTTAGAATGTTTGTGATTTTTTAGAATTTTTTTGATTTTTAGAAGTTTTTTTATTTTTAGAATTTTTTTTGATTTTTTTAGAATTTTTTTATGATTTTTTGCCTTTTTGAATATTTTGTTTTTTTAGAATTTTTAGAATTTTTGTGATTTTTTAGAATATTTTTTTATCTTTTAGATTTTTTTTATTTTTTATTTTTTGATTTTTTAGAAGTTTTTGATTTTTGATTGTCATTACCCAAACCCATCCAACTTACCCACTTTGCCACCACTAAACTTGAGTATTACAACTTACCATATTCAAATTTAATAGTTTTGTTTTGTGGACAAGTTAGATGATGATGGTGACTTTATCGTAAAATTATAAAAAATAAAAAAAAATTCTAAAAATCATAAAATGTTATAGAACCAGATATACAATTTCACCTAATAACTGCCTTGGCAGTTAACACCTTGTAACTGCCTATATTATATACTCTTGTATATTGTTATCGATATAGTTGTTGTTCCAGAAAGAAATAAGACCATCAATCTCATACAATTTTCTTCATCAGTTTCTTATCACGTTATCAGGCACGTAGACTCTAACCAACTGAGATTTATCGAAAATCTGAAATCAATCGCAAGAATTTGTAGCCGTTTTCCGTCGCCGGCTACAACACATTCATCAGACCCTGTTTTTGTTTTGTGATTCCGAACATCTTCGGCTCATACATCCGGGTACACGTCATCATAATTTTCACAATGTGTTTTCCAAGTTTTTATACAGTACATATATCCAAAGGATGCAAATAAATTTCGATTTTACAAACCGGTAATCAGTAAAGGATTTTTTTTTCATATACTGCAACATTTTTTTTCACAAACAGAAAGGATACTAACGTTTTTTTTAAATGATTTTCGAATTAAATTATAAATCTAATCCTTTGGAACAAAAGACTTACGTTTTTCGATCTGGATTTTAGAATACCCAGAATAGGATTATTTTTTATGATTTTTAGAACACTAGTAGGGTTCATAGTTCTTATCATAAAGAAACAAAATAAGAAATTGTTGTATTCTTCAACCAACGCAGTCACTGCCGCCACAAACAACCGAACAAAACACATACAACAACCCATAATACATAAGATTTCTTTACCCGAAAACCTTCCTCCGGCGATTCAACTCACCGGTTAACCGCCACAATCATCCTCATCAACGATTCACCGGCAGCGACGACACGGTTCCTCCGATCTCCGGCTGTTTAACCGTCACCGGAGATGATGGGGTTTTTTTTTTGGAGATCCGGTGGGTTGGAACGGTGAACAATGAACACCGTCTTCTTCGAAGAAAATGAGAAGGATCTCGAAATTAGGATAACAGAAGAAGGTGTTTTGCACGTACAACCGGTAAAAGGGAAATTTCTGCACACAACCTAAACAATAATCTTCAACGGGGTTACGATTCTGTAAGCAATACGACCACAGTTTGTGAAATCGGCAACTCTTATTGCTCCGATTCCTTTCACGATTATTATTGTTTTCCCATTATTTGAGAAAGTCATAGAAAATTGGGGAGGTTAATGAGTATTAATAAAGGGTTTTTGGGGATTGTGAAATATCAGGGGATGGTTTTGTTTTCCAGTGGGCCAATTTATATTTTGTTATATATATTTGGGGTAACTTTGTTAAATAGTAACCAAGTTTTATGAATGTTCTAATTAAGTCACTCATAAGTTTTTTTGTTCCAATTAGGTCACTAAAGTTCATTTTGATGTTTTAGTCCTAGATGTTTTACTTAAATAGAAAGTTATCCATCCTATATGGCATTTATTTAAGTTTTTCTTTTTTTTTTATAAATATGTTAACATGACTTATAAAGGCCTACATGGATTAAAAATTACAAAATAACTTTTAAAAAAATTGTAAAAAGAATTTAAAATTACGAAAAAAATATATATTATTTATTGAGGCATTATTATTATTTTTATTTATTAATAATAATATTAATATATGCTGACATGGTCAAAAATAATTATTTATTTATTAAATAATAATAACACAACAAAATGCTCATATCAAAACCCTCATCCTGTTAATCATCCCTGCAACTTTGCGTCATCCAAAATTCCAAATTGATGACAACAAACCATATGTTAGTGCTTTGGCTACCTACTTTTGAGAATCCCCTTTTCTTATTTCTAAAACTTGCAGACTAATTGCTCCATCAATATCAATGCCAAAGAATGGTAGGTTAACGATGTAGGGTTTTTTTAATATGTAACATCAATCAACGATTGTAGGTGTTGTTTTGATTTGATTATTTGATCTCTTTTGTTAATTAATTGTTTTAGCATGTTTATGAAAATTAAATAATTACCATATATGATTGTTTACTTGCTATTCAGGTCATTTATATAGGATTAGCACATAAAATAAACTTCAATGACTTAAATAGAACAATTTTTTTTTTATAAATGACCTAATTAGAACACTCTTAAAACTTGGTTACTATTCTATGAGATATTCCCTATATATTTTATAAATAAAGCAATTGGAGTCCAAGCTAAACAAATATATACGCTCCGCGTCACGGGTTGATTGGTTGTTCAGGGGTTACCCTTTTTGAAAATGATGACCAAATTTTAGTAGTAAGGTTTTTTTTTTTAACCGAAAGTTTCAGATAATAGCAACATTACAATTTATAACTATTACTTTAAGAGATGATAATATATGATATACTAGGTTATAACCCCGTGTATTACACGGGGTTGAATAAATAAATTTTATATACTAAATAATAAAACAATATATCTTTAAAAACCTCATTTATTGTACGGGTTGAATAAATATAATTTTATATATTAAATAATAAAAAAGTTATATCTATAAGAATCATATTCTACGGGTTGAATAAATGTAATTTTATATACCAAATAAAAAAGTTATATCTTTAAAATCACGTGTATTACACGGGTTGAATAAATGTAATATTGTTTACCAAATAATAAAATAATACATCTTTAAAAAACATCATTTATTACACGGGTTGAATAAATGTAATTTTATATACCAAAAAATAAAAAAATTACATCTTTAAAAATATGCGCATTACACGGTTTGAATAAATGTAATTTTCTATACTAAATAATTAAAAATATATATCCTTAAAAAAACCTCGTGCATTGTACGAATTGAATAAATCTAATTTAATATATCAAATAATAAAAAGTTATATCTTAAAAAACCTCATGTGTTACATGGGTCGAGTAAATGTAATTTTTTATAGTGAAAATAAAAATATATATATTAATACAAAGTTTGATTTTCGTGATAAAAAAGATTATTCTGTTGTTGCAAAATTTGTTAACGATGTCTCAATAAATTTAACCCTTTATTTAAATCTCCGTAAATGTATAAATGATAAATAATATTAGTTAATTTTATTTTAATTTTCATAAAATTTATTTGATACCAAACTAAACAAAACGTTCAAATATAATTAATTCAAATAAATAATATTATAAATAAGAAGGAGATTAAACTAAATAATAATTATCCATAAGATATTAAACTAATAATATTTAGTAGGAGGATTATCTATAATATATATTATTAAATTAAATAATATTTAGTAGAAGGGTTATCTATAATTAATTAAAAGAGATTAAACTAAAATAATAATTATCTATAAGAGATGGCCTAATATGATGACAAGTGTCCCTAAAGTGGTTTATTTTATTATATAGTATAGATTTGTTTTATTTCTCTTCTTGATATGAGATCTCTAATATTTAATTCGAATGACCAATTGCCATTTTATATATACATTATGGAATTGGTCAATGGTCAATGTGAATATGTTAATATATTGTTTTATCAAAAGAAATATTACTATTATTAGATAATAAATGAAGAGATGATAATATATGATATATTTGTTTTATTTATCTTCTTGATATGAGATCTCTAAAGCTATGGCATTCCTTCATCATCATCTTGATGAAGACCTGAAGAGGGAATATCTTATTGTCGAGGACCCTCTCGAGTTATGGAAAAACATTCAAGAACGATTTAACCACCTGAAGTTGGTCTTACTCTCTAAAACTCATTATGAATGGGTTCATTTAAGGCTACGAGATCATAAAACTGTTAGTGAATACAACTCTGCCCTTTTTCGCATCACCTCTAAGTTTAAATTATGCGGTGAACAAATCACCGATGAAGACATGTTAGAGAAAACTTTCTCAACATTCCATAGTATTACAGGGAACGTAAATTTACAAAATATACTGATCTAATACCATTTTTGTTGGTCGCGGAGCAAAATAACAAGCTTCACCTACAAAATCAGTAAATGCGACCCGTTATTTAATGTTTTTCTAGACAACGTTTTTTTTTCTTTTCCTTGTTTTGATTTTGTTTCATTTGTTTGCGGTGCTTTTGTTGAAACTATTATTATGTTTCATTTAAAACCTAGTGATGTTTGATTCATAGTTATATGATGTTTTTATTATACTCAAACATATTTTTCTTATATTTAATGTGTTTTATTATTTCCAGAAGAAATATGTATACCAGCTCCAGCAGAGCTATTATTGGTGATGAATGTCTGGTAGATAGTGGTACTACTAACACTATTCTCAAAGATATGAAATTTTTCTCTGAGTTGTCTCCAGCAGAGACACCGATTGGTACTATATCTGGTACCCTCTTAAAAACTTAAAAGTTTTGCTACCACAAGATTTATCATGTGCAGCATGCTCTCTGGGCAAACTTATAACTCGCCCCACACAAACTAAGCTAATACATGAAACCCCCTCATTTTTGGAAAGAATCCAAGGGGATATTTGTGGGCCTATTCATCCTCCGTGTGGACCATTCCGCTATTTCTTGGTCTTAATTGACGCATCCTCAAGGTGGTCACATGTGAGCCTTTTAGCTACTCGAAATGTAGCATTTGCCCGACTTTTAGCTCAAATCATACAATTGAGAGCCAATTTTCCTGACAATCAAATTAAAAACATCCGGATGGATAATGCGGGAGAGTTCACATCTCAAGCGTTTAATGACTATTGTATGTCAATCCGGATCAATGTTGAACATTCAGTACCTCATGTTCACACACAAAATGCTTTAGCTGAATCTTTGATTAAACCATTACAAATAATCGCTAGACCACTTTTAATGAGATGTAAACTACCATCTTCTGCATGGGGTCATGCTATTTTGCATGCCGCTGCACTGATTAGATTGAGACCAACTGCTGATCATGAATACTCCCCATTGCAACTGGTCTCCGGACGAGAACCAAGTTTGTCCCACCTTAGAATTTTTGGTTGTGCGGTATACGTACCAATACCGCCACCACAACGTACTACAATGGGACCCCAAAGAAGAGTGGGTATCTATATTGGTTTTAACTCCCCGTCCATTATTAAATACTTAGAACCAATGACGGGAGACATGTTTACAGCACGGTATGCTGACTGTCATTTTGATGAAACAATGTTCCCAGTCTTAGGGGGAGATAAGAACAAAGAAAGACTGGTAACACAAGAAATAACGTGGA
Source organism: Helianthus tuberosus (assembly GCA_030545235.1). NCBI lineage: Eukaryota > Viridiplantae > Streptophyta > Magnoliopsida > Asterales > Asteraceae > Helianthus > Helianthus tuberosus. The sequence continues at coordinate 117,035,975 of CM060417.1, read as the reverse complement.
ATGCATCATCGCTATCAAATCTCGACCCCCGAAGTGGTCAATGTGAATATGAAGTCCAAAAGATTATACATTTGCAAAGAATAGCGAATGAATTACCAGATGTATTCACAGACACGAATGGAGTGACAAAGTCACATGTGCCAGCATCAAATGCACCTGCTCGAATTGAAGTAATCCCAGAAGCGACTACTATACAACGAAAGCGTGGGAGGCCAATCGGTTCCAAAGACAAAAACCCACGGAAACGAAAAGAGCAAAGTAAAGCAGTTGGTGAAAACTCACAAAAGGTTATAAATGAAACCCGGTAGAGGTAAATGTCCTGGAAGAGACAACTATAATTCCAAAGGAAAATGAAGTTTCAGAAGAAACACCGGTATCGAACGAAAATGAGATCTCTATTAATTATGTACAAGATAGTACAATGTGGAACCGGAATAAAACACGTGTTGATGATATATTCGCATATGCTATAGCAACGGATGTAATCAATGAAAATGATTACATACCTAAAACTTTAGAAGAGTGCATGCACAGAAATGATTGGCCAAGATGGCAAGAAGCCATAAATGCCGAATTAAATTCGCTCAAAAAGCGACATATTTTCGGACCTGTAGTCCGAACACCCATAGACTTCAAACCAGTAGGTTATAAATGGGTGTTTGCAATAAAGATAAATGAAAAGAATGAGATTATGTAAGGCTCGACTTGTAGCGCAAGGGTTTTCCCAAATCCCAGGAGTTGATTATGAGGAAACGTATTCCCCTGTAGTGGATGCGATAACCCTTAGGTTCCTAATCGGCCTCACAATCTCTGAAGGACTTCATATGAGACTAATGGATTTCGTCACCGCATACTTATATGGGACACTTGAAAATGACATCTACATGAAAATCCCTAAAGGATTAAAATTGCCTAAAGCATTAAGATCAACACCTCGAGATATGTGTTCTATAAAGCTCCAGAGATCTTTATATGGTCTCAAACAATCTGGTCGTATGTGGTACAATCGACTTTGTGAATATCTCGAAAAAGAAGGATACAAGTCTGATGTAATCAGTCCATGTGTCTTTATTAAAAGATCACTCTCAAATTTCACTATAATAGCAGTCTATGTTGATAATATCAACATCATCGGATCTCCTGAAGAGTTAGAGAAAGCTGCTCAGTTGTTAAAGAAGGAATTTGAAATGAAAGATCTTGGTATGACAAAATTATGCATCGGACTACAATTTGAGTATCTGTGCAATGGTACATTTGTCCATCAATCAAACTACATCCAGAAGATGTTAGTACGTTTCAACATGGATAAAGCACATCCGTTTAGCGTACCTATGGTTGTCCGACCTCTAGATCCACACAAGGATCCTTATCGCCCTCAAGAAAAAGGCGAAGAAGTACTTGGTCCAGAAGTACCGTACTTAAGAGCGATCGGTGCCCTTATGTACCTCGCAAATAACACAAGACCTGACATTGCAATTTGCAGTTCATGTACTAGCGAGATACAGTTCGAATTCAACACGTAGACACTGGAATGGTGTAAAACATATATTCCGGTATATTTGTGGGACACAAGACGTAGGACTTTTCTATCAGAAAGATCAAAAGTCCCAACTGGTTGGGTATGCTGATGCCGGATATCTATCAGATCCTCACAAAGCAAAATCTCAGACAGGTTATGTCACGACCCCCGACCATACCTAAGACGGGGAGCCGCGAGCAGTCAAGTGGTACCGGTGATTATTTAAAAAAAACATTTCAGCGGAAATGTTCATCAGGACCGTGAGTTAGGAAAAATATCAGAGTTTAGAAACACCGGATTTTATTTATTAAATAGATGAGATAATACCCATGTTTTACAAAGGTAGTTTTAATAAGGGATAAACCCGAATATATGAAACCATGTTTTCTTAATTTAATTCAATTGATAAAATAAGCCACTTCTTTAAGCCTTTCGGTGCCGTATCATCACTCTTATTCCAATCTACTGTCATTACCTGAAACGCGTTTTAAAAAGGTTTGGTCAGCAGGAAATACTGGTGAGTTCATTCATTTTTGTACAAAACGACACTTTGTTATAAATTACAGCATAAGAGCGATTACAATGGCCACTATCTTATTTTTATCTGGCGCCGTGTCACACCCTGGTGACGATGGTCATACCACTATTGGGTCCTTTCACCCAAATAGTGATGATTATCACTGTTAGGTTGGTGAACCTAACCGTGAGAAATTAGTAATGTGCACAATACCCCACTTGCCAGTGATTCAAGATAACCAAGACTTAATCCCTGTAATTATAACTCTTGAAAATAATTTGAGTATTGTAAAACATTGTTGATAAAAAGAGAATGACTCACCTTGTTAGCATATAGTCTTTGATTAAACAAGCCTCCTGATTCTATGCCTTCTGATAACTAAGCATCTACTTTATAGTTTTGAATCTTCTGATGATTAGTTATCTTGTTTGATTGTAAGTGTAGGGTGCAGAGTTTTCTGGTAGTTAAACATCTAGTTTAACAGAGTGGAATACGTATTAGTGTTAAACCCAATCAAACCTAACGATGGTCACGAGATCAAAACCTTAACGAAATTTACAAAGTATAGTCTTATTTAGACAGCACTTTGGCATTCATTTCAGAACGAAATTCACAAAGTATAGTCTTATTTAGACAGCACTTTGGCATTCGTTAGTTGGTTCTTGAATCGATCGGACAGAATATCGCATCGGTGATTATTGGTTAGAACACCAACGTATAGAGAGAAGAATAGAAGGAATGAGCAAAGAAAAATGAATCCTAAGCTTCCTATTTATAGGTAGGAAATATGAAATTTCTAGGAAGTTTCCTTTGTATTTCTAGGAAATTTCATATAGCTTTTCTAGGAAATTACCTTTACATTTTCTAGGAAGCTTCCTACCTACATATATATCTTCTTACACCTTCCTTGCACCTTCCTCATATATATCTATTTCATATATATTTATTTTCATGTATATCTATTTAGGTGCTTAATTTACCTAATTAATCTTGCTTAGCTTAATTAATCTCGCTTAGCTTAATTAATCTTGCTTAACTTAATTAATCTTACTTAACTGATTAATTAATCTTACTTAACTTAATTAATCATACTTAACTGATTAATTAATCTTACTTAACTTTAATTAATCTTACTTAACTGATTAATTTTCCTTAATGGTTTAAATCAAGTAATTTACTTAGCCGATTAATTAAATAACGTGATTAGCTGATTAATTAACTTACTTAGCTTGCTTAAATGCTAAGTTTCTTAATCGCTAAGTTTTCTTAATTGCTAAGTGTTACATAACCATTTTACTTAACTATTAAGTTTGCTTAATTACTAAGTTTACTTAATTGCTAAGTATTCTAGTTTAGCAGCTTCCTAGTTATGAGTTCTAATTTCTAGATACAAGGGAACTAGTATTAGTGTATTAACTTAATTCAACTTTAACGATAATCACGAGATCGAAACCCTCACAACGAATGACAAAGTATAGCCAGATATTGGCAGCACTTAAACATCCATTGGATCGGTTTTAATCGATCGGATAAAGTATCGTACCAGTGATTAGAGTTATTACCCTAACACGGGCAGAGTTTCAGGATTTAGAAGTTCTGACACTAGAATGACAGAACAAGAGAACAAGAGAAAGAAAAGAATTGAACGATTTGAAATGAAACTCGAACTCCTTATTTATAGGGCTGGAAATGGGGCGCGTCGCGGCCCGCGAAGCACATAAGCTTCTTCTACGCGGCCCGCAAGGGAGTCTAGGTTGACACGTGTAACGACGCGTGTCCCTCATCCTTATCCAGTTACCCTTGAGCTGTCGCGCCCCGCGTAAGCTTTGGTTAACTCTTACGCGACCCGCGAGAGATCCATAAAATTGAATTTCTTGATTTTTCACAAGGATTAGGGTTTTAGGGGTCCGGGTTTCCACTTACGGAGTGTTATGGGATATTTTTGCAGGTCCTTACATCCTCCCCACCTTAATTAAAATCTCGTCCTCGAGATTTACTGGAACAAGTAAGGATATTTCCGTCTTATTTTCGATACCTAAGTATATTCTTGTCCACGCTTTAAGTCCTACTTCACCCTGACCAGAACTAATCTTGCATGTTTTTTGAATTCTCATGATTGACTGATACGGTCTTGCATTTACTTCTATATTTTGAGGAGGTATAGCTAAAGATTTCTAAGTATTTCATGAAATGTATCATGTATACTTGCCATTTTAGCTGATAAGCTATTGGTCCACTTTGCTTAGTTACTTTAATGGTTTGACATTCCTCGGACTTAACTTTCCTTTAAACACAGAGAGACTTTTAGTGATATCCTTTCTCTGATTTAAATTTCAATGGTTTGCCGATCTCATGGCCTGATAGTTGCTTTTCTCATATGTATGTCTAACATACTGGATGATATCTTCATCCATAAGGTGCTTCAAATGGGTAACACTAATACTTGTAGGCTAATTATTGAAAAATCTTATGAGTGATAAATGATAGTTCTATTTATCGCACATGCACTTAGCATGTCTTTCTATGTTTGTAGTGTTCCTTTATACTGCTCAAAATAAGTCGGGTTAAAATTTCCACAGAATGAAAAGTAAGGTGACTATCTTGATTTGATGCAATAGATAACGAGATTCTATGCAATGAGACTATTTCATCCTTATATAACTTAACTAAGTGTCTTATACTAAAGGGTTTCCTTTATTGGTAGGGATTGAGCAGACTTGGTTAGTCGATCCACAATCACCCATATTGTGTTGTTACATTTTCTTATGTTGGGTAATTTGGTAACAATATCCATTTGTTATCAATCCCCTTCCCATACTGACACTTCTAATCATTGAAGTCAACCTAAAGGTTTCTAACGTTCAGCTTTAACTTGCTAACTGATTAAATACTTAGAGGCATAACTTGCTATCTATTAGTAACTCTTATAAAACCCTTGATACCTCATATCACTTACACGATACAACAAATACTTAGTTTTATGAGCTCCTTCGAGAATTCCTTCTTATAGGTTTCCTTGATTAGTACCCAAATTCTTTTCTTATGGAATCTCCAAATTCCATTAATTCCTTTTTATGATTTCTTCATTATTCCTTTGTAATCCTTCAGCATCATTTTTGATTGCTGTGTTCTTGGGTACTATTTAATTGTTTCATTAAATCTATTCGTACTTTAATCTAAGAGCACGTACTTGTTTCGGCTTCTTATGAAACTTATGACTTAAAGCATCAACTACTTCCTTAGTCTTAACTTTGTGATATAACAAGCGGTGTTGTTTCTAGTCAGACGAATTCTGAGTTTCTCCTCACGATCGGGTGATAGCCCAAATAGATCCTCTGGGAAAACGTCGGTCAGAATTTCTTTTAGCTCCATGCCTCTCGAGTTAATGAATTACGAGACCATATACGCTATGTCTTACTTCCATGCATAACTCGCAGCTTTCATCACAGCGATGAACTTTGTCGGCTGGTCTGTCTTGACTCCTTGTGGTCACTTCTCCGGTTGGCTTGCAAATCTAAACCTAAGTCAGCAATCACCTCTGGAATCATCGTTTTCATGTTATTCCTTTTTATGAAGCAGACATGATTTCCTTTCTGTCAGTTCTTTTCATTCTTTCCATTTCATGGCATATATCTTGATCCTGTGTTTCGAAGATCGGGTTTCACTATCTAAATGTCTAAATTTTGAAGCATACATTACTTCATTTTTCTTAACATATATACTAATGGTTAGGACAACTTTAGTCCTTTGAGCTCGCGTATTGTTGCAGCAATTCCTTTGTTACTGACAATTTTAGTGGGATTATAGGTGAAGAAAGTCTTTGTAAATGCATCTAGTCGTGGTTACTGTTATCTTCGCAAGAGTTCTTAAAGAAAGCAGAATTACTCTCATTAGCGTAGGTTTTGAGACGTTTTGTACCGAGCACAACTTTTCCTAATGCGTTAATAATCTAAGGTAACGCAGAGGGAATTCTTATACTTTCGATGGCGTCCCAACTTAAAGGGTTCACATCGTTCATCTTGTCGCACGAGTTACGAGACGGGCTATCAAATGGAATAGTTTTCGATGTCGGAATTATAGATGTATACGAGAGATTCCTGATAAAAATTCTAGAATTACTATTGACACACAGGCTCATGATGTATTTTAAATTATCAATCCTTATGGTTTTTGGATTTCCTTATAGATATACATATCTATATAATCATATATTTCACATATTGTAATATACAAACCTTGCATAAGGTTAATGTATTTAAAAGATTCATATTTCGAAAAAAAAACCAGATATCAGGTCATGATACTATTTAGGGAATTTTGTCACTTGTTTGACATATTATATACCCCATCTTACCCGGTTCTTGCCGGAGAGGTAATTATCATTGTATTTCCCATAAATAGAATCTTCTCAATTCACGATTAAAAATGAATCTTTTATTAGAGCTTTTATCAAAGAACAAGGTAATTAGTATTCACATGATGGATCATATTCTAGAACCCAATAGTACCAATAAACAAGAAATAACAGTGGCCAAGTGTTATTCGCTTATTTACCATATTTGCAACGTTCTAGTCATCATCCTTACGGCATACTAACACCCATCACATTTTATCTACGCAAGTAATTAGCTTATCTCGAAGCTTATACTAAGGCATCTTTCTTAAGTTCAAGTCTAAATACTATCCTTGTTGCTACCAGTTAATAACAATTTCCTAACTCTTTCGTTTAAGCTTAGGTATTATTACAACACCTAATTGCTTAAACCAGTGGCTTAGCTCTGCTACCACCTTCTGTCACGACCCCCGACCATACCCAAGACGGGGAGCCGCGAGCAGTCAAGTGGTACCGGTGATTATTTAAAAAAAAAACATCGCAGCGGAAATGTTCATCAGGACCGTGAGTTAGGAAAAATATCAGAGTTTAGAAACACCGGATTTTATTTATTAAATAGATGGGATAATACCCATGTTTTACAAATGTAGCTTTAATAAGGGATAAACCTGAATATATGAAACCATGTTTTCTTAATTTAATTCAATTGATAAAATAAGCCACTTCTTTAAGCCTTTCGGTGCCGTATCATCACTCTTATTCTAATCTACTGTCATTACCTGAAACGCGTTTTTAAAAAGGTTTGGTCAGCAGGAAATACTGGTGAGTTCATTCATTTTTGTACAAAACAACACTTTGTTATAAATTACAGCATAAGAGCGATTACAATGGCCACTATCTTATTTTTATCTGGCGCCGTGTCACACCCTGGTGACGATGGTCATACCACTATTGGGTTCTTTCACCCAAGTAGTGATGATTATCACTGTTAGGTTGGTGAACCTAACCGTGAGAAATTAGTAATGTGCACAATACCCCACTTGCCAGTGATTCAAGATAACCAAGACTTAATCCATGTAATTATAACTCTTGAAAATAATTTGAGTGTTGTAAAACATTGTTGATAAAAAGAGAATGACTCACCTTGTTAGCATATAGTCTTTGATTAAACAAGCCTCCTGATTCTATGCCTTCTGATAACTAAGCATTTACTTTATAGTTTTGAATCTTCTGATGATTAGTTATCTTGTTTGATTGTAAGTGTAGGGTGCAGAGTTTTCTGGTAGTTAAACATTTAGTATAATAGAGTGGAATACGTATTAGTGTTAAACCCAATCAAACCTAACGATGGTCACGAGATCAGAACCTTAACGAAATTCACAAAGTATAGTCTTATTTAGACAGCACTTTGGCATTCGTTTCAGAACGAAATTCATAAAGTATAGTCTTATTTAGACAGCACTTTGGCATTCGTTAGTTGGTTCCTGAATCGATCGGACAAAATACCGCATCGGTGATTATTGGTTAGAACACCAACGTATAGAGAGAAGAATAGAAGGAATGAGCAAAGAAAAATGAATCCTAAGCTTCCTATTTATAGGTAGGAAATATGAAATTTCTAGGAAGTTTCCTTTGTATTTCTAGGAAATTTCATATAGCTTTTCTAGGAAGTTACCTATACATTTTCTAGAAAGCTTCCTACCTACATATATATCTTCTTACACCTTCCTTGCACCTTCCTCGTATATATCTATTTCATATATATTTATTTTTATGTATATCTATTTAGGTGCTTAATTTACCTAATTAATCTTGCTTAGCTTAATTAATCTCACTTAGCTTAATTAATCCTGCTTAGCTTAATTAATCTCGCTTAACTTAATTAATCTTACTTAACTGATTAATTAATCTTACTTAACTTAATTAATCATACTTAACTGATTAATTAATCTTACTTAACTTTAATTAATCTTACTTAACTGATTAATTTTCCTTAATGGTTTAAATCAAGTAATTTACTTAGCCGATTAATTAAATAACCTGATTAGCTGATTAATTAACTTACTTAGCTTGCTTAACTGCTAAGTTTCTTTTCCTGTTAAGTTTCCTTAGCTATTAAGTTTCTTAATTGCTAAGTTTTCTTAATTGCTAAGTGTTACATAACTATTTTACTTAACTATTAAGTTTGCTTAATTACTAAGTTTACTTAATTGCTAAGTATTCTAGTTTAGCAGCTTCCTAGTTATGAGTTCTAATTTCTAGATACAAGGGAACTCGTATTAGTGTATTAACTTAATTCAACTTTAAAAATAATCACGAGATCGAAACCCTCACAACGAATGGCAAAGTATAGCCAGATATTGGCAGCACTTAAACATCCATTGGATCGGTTTTAATCGATCAGATAAAGTATCGTACCAGTGATTAGAGTTATTACTCTAACACGGGCAGAGTTTCGGGATTTAGAAGTTCTGACACTAGAATGACAGAACAAGAGAACAAGAGAAAGAAAAGAATTGAACGATTTGAAATGATACTCGAACTCCTTATTTATAGGGCTGGAAATGGGGCGCGTCGATGCCCGCGAAGCACATAAGCTTCTTCTACGTGGCCCGCGAGGGAGTCTAGGTTGACACGTGTAACGACGATTGTCCCTCATCCTTATCCAGTTACCCTTGAGCTGTCGCGCCCCGCGTAAGCTTCGGTTAACTCTTGCGCGGCACGCGAGCGATCCATAAAATTGAATTTCTTGATTTTTCACAAGGATTAGGGTTTTAGGGGTCCGTGTTTCCACTTACGGAGTGTTGTGGGATATTTTTGCAGGTCCTTACAGGTTATGTATTCACATACGGTGGCACAACAATTTCTTAGAAGTCGACTAAGCAAACACTTACATCAACATCATCAAATCATGCCGAATTGATAGCATTATATGATGCTGGTCGAGAATGCGTGTGGTTGAGATCAATGATCAATCATATACAAGAAGCATGCGGATTAGAACAAATCAAGAAAGACCCGACGATTATTTATGAAGACAACGCTGCTTGCATAGCTCAAATAAGAGAAGGCTACATTAAAGGCGATAGAACAAAGCACATCTCACCAAAGTTCTTCTCAACGTATGACTTACAAAAGGAAGGGGAAATCGATGTTCGTCAGATCAAGTCAAGTGAAAATCTAGCAGACCTGTTCACAAAATCGTTACCTAGAAGCAGTTTCGAGCAGTTATCACATGAGATCGGGCTTCACAGATTAAAAGACGTTAGTTAAATTGAGGGGGGCATTATACACGCTGTACTCTTTTCCTTGGCTAAGTTTTGTCCCATTGGGTTTTCTTAGCAAGGTTTTTAACGAGGCAGCATAACTGGTCCTGCAGCATCAGTTTATCATATTGGTCCTGAAGTATCGATTTAACATCATCCTGAAGAATGTTGTTAATAGTGTATAATGAACGGTATGTATATCTGAGGGTGAGTGTTATAAAACCAGATATACAATTTCACCAAATAACTGCCTTGGCAGTTAACACCTTGTAACTGCATGTATTATATACTCTTGTATATTGTTATCGATATAGTTGTTCCAGAAAGAAATAAGACCATCAATCTCGTACAATTTTCTTCATTAGTTTCTTATCATAAAAATTATAAAAAAATCCAAAAAACTCTAAAAAATCCAAAAAATTCTAAAAAATCCAAAAAATTCTAAAAAATCCAAAAAATTCAAAAAAATCTAAAAAATCCAAAAAATTCTAAAAAATCCAAAAAAACTATAAAAAATCATAAAAATTATAAAAAATCAAAAAAATTCTAAAAAATCAAAAAAATCAAAAAAATTCTAAAAAATCATAAAAATTATAAAAAATAAAAAAATTCTAAAAAAATCAAAAAACATTCTAAAAAATCATAAAAAATCCAAAAAAATTCTAAAAAATCACAAAAATTATAAAAAATCCAAAAAATAAAAAAAACTAAAAAAAAAATCTAAAAAATCACAAAAATTCTAAAAAAATATAAAAATTTCTAAAAAAAAAATATTCTAAAAATAAAAAAAATATAAAAAATTAAAATAATTTTAAAAAAATCAAAAAAATTATAAAAAATCACAAACATTCTAAAAAATCACAAAAAGTCTAAAAAATCCAAAAAATTCTAAAAAATTCTAAAAAATCAAAAAAATTCTAAAAGACATAAAAATTCAAAAAAAATAAAAAAACTTTAAACAATTAAAAAATACTAAAAATTCTTTTTTTATTTGTTATATTTTTTGGATTTTTTTTTGAATTTTTACTATTTTTTATTTTTTAAATTTTTTATGATTTTGATGATTTTTTTTTATTTTTTAGATTTTTTTGATTTTTTGGAAATTTTTTATGATTTCTTTTGGTTTTTTAGATTTTTTATAATTTTTTTGATTTTTATGAGTTTTTAGAGTTTTTTATGATTTTTTAGAATTTTATGATTTTTTTTAGAATTTTTTTGTTTTTTTTGATTTTTTCGTTTTTTTATTTTTTATGAATTTTATGATTTTTTTGTTTGGGTTTTTAAATTTTTTATGATTTTTTATTATTTTTTTTGATTTTATAGAATTTTTTGGAGTTCTTGAATTTTTGAATTTTTTTATTTTTTTTTTATTTTTTAGAATTTTTTTATTTTTTAGAATTTTTTATTTTTTTTGATTTTTTAGAAATTTTTTGATTTTTTTTTATTTTTTTTATTTTTTAGATTTTTATGATTTTTTAGATTTTTTAGAATTTTTTAGAATTTTAGAGTTTTTTGAAATTTTTAAAATTTTTATGATTTTATCTGATTTTTTAGAATTTCTTGGATTTTTTAAATTTTTTATGATTTTTTAGATTTCTTTTTATTTTTTACAAGTTTTTTTATTTTTTATTATTTTTAAATTTTTTATTATTTTTAAACGAAGGACGATGGGAGAGCACTACTGGAGATATCTACGAGTAGTAATTAGTTTAGTGATTTTATCTTATACCCATGCTGACCCGTTTGGGTTTTATCTCATACCCATCTTGACCTACTCTTTTTTTTATCCACCATTTCATAACCCATCCTAACATAGTGACTAATTTTGTTTGGCTCATCTTAACCCATCTTAAAATTTAAAATACCGATATCAACCCAAAATAGAATGGATGGGCTTGTTTTGCCAGGTATAGTTATCATATAATCCCGGTTATGTGTTTGCAACTTGACTCGTTGTTTAAGTGAGACTAACATAGGAAGTTTAAGCATTGTGCATGTATACATTTTTACAAACTACTTCATGACAGCATGCCTATAATACATATAAGTCAAGGATTTCACCTTGGTAAACAAGTCATAGCCTCTAAAAATCAACTACTTCTTATTCAACCTTATTAAAGTAGTCATAACCGATAATCAATTGCCTTCAATCTAGTCCTAGCTTTTAATTTTTTAATCATTTAGTATACAATTACTAACACACATGATCTAGAGACGGGTATGCTGTTGGGTTCGTAGGCTTTAGGGTAGCCGGCCCTAATTAGGGTTAGCCGGCCCTAGTTATTAGGCCCACTTAGTTAACTTGTTGACAAAGTAGGAAACTCTAATCTTGTTCTATAAATACCTATCATGTAATTGTAGTTTGTGTCATTCTGTAAACAGTTGTGAGCATCTAATAAAAGTGAAACCCTAGTTGCAACCCGTGAAAGTAGGTCACATTGACCGAACCACGTAAATTCTCGTGTTCTTTATTTTCTGCAAGTGTGTGTGTGTGTGTGTGTTTGTTCCGCTTCCGCTCGAGCCTACTCTGATCCGATACCCCTAACAAGTGGCATCAGAGCCAAAGGTTCAGTTAAACACACGGTTCACACGGTTATCGCATGAGAGGGAAAGAGCTGGACGAGATATCTTGATCTGCTATTGCTGTCGTTGCCGCTGACTTTTTTACGGCCCGTACCTATTCTCTGGATTACAGCATGTAAGGTTTAGGGTTTTGCACCGTAGGGTTTTTATAAATACTTATTATGGAAGTGTGATTGTAACTTGAGGCTACGTTTCCTCAATTTTGCTAATATTTTTTTTTTCAAACACAAGCTTTACTAAAAAATTGTTCATCATAATTATAATGTTAAAAATGAGAGAAAACAAATTGAATATTTTTATTGATTATAAAATATACACAATAAGAAACTAACCATAAAACTTACAAAAACAAGAAAGTAAAAAATAAAATCATATTTCTCAATGTTGATTCATCTCCAACTATGTTGACACATGACACCCTACACAATCAAGTCAAACAAGGTTCGTTCCAATCTTTTTAAAGTCGCAAAGCGAAATGAAATTTTGAGGCTCTTTTTCCTTTTTTGATTGCTATAAACGATATTCTTTTATCCATGTTTGGAACCAAACAAAAATCTAACACAAGCCTAGATTACTTGTACTATAGCTCCGGCCCTTAGTCAAACCACCGGAATGCAAGCTCCGACCAACTTTCCAAGCCAATTACCACTTTTCCGGCGGGTAGTCACCTCTTTCACACCGCCATGACTCACCGGAACAATTCTTGATGGACTAGCCGGAGACCCACCCAATCCAAACAACAAATATCCCATCTGGACCCTCCTCCGCCGTGGCCTCACCACCTTTCCACCACCATCCTGCACCGGAAAAGTCTTCATTCTTGAAGGCTTTTGCAGCCTTTGACGCGGGCTCGGTTCGTTCTCCGGCAAAGATAACAAATTCTGGAAGATAACAATTTCTTCAGGAGGTAGAAAACCGGCAACTTTGACATGAAAAGATGAAAATGAACTCCCCTTTTCGTGTTCGTCCCATGAAGACGAACTCGATGGATCACTGTAGATATGAAGATCAGAAAGAGAGATAGTTGTTGATCAGTCCTGTTTTAAACATAATGAAAAACATGAATAACATACCTGTTACAGCAGATAGGCCAGCAGAGAATCCAGTCAGAGATGCAACCATTGAGTTTGACATACTTGTCAGGATGATCTGGTTCCTCCTTAGGGTGTAAGATTATGATGGTGATGAAACCGAAACAAGGGAAGGATTCGGTTGGGAGAGAGAGCCGATAATATGATGTTATGTGTTGTTAGGGTTTATGTAATTGTCTAACTTTTGTAACACTTAAACTCTCTAATAATCTCATTATATATACACTCAAGAGGAAACCTAATTAGTTAATAAGGGTAATATGGTCCATCAACAATTACCAACTAATTATTAATAGGTTATTAACATATTTTGATCTATATAATATAAATGATTATAATGGCTACAAGATTAAATATCATAATAATAATATATTTAATCTCACATTCTCCCACTTAGCCGAGTAATCATTTATCATGAGTATTAGATGAGCCTGGCCAGGAGTTAACACTCATTTTAGCCTTAAACCAAGAACTATAGTAGAGAAATACACCCGTTGAATCATCATTCGACTCAGGACCCCCATTAGTCATACTATAGCCTCAATTTAAAACCTAATAGTTACGATCAAAATACGCATAAGCCCTTTAGCGTCTGATTTGTATTTATATTTGTCTATATGTCATTACACCGGTAGAACATATGTTAGAGACATACAAAATCAAACTAAGGAAATTTTATTAATTAAAACATAAGCTACTACAATATGCCATTAAATAAGGTCTTTAGTAAGTCCCATATTCGATACATGTTCTTCGAAAACTTTAGGTGGGAGACCTTTAGTCATCGGATCCGCAAGCATATCTTTAGTACTAATATACTCAATACAAAGATTATTTTCCTCAACTCTTTCACGTACGAACAAATATTTTGTATCGATATATAAACCAGCTCCAGTCGAACTGTTACTGTTCGAGAAACTAACGGCAGCTGAGTTATCACAGTAAAGCTTCAATGATCTAGAAATGGAATTAACGATTTTTAGTCCAATGATCAGAGAGCCTCCACAGAAGCCAGGTAGGTTTTAGCATCCTCAGAATCAGGAATAGCTCCTCTAATTGCATTATGAATGGACTGCTTCATGAACATGAGAGACATGCGGTTACACCTAGTTCATTTTTCATGAACTATCTGCTCAGCAGCAGTACTTTGAGTAGTAAGGTCCGCTGGATTATTCTCTCTAAGAGCATAATCGAAATCCAGCAATCCAAGTGTAAGCATGAGGGCATCCTTCCATTCAGCAAAGTTATCACCAGTCAAAGGTGGAATCCCGCAATTTGGTGCTGATAGTGGAAATAAGATGAGCAATTTATGATACTAAGAAAGAAGTCCTAATGTGATCTAAGGGCATGTAATACTAAGGCAGGCATAAATAATGACTATTTTAATTATGAAGCTGTGATATTGTCTATTACTAACATCAAAAAATAGACTTAGTTAAAATTCTACTTAAACAAAGACAAATCAGCTTTGGCCAGAAGTGTAATAATTTAAGTATGTGTGCACAGTAATCGTGATAAATCAGCTTTGGCCAGAAATGAGACAATCACTTTAGTTATGCACTTGTCAAGTATGCTAGACATAAATGAATTAAAATAAGCTTTGGCCAGAAATTAAGACATTTCACGTTTGTAATGCATACTCAACATAGCTTTTATAATACTTGAACAATAAATAGATGTATTAAATCAGCTTTGGCCAGAAATGATACATCAGAAGCTCATCCAAGTTAAGCTATTTTGGTTTTGTGAAAAAATTATCTGATTCTGATTAGGTAATTAAGTGTTAACAAAACCAAGTATTTTAGTTCACATGAAACAACCTAAAATAATGAGGTTTCAAGTGAGATCTCGACTCAGTTATGAGGACTCGAGTGAGATCTCGAGTTAAGTCTCGACTCATCTTGTAACATTATGAAGTCTCGACTCATTAAGGTCTCGAGTCGCAATCTCGTTGTTTCGAGTCGGAACCATGGTCTCGACTACTGTATTTTATGAGATCTAGAATCATAATGAGGTCTCGAGTCGCAACCACGGTCTCGAGTTGTGAAGATTGAAGCCCTTAGTCGAAACCTCAGTGGTCTCGAGTCGAGACTGTTGTCTCGAGTTGTAAAGTTTTGAGAACCTGATGATTTCGAGTCGAGACCTTGTGGTCTCGAGTCGAGACCTGATAGTCTCGAATCGCAATCTGATGGTCTCGAGTCCACTGTTAACAGCTGTTATTGTGATAATAATTGAAAACTCGATATTTTAGGGATTGTGGGATAATGTTTCCTGTTTTATTGCTGATCTAAACTTATCAAAGATTTCGAAAATTATAACTGGTTATCTATTAACAGTTTTCAAAAATTTTAATAGATAAAATTCAGATCAAAACTAATAAAAACACTCAGTAATCCAAATTATATTCCAAAGCTTAAGGAATTTTCGAGTTTTCCTTAGAACATATGATGAACCCTAGAAAATTAAAACATAATTCTGGGATCCGAAACCTGAATTGTAAGGCTTTTGTTAATAGATTTCGGACATTAATTTACCCATTAAGATTTCGAGTCAATTTATTAAAACATACTTTTCCGAAAACAGTGATTTCCACTCATTGGTACTCGAAACCAGCTGTGATTTATATGGCTTTAATTTTTTTTTTCTGTTTTCTAGATTTTAATCCCAGAATAATGGATACGAAAACAGAACTGATTTATCAACATATGCTCTGATACCACATGTTGATCAGTTCTGTTTTAAACATAATGGAAAACATGAATAACATACCTGTTACAGCAGACAGGCCAGCAAAGAATCCAGTCAGAGATGCAGCCATTGAGTTTGACATACTTGTCAGGATGATCTGGTTCCTCCTTAGGGTGTAAGATTATGATGGTGATGAAACCGAAACAAGGGAAGGATTCGGTTGGGAGAGAGAGCCGAGAATATGATGTTATGTGTTGTTAGGGTTTGTGTAATTGTCTAACTTTTGTAACCCTTAAACTCTCTAATAGTCTCCTTATATATACACTCAAGAGGAAACCTAATTAGTTAATAAGGGTAATATGGTCCATCAACAATTACCAACTAATTATTAATAGGTTATTAATATATTTTGATCTATATAATATAAATGATTATAATAGCTACAAGATTAAATATTATAATAATAAAAATATATTTAATCTCACGATAGTATCAAAAGCTTCGTGTTCGTGATCAGTAGCTTCATGCATATCCATGTTTACTGTTTATGTTTATGTGTTGGAATGTTATGTTCAAACTTATGCATCGTTACATGCTATAAATACATGGTGCATGGTGTATATGATATGACGTGTGCATAAACTTAATTATATTGGTTTATGTTTATAAACTATGAGCATGTGATTTTGTGGTGTGTTTTTTTATTATGGTAGTTAATTTGATTAATTAAATAATAAGTAAGTTGATAAGAGGTTGACGCAGCCCACAAGGATAATAACGAGATAGTTTAATTCGGGTTTGGTTTTTATCATGGTTGCAAAAGTCGATAGCGGTTAACCGGAGAGTTGAGAGTACTACTAGGCTTAGGCGGAGAGTACTTGGGGAACATGTTAAGTTATAAAGAAATTAGTTTTTAGATATAAATATATATCAAATAACATAAATTTACTAATATTTATAACAAAATACGTGAAAATTATATTCATTCTTTGATATAATAGGCATAGAATTTTTTTTAAGTCAAACTCGACCCGAGTTGACCTACTAGATCTGATTCTGGCCGAGATTGACCGCGTTAGATTGATTCCGAGTAATTAGGCGGAGTTGAAGAAAGTCACATCAGCAGCCTACCTTGGAGTGACTACTCGGAAAGTACTCGGCCTTAAAAACCTTGTTTTACAACCGTGGTTTTTATATATCCATTGTTTTACATCCATGGTTTTTATCCATTGGATTGAATGCAAACAAAAATTAGTGGCTCTTGATTGTATTCTAGATAAACTTATTAATCACATGCTCTTATACAAGGATAATGCATGTATATAGCACACAAGTATGCAAGAGTTTAAAAAGGGTCAACTAGTTATGAAAAGAACTTTAAAAAAGGAACCAATCCAAACTAGTTATGAAAAAACTTTAAAAAAGGAGCCAATCCAATATTGTATCTTGTTTAGTTTAACTCAAAAGTTACACACAAGTATGCAAGAGTTTTAAAAAGTGTCAACTAGTGAAGAAAAAAATTGAAAAAGTAGCCATCCAATATTGTATCTTGTTTAGTTTTACTCAAAAATTACACACAAGTATGCAAGAGGTCTAAAAAGGGTCAACTAATTTTGAAAAAAAACTTTAAAAGGTTGCCATCCAATATTGTATCTTGTTTAGTTTTACTAAAAAATTACACACAAGTATGCAAGAGGTCTAAAAAGGGTCAACTAATTTTGAAAAAACTTCAAAAGGTTGCCATCCAATATTGTATCTTGTTTAGTTTTACTCAATTATATATATTGTACAACTCGTAATTTTAAATCTAAAGCTTGTAAGAATATATTTTTATATTAAATATATTATATGGCCATTATTATCATTTATCTAATAATTGATCATTGACCTAATTATCCCTATATCATTAATTGGTAAATATTTGATGGACGTATTTACCATTAGTAGATAAAAACAGGGTTTCCCCTTGGTTGTATATAAATAGAGATTACTAGAGAGAGTTTATGCTAAGACAATTATAATAACATCATTACTATCAATTCGTCTCCCCTCTCTCTCATAACCGTGTTCATCAAGAACACCTAAACCCATCAGAACTGTACACCCTAAAGGGGAACTCAACCAATCTGACGAACATGACGTCTACTTCATTCTCTGATGTGGTTGCTGGCTAATCAGGTACACACGTCTTATTTTATTGTTCATGATTGAATTTATTTAATTAGGGTTTATATTTACCCATGTTCTCCTGATAATCAACATGTGGTATCAGAGCGATGTTGATTATATTGATTCAATCATGAAATTTGTTTTTGATAATCTATTCTTATGATCGACTTGAGTTCGTTAATCATAAATAATTATAACAATTAACCGATGTGATAATTTTTTTTTATTCTTTTCATCAGATCCATACATAAATTGTTTTGCAATTGATGATAAAAGGAACTTGTCTCATAAACAAAACAGTTTGCGGCAAACCTCAATCAAGTTTGCTCCATTGTATTACAAATTAATTGAATGGAAAAAACTTTTATTAATATTTATGAAATCGATCTGAATATATATATTTTATAATATCGTGAACCTTTACTCCAACGAAACTTTTAGCTGGTAATAATGTAAAAATATATACATTACAAAGAAATACTCTTATTTTTGGATAACATTAGGATTTGATTATGTTTTCTAAAATTGTGTAACTTTATCTCCAAGTTTCGAAAAATATATTATTTTTAATTTATAATCGAATAATTAACTTGGATAGATAGAGATATTTTGAAATTATAATCAAAATCCCTTAAAATTAGCTGATTCAACCTTATCACATTAACTGCTATAATTAGAGAATTTCAAATCTTGGAGAACACGTCTCAGACAAGATCCGAGATTATTCGAACTTACCCATCTCGGACATATTCGAAATCATTCGAACTCATCCATCTCGGACAGATCCAGGATCATTCGAACTCATACGTTTCAGATGAATCCGAGATATAACTTATTCGAAATCACAAATGTTCTTGAAATGTCAAGATTTATCTGAAATCCCATTACTTTATTAGGCTGTTAATGTGAATTAAATGATTGGTTTTGTAAACGCTTAATTAATCAAAATTAGATAACTTTTTTTACAAAACCAAATAGTTTAACTTGAATGAACTTCTGATGTATCACTTCTGGCCAAAGCTGATTTGATGCATCAATTTATTGTTCAAGTATTATAAAAGCTATGTTAAGTATGCATTACAAATATGAATGTTTTATTTCTGGCCAAAGCTGATTTAATTCATTTATGTCTAGCATACTGATGCGTTGTCGAGTGTTATATTTATTAGGTGTATATTTTAAGCCCCTTTAACACTTTTTAGTCAAGTTTTAAATTTATAAAACACGATATTTACTAACACTAGACACACATATGGGCAAGTGCACCCATCGTGAGCGTAGTATAGTGTTGGTAAGATACCGAGGTCGTCCAAGGACACAAGAGCTTTTAGTACCGGTTTATCCTCAACGTCTAATCAAAATAAAAAGTTTAGGAAAAAAATGTTTTTAAACTAAGAAAAATAAAAACTAACTAAAATGCTGAAAATAAAAATAAAAAGAAAAACAGATAGACAAGATGAATCACTTGGTTCCGACTCGTATCTAGTATAACCTTTGATTATTTCCGCACTTTTGCACATAATTAAGAGATTATCTTAGTTATTGTAGTAGGCCCCTCTTTTGAAGGTGACGTTACCCTCACCCCAGTAGTTTGAGTCAGCAAGGATACAATCCTAAAAGGGTGGATTATTGGAAGATAATGAATTAAGTTATTAATGCAGTATTATGGTAGGCCCCTCTTTTGGAGGTGACGTTACCCTCGACTAAGTAGTCTGAGTCAGCAAGGATACAATCCTAAATAGCCAGGTTATAGTATTAATAGTAGTTAACTTATGAGGGGATCAAAGAGTTTGGACCCCCGCCATCCAATACCGTGAAGTATTGAAGGAGGTCCTACTAAATTTGACCCAGATCCATTGCAGGACCTCTAAACGCTGAACAATGGCAAGACCTTTACCAAACCGTTCCCTTAACCCCCGACCAGGTAGCCAACATACCTCCATATAGACCGTGGAGATATGAATGGTGAAAATCTTTTATTTTATATAGACAGTAAAATAATGCCAAGACACCACGGACAAACGATAAGGAAAGATCACCTTCAACATAAGAAACTAGTTATTAAAGTCATTAATACAAAACCAAGTAAAAAGTGCAAAAGATTAGAAATAAAAAGTATTATACTAGACACTTTGTCTTCACCAAGTGATGTAAGAGACTTAGGCAAACATGGCCTTGATTGTCAAGAACTCTTACGATCAATCTTGGATCCTGAGACGACTCACACACACTACCATGGACAATGGATGATGGTGGAGGATGATGGTGTTATGGTGGTGGTGGGTGGTGGGTGAAGTGTGAGAGAGGTGGTGTGCCAAGGGATGGTTTGAGCTTGAGCCAAACACTTCTATTTATAGGCTGAACAGAAGCTCGGGCACGGCCCCGTGTCCAGTGGGCACGGCCCCGTGTCCACATCCTTCTCTTTCTTCATTTAATACAGTTTTGTCTTTTTAGTTGACCACGCCCCCGTGTCCGCTGAGCACGACCCCATGGTGCAGAAGAATCTTTGTACTATGCAGATTTGCTGGATTGTGCGAATCTTATAGTTGACCACGGCCCCGTGTCCGCTGAGCACGGCCCCATGGTGGGCAATAGAAGCTTCTACCACTTTGTCTTTTCTGCTGACACTTGGGCACGCCCCCGTGCTGGCTGAGCACGGGGCGTGTTCAGGCTTCTGATGTCTTGTTTTGCTTGGGAAGATGCTGTTGTGGGGTCGGGCATGTCACGTCTTGTTCCTTTTCTTGTATTTATGTTAGATTTTGATGTCTTTTTGCTTCTTTTGTTAATTTGAGCTCATTTAATCCTGAAAATACAAAAGGAAGACAAAAGCACACTTTTTCCAACATTAGTACTAAAAAAGGGTTAGTTTTATGCCTCATTTGATGAAATTTATATGTTGCATTTTTAACACATCACATACTTAACAAGTACATAACTAAAGTGATTGTCTCATTTTTGGCCAAAGTTGATTTGTTACGATTACTTTGCACACATGTTTAAATGATTACACTTCTGGCCAAAGCTGAATTGTCTTCGTTTAAGTAGAATTTTAACTAAGTCTATTACTTTGATGTTAGTAATAGACATATCACAACTTCTTCAAATTATGATCCACATATTAATGATCCTTCATTAATCTTATGATCATTTTGTCTTCCTTATTTTTTTTAAGTACCCAAAACTTTACTCACTATAATTTTCTTCTATAAATCTATATCTCATCCACTCTAATTCCTAAATCTAAAATGTTTTGCTTTATTTAAAGTTTCTATAGGATTAGCTCTCTAACAAAATGTTATCACTAAAGTTATTTTAGATTAAGTTTTTTCTTAAGACTAATCTATTATCTGTGGAATAATCACTTGAACTCCTAAGATGCATGCCTTCATTTAAAAATTCTAAACTATAAGGTTAAGTGGCATTCCTGAATACATCATAATGTATAGTACCATGACCCATAAGATTAAGGGCTTACGCATGGAAATAAGTGCATTTTCCAGTACATTACATACTAAAATTTTCACTTGTACAATTTAATGCCTTATAAATCAACTATAATGCTCAAAAGTACCAAAGTAAAATGAGTGTGTTGATAAGCAACATATGTACAAAGAAATAAATGTTTGAAACTGGAAAATAAGATGTTATTCACCTTACAACCACTGAAACGTTAAAAGAGGATTGTTCTAAGGTTCATCGTCAAAATACAAGTACAAAATTCCAACTCTAAGGTTCTTTAAGGGAGAATCTCACTGCATAATTATGCCATTAGACTAGGCATAAGCAACGAGACTATCCATTATTCAAAAGAACAGTTTGATAAATTAATTAGATAGTCACCTACTAATGATATTTAAGTCTGCTAATCTTAATATTCCAATTAACACATGATTAGTTGATTCTAGTTCTATATGTTTCCTTACCAGAATCAAACAAATAACTAACATGAGAGTTAGTGACAAAATTAAATGTTAAGGCTATAAGAACCATAATAAGCAGTCTTCTAACAACGCCTTTCGATACCTTACATATTCTGAAGATTAATCAGAATATAGTATCATAATTAAGCTATGTTATGAAGGTTGTGAGGTTTGCATGGTCAACATAAAGTCACACTTACCTTAAACTCTCATATTATTTGTTCTCAATATCTAGATAAAAATATTACTAAGATGGAACTAGATGATACCTTAAACTTTCACAACTTTTGTCATCATGCAAATGAGAATTTGACAAAAGGAAATGATTATTCATCTAATCTCATTCTAAGTGATTTTAAATCATGACGTTAAAGCCCTAAAATATGACTTGGCTTAAGGAATAAGTATGGGTCCATCATAAGTCATTCATTGACATTCGTGGAACTTATTTCAAATGGAATATTCAGACATAATTCATTTATCATTTAAAGACTATCAACTTGTATCTAAATTTTGCCGCATATGACCCACGGTCCTAAAAGAAATCTATGCATAGATATACTTAATAAGATTTCTATTAAATATGTCCTTAAGCTTATTATGACACGTGGACATTAAGGAAATCAAATAAAGTCTAACATATGTATGAAAGGTTCCCACGTTACGTACCTTATTGAAACTTCTCTTGTAGTATTTATAGAGGTATCAAAGCTCAGTGGGAGCATTAAGTGTCTTAATAATAACTTGCAATAGTTGTAAGAGGTGGGGGAATGAAAACTTCATATTACTACAATGTACACCTCTTTTACAGGACACTGCTCCATCTCGACACTGTTCCATCAAAACTTATCTCCTTAAAATCTACTGCTACTCTTACAAAAGTTTCATTGTTGCTTGATTGTGGGCACACTTAGATTTCTTACCTAAACTAACATAATCCTCAACAAGAGAAACTACAATGACTTCTGTCATTAATTTGTTTTTCTCTATTAGAATTTGTTGGTCGTTACATATTGAACCTAAGCATGCTGAGTTCCTAAAGATTTCTAAGGTCAGTGGGAGCAGTCAGAGTTCTTATCATGACTTGCAAGGAATACAAGAGGCGGGGGGAAGAGAGTCATTAAATTTTACTCTGAATTTAACTCCGATTACACCTCTTGTACACCATACTGCACCAACTCTTACAAACTTAGAATCCTAAAAATGATAGCAACCTAACCAAGAACTAATCCATAAAACTAAAACTTCTAATAAACTCAATAATCAACTCAGGAGGTCATCTAGGTTTAAAAACCTACTACTTTGATGATTACATAATCTCCATAATTGAAGTTGAAATGGATTTTGGAAAAGTTTTCTGATCCTATCTCTTTTAATTAAACCATTAGCGTCAATCAATCTTTTAAATGGAATAAAATTGTTTTCTAGTAAAACTGATTTTGTGTGTTCGTACAACGTTTGGGATTTGATTGAATTACTTGAGAGTGTTCATAACTAAACCAAATCCTGATATAAGCGTTAAGACAGGAAGAATCATAATTGATTATCAAAAGGTCATACTCAGGAAGAGATAAATTATCAAAGAATCTTTCTACCTATCTTACAGAAGATTTCTTTGAGGATCATCACTGTTCTAGTAGCTTATAATAGTTTGAGCTACATTAGATGAGCATTAAAACAATTTTCCCTAAACAATTGACTTACATATTTACATGTTCATTAGATAACAACCTGAAAGTTCTGAACTGAAGGTTAATAACACTTTATTTGTAAGCCAATAAAATCCATGTATGGGTTAATGCAAACATCATAAGGTGATGAAATCTTAACGCAATTATTTCCATCAAGAACCAAGTGGATTAATGTACCTACCTCAAGATGAGTGGGAGCAACTAAAATAAACTTGTCTCTATATAGATGATATTCTTTCGACAAGTATATATGTTACATAAGTCAAAGCATTGTTAACACAAACTTTGATATAAAAGATCTCAGGGATATCTCTTACATGATAGATATCATAACATACCGAGATAGACCCAACGGGACATTAGTTTCGTTCCATAAGTTTAACCTTAAATGGGTACTTACATATGTAACAAACAATACTGCTCTCTTTTAGAGGATAATAGGATAAATGAGATTATTTCCTTACGCTTCATTAATTAGAAGCCTTATGTAAGTTCAAGTCTATACTCGTTTAGATATTACTCACATTGCAACACACTAGATATGTCTAGATTAATGTGAAGCATCTAATAGAGTATTACAATATC
Source organism: Helianthus tuberosus (assembly GCA_030545235.1). Taxonomy (NCBI): domain Eukaryota; kingdom Viridiplantae; phylum Streptophyta; class Magnoliopsida; order Asterales; family Asteraceae; genus Helianthus; species Helianthus tuberosus. The sequence goes on along the minus strand of CM060417.1, from coordinate 117,011,613 downwards.
TTTAAAAGAAACGAGAGGCTATGATTTAAAGAAGAAGTGAGAACTCAAACCGGTTGATTACTCTAACTTTGTAATATTCAAAGATGACAAAATGTTATTTCGGGTATATCCTTATGTCAGCAGACAAAACTTATCTCGTGGACGAGTCATAATAAACTGATAGTAACAACCTAAGTTATAATGACATAATATGTTGTTGATTACAAAGCAATAGTCACTAAATGTTGTTGGAAATTTATCAGTGGACTCATAAGTTTATTAACTCCGTATAATTAATATATTGAAGACTTATTGTGATAAAGTCATCTACCATGTCTCCTTGAACAGTAACAGTTCGAGAGGTGCTGCATTAAATTTCGATATGAAATTATTATTCGTTTATGAACGAATTGAGGAAACTAAATCTTTGTATCGAATACATTCATGATATACTCATGGATCCAATAACAAAAGGTCAATCACCCATAAATATTATGTAAGCGCTTATAATAATGACGGGTTTTATTGATGTCCATGTACAACTGCATATCTTACTATGAATGACTGATTATTAATTTTCCTCGTACGTTTAGATTTGTTTGTCTCTAAATATATGTTCATGCTAGCCTAAATGACATATAGACAATTATTATACAAATCAACGTTAAGGGCTTATTCGTCAACTGATCCTAACTGCTTAGGCTTTAAATTGGGACTATAGTATGATTAATGGGGGTCCTGAGTTGATTACTAACTCAACGGCTGTATTTCTCTGCTATGGTTTTGGTTTAAAGCTAAGATGAGTATTAACTTCTGATCAGGCTTATCTAGTACTCATAATAAATGATAACTCGGCCAAGTGGGAGAATGTAAGAATATATTTTTATATTAAATATATTATATGGCCATTATTATCATTTATCTAATAATTGATCATTGACCTAAGTATCCCTATATCATTAATTGGTAAATATTTGATGGACGTATTTACCCTTAGTAGATAAAAATAGGGTTTCCCCTTGGGTGTATATAAATAGAGATTACTAGAAAGAGTTTATGCTAAGACAATTATAATAACATCATTACTATCAATTCGTCTCCCATCTCTTTCATAACCGTGTTCATCAAGAACACCTAAACCCATCAGAACTGTACACCCTAAAGGGGAACTCGACCAATCTGACGAACATGACGTCTACTTCATTCTCTGATGTGGTTGCTGGCTAATCAGGTACACACGTCTTATTTTATTGTTCATGATTGAATTTATTTAATTAGGGTTTATATTTACCCATGTTCTCCTGATATAATCAACAAAGCTGTTAAAATGAGACTTCGTTTTTATATATTTTTATATACATACATGATACATGGTTGTAAGTTGTAACATGCAAGTTTCAAATAGCGATTGCAAAACGTTTGTTATAAAGCTATTGCAAAACGATTGCCAATGACCTCTAGTCAAGTGGTAGGAGGACTTGAGTTCTTCTTAGAAGGCTCAAGTTCAAATCTCATTTGGTGCAAAACGGGAGTGAAGCACCGGTGGGCAGTGATAGAAGACCCAGGGAAACATGGGTTCGATCCTTGAACCAAACGAGTTTTACCGGTAATTTTACCGTCGTGCCTACGGACGGGTGGGTTACCGGGTTTCCCCGGAACTGGTGGTGGATGACTCGGGTTACTCTCAGAGTACTGCGTTTGTCCAGTGGGAGCCCTGAGAATGCTCGAGATTAATTTGTTGGCCGTTAAAAAAAAGCGATTGGAATATGGGTGCTAAAAAACCGTTGTAAATCAACTATAAAAGGCTATTACCACAGTCGTTTCTTACACATGACTTTTTTCTTGTTAGAACCACTAGTCTGAATTATAGTAAATTACTTTTTTCCTATATGTGTTTTAATGGTTTTATTTAAATACAAAATCAAAAGTTTAACTTCCTAAGTATCTGGATTTTTATTTTGTAACCTTTTGTGTCCAAATTTTTAACGCCGTCCATCAAATCTGTTAGTTTTTTTGTGAAAAGATTAAGTGCTCCTACTATTAAAATACAAAATAAAAATAAACAACTTAAATCAAAATCCATAAAACGTAATTACGAATTCTCTCTCCATAACTTGTTTTTTGAATGGTGTGGGTTTGAAGAGAGGGGCAGGAGGTGGTTGCAGGTTGGTTTGAATGGTGGGGATTTGAAGAAAAGTTTATGACGGTTTTGGGTGGAATGGTGGAGTTTTACGGTAGCGTTGGAGATGGAGGATGGGGCTGTGGAGGTGTAGGATGGGGACGGGGGATCTAAGGTGGTGGTGGTGTACTGAGAGAGAGAGAGAGAGATAGAGAGAGAGAGAGAGAAAGTGTGTGTATATATTAATAAAATAAGATGGCTAAAAGTATTTTGTAAGTATCTTGTGCATAAATGATTGTGCCTATGTGTAAAATGATTAAAATACCCTTGTACTTAACTGACTTGGTTAACGGTGTTACAAATTTGGATTCAAATAGTTACAAATTGAAAATCCAGGTATTCAAAGAGTTAAATTTTTTAATTTTGAATTCAAGTGATTAAAAACAATGAAACACAAGAACTCAAAAAGTAACTTACTCTCTTTAAAGTCGTTAATATTATAGTGGTTTTTGCATTCCAATAATTGTTATTTACAAATTAGACGTCATAGAATCTAAATGAAACGGTTGGTGTAAGTTTGTTCGTGGGATTCTAGATGCGTAGACGCCGTAGATGAGAACCCTTTGGTAGTGTTCGTTTCATGGATTGTAATGGAATTGGAATGAAAATTCGCACGGAAATTGAAATTTGATTTGTAATTTAGGTGTATTTGTTTTGGAAAATGGAATGAAATTTGGATAGAATTAGAATGTATATTCCTTTACTTGTGTTGTTATTCAATTCCAATTCCCTCAATATTCCATTCCATTTCATTCGATGAAACGAACACTACCTTTGTGTTTGGTCTTATAGATAGGAAACGACGAAAGCCTGCCAAACTCTAGTTTCACATATTGTGAAATTATAAAGGGTCCGTTCAGTTTATATTTCTTTTGTTCTAATCCCTGCTTTCCTTTTGTGAGAGGTTCATGGGTTTCTTGGGTGTGGAGTTGGGCTCGCTTGAAGTTGGGCTTAGTTTGTTTCTGCTGGGCTGCTGGAAGGATATGAAAGGCTGTCATTAGCTGGATCTAGGGTTGAGCTGCTATTTATTCATTTGATTGGTGTATGTGCTGTACACACAAAAAGGAACGATTCCCTTTCTACTGATCGATTTACTCCAGAACGTTCTCAGCTCTGTTCTTTGTTTTTAGAGCATTATTTTACTTTACACAACCTGTATTCTATTCAGCACTGTATCGATAACTTATTGTTTCATCGTACATTTATTTTTGAGACTGATTTGTCGATTGTTCATATCAAATTCTAGGGTTTCATTCAAAGTTATAAATATGTCTTGAGTTCTTGACATGGTATCAGAGCCCAAGATTGATTTGGTGCTCTGATAGTCTTCCGTTGTGATTCTGAAGTTGAGATTAACAGGTTGTGTTAATCAGTTAGGTCCGTTTCTGATCTAGGGTTCATTGGTCGGATCTTGGTCTTGGAGTTTTCGCTCAGAGCTATTGTGGTTCGAGTCTCGGTCCGTGCAGAAGGACTGGTCGTCGTATTTAGAGCTCGTCTTCTGGATTCTCTTTGCATCACAGTCATATAACCCTAAGTGAAGGTTATAGGCTGTGATTTATTTTTTGCGAACCCTAACTTGGGAACCCCTCTTGGTGAGATTGTTCTTGTTTTTTTTTGGAGACTAGATCTAGGTGGCTCCTACACTAAGACCTGCGTTGGCACCTTGAGTGATGAACCAACAATCTGGAACACTGGTGTAGTTTTGCCGTGAGTCTGTGGTTTTTTCTTCTCTTGTGTGAGTGTTCTGTTTTTTGTATTGTCCTTGTTCTAATTATTTGTCTGGTATTTCTTGTCTCCCCTATTTGTTGATTGGTATTAGATTATCTGTTTGGCTTGTGCACTGCTGTTTCTTGGTTATCTGTCTTGTTTGGCTGCTTAGTTTGATTTTGCTCTTGTTGACTGTCTTATTTATCATGACTGACAAAGATGAATCCTCTGTTACCTTGATAAGTAAGTTAGATGCTAGTGATCTGTTGTATCTGCATGCTAGTTACTCTAGTAGTCTGTCTATTGTCAACTTCAAATTAAGAGGGACTGAAAATTATGTGGTATGGTCTAATGCTATGAAACTTGCTTTGATGGCTAAAAAACAAGTTAGGTTTTGTTGATGGAACATGTGCTAAGTCCGAGCCTAATGATACTTTGGCTAGACAGTGGGATAGATGCAATTCAGTAGTATTAACCTGGATTCTGAACTCTGTTTCTGATGAATTGTATGTTGGTCAAGTCTATTCAAAACTTGCGTCTGAAGTTTGGAATGATTTAAAGGAAACATATGACAAGGTTGATGGTTCTGTGATTTTTGGGTTATATCAGAAAATTAATTCTGTTAGTCAAAATGGTTCTAGCGTGTCTGAATATTATCATAGAATTAATACTATGTGGAAATAATTCGATGCTATGCTTCAGTTACCTTCTTGTACTTGTGATGCGTCTACCAAGTTCAATGAGTTTAATCAATTAATAAAGCTTATGCAATTCTTGATGGGATTAGATGATGTTTACCAACATGTTAGAACCAATCTGTTAACCAGAGATCCACTTCCTTCAGTTAAAACTGCCTTTTCTATAATATATAGGGAGGAGTCACATAGAGGTTCAAACAATATTTCTAAAACTCCTAATGTAGGGGTTTGTTGCTAAAACTAATAAGTTTAATGATAACAAAATGAGGTTTTATAAAGGTCCTAATCCCAATTTAAAATGCACTCACTGTAACAAGATTGGACATGTGATTGATAAATGCTTTGAACTTCATGGCTATCCTTCGAGTTATAGATCCAAACCTAGCCAATCCTCAAGTCAGTGGTCAAAGTCTAATAACTCTGCTAATAATTATGCGAATAGTTCTATGAATGATAAATCTACTGTTAGTTCTTTGAACTCTTTAACCTCTGATCAGTTTTCTAGGCTGTTAGGATTGTTGGGTGAAAGTAAATTGGATGATACTCCTAAGCCTAACATGGGAGGTAATTGCTTTAGTGCTTTCAATTCGTTAGGATGGTATAAAATCTTTATTGTTTCAATTCTTCCTTGTTTCATCAAAGGAAACTTAAATGGATTATAGATTCTGGTGCAAATCAACACATGACCATGAGAAGTGATAATATGTTTAATTTAATTGATGTGTCTGATTATAACATAACAGTTAAACATCCAAATGGAACTGATGCTAAGGTTACTCAGATTGGATGCCTTAAATTGTCTGAAAACGTAATTCTAAAGGATGTGTTCGTCGTACCAGAATATTGTGTTAATCTTATTTCTGTCTATAAGCTTGCTAAAGATAATAAGCTTAGAGTTGTGTTTGATGAAAACAACTGTTATATTCAGGATGTGTACTTAAAGAAAAACCTGGTGACTGGTAGACAAACTGACGGTCTTTATTTTTGTGGTAATACTTATGATTCTGTTTTTGTGTGCTACAATAATACTGATACAATAAAGCTCTGGCATTCAAGACTTGGGCATCCCTCAGACCAAGTTTTGCATGTGATAAATTTTAAAACTAAAAATGATGATGCTGAACCTTGTGACACTTGTCATAGGGTGAAGCAACATAGAGTGCCATTCTCTCTTAGTGAACATAAATCTACTAGGGTTGGTGACTTAGTTCACCTTGATGTTTGGGGTCCATATAAACAGTCAAGTCTAGAAGGGTATAAATATTTTCTTACTATTGTTGATGACTTCTCTAGATCTGTCTGGGTTTATCTGATGAAGTCCAAATCAGAAGTGTTTGATAATATTAAGAATTTCTTTTATTTAATCAAAACTCAATTTGAAGCAAAGGTTAAAATTTTTAGAAGCGACAATGGTACTGAGTTTGTAAATGCCCGGATGGACACTTTTATTAAAAGTCATGGTATCATACACCAAACCTCTTGTACCCATACACCTCAACAAAATGGGGTTGTTGAAAGAAAACATAGAAACTTGCTAAATGTTGCTAGAGCTTTGCTGTTTCAATCTAGTGTTCCTTTAAAGTTTTGGTCTGAATGCGTGCTTACTGCCTCATATTTGATTAACAGGACTCCCTCTTCTGTTCTTGATGGTAAAACCCCGTATGAAGTACTTTATGATTTTAAACCTTCTCTAGATCAGTTGAAAATTTTTGGTTGTCTGTGTTACTTTACTGTTTTAAATAATTCTGATAAACTTGAAGAAAAAGCTGAAAAATGTGTTTTTATGGGATATTCTAATAAAAAAGGGTTATAAGGTTTGGAGTCTAGATCAAACAAAATTTTCATTCTCTAGATATGTTAGTTTCTACGAAACTGTATTTCCCTTTAAAACTAAACTTCTTTCAAAATCTGATCTTGATAGCTCCGACGCTTTAAACAATTTAAATTTTTTTGATTTCTTTGAATTTTCAAGTGATGTAAATCCCGATGATGATGAGAAGGGAGTTACCGATTCAACTACTGTGACTCAGCAACACAGTAGCTCTGATGAACCAACAGCTGTTGATGATACACAGCAACCGTCAGGGATTGATGGTATGGCTGTGAATCAACATCTGAATGAGTCACAAAGTATTCCGATGAGGGTTGAGTCTAGTAGTATGTCTGATGAATCTAACCTTCCTGAGGGTACTCAACCTAGTATTAGAAAGTCTACTAGGTCTGTTTCTGTTCCAAAGAAATTTGATGATTATGTTGTTGAAGGTAGAGTCAAATATGGCTATGAAAAAGTTGTCAACTATGTTAATCTTCCATATGAAAATGTTTGTTTTGCCACTAATGTGAATAAGATTGTTGAACCTCGTTCGTATAAAGAGGCTATGAATGACAAAAATTGGTTATGTGCTATGAATGATGAATTAGCTGCTCTATATAGGAATAATACATGGGATGTTGTTGATCTTCCTTCAGGAAAAAAACCAATAGGGTGTAAATGGGTTAATAAGGTTAAATACAAATCAACCGGGGAAGTAGAAAGATATAAGGCTAGGCTTGTAGCTAAAGGGTATAACCAAAGGGAAGGAGTAGACTTTGAGGAGACCTTTTCCCCTGTAGTGAAGATGGTGACTGTTAGAAGTGTTATTAGTCTGTCCGTTCAAAATAATTGGCCTTTGTATCAACTTGACGTCAATAACGCTTTTTTTTGTATGGAAATTTGATAGAAGAGGTTTATATGAGTTTACATGATGGTTTAGATACTAATAATAGTAATAAAGTTTGTAGGTTGAATAAATCTTTGTATGGCCTAAAACAGGCGCCTAGGATGTGGAATGAAAAGCTTGTTCATGTTTTGTTAAGGGGTTATTGGATTTTAATAATCCTAAGTTTCACCTGTTGACCGATAATAATCCCAACTTTTAAAATTCCCTCCAATAATCCCAACTTGTCAAAGTGTGGCCGCCATTGATCCTTTTCAAACATATAAGCATTTGGTCTCCTCAGTAGATTCAATTACACCTAGAGACTCCTTAATTGATCTAAGTGCACCTATGTTAGAAAAGGATCAATGGCGGCCAAACTTTTACAAGTTGGGATTATTGGAGGGAATTTTTAAAGTTGGGATTATTATCGGCCAACAGGTGAAACTTAGGATTATTAAAATCCAATATCCCTTTGTTAAGTATTGGGTTTGTTCAATCTAAATGCGATCATTCTATGTTTATTAAGTCGTCTAAATCTGTCTTTGTGGTTTTGTTGGTCTATGTGGATGATATAATTTTGATCGGTAATAGAAAACTTGAAATAGATAACATAAAAACTATGTTACAGTCTGAGTTTTTAATTAAGGATCTTGGTCTTTTGAGATTTTTCCTTGGTATTGAGGTTATTAAAAATAATGAAGGGATATGTCTTTCTCAAAGGAAATATTGCATGGATTTGCTAAATGATTATGGCATAAGTGGTTGTAAACCCATAACTTATCTGATTGATCAAAACTATGTGTTAACTAATATGGTAAATAAGGAAAGGTCAAAATTAGTTGATGTCATTGAATATCAGAAATTGATTGGAAGATTAATATACTTATCTCACACTCGCCCTGATATTTCGTATGATGTTCACTATTTATCTCAATATATGCATAGCCCTACTGAGGCTCATACTCAAATTGCAATGAAATTGTTAAGATATTTGAAAGGAGCACCTGGTGCTGGCATTATGTTCAGGAAAAGTAACGCCTTTCAGTTGTCTACTTTCGTGGACTCAGATTGGGCTAAATGCGTTGATAGTAGAAGGTCTGTTACTGGGTTTTGCATTTTCCTTGGAAATTCATTAATCTCTTAGACAAGCAAAAAAACAAAGTGTCGTTTCGAGGTCATCTACTGAGGCAGAATACAGAGCCATGTGCAGTGCTTCTTGTGAAGTTCTGTGGCTGGTAAATTTGTTAAGGGAGTTACATGTTAATATTGATCTTCCTGTTATTTTGAAATGCGACAATAATGCCGCTCTTTCAATAGTTGCAAATCCCGTCTTCCATGACAGGACGAAACATTTTGAGATTGATCTCTTCTTTCTTAGAGTAAAGATATCTTCTGGCGTTCTTAAAACTGTTAGAGTTAAATCTGAAGATCAACTCGCGGATATGTTTACAAAAGGTCTTCTTCCTAAAGTGCATGATGACATGTGTAAGTGTTTGAATATAGTCAATCTTTTTTCACATATAAACTGAGGGGGGGGGGGGTGTGAAATTATAAAGGGTCCGTTCAGTTTATATTTCTTTTGTTCTAATCCCTACTTTCCTTTTGTGAGAGGTTCATGGGTTTCTTTGTAACACCCCAAATTCTAATAAAGAATTATCGAATGATTATATGTTTTAAATGATTAGTTAGTGATAAATAAATAATGAAAAAGTTAAAAGTTAGGAAACATATAAGAATGATAACTTATATAACCTTGAGGGGTTAAACTTGTAAATGTGATTAATAACATGATAAAAAAAAATTAGAAACCCAGTTAGTGGGTGTGTGTGGGTCGCGACCAAGAACCAGGAGAGAGAGGAAAACCCTTTCTCCTTCATAAAACTTCAAGAATTCAGGGAATTAAGGTGCTATTGATCCAGAAAATCGAATGCATGAAGTAAATTCCTTGCTAATCTAAGTATATTGAACATAAGGTAAGTTGAATGTTGTGATTTGATGCATATTCATGAAACTAGGGTTTTAATCAACTCGTGAAATTGAAGAAATCGAATTGATGTATGGATTAGAACCATCATTAGAAGATGTTTTATGCTTAATTTCGTTTGTATTGAAGGTTTCAAGTATAACCCACTTAATCTAGTAGTTTGGTGATCTTGCAGTTCCATAGATTGAATATTGTGATGGATGAATGTATGAGTATTAGTAAAATTGATGAACTACTAGGGTTTTACTATGAGTGAATTATGTGATTTTGATTGATAAAGAGTTGTGAAGACTACTAGAGAAGTTATGCATAAAACACTTGTACTTAGTGCTAAGATTGTCATACGCACACCAAGTGTTCGATTATATGCCTGAATAGTTGATTTATGTAACTTTGAATGAATTTAGGTTGCATTACTTTATGTGTTAAAATAAGGATATGATAAATGTAAAAAAAAAAATGTATGTGGAATGTGAATTTCGTATGAATGTGAAAGCTATGTAAATGAATGCGATGATTTAAGCAAAGAATGGAATTATGTGTAGGAATCAAGGAAGAAGGAGGAAGCTCCGGTTCACAACAACACTCTAAAGAACGAGGTAAGTTTGCTACTTACAAGTTTATTCAAAATATTAGTAGTCTTTCTTGTAAATATTAGTCTCAATATGGTAGACATTGTATTAAAATGTGAACGCGAAAGTAAAAACCTCGTAACGGTCCATATTGAACAGGTCGGTTCGAGTTTGAGTAAGAATGAACAAGGGAAGATTTCTTGATGTTCCGTGTAACTGGGTTACGATAGAATGAGTTGGAGAGAATGATGTAACGAAGTTGGTTACATAAACAAGAACGTCGGATATAAGAATGAATTAGTCATGTATAGTACTAAAGTTTAAACGGTGATTATTTAGTTCACCAAGTTCTATAATGCGTTAGTCGAAATATGAGTATTATGCTTATGTTGTTTGATGTAATGGTTGTAGGTAAATCTCAAGCTTAGGATGGCGAGCTCGGACCTGACACATGCGCTTCCGCAACTTTTGTAATATCGCCCATGGGTTAAAATGATTTTTGTTAAAAATAGGCTAAGTCTCGTAGTTTAAACTTTACCCTTGGTGGTTTGAACCTTTTGAACAATTCTAGTTGTAATGGATGTTTTTTTTTAAATATTATGGTTTTTACTATGTCATTTGGAATGCGTTGAAGGATTTGTAAGTTGTATGTTGCTAAAACAGGGAATTGTTCTTAATACGAACGGGTCATGTCCAATTTTTGTTATAATTAGTATGTTAATAACTCAAATTAAGAATAAGGAAATCTGGGCGCTACATTCTTGGGTGTGGAGTTGGGCTCGCTTGAAGTTGGGCTTAGTTTGTTTCTGCTGGGCTGCTGGAAGGATATGAAAGGCTGTCATTAGCTGGATCTAGGGTTGAGCTGCTATTTATTCATTTGCGTGGTGTCTGTGCTGTACACACAAAAAAGAACGATTCCCTTTCTACTGATCGATATACTCCAGAACATTCTCAGCTTTGTTCTTTGTTTTTAGAGCATTATTTTACCTTACACAACCTGTATTCTATTCGGCACTGTATCGATCACTTATTGTTTCATCGTACAGTCATTTTTGAGACTGATTTGTCGATTGTTCAAATCAAATTCTAGGGTTTCATTCAAAGTTATAAATCTGTCTTGAGTTCTTGACACATATTTTACTTTTGTTTATGATATTAACTACTCTTATTCTAGTTTCTCATAGTGTATTACTTACTCTTATTCTAGCTTCACATAGTCTATTAATACAATTTTACTTTTGTTTATGATATTAACTACTCTTATAGTCTTATTATTATCTTCATAATTGCTGTCTTTTACAATTATCAATATATATATATATATATATATATATATATATGTATGAAGGTGTTTTAGATTTACTTTTATTCCTTATACAGATAAAATAATCTAACTACTATAAATATTATGTATTATTTCTTTTTAACTTCTCACAATATATAAAATATAATTATTTGTGAGTAAATCCTTGGTAAATACCGATGAATAGCCTAAACTAGAAAAAGAGACTTTTACAAACGGATTACCGAGAAACCACTATTGAGATAGCCAAGTTACCACCCGACATGGGTAAGTCCAAATTTTGTTGTTGTCGCTGGGAATCATTTATTTACGAACAATCCCTTGGTAATTTGTCGCTAATACCGAAGATAAAATTTCAAATAAGATTGCTGACGAATTTCAAATTAGATACTTTGATTCATGTTTTTTATTCAAGTGACTTTTTTTTCTTTATTGTAGCTCAAACCCAAATGTTATGTTGTATCTCAAAACAAATATATTGTAAATGGATATATGTTTTAAGCTCATCACTCGTGTTTTTAGGTGAATCGCGTATGCTAATGGCATATGTGAGAGGGGGTTTTTTACAATGAGTCAAATTCAAACAACTAGAGGTAGGATTTTACGATGTCCTTCAATTGTACATGGTTTCATAGTAGCTAGTCATAGGGATAGAGTCGACCTAAAACATTGTTTGGTTAACATACACCAGTAAGTTAGAGGAGCATGTACAGATGGAACTATTGTTTGCAACTATGAATGCAGCCTTGACAGATTGGGCATCATAATCAGACAAAAAAAATTGATCTCTTTTTGTTATTAGATTTATTTATTTGATAGTTTTATTTCTTGATGATATCGTTTTTTATCGATTTTATTTTAATTAGGTCTTTTGAGATATATAAATTGTAACGCCCCAAAACTCGAATGTTTACATTCGCCATATGTTTCCATATGATATATCATGAAATAAATAAACTAGGCTATTTAACCTAGTTAAGATACTTAGTAAAACAAAGAAGGAATAAAGTTTGGTTACAATTGATCAAAAACCCAAGTAGAGGGACCTAATGTAGCAAGTGAGCCAAAACCTTATAAAAATTCTGCATTTTTAAGGTTGTACGTATGTGTGTGTTCGATATATATGAAAGGAAAAGGGGGAAGAACACCCACCAAAAACCTAGAAAGGAATTCAGCAAATTAAGGGGTCAATTGGAGGTTAATCTTGTGCATGAACATAAACTCTTGATCACCTCTACTTGCTAATCAAAAGGTATGTTACAATTTGTCTTTTGGTGAAGTTGTATGAAGTGGGTTATGATTCAATCCGTGAATTAGTATGAAATTAAGCATGATTGTGTATTAGAATCACAAAATAGAACTTGTTATGTGTATGATTTTGGGTAATTTGATGTTTAAAGATGAAAACCCACTTGATGTAGAATTATGATGAAACTTGATGATCATGAATGTGAATTTTGGTGTAATGTTGAAGTATGTGTAACACCCTGTGTTCCGACAGTCAAAGTCAAAGTCAAGATTGAAGTCAAAGGAAGAAAAGATTGCTAATTGCGATCTGCCACTCCTTGCTCAACTACTGTTTTGACTTCTTTGACTTGTAGATAATCTAGTTATTTTATCGCATTAGTTGTATTATGTGGAGTACTTGTTAATAATCGAGGTTTAATCGATATTTATCGCATGTTTTATTGCTTTATCATTTATCGCATTGCAATCGCATTCGCAACCCGAATTATGCGTTCTGGATATTGTTTTACATGTGTGTGCTATTTATGTGTTACTTGTGCATGTTTATTTATGTTTATGTTGTGGTGATTAATCGAAACGCAATCGCAACTCTATCGCAATCGAATCGCAAACGCTAAACGCCAGTTAATTATGATGATTGTATGTTAGATATAGTATTTGTGCATTTATTATTAATCTATCGCATCGCTCACTCGAAACGCATCGCAATGCTCAACACGCGAATCGAAACGACAAAACTCAACGCGCCGGACACCTAAATCGAATGGCCACCCGATCGAGTGGCCATCCGATCGGATTGCCATCCGATCGGACAGCCATCCGATCGGTGACCTATCCGAGCCAAGTGCCCTTTCCCTTTTTGGCAACCTATAAGTACCCTCACTTGTCACATCACTTGATGTGACAGCTCCTCACTCGACCCAGCCGCACTTCAGCCTCCTTTCTCTCGATTTCTAGCGATTCTTGTAAGTTTCCAACCTAAATCTTGTACTTCTATGATCTACACGCACTCCTTCATCTTTTTCACCTTTGAATCTTAACCTTTAACCGTGAAATCGACGGGGTTGAGGTGTTCTAGGATGATGTCATCATGGAGTTCTTATGAACTTCAGGTATTGGCCTCATTCCACCAAGAACAACTCAGAACTGAAGGATTTCCACATGAATCAACAACGATTTCACATAGATCCACACAGATTCATGGTTAAAAGGATTGAAAGATGGTTTTCTAACTTTCTTTCAACTCTTTTACACTCAATGCACTCAAAACCGATAGAATCGGAGCTTGTTCTGATCTTCTACTCCTTCTTAGTGATGTGTCGGTTCAAGATATGGGTTCTATCCAAGAGACTACCGATATCGGGTTAAACGTGAAAAACCGTCTCGAACAGTTAACTGGTCGGACTAGGGTGGTTCCTGTCCGATCGGGTCACTTGAGTCTTGACGAGGTTTCCGTTGTTTAGCACGTATCACACCTTCTCGATCAAAACTGCAAACTTTCAAAACAATCAAGTGTCAAGACGATCAGGTCGTTGGGATGGATTGCCGTCCGATCGGATTGCCATCCTTCCATAGTTAACTTTTTATTTAATTATTCAAAGGACTGAACGTGGAACGGATTGCAGTCCGATCGGATTGCCATCCGATCGAACGACCATCAGACCATGTGACGTTTAGACTTCAACACTTAAACAATTTCAACATGTTCAATGCATAGTCAGTTCCAACGAATTGCCATCCGATTGGATTGCAATCCAATCGAGTGACAACCTACTGTGAACTTGTTCTCACTAAGTGTCCTACTAATCGGATCGTCACCCGATCGAACCGTCGTTCGATTGATCAACCTGAAGGGTAGAGATACTTCCCTGTTTTCAAAATGCTGCAACGAAAACTTCAAAGCCATCATACACAAACACATCCTTACCAAGAGAGATGTCAATCCGATTGGATTGCCATCCGATCGGATTACCATCCGACACTTGGTACCTTGCACCGTCCTACGCGCCACTTATCGTTTATGATATCGTTAACTGTTCAGGCTAATCTCTCTCAGCGCTCCCTTCAATCCAAGAGAGTGTTTACTTGTTAAACACAATCTGTGAGTATACTCGATCCCTTTTTGCTTTAAGCACTTTTGGGTGTTACATACGTTATCTATATTCAAATCACAATCGACACACAACGCAAACACTATTTATACGCTAACCGCTATTGCATGCTACGTATTATTCGATGAATGCTTGTATGTTATGTTAACACAGTGATTGTTGCATGACACCTTAGCAACGGTAGTACTATAGTTTGGACTCAGCACCTGTCGTGGACAGGGGTTGTTAAGGGCTTTACTTCACGTGTCCCAGTGGGGATATGTGTTGCGCATTCTACAACTCGCAGTCACGTCTGTGCATATTTCTCTGTCAATAACCTTCTTGCCTTCACTTTATACATGTTTCATGCTGGTTATGCGTAAACGATTTCGAACTCTATTATGCTATATTAAACTTGTATGCTCACGTTTACGCTATGTGTATTGACTTCTATTTTAATGTATATGACAGGTGCCTAGGATGTTTGCTACTATATGGGAATCAAGTAGCACTACAAAAAAAATGACTTTTGGGGACTGAAAAATCAGTATCCGATGCGTAAGAATCAGTCCCTAATGGTTATTAGGGACTGATTTGTCAGTCCCCAGCCAGTCCTAGATACCTAGTACTAGATACTAGTTTTAACAACTAAGAATCAGTCCCTACTGTACGACACCAAACAGGACTAATAGTCAGTCTCAAATACATAAAAATTCAGTCCTAAACTTACCTCCCGGTACCACGTCATTTCAGTCACCGATGCATTTCTTCGATGACTAAAAAATTAGTCTCGGATACTACGATAGTTTAGTCCCAGGTGTTTTACTTTAAGGACTGAAAATCGGTCCTATAAACATGTTTGTATTGTCCCTAATAAGTTTTGTTAAGTTCGTGATTCCATGTCAAATCAGTATCCAATAAGATGTTTTAGAGACTAAAAATTAGTCTCAAGTACCACATGATTTCGGTCCTTAATATGCTTCTTTTAAGTACTAAAAATTAGTCTCACGTACTATCTTATTTTAGTACTTAATATGTATTTTTAGGGACTAATAATCAGTTTAAGATAACAAATACTTTTAGTCTCCAATATGTTTATTTAGGGTCTGAAAATTACTTGCTTAAGTTAGTCCCAAATATCTTTTTTAGTGACTATCTTTTAATCTCTAATACTATGTGTCACTTTCAATATGGTTTTTTACATACTGAAAAATAGTTGCAAATACAAATTTAATCTCTAAGTTTTGTCGTTGGCTGTCAATATCTTCTCATATAGCGTCAAGTTTAACATTTTTTTCTTTCATGAACTTCAATCTATTTGCACATTTCCAACAATTGGTTTTCTCAGCTTCAACGTTTGCTTTCAATAATTCCACCAGCCCCTTCGAAAGTCTCTTGCACATTTTTAGCAACAGGTATTCGTTGCCTTGAGTGACACCCATGCCCAGCTGTTAATACCAAGCAATAATGCTGCAAGTTCATGAATAAAGACAATATTAGCAAGTAAAACAGAAATCACTGGATACCTATAATTCTTGCTAGTATTTCATATTAATGAGGAATGTAAAAATGATCAATGCTGATGTTATAAGCACATAACATAGTTGAACTTACCATACGGCAGTGTATGAATAACCCCATGTCTAGACATGCTAGTGCACCATCACTTGAGTGATGTCTATGTAAGCATGTGATGTAGCTAGCTCTCTACATGTACAAAAAACATATATATATTTACTGAGTAAAGCATGATAAACACAAAAAAGTAGTTACAATAAAATAAAGAAGTATAATCACAATATCAGCTTCATGCAACTTATGCAGTACATCTGAAAGTGTCGTGCTCATGTAGTTCTTCTATGCTCTTTCGTTTATTTTTCGGTATGCCTCTAATCATGGACATAATAATAGTTATGTCATACTATTATTCGTGAGGTATTTGACAATAATAGGAAAAATGTATTCGTTAGTGTCAACATGTACAAAAATTATAAATATTACATAGTAAATATATAATTCAACACAAATTTGAGCTCTAAAAATTGTAAAAAATAAGCTTGAACTGAAGCAACAACAATTCAAATTGGACCTTCTTTCTCTTGGTGATAGAAAAAAGAGCAGCCTTGCCTACATAGTTTAAAAACACAGTTTAGTTCATACAATAAGCATAAAACTAAATGTTATACAAGTAATCTCAGTTTCAATCATTTAAAGATCCATTATGAAAACAACTTTTGTTCAGCAAAAAACCCCCAAAAACAGCATGTTTTTTCAGCAAATAAACGCCAAACGCCAAGTATATGAAAACGTCAAATATGAAACCAAATCGCTAATGTAAAACCGTTAGTTGGGTCGAGCTCGGTCGCGTAACTATCTAAAAATCTGAAATCTATATCAAACTAAACTAAATTTTTGCGTCGTTAAAACTTTACCGGGTCACGCGTTGACCTGAGAACCTGCTGTTGACCCGAGTGTTGACCAGGTTGACTTTTGTTGACCGAAAGTTGACCAGTTGACTTCCTTTGACTTTCTGACCCGGACCAAGACCTGAATGTTGACCGAAATCCGCACTTGAATCAAACCGAGTTGATCCAAACCAAACCCGAACTGAACCATGGTAGAACCTGCATAAATTAAAGTGAACCGAAACCCAAAACAGAACTAAACTGAACCGAGCTTGAATCAGAGTGAATCTGATCAAGTTGGCCTCACCCGAATACAGAGATCGACCACCTTCGCTGCTGCCAGCTCCGGCGACGAAGACCACCGTCGGCCATCATCAACATCGTCATATCATCATCATCGACTTCAACAAAAATCACCACAATCATCATCATCGACTTCAACAAAAAGAAGAAAACAGAGAAGGGGGGGTTACCGTCAAACACATCGGACCGAGACTCCGTCCGTCGCCATGCCGCCGCCGTCACCATCTTCAATCATCATCGTCATCGTCATCAATAGTTACAACAGCATCATCATCATCAGCGCCGGAAAGAAAAACCGCCGGAGTTGCTCCAGTTGTCGATAACTTGAGGCTTTTCGCGGACGAAAGGCGACAGTCCGCGGGAACCATCACCAGGTCTCCTTTCTGCCGTTTGTGGGTGTGGCTGATGTTGTTCTGAGGATTTGAAGGAGATAAGGGTGTAGGCATGTGTGTTCTTCATTTGTGATTAAGAGCATCCACAATAGCTCATATTTAGAGGGTGTTTTTTTACATTTTTCCACCTCACCCATTTTTTCTTATTGTGGGCATCATTTCTTCCATGTGTATTTGGGATGCATATTTGGTGAAGAATGACTAAAAACGAGTATGTTGTCAGGTGGTGGGGCCAAAGGGTGTGGGTTGGGTGATAAATTAAATGTAAAAGGTGGTGATGATATGGCAATATTTTTAAGTGTTTTTGTGTTTTCTTATTGGGTGGGTTTTTGATGTTTTTGAAGGGTGAGTATTTTTCTGATGTGGCAGCTGACTGGACATGTTTTTAGGTGTTTTTAATGGTTCTTATTGTGGATGCTCTGATTAAGTTACAGAGAAGTGAGATGGGAGGGAGGGTAAAGGAAACACACGGATCAAAAGAAGGTATTAGGGTTCTCTTTGCCATTGATCACACTCAATATCAACGGCCAGTATTAACCCAGCCACAAACACACGGATCCAAGTGCATAAATTTAAAAATACAAAAAATTTAAAAAAATCACACAAACATTTATAAAAAAAACATACAACTTCATTAATATTTATAAAATTACATAAACCTAAAAATTACAAAATAAGAAACCTAAAGCGTTAAATAAATTTCAAAAAGGTCGATCTTGTCACCCCATATTTTTGCCATATACTTAATCCATAAAACCAACGAAACCCTAATATGTTCAATTACCACAAAAATAGGAAAACCAAAACAATAAAACAGAAGAAAAGGAAGGTACCTGGTGCAGCGGACGAGGTGCGGCGCACGATCGACTGAGGAGGTAAGTTAACTCCGAAGGCTGCAGGTCGTGGCGGCGAGTGAGCCGCTGTGGCTGGGTTGAATCAATCTGGCAGCGCCGTGGGGTTTGGGGGAGGGCTCATTGATCGATTTGGGGGAGTGCCAGTGGATCGATTTGGGGGGGAGCCTAAACGAGTCTATTATTTAGTAGACGATCTCGAGCTCGAGCTTCACTTATCGAGCTCGCGAGCCTAAACGAGTCTATTATTTATATTATTCTATTCAATATATTAATTAATAGATGTTAAACGAGCCGAACTCGAGCTTGAAGAACTACCAACAAGCCGAGCACGGGCTCGACTTGGCCCATTTGCAAGACACGCCCGAACTCGACTAGGCCTGAGCCTGACTAGTAAGTAGGTTTTTCAAGCTTCGCTTTCGCGCATTTACTATTTATTAAATAGTTTAATTATATTTATAAGTTTTTATATAATTTTTAACTTATAATTTTTTTATATATAACATAATATGTATATAAAATACTTATTGTATTGAAGTATTATATTATGATAATAATTATTCATAAATATATATTCATTTGTATTAAATAAACATTACATAAATATCATACTCATTAAGCCTCACAACCTCAATAAACAAAGCTCGGGCTGGTTATTTCTCCTGTCTATAAAAAATCATTGGAGACTAAATATTAATTCCTAATAAGGTTTCGGAAAGATCTTTAAGCTTGATGTCACAGTCCCAGTCCCTGATGCTTCCCAATAGATGGTAGAATATGCATAACATAATTGGATACTGAAAATTAGTCACCAATCATTTTCTATGCCAAAAGGCATTCAAAACTGAATATTAGTCCCTAATTTTGTCTGTCTTTAAAAAAAATCAACCTCTAATACAATTAGTAACTAATAAATTTGTCCCAGATACTACGTATCCGAGACTGATAGATTAGTCCCTCGGTGTCAATATATTAGTGACTGAATATTAGTGACCAATAAAATAGCGCCATTTTTATTAATGGGGGCAGTTATTTAGGACTGAATTTCAGTAACCAATATGTTTCCCTCCAAAAATTATTTTTAGACAAACATATTTGTGACTAAAATTCAGTCACGGACATCAGTCACAAAAAAAATCAACCTCTAATACAATTAGTAACTAATAAATTAGTCCCAGATACTACGTATCCGACACTGATAGATTAGTCCCTCATAGTTTAGTCCCTCGGTGTCAATATATTAGTGACTGAATATTAGTGACCAATAAAATGGCGCCATTTTTATTAATGGGGTCAGTTATTTAGGACTGAATTTCAGTAACCAATAAGTTTCCCTCCAAAATTTATTTTTAGACAAACATATTTGTGACTAAAATTCAGTCTCAGATAAGTATTAAGGACTGATTATTAGTCACGGACATCAGTCACAAAAAATCAGTCTCTAATACAATTTGTAACTAATAAATTAGTCTCAGATACTATGTATCCGAGACTGATAGATCAGTCCCTCATAAGTTAGTCCCAAATGGTCATTTTTCTTGTAGTAGGAAGAGTCTAGAAACAAAGATAATTTATTTTATTTGAAATCTGAGTTGTCGGAGCATGCTTTTGTTTTGAGAATATCTATGTCTGTAATAATTAGATTACTTAATGGGTTATGGTATGGGACATGATATTAACTATTTGGTAATTTAGTCGTTATGGAATTTCTCTTGACAATCTGTTTCGCTCAGTGCCATGCCCTGATGTTTCCGTCATCGGTTGGGGTGTGACAGTATGAATTGTGTGTAGTAGAGTAAATGTTAAATGAGATTGATATAGAATGAAGATTATGTGAATTTAGTTGATTCAAGTAGTATTTGATGAATTATGTATGAACTTGGAAGATCATGCATAAATTAGTTGTACATTATGCATTAAATGGTGTATGCACACCAAGTGTTTGATGAAATGTATAAGTGAAGTTAGGATGTGAGATTTGGATGAAATGGCTTGACATATATGAATGAAATATGATAAAGTAAACTAACTTAAAGAATGTGTGTTAGATGGAACTCGTGCAAGAATTCGGGTGATGAAGCAGAATCTGTCTAGAAAGTTACAGCCGACTTTAATCGGCTGTAACTGGGTCAAATCTTGTCAAAAACTATTCTTTAGTGAATTTGTGATGAACTTCCAGGAAAAACCTTTCAAACCTAACCGGAATTGTATATTTTTGACTAAAATTGAACGTTTTATGAATTTTTCCGTATCGAAGGTTCAGGCTGCGTTTTCTGGCAGAATTTGCAGCCCATTATGAATGTCATAACTCAATTTAGGAATTTAGTTATGATCTCAAATTTTTATTGTAGTTAGCTTCAAAAGGTCATGAAAATCTCCAACTGGAAGTATGTCAATCGGATATTCGAGGATTTTTAAATGAATTTTTTCGTGGGCTGCAGTACGAAAGTGATGAATCTGATTGTTGCTTAGTAAATGATTTTTTATAAATTTTTGGTAGAGAGTTAGATTCTAAAAATTTAACACAAGGATAACCCCTCCGAGGGGCACGTCACATAAAAAGATCGTAATGTTTTCAAGCTCGTAAGTACAGTAAACAGACGTCCCAAAAACAGCCTATTTTCAGTGAATTGAGCTATGCATGTTAGTAAATGATTGACTAATGAAAGTAATGCAACTAAGAATTTGAAATGATTATCGATATTGATGAACATGCAAACAAACAAGTTATGAAAATGATGGCATGAAAGAATAGGAATTTACATTGGCAATGACTCAAGCACGGATGGCTAACGAGTTAAAGGAAGGCAAGCAGACAAGCTCGAACATGGACGCATAAGGTAAGTGATTTCCGGAATCACTTCTTATCTTATAAATAAAGTTTTGATATGTTGAACATAGGAAATCATGTGAGAAAATTATAAGAAAGAGTAAGTACTAAGGTATGTATTAATGAGGTAAATCGTAAGAAGTTATATATGTTTGGAATTACATGATAGAAGTGAACGGGTCAAGAATAAAGAAAGTAACATGGCGTAATGTGGTAGTTAGTTTGATCATGTGGTTAAGCGTTTGAAAGATTTAAGAGTTTTTTATATGATTATTTTACATATTAGAAGCATGAAAAACGGAGAAGAAAGAAGTTCGGGTGTCTAACGGTCGTATACGAATGTAAAAAGAGAACAAAGGTTAGCTGAACTGGGCTCTACCGTAGCTTACGGTAGCCACCGTAAGCTACAGTAGGTACTGATGGTCATTTCTCCACCGTAAGACAGTAGATTGTCACCGTACCGTAGCTTACGGTGGAGACCAAATTTAAGTGTGTGATTTTTATGGATGTATGTGTTGACGTAGATATGTATGTATGTATGTATTTAGGAGTATGTGTATAAATACATGTATGTATGTACGTATGTACGAAATGGGATTGAAAGAATGAGCGTGTACGTAAGAATATGAGGGTATGATATAAATCTAGAGGTATGTATAAGTATGGGTATGGATTTACCCACGTGATAGCAATAAAATCCATAGGCAAGCATGATTAGAAATGAGTACGCTCGTAGGTTGATACGTGTGAGATTTATTTATATGGATGTTTGTGACTAAGATATATTAGTATAATTATATGAAAATGTAAGTGGAATGTAAGAACTTGTATGTATGTATGCATGTATGTAGGTATGTATGTGTGTATGAATATATGTATGAAGGTACGTAAGAACGAAGTAGGAGTTATTGTTCACAAAAGAATGGGGCTTGTATATATGTATACATGGCTTCAATACGTTTGAGTATCTACGTTACTAATGGTGTGCCTTGAGAATGAAATGAAAATGCAGGTATATTATTATATCCTATGAAGATTTGATGATTTGGATGCGAGATAGTACTCGGAAAGATAATCGAAAGGATCAGCATGAATAGAAGAATGCAGAATGGTCATTTAATTGCGTATGTTTGGATTATGAATGATGTCACCAAATATTAATGATGCGCATGTATTTGGTGGTTGCAGGTTGCACGAAATTAACATCATTATGGAAACTAAGAGGTTGAAGATCGAGTCAAAGAGTAAGGATTGTACGGGAAGAGCGGTCTCATAGCTTGTATTTATGAATTACATTTAACGCGTTAATCAAGAATGAATGTTGTAAATCCTTTCTAGGAATGACTGACAAATTATAAATGGACCTTCAAGTATGTCATGTAGACAATAAAGAAAAAAAAATTTAAGTCAGTATTTCTGCTGCGTCTCTTAGGGTCAAAATATTTTAGGGTCCTAACAAAAATATAATAAAAGTATGTGATGATATGAAGGGTGGGGTGGAGTTTGTAAAAAAATAAGAGTTTTAGAGGGAGGTTTGTAAATCTGATGTGACGCTGAGGTGATGATTTGTTGTGATTTGTGGTGTTTGCACATTATGGATGCTCCAATGCAAGCCCTAATACCAATGTTTTAAAACTAGGGATGAGCTCGGTACCGTCTGGTACCGAACCGATACTGGTACCGATTGAACAGGTACAGAAATCCCCAAAAGTGGGTACCAGTACCGAATATACCCGGTTCGGTACGGTTTGGTACCGGTACGGTACCGGTATTTGAGGGTAAAAACCGGTACCGTACCAGTCCGGTACTGAACCGGTACCGAAAATGTCAAAAGTCGGTACCGAAAAAGTACCCGGTTTGGTAAATTCGGTACCGGTACCAATGCTCATCCCTATTTAAAACCCGGTTTTTATACCGTATCGGATTTGGCTTAGAAACGATTTAAGCAGGTGTTTTGGGCGGTTCAACTCGGTATACCGGCCGGTTTAACTGGTTCTGCCAGACGGTTCAACCGGTACTACCGACCGGTTTGAACTGGTTTTTAAAACATTGACTAATACCAACTCTCCCAGACCCTTTTAGTTGGGAGTTCGTCATGATTAGATATTTGTTTCGCACAAATTATCGTAAATCTTGTAATCTTTTTGTATTTAGAAATTATATATATATATATATATATATATATATATATTATAGCAAATCTAAACATATTTAATATTATTTCTTTTAATAAAAATAAAAAATCATTGATTTCCCATGGACAATTTGTTGGAAAATACCAAAGCAACAATTGGTAAATGTTGAGAGAAAAATCTCAGTTTCCACGCCGTTATAGTTGTCGATGATATATTAGTCATCCTTTGGTTTTTTACCACGCCATGTTTTCCGTCATATTATCAAGACGGAGCCCACTTTCACCTAGTGGGTTCCGACGAATACATTTGTGATTTGTCACTGAATCACACATATTTTGTACCGTGGCCAAAAACATTTATTCTTTAATCCCGTATCATTAGTTAACTACCAACATTTTAGTCTTCATCGTAATAAGATTGGCTTTAATTGTTTGATTGGTGGTGGATCAATGGCCTTCACCGGCGGTGAAATAAAAATTTCACCCTTTTGGACTTTTGTACGTAATTTCAATCATATTTTATCTTTACGTATCATTTTTTCTGAAGAACACCCCAAAATCATATTCATCATCTTCAGCAACTACCTTTTGGCAGTTTCTGTTCCATTGACCCCCACCTTCTCAACCACCACCTCTCACAATTAACATTGAATCCCATAACTAAACCGCATCAAAACCATAAATCTAGAACAAATTTTCCAATTATACCTTATCCTAATTAAAACCCCATTCAACCCACCCAAACTAACCGTAACCTCCCAAATTGCCATTACTTTCATTGATGGTTGTGACGAATCCAAAGGAAAGTTAAAGCTATTTGTTTTGTAGTTTATAGGTTAACATGGAAATTCCATTTTCTAGGAATGAAAACGCAATATATTAATTAGTACAAGCACGCAAGATGAAGGTGGCAGAGATGAGAATGCTAATGTGGATGTGTGGGCACACAAGGTTAGACCGGATAAGAAATGATGTTTTTAGGGAGAGGTTAGAAGTAACTAGTATATCAGATAAGATAAAGGAGGGAAGATTGCGATGGTTTGGGCATGTGAAGAGGAGGCAAACGGTAGAGCCAGCTAGAGTGGTTGAAACTATCGAGGTGGAAGGGAGGAGAAGTAGAGGCATACCCAAAATTACTTGGGATGAGCGGATATGCTTACATGGTCTATGATAGGTGTCGTACCAGTGACACGTTTTGCTATTGTTGGCATGTTTAATGATTAATATGCATTTTAGTTTCTTGTGAATTTTGTTTATCGTTACAATATGTGCATGTGTATTTACTTTGATTCAGGTATCACGAATGAATGATGGAGCTGACAGGTTGTGTTGTGTTGTGTTGGTTACAACGTTTTATTCTATCGTTTATGTGCGCAGGTTGGTTCATGAATACGAAGTGATCGAGTTACAGGTTATTGTGTGGACCCAACTGTGTTCAGCCTTGGGGGTTTTTACAATGTTTATTTACCATGTGTTCTATGCTTTCATGTTTATGTGGGCACGAAGTACTTATTTGGCGTTTTATAGGCTTTAGTTGTGTTTTTGACCCGGCTGTGCACTTGTTTGCGACAGGCCTTGGAGGTCTACAACGTTTCCTAAGGTCGAGCCATTGATGTTTTCGTGTATGCCCAAAGTAATATATGCAGTTGTGACAAGAAATTCGCATGAAAAGGAATAGCCAAACGCTTCTTGTATTAATGCTAACTGTGTTGGTGCGCAGCCGTTACAAGTACATAGGAAAACTTCGGCCTTTTACATGTAGCATCTTCTTAACTGTTGAGCATTCCAGGTTCTTGGGACTTCTTTGTCGTCCAGGGTGCGTAACTTGTATGCCCCTTTTCCGAGTACCGCATCTACAACATAAGGCCCCTCCCACTTGGGAGCTAGTTTTCCTGGCTTTTCGGCGTTAGAGGCCTCATTGTCCCTCAGGACGTAATCTCCCGGGTTGAAGGTGCAGATGCGGACTTTGGAGTTATATTACTTCTCCAGCTTTGTTTTGTACTTTGCTTCATTTATTGC
Organism: Helianthus tuberosus; assembly: GCA_030545235.1. Lineage (NCBI taxonomy): Eukaryota > Viridiplantae > Streptophyta > Magnoliopsida > Asterales > Asteraceae > Helianthus > Helianthus tuberosus. Next base: position 116,986,220 of record CM060417.1, on the reverse strand, counting down.
CGCCATCTCTCTCCTTTCATCTAGGAGGTCAAGGTCTAACTGTCACACCCTGTCTTTTGCGTAAGCGTATGATGTGTGACTAGCTTGTTATCATTGCATTCAATCGTAATAAACAACTACATGATCAAAATGATGTTCATCCATACATGAAAATTTGAGTATTACAAACACTTGTTATTTAAGTTTTCAAAACACGACCTTTGACAAGGTTACTATTCAACAAAAGTGGATGACATCTAAACTTGTAGTCTACTTCTAGTTACGACACTTGCGCCCAAGATCCATCCTGTCACCTGAAATACATGTAATTTTGGAAAACATCAACATAAAGTTGAGCGAGTTCATGCGTTTTTGTATTTCACGTTTTTATACTTTGTATGAAAACATAATATGTGTCATGTATTATTCAAGTCTTTCTTGAGTACCCCACGTACTCAAGTATAATTCCCGTTTTCTTGAGTACCCCACGTACTCAAGTATCATTCAAGTTTTCTTGTGTACCCCACGTTTTAAATGATTGTTTATACAAGGACATTAAGGCACGTGAGGACATAGGGAGCATTAGTATATTCTCCTTCAAGGCATGTGAGGACATAGGAGCATTAGTATTTTCTCCTTCAAGGCATGTGAGGACATAGGAGCATTAGTATTTTCTCCTTTAACTGTGTCGATTACCCTCGACTGTGTCGATTAACCTCGACTGCGTCAATTTCCCTTGACTGTGTCGATTTTCCCTCGACTGTGTCGATTTACCTCGACTGTGTCGATTTCCCTCGACTGGGACACCGAAGCACTCAAGAGGTCACATAAGGACCCTGAGTGGGGCTCGGCCGTACCCGTTAGATCTAACCCTCGTCCCTAATTAAGTATTAATGGCATCTCAATACCTAGTTTAAGCTCACATGATCTAGTATTTTCTAGGCTTTTCTTAAAGCTCATCATATTGCACTCACCACGAGTGCTTCTCGTATTCTCAAATCATATTGCACTCGGTTCTCGTTCTCACCAAGAGTGCTTCTTATATTTTTACCCTTTGTAAAAATTATAATATTTGTAACATGTATTTCACCCCCGAGAGTTATAAAACCAAAAACAGTTAGAGAAAAGGGGGAGCATGAACTCACAACTTTGCGTTCCTTGCGTCGTAAACTTCACCGGATTTGCTTAATTAACGTCGTAACCTATACGCGTTTTCTTAACGTTAGTCACTAGACTTGCATCGCACAAGTACAGTCACTATCTCTTGTGTACGTATTCTTGTGTTAAAAATATTCTATATTTTTAACTACGTATCTTACTTATATTATTTTCTCCATAATTAATATAAGTATCTCGTGTTTTGCACTTTGCACCCGAATTATGTATCTTGTATGTTGTATGCGTATTTTTGTATTTTTACTCGTCACGAGTATCTCCAAGTCATATTATTTTTATTCTAAAAATAATATATACCTATTTCACAAAATAATCACATAATCATACAAGCGATAAATATATATTCTAAATATATATTTAACAAGTTTCATTTATGAAAATCCACCTCCGGTATTTGGTATCCTGTACTAAAAATCATGGCGAAGTTTATATTCTGAAAACAATTTAAAAATATATTTATAAACACTTATCACAAAAATATTACTAAGTGTTATATTTCTAGAAAAATTTCGCCAGAGTTTCCTCTGTAACTGGAGGTGGCCACGCTTACTAGCGTATCATTTTCTTTTAAAATCCAAATCAACAATTTCCTTATTCTCAATAACAACTTTCTAAAACATCAATTAGTCAAAATATATATAAATCGCAAAAATTACATGAACTTGTGGTTTATCCAAAAATATGTAGTAAAGCTCCTTACTTTTAGTGTATCTTTATATAATTCCATCCGGTTTCGTAAAAGCCTCGCTTTTAAAGAAATTCCATCTTTACAACTTCTTGTAAAAATTTGACAAAACTAGTTCTTAGTCGAAACTTAGCGTTACACAAGTATTTATACACTTGTGTGTTTAAAAATCATTCTTGTTCATGTAAGATCCGGTTTTAGAAAATAAGATTTCCTTGACACTTGGTCCCTTGAAAATACCGCTTGTAGATCCGTAGATCTACTAGTTTTAAACACTATTTCGTAAGTAAAGTCGATTTTACACAAGTTCATGTTTAGTGTGTGGTAGAGTTTTCATCATTTAACCCTTTGTACACTTAAACAACTCTATGTCATGATCCATGATCACGACCAATCCGGGTTAGACGATGATCCGAGCTACCACAACATAGATCGGCACTAAATAATTACACAAAGCAAATCTTACAAGGTTTACACAACAACTTAGCTTTTAACCATCATATTCATTATTTTAGTAGACTTTTACCATATTATCTTGTATGTTCATAGATTTTAACCGACAAAGTTCTTTTTAACCACTTTAAAATAGATCGAGAGTGTGTTTCAAGCAACTTACTACTAGCTCGAGGCTAGGGAAGATTCTAGTCGCAAAATGAGTGGATAAAAGCAATGAGGAGAGGTCCTTCGCGTTCCGAATGCACTGAGCTCCTTTGTATGAGATCCTTAACACTCGTATGCTCTTGGAATGAGAAGATCAAAACTCGAAAATGGATGGGTGATATAGGGGGTGTTCGGCCGAGAGTTTATAGAGAGGAGAGGAGAGGAGTGATTTTGTTGTGAGTTGTGATAATGTGTTAGTGTGTTATGTTAAGAACTTATAGGCAATTATCAAGATCATTACCCAAAGGTTCATGTGTCTTCTTGATATTAGACACTAGTGATTAAAATAATCACGTGGAGGACATGAGGTGTCCCTCTTGGGGACGGTTTGGTTAGGGGGGGGGGGGGGTAATCCGGTTGGTTTCCAACTAAACATTAAGTATTAGTTAGTTAAGTTAGAGATTAACTCGGTTACTAGTGTGTTATGCGTTATAGCGGGTGTTAGGGTATTCGGGGACCCTAACTAGCTTAGAAAAATAAAAACAATGCTTCTAGCATTATTTTGGTGTTCCGGATAAAGTCCGGTTGTTCGGTTATATACCGGTTCGTTAAAGTGCTAAATTACACTTTTTAGTGTCTTTTAAGCACCTTTTTGTATCCTTTCAATTCCCAACACTTAGGGAAATATTTTGGATAATAAAACGACATTTCTGCGAAATATTTATACGTTTAAAAGCTGATTTGAGCTGAATTTATCTAAAATTCTGCACTTAAAGTGCGTTTCGGGTGCTTTTTGTGCTTATTTTTGCTTTCGCAATGTCTATAAATTAAACCCTTATATGTACTCTTGGGTTTTAATGTACTTTTGTCGTCGGACCTACACCTAGGCCTCAATTCTAATGTCTGACTGCTTTCTGCAGTTCTGTTGACACAGTGTGTCTTACTGGTGAGTTTACTAATATTTTTGACGCAACGCTATCATAACGTAATTCTTGTAGCATATATCGTGCATGAATTCACTTGTATGGAATTCAGAAATTTATTTGTCTGGTAAACCAGATCATGCCGTGTACGGAATGTACGGAAAAGTGACGGTTGTCACAGTCTCCCCCCGTTAAAAGAATTTCGTCCCGAAATTCAAGCGATGCCATTGGTCGCAGGGGAGTTGTGAAACCAATATGGTCACTTAGATTCATGATTTGTCTTCACGTTCCCATGAAATCTCTGGGTCATGTCATGAATTCTATCATGCTCAAGTAGATCAATCATGTCTTTTCTGTATCTCGTGGACTCTTGGTCCATTACCTCAACAGGTTTCTATAGTATCACGGACTCTTGGTCCAAAACCTCAACAGGTTTTTATATTATCACGGACTCTTGGTCCAAAACCTCAACAGGTTTCTATATTATCACGGACTCTTGGTCCAAAACCTCAACAGGTTTCTATATTATCACGGACTCTTGGTCCAAAACCTTAACAGGTTTCTATATTATCACGGACTCTTGGTCCAAAACCTCAACAGGTTTCTATATTATCACGGACTCTTGGTCCAAAACCTCAACAGGTTTCTATATTATCACGGACTCTTGGTCCAAAACCTCAACAGGTTTCTATATTATCACGGACTCTTGGTCCAAAACCTCAACAGGTTTCTATATTATCATGGACTCTTGGTCCAAAACCTTAACAGGTTTCTATATTATCATGGACTCTTGGTCCAAAACCTCAACAGGTTTCTATATTATCACGGACTCTTGGTCCAAAACCTCAACAGGTTTCTATATTATCACGGACTCTTGGTCCAAAACCTCAACAGTTTCTATATTATCACGGACTCTTGGTCCAAAACCTCAACAGGTTTCTATATTATCACGGACTCTTGGTCCAAAACCTTAACAGGTTTCTATATTATCACGGACTCTTGGTCCAAAACCTCAACAGGTTTCTATATTATCACGGACTCTTGGTCCAAAACCTCAACAGGTTTCTATATTAATTCTTGTCGTTTGTCATTGACGTGAATTTTATTTGTGGGAACAACGACTGTTCCTTAAGTCAGACTCCTCTACAGACTAGACACATGAATGTGTCGCGATCACTACTGATCTTTTTCTGGGAGCTTCATCTTGTGAGCAATGGTTCTGATCCCTACACCGGGGATTCAACCTCTTTCGTTTTTCCAACTCACACTACGCCTTCTCTAGGCGAGGCTCTCATTGAAGCCATACTTCCTGTCTCAAATTCTTTCGATTTCTGCCGCTCATCGGCGTAATCTTTCTGTATTCCGCGGGCTGTCCTGATATGGTCACATATCCGAACGATCTTGCCTCTAGTTTTCCTGGACCAACTCAGGCCAGTAGATTGTTTATCTTCGGTCTCCGTTCAACATGACGGGAATTGACTCATTATGTTCCGTCTAAAGCTTTACAAGAAGCGGTTTAGACGGCGGTGTGATAAATACTGTTGTAGGAAGACTCCACTAAGGGCAAGTGAGTGTTCCGAATTTTTATCGAAGTTTATCACACAAGCACGTATCGTGTTCATACAGTCCGCATCGTTCAGCAACTCAGTTCATATTCGAGTTCTTACGATCATCGGTGTGCTGCAACCCTTGTGATCAATAAAGATCGTGCAACGTTTTCTTTCAGGTAATGACGTCCAGTTTGCGGCGCGCAATTACTGTATCGATCTCAAGGTCTTTTCTCATGATTCCTTAATCAATGTGCCGCGTACGCAATGTTGTGGTCTCGTTGCATCGACGTACAATCGAGACTTTGTCGAGAGACGTCACATAATTGCAACTCTAGCTCTTTAGCTCTTGGTTGCAGGGTTGGCATGAATTTCGTTCTTATCCACCATGTATCTTCAGTTTTCCCTTCGCGAACTCGAAATCCGCTTTCCGTCATCATTGCACATAACTGTGCTTTCTCTAAGAGTTGCAAGGTAAATTGCAGCTGTTGCTCACGACCTTCCTTGGTCGTTGGCCATATAAGAATGTAGTCAATAAGTATATAACTTATCCAGGTATGGCTCACACGTTCGATTCATGAGGTCCATGAATATATTGTCGATGCATGTGTCAAGCCAAATGATACGACAAGGATCTTGTAATGCTCGAAGCAAGTCCTATAGGTCGTTTTAGGGATATTTCCACTTGTATTCACAATGGAGGACCTCTTGTCCTCAAGTTGATCCTTGGCAAAGGATTCTGATTCTCAATTTTCTGAAGTTTATGTAAAGTGGAGACTACCAACTTTCTCCTTGTCTCCTTAACTAAGGATGTCATGTCTTTAATTTCCCTCTGTCCAGCAGCTCTTGCAGTTATATCAGAGGTTCATGCTTCGCTGGTGAAGCTAGTCGGTATGGCGTCATTCGACACTGGTGCTGCTCCTGGCACGCGATTTATCCTGAAGTCCTCTCGTCGTTACGGAGAGGCGTTCCTAGCAAGTCTTCCGAAAAGGCTACTGGGACTTCTTCCGTCACGGGGATGTTCTCAGGCTCTGCAGTCTATTCGGAGGCGTTTCTATGCCTCTTCGACCAATGAGTGATGTCGTAGATCTGCCGCCTTGTGGGGTCTAGCATCCTTGCACCTATTGCAGGAAAGTTGGGTTTCATCATCCGCAAGAGGGTTGCGTCTGATTTTCTCATGTCGAACGACTTCAGCTGTACTTGGATTTCTGATCCATGCTGACTATCATTATATGACTTCGCGAGTCAATGGTAACAGAAGGTTCCGGCCTTCTGAGTCCCTAAGTACAATCCTTACTCGCTTCGACTGTTTAAACTAGCCTTCTATATGCCCATATCTAAAGAATACAGGACGTCTATTTTACTTGAAACTAGGCCAAGCAGTTTCTTAAGTTCTAAGCGTGTAAGGTTAACGTTGATGCCAGTATTAATTAAAAGTAGATGCATAGGGTTGGTTAATAGGGGACGTACCCGTAACCGCATCTGGATCCTGGCGTGCTTCACGAGTTTCGATCGTGAAAACCCTTCCTTGCTTGTTTCTTCCTAGGGCAATCTTTCCTAAAGTGCCCTGCTTCACCACATTTGTAGCAACCTGGTATTCTCTTATTTCTTCCATCTGGGTCCTTCGCCCAACAGGCATCCTTGCTGTGCCCTTCTTTTCCACACTTTCCGCACGTAGGCCTTAGACATCGACCTTCATGGTGAAAAGTGCATTCCCCGCATCTCGGCTTAGTCCCCGAGTATATTTTGCCACCAGCCATATTAGTGGCTCCATCAGTTTTCCTGCCATGCGGCGGTTTCACTTTCTTTCTTTTGCCTGATTTAGAGCTTCCATAGTTGACTTGGGTGCTCATCTTTAGGTTTGAGGACTTTCTCTTCTTGTTGCTTGATGACTCCACATGAGTCTCTTTCTTGTTATCCTCAGATTCCGAAAATTTTCCCGCACGTAGAGCTTCTTCAGTAAGAGTGACACTCATATCGATAGCCTCTGCAATGGTTGAGGGCTTTGAGGTAGTAACCATGCTCCTGATCTGAGGTGCAAGTCCCCAAATGAATCGTTCAACCCTTTTGAATTCCGGTTTGACTAAGTAGGGGACGACCCTAGTCAAGTCGTGAAATCATTGGACATATTCATGAATCTTCGGTCCGTCCATTTTCAAGTTCCAGAACTCCACCTCAAGCTTCTGGATTTCAGCTCTAGAACAGTATTTCTTTTCCATCATTTCCTTGAGCTCGTCCCAGCTTAGTGCATAAGCAACATCCGCACCAAGGGTTTGAACCTGAAGGTTCCACCAGGAGAGTGCGCCATCTACAAATAACCCTGAGATATAAGTAACACTCTGTCGGGGCGAACAGTTACTCATTCTTAGAATGGAGTCAGTCTTTTCTGCCCAACGAACAAATGCAACGGCACCTCCTGTGCCATCAAAATTTAATGGTTTGCAGTCCAGGAACTGCTTAAAGGTGCAGCTAGTTGGAGGGTTATTTTCAGTAGTGCCATCGCTGTGCTTAGAGCGGAGGGCTTCATGTCGCGCAATTGCCTGTGAGATGCGTTCTTGCAGCTCGGCTTCTGTCCTTGGCAACATACTGGTGTTTGTGTCTTGCCTGGGCGGCATTCTCTTCTGCCAAAATGGTATGAAGTAGGTTAGACAACATTTCAATTGTCTATGAGATACATAGCACCATAAGCCATTATGTAATCACCCAATTTCACACGTATATATAATCAGTGTATAAGCGAGGAAACAGTTATTGAGCCTTCACATAGGCTTGCCAACTTGGCTTATTATTTGAAATGAACTCGAGGCTACATCGCCTTGGTCATTCAAGTTTCAGTTATTTCCTGCTTCATTGATTTTCTTAGGTTTTTAGCTTTACTGGTGCGTATATTTTCCCTTAGATGGGGTTGTCCGTGTCGAGGTGGTAGAGAGTGTGTCGTCACTGATTCTTCTTGAATGTCTTTTCACCTCTCTTGCTTAAACATCGTTTTCTCAGACGTCTCGTATGCAGGTAGATGTGTCAGTCACGAAGTAGGCTAAGACAGGCTTCCTACTTTCTAACGTGCTAAAGCACTGATCTATGTGTTGTTCTACCCGATGAAGGTGAGGACACCTATAGATAAATTTTGTATGGTTTTCATTAGCTCGGCCCGCAGAGTCCACCAGGATTCCTGTGCACTACAAGTCGTTATTACGTGGGCCCCCGTAATAATAAATTGTCTTGCACAGTTACCCAAATTTTCTCTCGTCCAAGCAGATGATCAATCAAAGAGGGGACACTACTGTCCTTATACCTCTTGTCATGGAAAGGACCTTTGCGATGGTCCACGCGCTAACATTCGTTATCGTTACGCGCGTATAGGCACGTGATTAGATGGAATAGGAATAGAGAGAATTCCTAGTAGTTGAAGGGGCACCTTCATGATGAATACTTCATCTTCCTTTTCTGGTCAAGTATGTCGTCAATCTTGCTTCACATAAGCCGCAGGGATCTCGTCCCGTTGATCAAGAATTTATTCAAGGTTGCCGCCTCTGCCTCGTCATTATCGCCGTAGTCTGGCATCTTCACGTTCGAGAGGGAAGAGCAGCCATTTCCTACGGAAGTAAGCTCAGCATCTTGTTTGGTAATCACTCCCAGCCATGAGCTTTGCAAAGGATGCGAGGTCGGTAGCTTCATCGTGTGAGTTACGTATAGTAATAGGAGTCGGAGTCGAAAGTATCTTATTCACGTCAATAATCATTCCGTACACTTATTTGTATGTATGTATATCAATAACATATATGCTACTTAGCATAATCAAGCAATTCAATGCATTATATCACGTATAACTCTCGTTTTTGGGGGTTATTTTGTTTTTGGCAAGTCTAACTCGTGTAGACTATGCTTTGGTTGGCACCTTATTTTAAAGGTATTCCTCACTAATGTCCTTGCCTTGTCACTTTTTGAAAAGTGTCTGACTTATGGATCTTGGCGCTTTCGTGAATGCAATGAAAAGCCTTTTTGTAAAATGTTTTCATGAGAGAACTCTAGTGATTGTAGTCTAGACTCGAGAAAGAATCCTAGTTCACTACAATCGAAGCTCTGATACCAAACTGTCACACCCTGTCTTTTGCGGAAGCGTATGATGTGTGACTAGCTTGTTATCATTGCATTCAATCGTAATAAACAACTACATGATCAAAATGATGTTCATCCATACATGAAAATTTGAGTATTACAAACACTTGTTATTTAAGTTTTCAAAACACGACCTTTGACAAGGTTACTATTCAACAAAAGTGGATGACATCTAAACTTGTAGTCTACTTCTAGTTACGACACTTGCGCCCAAGATCCATCCTGTCACCTGAAATACATGTAATTTTGGAAAACATCAACATAAAGTTGAGCGAGTTCATGCGTTTTTGTATTTCACGTTTTTATACTTTGTATGAAAACATAATATGTGTCATGTATTATTCAAGTCTTTCTTGAGTACCCCACGTACTCAAGTATAATTCCCGTTTTCTTGAGTACCCCACGTACTCAAGTATCATTCAAGTTTTCTTGTGTACCCCACGTTTTAAATGATTGTTTATACAAGGACATTAAGGCACGTGAGGACATAGGGAGCATTAGTATATTCTCCTTCAAGGCATGTGGGGACATAGGAGCATTAGTATTTTCTCCTTCAAGGCATGTGAGGACATAGGAGCATTAGTATTTTCTCCTTTAACTGTGTCGATTACCCTCGACTGTGTCGATTAACCTCGACTGCGTCAATTTCCCTTGACTGTGTCGATTTTCCCTCGACTGTGTCGATTTACCTCGACTGTGTCGATTTCCCTCGACTGGGACACCGAAGCACTCAAGAGGTCACATAAGGACCCTGAGTGGGGCTCGGCCGTACCCGTTAGATCTAACCCTCGTCCCTAATTAAGTATTAATGGCATCTCAATACCTAGTTTAAGCTCACATGATCTAGTATTTTCTAGGCTTTTCTTAAAGCTCATCATATTGCACTCACCACGAGTGCTTCTCGTATTCTCAAATCATATTGCACTCGGTTCTCGTTCTCACCAAGAGTGCTTCTTATATTTTTACCCTTTGTAAAAATTATAATATTTGTAACATGTATTTCACCCCCGAGAGTTATAAAACCAAAAACAGTTAGAGAAAAGGGGGAGCATGAACTCACAACTTTGCGTTCCTTGCGTCGTAAACTTCACCGGATTTGCTTAATTAACGTCGTAACCTATACGCGTTTTCTTAACGTTAGTCACTAGACTTGCGTCGCACAAGTACAGTCACTATCTCTTGTGTACGTATTCTTGTGTTAAAAATATTCTATATTTTTAACTACGTATCTTACTTATATTATTTTCTCCATAATTAATATAAGTATCTCGTGTTTTGCACTTTGCACCCGAATTATGTATCTTGTATGTTGTATGCGTATTTTTGTATTTTTACTCGTCACGAGTATCTCCAAGTCATATTATTTTTATTCTAAAAATAATATATACCTATTTCACAAAATAATCACATAATCATACAAGCGATAAATATATATTCTAAATATATATTTAACAAGTTTCATTTATGAAAATCCACCTCCGGTATTTGGTATCCTGTACTAAAAATCATGGCGAAGTTTATATTCTGAAAACAAGTTAAAAATTTATTTATAAACACTTATCACAAAAATATTACTAAGTGTTATATTTCTAGAAAAATTTCGCCAGAGTTTCCTCTGTAACTGGAGGTGGCCACGCTTACTAGCGTATCATTTTCTTTTAAAATCCAAATCAACAATTTCCTTATTCTCAATAACAACTTTCTAAAACATCAATTAGTCAAAATATATATAAATCGCAAAAATTACATGAACTTGTGGTTTATCCAAAAATATGTAGTAAAGCTCCTTACTTTTAGTGTATCTTTATATAATTCCATCCGGTTTCGTAAAAGCCTCGCTTTTAAAGAAATTCCATCTTTACAACTTCTTGTAAAAATTTGACAAAACTAGTTCTTAGTTGAAACTTAGCGTTACACAAGTATTTATACACTTGTGTGTTTAAAAATCATTCTTGTTCATGTAAGATCCGGTTTTAGAAAATAAGATTTCCTTGACACTTGATCCCTTGAAAATACCGCTTGTAGATCTGTAGATCTACCAGTTTTAAACACTATTTCGTAAGTAAAGTCGATTTTACACAAGTTCATGTTTAGTGTGTGGTAGAGTTTTCATCATTTAACCCTTTGTACACTTAAACAACTCTATGTCATGATCCATGATCACGACCAATCCGGGTTAGACGATGATCCGAGCTACCACAACATAGATCGGCACTAAATAATTACACAAAGCAAATCTTACAAGGTTTACACAACAACTTAGCTTTTAACCATCATATTCATCATTTTAGTAGACTTTTACCATATTATCTTGTATGTTCATAGATTTTAACCGACAAAGTTCTTTTTAACCACTTTAAAATAGATCGAGAGTGTGTTTCAAGCAAGTTACTACTAGCTCGAGGCTAGGGAAGATTCTAGTCGCAAAATGAGTGGATAAAAGCAATGAGGAGAGGTCCTTCGCGTTCCGAATGCACTGAGCTCCTTTGTATGAGATCCTTAACACTCGTATGCTCTTGGAATGAGAAGATCAAAACTCGAAAATGGATGGGTGATATAGGGGGTGTTCGGCCGAGAGTTTATAGAGAGGAGAGGAGAGGAGTGATTTTGTTGTGAGTTGTGATAATGTGTTAGTGTGTTATGTTAAGAACTTATAGGCAATTATCAAGATCATTACCCAAAGGTTCATGTGTCTTCTTGATATTAGACACTAGTGATTAAAATAATCATGTGGAGGACATGAGGTGTCCCTCTTGGGGACGGTTTGGTTAGGGGGGGGGGGTAATCCGGTTGGTTTCCAACTAAACATTAAGTATTAGTTAGTTAAGTTAGAGATTAACTCGGTTACTAGTGTGTTATGCGTTATAGCGGGTGTTAGGGTATTCGGGGACCCTAACTAGCTTAGAAAAATAAAAACAATGCTTCTAGCATTATTTTGGTGTTCCGGATAAAGTCCGGTTGTTCGGTTATATACCGGTTCGTTAAAGTGCTAAATTACACTTTTTAGTGTCTTTTAAGCACCTTTTTGTATCCTTTCAATTCCCAACACTTAGGGAAATATTTTGGATAATAAAACGACATTTCTGCGAAATATTTATACGTTTAAAAGCTGATTTGAGCTGAATTTATCTAAAATTCTGCACTTAAAGTGCGTTTCGGGTGCTTTTTGTGCTTATTTTTGCTTTCGCAATGTCTATAAATTAAACCCTTATATGTACTCTTGGGTTTTAATGTACTTTTGTCGTCGGACCTACACCTAGGCCTCAATTCTAATGTCTGACTGCTTTCTGCAGTTCTGTTGACACAGTGTGTCTTACCGGTGAGTTTACTAATATTTTTGACGCAACGCTATCATAACGTAATTCTTGTAGCATATATCGTGCATGAATTCACTTGTATGGAATTCAGAAATTTATTTGTCTGGTAAACCAGATCATGCCGTGTACGGAATGTACGGAAAAGTGACGGTTGTCACAGTCTCCCCCCGTTAAAAGAATTTCGTCCCGAAATTCAAGCGATGCCATCGGTCGCAGGGGAGTTGTGAAACCAATATGGTCACTTAGATTCATGATTTGTCTTCACGTTCCCATGAAATCTCTGGGTCATGTCATGAATTCTATCATGCTCAAGTAGATCAATCATGTCTTTTCTGTATCTCGTGGACTCTTGGTCCATTACCTCAACAGGTTTCTATAGTATCACGGACTCTTGGTCCAAAACCTTAACAGGTTTCTATATTATCACGGACTCTTGGTCCAAAACCTCAACAGGTTTCTATATTATCACGGACTCTTGGTCCAAAACCTCAACAGGTTTCTATATTATCACGGACTCTTGGTCCAAAACCTCAACAGGTTTCTATATTATCACGGACTCTTGGTCCAAAACCTCAACAGGTTTCTATATTATCACGGACTCTTGGTCCAAAACCTCAACAGGTTTCTATATTATCACGGACTCTTGGTCCAAAACCTCAACAGGTTTCTATATTATCATGGACTCTTGGTCCAAAACCTTAACAGGTTTCTATATTATCACGGACTCTTGGTCCAAAACCTCAACAGATTTCTATATTATCACGGACTCTTGGTCCAAAACCTCAACAGGTTTCTATATTATCACGGACTCTTGGTCCAAAACCTCAACAGGTTTCTATATTATCACGGACTCTTGGTCCAAAACCTCAACAGGTTTCTATATTATCACGGACTCTTGGTCCAAAACCTTAACAGGTTTCTATATTATCACGGACTCTTGGTCCAAAACCTCAACAGGTTTCTATATTAATTCTTGTCGTTTGTCATTGACGTGAATTTTATTTGTGGGAACAACGACTGTTCCTTAAGTCAGACTCCTCTACAGACTAGACACATGAATGTGTCGCGATCACTACTGATCTTTTTCTGGGAGCTTCATCTTGTGAGCAATGGTTCTGATCCCTACACCGGGGATTCAACCTCTTTCGTTTTTTCCAACTCACACTACGCCTTCTCTAGGCGAGGCTCTCATTGAAGCCATACTTCCTGTCTCAAATTCTTTCGATTTCTGCCGCTCATCGGCGTAATCTTTCTGTATTCCGCGGGCTGTCCTGATATGGTCACATATCCGAACGATCTTGCCTCTAGTTTTCCTGGACCAACTCAGGCCAGTAGATTGTTTATCTTCGGTCTCCGTTCAACATGACGGGAATTGACTCATTATGTTCCGTCTAAAGCTTTACAAGAAGCGGTTTAGACGGCGGTGTGATAAATACTGTTGTAGGAAGACTCCACTAAGGGCAAGTGAGTGTTCCGACTTTTTATCGAAGTTTATCACACAAGCACGTATCGTGTTCATACAGTCCGCATCGTTCAGCAACTCAGTTCATATTCGAGTTCTTACGATCATCGGTGTGCTGCAACCCTTGTGATCAATAAAGATCGTGCAACGTTTTCTTTCAGGTAATGACGTCCAGTTTGCAGCGCGCAATTACCGTATCGATCTCAAGGTCTTTTCTCATGATTCCTTAATCAATGTGCCGCGTACGCAATGTTGTGGTCTCGTTGCATCGACGTACAATCGAGACTTTGTCGAGAGACGTCACATAATTGCAACTCTAGCTCTTTAGCTCTTGGTTGCAGGGTTGGCATGAATTTCGTTCTTATCCACCATGTATCTTCAGTTTTCCCTTCGCGAACTCGAAATCCGCTTTCCGTCATCATTGCACATAACTGTGCTTTCTCTAAGAGTTGCAAGGTAAATTGCAGCTGTTGCTCACGACCTTCCTTGGTCGTTGGCCATATAAGAATGTAGTCAATAAGTATATAACTTATCCAGGTATGGCTCACACGTTCGATTCATGAGGTCCATGAATATATTGTCGATGCATGTGTCAAGCCAAATGATACGACAAGGATCTTGTAATGCTCGAAGCAAGTCCTATAGGTCGTTTTAGGGATATTTCCACTTGTATTCACAATGGAGGACCTCTTGTCCTCAAGTTGATCCTTGGAAAAGGATTCTGATTCTCAATTTTCTGAAGTTTATGTAAAGTGGAGACTACCAACTTTCTCCTTGTCTCCTTAACTAAGGATGTCATGTCTTTAATTTCCCTCTGTCCAGCAGCTCTTGCAGTTATATCAGAGGTTCATGCTTCGCTGGTGAAGCTAGTCGGTATGGCGTCATTCGACACTGGTGCTGCTCCTGGCACGCGATTTATCCTGAAGTCCTCTCGTCGTTACGGAGAGGCGTTCCTAGCAAGTCTTCCGAAAAGGCTACTGGGACTTCTTCCGTCACGGGGATGTTCTCATGCTCTGCAGTCTATTCGGAGGCGTTTCTATGCCTCTTCGACCAATGAGTGATGTCGTAGATCTGCCGCCTTGTGGGGTCTAGCATCCTTGCACCTATTGCAGGAAAGTTGGGTTTCATCATCCGCAAGAGGGTTGCGTCTGATTTTCTCATGTCGAACGACTTCAGCTGTACTTGGATTTCTGATCCATGCTGACTATCATTATATGACTTCGCGAGTCAATGGTAACAGAAGGTTCCGGCCTTCTGAGTCCCTAAGTACAATCCTTACTCGCTTCGACTGTTTAAACTAGCCTTTTATATGCCCATATCTAAAGAATACAGGACGTCTATTTTACTTGAAACTAGGCCAAGCAGTTTCTTAAGTTCTAAGCGTGTAAGGTTAACGTTGATGCCAGTATTAATTAAAAGTAGATGCATAGGGTTGGTTAATAGGGGACGTACCCGTAACCGCATCTGGATCCTGGCGTGCTTCACGAGTTTCGATCGTGAAAACCCTTCCTTGCTTGTTTCTTCCTAGGGCAATCTTTCCTAAAGTGCCCTGCTTCACCACATTTGTAGCAACCTGGTATTCTCTTATTTCTTCCATCTGGGTCCTTCGCCCAACAGGCATCCTTGCTGTGCCCTTCTTTTCCACACTTTCCGCACGTAGGCCTTAGACATCGACCTTCATGGTGAAAAGTGCATTCCCCGCATCTCGGCTTAGTCCCCGAGTATATTTTGCCACCAGCCATATTAGTGGCTCCATCAGTTTTCCTGCCATGCGGCGGTTTCACTTTCTTTCTTTTGCCTGATTTAGAGCTTCCATAGTTGACTTGGGTGCTCATCTTTAGGTTTGAGGACTTTCTCTTCTTGTTGCTTGATGACTCCACATGAGTCTCTTTCTTGTTATCCTCAGATTCCGAAAATTTTCCCGCACGTAGAGCTTCTTCAGTAAGAGTGACACTCATATCGATAGCCTCTGCAATGGTTGAGGGCTTTGAGGTAGTAACCATGCTCCTGATCTGAGGTGCAAGTCCCCAAATGAATCGTTCAACCCTTTTGAATTCCGGTTTGACTAAGTAGGGGACGACCCTAGTCAAGTCGTGAAATCATTGGACATATTCATGAATCTTCGGTCCGTCCATTTTCAAGTTCCAGAACTCCACCTCAAGCTTCTGGATTTCAGCTCTAGAACAGTATTTCTTTTCCATCATTTCCTTGAGCTCGTCCCAGCTTAGTGCATAAGCAACATCCGCACCAAGGGTTTGAACCTGAAGGTTCCACCAGGAGAGTACGCCATCTACAAATAACCCTGAGATATAAGTAACACTCTGTCGGGGCGAACAGTTACTCATTCTTAGAATGGAGTCAGTCTTTTCTGCCCAACGAACAAATGCAACGGCACCTCCTGTGCCATCAAAATTTAATGGTTTGCAGTCCAGGAACTGCTTAAAGGTGCAGCTAGTTGGAGGGTTATTTTCAGTAGTGCCATCGCTGTGCTTAGAGCGGAGGGCTTCATGTCGCGCAATTGCCTGTGAGATGCGTTCTTGCAGCTCGGCTTCTGTCCTTGGCAACATACTGGTGTTTGTGTCTTGCCTGGGCGGCATTCTCTTCTGCCAAAATGGTATGAAGTAGGTTAGACAACATTTCAATTGTCTATGAGATACATAGCACCATAAGCCATTATGTAATCACCCAATTTCACACGTATATATAATCAGTGTATAAGCGAGGAAACAGTTATTGAGCCTTCACATAGGCTTGCCAACTTGGCTTATTATTTGAAATGAACTCGAGGCTACATCGCCTTGGTCATTCAAGTTTCAGTTATTTCCTGCTTCATTGATTTTCTTAGGTTTTTAGCTTTACTGGTGCGTATATTTTCCCTTAGATGGGGTTGTCCGTGTCGAGGTGGTAGAGAGTGTGTCGTCACTGATTCTTCTTGAATGTCTTTTCACCTCTCTTGCTTAAACATCGTTTTCTCAGACGTCTCGTATGCAGGTAGATGTGTCAGTCACGAAGTAGGCTAAGACAGGCTTCCTACTTTCTAACGTGCTAAAGCACTGATCTATGTGTTGTTCTACCCGATGAAGGTGAGGACACCTATAGATAAATTTTGTATGGTTTTCATTAGCTCGGCCCGCAGAGTCCACCAGGATTCCTGTGCACTACAAGTCGTTATTACGTGGGCCCCCGTAATAATAAATTGTCTTGCACAGTTACCCAAATTTTCTCTCGTCCAAGCAGATGATCAATCAAAGAGGGGACACTACTGTCCTTATACCTCTTGTCATGGAAAGGACCTTTGCGATGGTCCACGCGCTAACATTCGTTATCGTTACGCGCGTATAGGCACGTGATTAGATGGAATAGGAATAGAGAGAATTCCTAGTAGTTGAAGGGGCACCTTCATGATGAATACTTCATCTTCCTTTTCTGGTCAAGTATGTCGTCAATCTTGCTTCACATAAGCCGCAGGGATCTCGTCCCGTTGATCAAGAATTTATTCAAGGTTGCCGCCTCTGCCTCGTCATTATCGCCGTAGTCTGGCATCTTCACGTTCGAGAGGGAAGAGCAGCCATTTCCTACGGAAGTAAGCTCAGCATCTTGTTTGGTAATCACTCCCAGCCATGAGCTTTGCAAAGGATGCGAGGTCGGTAGCTTCATCGTGTGAGTTACGTATAGTAATAGGAGTCGGAGTCGAAAGTATCTTATTCACGTCAATAATCATTCCGTACACTTATTTGTATGTATGTATATCAATAACATATATGCTACTTAGCATAATCAAGCAATTCAATGCATTATATCACGTATAACTCTCGTTTTTGGGGGTTATTTTGTTTTTGGCAAGTCTAACTCGTGTAGACTATGCTTTGGTTGGCACCTTATTTTAAAGGTATTCCTCACTAATGTCCTTGCCTTGTCACTTTTTGAAAAGTGTCTGACTTATGGATCTTGGCGCTTTCGTGAATGCAATGAAAAGCCTTTTTGTAAAATGTTTTCATGAGAGAACTCTAGTGATTGTAGTCTAGACTCGAGAAAGAATCCTAGTTCACTACAATCGAAGCTCTGATACCAAACTGTCACACCCTGTCTTTTGCGGAAGCGTATGATGTGTGACTAGCTTGTTATCATTGCATTCAATCGTAATAAACAACTACATGATCAAAATGATGTTCATCCATACATGAAAATTTGAGTATTACAAACACTTGTTATTTAAGTTTTCAAAACACGACCTTTGACAAGGTTACTATTCAACAAAAGTGGATGACATCTAAACTTGTAGTCTACTTCTAGTTACGACACTTGCGCCCAAGATCCATCCTGTCACCTGAAATACATGTAATTTTGGAAAACATCAACATAAAGTTGAGCGAGTTCATGCGTTTTTGTATTTCACGTTTTTATACTTTGTATGAAAACATAATATGTGTCATGTATTATTCAAGTCTTTCTTGAGTACCCCACGTACTCAAGTATAATTCCCGTTTTCTTGAGTACCCCACGTACTCAAGTATCATTCAAGTTTTCTTGTGTACCCCACGTTTTAAATGATTGTTTATACAAGGACATTAAGGCACGTGAGGACATAGGGAGCATTAGTATATTCTCCTTCAAGGCATGTGGGGACATAGGAGCATTAGTATTTTCTCCTTCAAGGCATGTGAGGACATAGGAGCATTAGTATTTTCTCCTTTAACTGTGTCGATTACCCTCGACTGTGTCGATTAACCTCGACTGCGTCAATTTCCCTTGACTGTGTCGATTTTCCCTCGACTGTGTCGATTTACCTCGACTGTGTCGATTTCCCTCGACTGGGACACCGAAGCACTCAAGAGGTCACATAAGGACCCTGAGTGGGGCTCGGCCGTACCCGTTAGATCTAACCCTCGTCCCTAATTAAGTATTAATGGCATCTCAATACCTAGTTTAAGCTCACATGATCTAGTATTTTCTAGGCTTTTCTTAAAGCTCATCATATTGCACTCACCACGAGTGCTTCTCGTATTCTCAAATCATATTGCACTCGGTTCTCGTTCTCACCAAGAGTGCTTCTTATATTTTTACCCTTTGTAAAAATTATAATATTTGTAACATGTATTTCACCCCCGAGAGTTATAAAACCAAAAACAGTTAGAGAAAAGGGGGAGCATGAACTCACAACTTTGCGTTCCTTGCGTCGTAAACTTCACCGGATTTGCTTAATTAACGTCGTAACCTATACGCGTTTTCTTAACGTTAGTCACTAGACTTGCGTCGCACAAGTACAGTCACTATCTCTTGTGTACGTATTCTTGTGTTAAAAATATTCTATATTTTTAACTACGTATCTTACTTATATTATTTTCTCCATAATTAATATAAGTATCTCGTGTTTTGCACTTTGCACCCGAATTATGTATCTTGTATGTTGTATGCGTATTTTTGTATTTTTACTCGTCACGAGTATCTCCAAGTCATATTATTTTTATTCTAAAAATAATATATACCTATTTCACAAAATAATCACATAATCATACAAGCGATAAATATATATTCTAAATATATATTTAACAAGTTTCATTTATGAAAATCCACCTCCGGTATTTGGTATCCTGTACTAAAAATCATGGCGAAGTTTATATTCTGAAAACAAGTTAAAAATTTATTTATAAACACTTATCACAAAAATATTACTAAGTGTTATATTTCTAGAAAAATTTCGCCAGAGTTTCCTCTGTAACTGGAGGTGGCCACGCTTACTAGCGTATCATTTTCTTTTAAAATCCAAATCAACAATTTCCTTATTCTCAATAACAACTTTCTAAAACATCAATTAGTCAAAATATATATAAATCGCAAAAATTACATGAACTTGTGGTTTATCCAAAAATATGTAGTAAAGCTCCTTACTTTTAGTGTATCTTTATATAATTCCATCCGGTTTCGTAAAAGCCTCGCTTTTAAAGAAATTCCATCTTTACAACTTCTTGTAAAAATTTGACAAAACTAGTTCTTAGTCGAAACTTAGCGTTCCACAAGTATTTATACACTTGTGTGTTTAAAAATCATTCTTGTTCATGTAAGATCCGGTTTTAGAAAATAAGATTTCCTTGACACTTGGTCCCTTGAAAATACCGCTTGTAGATCCGTAGATCTACCAGTTTTAAACACTATTTCGTAAGTAAAGTCGATTTTACACAAGTTCATGTTTAGTGTGTGGTAGAGTTTTCATCATTTAACCCTTTGTACACTTAAACAACTCTATGTCATGATCCATGATCACGACCAATCCGGGTTAGACGATGATCCGAGCTACCACAACATAGATCGGCACTAAATAATTACACAAAGCAAATCTTACAAGGTTTACACAACAACTTAGCTTTTAACCATCATATTCATCATTTTAGTAGACTTTTACCATATTATCTTGTATGTTCATAGATTTTAACCGACAAAGTTCTTTTTAACCACTTTAAAATAGATCGAGAGTGTGTTTCAAGCAAGTTACTACTAGCTCGAGGCTAGGGAAGATTCTAGTCGCAAAATGAGTGGATAAAAGCAATGAGGAGAGGTCCTTCGCGTTCCGAATGCACTGAGCTCCTTTGTATGAGATCCTTAACACTCGTATGCTCTTGGAATGAGAAGATCAAAACTCGAAAATGGATGGGTGATATAGGGGGTGTTCGGCCGAGAGTTTATAGAGAGGAGAGGAGAGGAGTGATTTTGTTGTGAGTTGTGATAATGTGTTAGTGTGTTATGTTAAGAACTTATAGGCAATTATCAAGATCATTACCCAAAGGTTCATGTGTCTTCTTGATATTAGACACTAGTGATTAAAATAATCATGTGGAGGACATGAGGTGTCCATCTTGGGGACGGTTTGGTTAGGGGGGGGGGGGGTAATCCGGTTGGTTTCCAACTAAACATTAAGTATTAGTTAGTTAAGTTAGAGATTAACTCGGTTACAAGTGTGTTATGCGTTATAGCGGGTGTTAGGGTATTCGGGGACCCTAACTAGCTTAGAAAAATAAAAACAATGCTTCTAGCATTATTTTGGTGTTCCGGATAAAGTCCGGTTGTTCGGTTATATACCGGTTCGTTAAAGTGCTAAATTACACTTTTTAGTGTCTTTTAAGCACCTTTTTGTATCCTTTCAATTCCCAACACTTAGGGAAATATTTTGGATAATAAAACGACATTTCTGCGAAATATTTATACGTTTAAAAGCTGATTTGAGCTGAATTTATCTAAAATTCTGCACTTAAAGTGCGTTTCGGGTGCTTTTTGTGCTTATTTTTGCTTTCGCAATGTCTATAAATTAAACCCTTATATGTACTCTTGGGTTTTAATGTACTTTTGTCATCGGACCTACACCTAGGCCTCAATTCTAATGTCTGACTGCTTTCTGCAGTTCTGTTGACACAGTGTGTCTTACCGGTGAGTTTACTAATATTTTTGACGCAACGCTATCATAACGTAATTCTTGTAGCATATATCGTGCATGAATTCACTTGTATGGAATTCAGAAATTTATTTGTCTGGTAAACCAGATCATGCCGTGTACGGAATGTACGGAAAAGTGACGGTTGTCACACTAACCTCCGTTCTTCTTCGTTGTTAATCATGTTCATGGAGAGCATTCTTGGTGATGGCAGTCCGATCTCCGCTGGTATCACAGCCTCGGACCCGTAGACTAAGCTGAACGGTGTCTCCCCGTTGCTTGTTTTGGGCATCGTCCTATGGGCCCCTAATATGCTAGGCAATTCGTCAATCCAGCCTCTTCTCTGCTCTCCCAATCGTGCCTTGATGCCGTCTACAATGCTCTTGTTAATGGCTTCTACTTGGCTGTTCCCCTGCGGGTGCGCAACGGAGGAAAACATATGCTCTATGTGTAGCTCTTTGAACCATCGTTGGAGATCTTCTGCAGCAAAGTTTGTTCCGTTATCGGTGATAATTCTCAGAGGCAGCCCGAATCTGCAGATTATCTGTTCCCAGATGAAACGCCGTACTACGGTAGATGTGGTTGAGGCCAGTGCCTTCGCCTCTACCCATTTTGTGAAGTAGTCAACCGCGACTATAATAAATTTTACTGCACCCGAGGCTTCGGGAAAGGGGCCAACCATATCTATTCCACATTGTTGAAACGACCACGCCGTTGTTATGGGGACTAGCTCGTTCTTGGGACGCATCGTCTTTGGGGCGTGTCTCTGACACCCGCTGCATTTCCTCAGAAACTTCACTGCGTCTAGATGCATTCCGGGCCAGTAGTACCCGGCATTCATCACTTTTGCTACAACCATTCTCGGTCCGGCATGAATGCCGCAGATCCCCTCATGCACTTCTCTGATCAAGTAGTTCGCGTCTTCCGGGTCGACGCATCTCAGCAATGGCCCGAGGTATGACTTTCGGTACAAGATCCCATCTACCATTTGGTAGTGTTCGGCTTTGTATTGAACCTTTCTCGCCTCAGCTTTGTTTTCTGGTAGTATCCCAGATTGGAGATACATGATTATGGGGGTCATCCAAGACGTTGTTCCCAACTGAACGACATTCACTTGCCTCAACGGTACCGATGGGTTGCTCAAGACTTCGATGCGCACATCCTTGGCCAAGTGCTGGAAACTTGTGGATGCTAACTTACTTAGTGCATCAGCTGGTTTATTCTCACTTCGGTTGATGTGGTGCACTTTGTAAGAATGGAAGTTCTGTAGCAATGCTTTCGCTTGGTCTAGATATAATGCCATTACATCTCCTTTGGCATCATATTGCCCATTAATCTGCCCAGCTACTAACATGGAGTCCACATGCGCCTCTATGTGTTTGACTCCCATCTTGATCGCTAACCTTAGACCGGCTAGAAAAGCTTTGTATTCGGCTTCATTATTCGTGCTCTTGAAATCTAACCGGATGGCATACGTAAATTCATGTTTGTCTGG
This sequence comes from Helianthus tuberosus, assembly GCA_030545235.1. Classification (NCBI taxonomy): domain Eukaryota; kingdom Viridiplantae; phylum Streptophyta; class Magnoliopsida; order Asterales; family Asteraceae; genus Helianthus; species Helianthus tuberosus. The sequence continues at coordinate 116,963,497 of CM060417.1, read as the reverse complement.
ACTTACAAGTCTAAGCCCTGCGCCTGCGCCATCTTCGTTGGACGCGCCATCAGTGTATAATAACCACGGATCTTCCGAATGCTGCTTTTCAGCTCTTTCCATTGCCTTACACTCCCGGTCCTTGTCATCAGGGACTTCTGTCATGAAATCAGCCAATACCTGGCCCTTGATTGCTGGCCTTGCAAGGATGTTGCCAATGTTGTAATTTGTTAAGACATGAATGACGTGATTGGCGAAATATCTGCTCAGCCGCCTTGATGCATGAATTAGAGCCAGCACTAGTTTTTCCATTATAGCATACCTTGTTTCTGGGTCATTGAGAGTGCGAGACACATAATAAACCGGTGTCTGTATGCCTTGTCGATCTACGAGCAGAACTGCACCGACTGCTCTGTCAGAGGCTGACAGATACATCACTAGGGGTTCTCCTTTCACCGGCGCCGTTAGTGTTGGCAGTTTTATGAGGCAGTCTTTCATCTCGCGGAATGCCTTTTCGGCTTCCGGAGTCCACTGGAACTGACTTTTCTTCATGCAATTGCTGAGTGTCTTGATAAATGGGAAAGATTTGGCTGCGTGATTGGCTAAGAAGCGGTTGAGCGCTGCCAGCCGTCCTGCCAATTTCTGCATCTCTTTGATGGTTGATGGTGAAGGCATTCTTTCGATCGCTTGCACTTTTTCGGGGTTTACTTTGAAACCATCCTTTGTGACGATGAAACCCAGGAACTTTCCCTCTTCCATGCCGAAGGAACATTTCGCTGGGTTTAGCTTGATGCTTACTCCGCGCAGTGTATCAAACGTCTTTTGAATGTTCGCCAGCATCACGCTTTCCTCTTTGCTCATGATGACTAAGTCATCCATATACACTTCGATGTACTTGCCGATGGCATCACTGAATGTTTCATTCATCAGTCTCTGATAGGTCGCCCCTGCGTTCTTTAAACCGAAAGGCATTTTGGTGTAGCAGTATAACCCTGTCGGTGTGCGGAACGCAGTTTTGTCTTCATCTTAGATGGCCATCTGTACCTGGTGGTACCCCTTGTAACAATCCAGGAAACATTTCCATCTGAATGTTGCCAGCGAGTCGATCTTCTCATCGATGTCTGGTAAGGCATAACAGTCGTGTGGGCATGCCTTGTTTAGATCTTTGTAATCTACGCACATTCTCCAACTGCCATTTTGTTTCTGGACCATTACAGGGCTTGCCACCCAAGTTTGATATCGGACTTCTCTGATGATACCGGCATTCAACAGCTCTGTGACCTGTTCTTTCATAGCATCATGCTTTATGTCTCCTAAATGGCGTTTACCATGTACCACAGGTTTGGCGGCCTCTGAGACGTTAAGTCTGTGCTCTGCTATATGCCGTGGAACACCCACCATGTCAGCTGGTGTCCAGGCGAATACATCCATGTTTTCGAATAACAAATATTTTAGCGTTGCGCGCGTGAGGTCAGACATTGCGGGGCCTAAGGTGACCGGTTGTTCTGGGTATTTGCTGTTTAGAACCCATTTTTCAGCCTCCGCGCGTGGTACAGATTTGCTTGCCTTTGCTGGTCTGATTTCGTCTGTTGCCAAGACTTCTTTGCTTGCATAGATCAGTGCGACCCATGTCTCTGTTGGGAATCCTACGGCTGAATGCGGCCCAGAGCAAATCATGCTAAAGTCTCCTTGGGATTCTCTTCCCAACAGAATGTCATGCCTTGAATGTGCTGGTAGTACCATGAACGTGACCTCTTCTGTTCTTGAATTTCTTCCGTCTGAGAGCAGCACTAGGAACGATATCTGGCCTAGACGAAAAACGGCTTCATTGCAGAAACCGGTCAGCGGGTAGTCTACCGGTTCCAAGCGCGCTTTGTCCTCTTGGTCGAATTGATTAAAACATTGTTCGTAGATGATATCCACAGTACTCCCTGGATCAATGAAAATGTAGTCGGTTTGGTAATGACCAATTACACCGGATATGACTATGGGCCTTCGTTCTCTCGGACCTCCTCTTACTACCGGGAAAACAACTTGCCTCTCACGCCAAGAGTCGTCTTGTGTGCGCTTGTTGTAGTTCTTCCTTGGCCTTCTTGGACCTCCTTGAACCATGTGAGTTTCTAATTTTCAGAGCTTCTTGTTGTCCGGCCCTTCTTCTCTTCGCTGGATTTGACGGTGATCGCGCTTTCCGCCTTTTACCAGATGAGTGAGCCTTCCATCTCTTAGGGCCCTTTCTATCTCTTGTTTTAAGCTAAAACAATCGTCGGTCAAGTGACCTGTATCTTTGTGAAACTCATAGAAAAGGTTTGGTTCTTGACCCCTCTTGTTCCTCATTTGTAGGGGAGGTTTAAACTGGTGATTCTCGGTTGACAAAACTTCAGAAGGAGTCTTTGTTAAGGGTGTCCACTGCTTTTCTCTGTTTTCCCTTTTAACCTCCTTACGATGAGCGATCTGGTTGATTCTATTGCGCGCGTCTTCCCTTGCAGGGCTTCTTTCCTTGTAACCGGATGTTTTCCACGGTTGGCCTTTGTTTTTCTTATTGCGCCGATCGTTGTGGTTGTAACTGTATTGACGGTTGTCATCACCGGCCAATTGTTTATCTGTTTGCGCAATTGTTTTTGCTGCTTTAATGAAGGTTTCCCAATCTTTGGGGCCTCCATCCCTCCCTTTCAATCGTTTGATTAAATCGTCGCATTTTACCGCCCTCATGAAATGCGCGCGCATCATCTTTTCACCTACATCGCCAATCTCCAGACATTCTTTGTTATACCTCGTGATAAAATCTTCCACGCTTTCATGGTCTTTTCTCCATATATTCAAACAATCAGTCGGATCTCTAGTATGCCTGCGCTGTTGTGAGAAATGCGCAAGGAACTTGTCTCGTAAATCGATCCATGACTTAATTCTACCTGTTGGCAAGCTGTCAAACCAAACGCGCGCTGCGCCAACGAAAGTTTGCGTGAAAAGGTGACACCATGTTGGTAAGTTCCATCCACCTGTTAACCCCGCGCCATTGAAGACTTGGAGGTGGTCGTCGGGGTCTGTCAAGCCATTGTATTTGCCTACATTGTGTGGCAATTTCGTTTTGTCGATATCGGCTGTTGCGATCTCTTTGATGAACTTTGAATTTTCAGCTATGCCATCTGGGCGATAGCTCAGTGTGTAATCATGCTCTGCTTTTGGATTGTATCCTGCGCGCTTGCGAGGTACGTACGCCTCGTGTTCTGGTGGTAACCTGCTGAACACTGTGCTTTCTTTGTACGTCGCATCATCTTCTTCCTTATAACTGTCCCACTCAACGTTCATATTGCGCAGGCCTAAATGACTTTGCACCGGTTTCCTTTGTGGATGAGAATACTGCATATAATTGCTTTCTGTTTCGCCATAAGTATCGCGCGTGTCATGCGCGCTTGGCCTTATGATGTTTGGTGCAGGTGCTGATTCAGGGCGTAAGTTAAATGCGTTAGCCTGTTAAGGCATGTGAGCGCTCAAAGGCCTTTGCGGTGGGGTGACAAATGCGGACTGGTTGGCTTGTGCTTGGAGAAAAGCTTGCTGCGCGTTGAGTTGCATATAAACAAGGTTTATAGACGCCATTTGTTCGGCATACCAGGAAGCCAGAGTTTTTCCTTCGGGTAGCCCTAGCAGTGCAGAGAAGTTCAGTTGTGTTTGATCCGATGGAGCTGAGGGGCCAGCTCCATGGCTTTGTGTTTGCACTGATGGGGGTGTTTGTTGGACTACCCCCGACGGAGGTTGGAAGGTGGCTCCATTTGTAGTTTGGGTGATGATCCTAGGTGGGGGTTGGAAAGTGGCACCAGTTGTGGTTTGGCTAACAACCCTGGATGCACTTCCAAAGATACTAGGAAAATCATTGTTCATTTGCCCTTCTTGGATAATTTCGTTCCTTTGGCCCCTTTGGACGTGCGCAGTGTCCGAAACGAGCTCAAAAGAAGAATCTTCTCCGTCCACTTGGTGGGAAGGGTTTGTTTCAGCCATTTGGAAGAGTGTTTTAAACAAAAAGGAGATGAAAAAGGTTTGCAAAAATTGCGGTGGGCGTCAATGATGAAACACTGGTTAACACCTGTGGTGAAACTAGCCTGTTCGTCTCTTTTGTGGGGTTCAATCTCCTTTGTTGCTCACCAAATGACGGGTCCTGCAAAACAGCAACACCGTTAGCTCGTTAAGAGGGGGATATGGGGGTTTCCCTCTTAACCGGGCTCCGGCGTGAGAATAAGTTCTGCTCTGAGGAGATAAAACAGTGTGCGTTAAGAGTGAGAGTGTGGAGAATAGGATGATTTAACCTGAATGATGAAGGGTCCTATTTATAGCCGGGGGTGAAAGGGGGAGGAGCAACCTTGCCAGCTGTTATAGGGCGCCAGCTGTCCGACCAAGGGGAATATCCTCTTGGTCTCCTCTGCTGTGGTCAGGGTAGTGGTACACGTGGCGCGCCTATTTGCTCACGTTGGAAACGTCGTACTAGTGCTGTCGGTCTGCTCCTTGATTTGCTGCAGGCCTACATGGCGCTTGATGAATGGTGACACGTGCTGTCCTTTCTGCCGGAGCGAGCATCTTTTGGTGCCACCTTGACGTCTTCTAGAAGCTTCTGGATTCGCTTGCTGATGTCGGCGCCATGTAGGATGGAAAAGTGGTGTGGTCCTTGCCATGTGGGCAGGGAATTGGGACCATACCTCTTCATTAACCCAATGCAAGTAGAAAATATTAATTTTATTCTTGAATGTTATGTGTTTATAATAAAATCATTACATGTTTAGTTATAATTGAAATGATTTATTTATTAGATATAAGAAATAACAAAATTTAATATAAAAATTAATTGATCTTCAAAGTATTATAAAAGAAAATGTCTTAATAAAAAGTTTGTAGAAACATAAAATAGATTAGAAGGTTAGGTTTATATAAACAATATTAGTTAAAGAGGTTACCTATAATAAGTTTGTTATAATATAACTTATACTTTTTATTTTTTGAATCTTACATAATTTTGTTCCAAAAACCGAAATAACCGAAAAACCGAACCGACGTAAAAACCGAAACCGAACGGTTTTTAAAAACCGAAAACCGACATTTCGGTTTGTGTTTTGATTTTGCCAAAAAACCGAACCGAACCGTGCACACCTCTACTACCAATAGCGTCGTTATTTATGGGATTTTACTGGGAATGATTGATTGATTAATTAGTAAATAACATATTATTGTTGAAAGAAAGGAAACATTGTGTGGGATCAGCAAGATTGGTGGTCAATCACATCATATCCCGTGATTATTGGAGCAAATATACAGTTTCCTTTCCTCACAATGACAACCATCGATAGCTGTTTTTCCTTATTTAAGTTCATTGTAACAGTAGTATAAATAGAGGTTGTCCTTTCTATTGTAATAATCTCAAACAAAAATACAAAACATCCTTTCTTCATTTTGTGTAAACTCTCATTTGTCAAGATGGTATCAAAGCGGGTTTCCGATTCTTGAAACTTGCTCATCTACAACCTATCCAAAAAAAAAAAAAAAAATTCTCAAAAACTCAATTCAAACTCCCAAAATCAAAATCAAAACCAAACCAATCTGTGAGAAATGGAGGAAAACCAACCTGTGAGAACCACCGTTGACCTTCTCCTAAACCCCGAACAACCACCGGTCAGAACCAAACAGAACCCAACCGAGCCTCCACCCGACACCCTTTGGTTTGAACAGAAAACCCGGCACCCTGGTTCTTCTGTGGATCATCGAGCATCTTCTCTACTTCTTTCGGTTTGGTAATAGCCGGAGGAGGAGAAGGCCCCGTCGGAGAAGAGGGAGGCACCGCTGCAGACTGTTCTCAGTCTTTTCCCGTACACACATAACAGTGTTCAGGATTTGGCACGACTTGTCATGGAGAAGAAAGGGGTTCCCGATGTTATTGTAAATAATACAGGTACAGGGAAAAACATGGGGATGGCGACGGCAGAACATAAAAAAGAACCTACAGGTACAGGGGTTGAGAGAGAAGTCTCGAAACCCCCCTCTTATCCTAAACCAATTTCTGTTTTAACCCTTGAAGAATCAGAAATTTTAAAAGCCACAAGCTTGGTTCCTTTTATAGAAGAAAGTTTCATGAATTGCAAAAATCACCCAAACTTTAGTGGTTTGGCAAATATGGCTCAAAGCCTGATTAAAAATCGGGAACAGTCGTGGATATTTGAATGTGGAGCCACCGATACCATGTCCTACGAAGTATCGGATTTTGCCACATCAACCAAACCTACAAAATCCTACATACAAACGGCAAATGGAGAAACAATGGGTGTAAAAAAATGGAGGAACTATTGAAATTTCTCCAACACTTAAACTCTCTAACTGTCTCTATGTTTCGTCTTTGTCACATAAGCTCCTATCAATAAGCCATGTAACAAAGGAATTAAATTGTTTAGTACTCATGCAACCCACATTTTGTATCTTACAGGATATCCGGACGAGAGCGATCATTGGGCGTGGCACTGAAAGACAAGGGTTATATTATGTGGATGAGGTGACTCAAAGTGGTACTATATTGCTCTCTCATGGAACAACAGAACGAGAAGCCTGACTATGGCATAGAAGATTGGGGCATCCATCTGCGGGGTATTTGCATGTTTTATTTCCTAAGCTATTTCCTTCTAATTGTAAGACACACTGTGAAACTTGTGTGTTGGCTAAAAGTCAACGTAAAACCTTTAAACCAAATAAAACAAGGGTTGATGAACCTTTTTCATTGATTCACTCAGATGTATGGGGCCCAGCTCCAATCATCGGAGGACAAAACCTTTGTTTTTTCATGATATTCGTGGATGACTGTACACGAATGACATGGGTATACCTACTAAAAAATAAATCTGAAGTCCTTGATAAATTTACCCTGTTTTACACCATGATCCAAACCCAATTCCAGAAAAACATTCAAGTTTTCCGATCAGATAATGGCGGTGAATTCGTAAACACTAATATGAAACAATTTTTTCAAACCAAAGGCATCATTCATCAAACTACTTGTCCTCATACCCCAGAACAAAATGGTGTCACGGAACGAAAGAACCGCATTCTGTTAGAAATAACTCGGGCTCTCCTAATAGAATCACAAGTTCCAAAGTTTTTTTTTGGCCAGAAGCCCTTGTTACTGCCACTTACCTTATTAACCATCTTCCAACCAAAATTCTAAAATTAAAAACCCCATTACAAGTCCTTTCAGAATTAAAAAAACCTCCCTCAAATCTCACACTTGAACCACGCATCTTTGGATGCACTGCCTTTGTCCACATACCAAAAACAAACAGAACCAAACTCGATCCATGTGCCGAAAAATGTGTCTTTGTTGGGTATGGAGTAACTCAAAAAGGATACCGATGTACAGTCCAATAACTCAGCACATGTTCACCACTATGAACTATGATTTTCTTGAAACCAAGTATTACTATTCCCCCAACACAGTGGTCAGGTGGAGAGAGAATGTCAAGACACACTGAGTTGGTTAAAGTATGCCTCATACAAGGAAGGAATGAACCACAGTACCAACGATGAGGCTCCTCCTTCCACAGAAAACCCAAATGTCAGTGTCGCCCAAGAAGTTGCTCCTAACCTGATATCCGAGGTAAGTAATACTCACCCTTGTTCTATATCTAGCTCTACTGAAATTCCTGAAAATACAACTAATGAAACAGTAGAGCAAGAAATGAGTTTTTCCACAAAAAACCCAAATGTCAGTGTCGCCCAAGAAGTTGCTCCTAACCTGATACCCGAGGGAGACACGTCACCGATAGAGCAAAGTGAACATGAACAAGAACAAGAGGACCATTCTCCATAAGAAGACACATAAGAAAGATATGTCTTATCTCCAAGATCAAACCGAGGAGTTCCACCGAAAAGATATTCTCCAGAAAAGGAATCTCGGGAAGTAGATATCCTATGGCTAACATAACCAAAGGAAATATATCCAAGGAAGCCAAGGCCTTCTCTTCATCGTTATATTCAGAAGAGATCCCTACCAATACAGAACAAGCCTTGAAATCAAAACACTAGAAAGGAGCAATGGAAGAAGAGATGAAAACATTAATAAAAAACAACACATGGGAGAAATGTGTCCTACCGGTGGGAAAGAAAACAGTTGGATGTCGTACAAACCTGATGGTACAATTGAGAGATATAAAGCCAGGTTAGTAGCTAAAGGCTACACTCAGACATACGGGATTGACTACTCTGAAACCTTTTCTCCTGTCGCAAAGATTAACACAATCAGAGTTCTATTCTCCGTAGCAGCAAATAAAGGGTGGCCACTTCATCAATTTGATGTAAAAAATGCCTTCTTACACGGAGAATTAAAAGAAGAAGTCTATATGGAAGCTCCACATGGATTCACAGTTACTTTTGGAGAAAGAGAAGTATGTCGTCCGAAGAAATCCATTTATGGCCTAAAACAGTCCCCTAGAGCATGGTTCGGCAGGTTCACCTTGGCCATGAAAAACTACGGGTTCAAACAAAGTAACTCAGATCATACATTGTTTCTCAAACAGAGAAACAACCTCAATAACTTGTTTAATTATCTATGTCAATGACATGATCATTACAGGTAATGACAAAGAAGAGATAATCAAGCTAAAGAAAAACTTGTTCACATAATTTGAAATGAAAGACCTAGGGAGACTTAAATACTTCCTTGGGATTGAAGTTCTAAGGTCAAAACAAGGGATCTTCATGTGCCAAAAGAAGTATGTCCTCGACCTGCTAGCAGAAACTGGTATGATTGATTGCAAACCGGCAGATACGCCCATGATTGTAAACCAACAGCTCTACATGGAGGAAACAACAGAGCTAGCTGACAGAGAAAGGTACCAGTGGATTGTGGGAAAACTGATATATCTCTCACACACTCGACCCGATATAGCATACGCTGTAGGGGTAATAAGTCAGTTTATGCATCAACCTCAAAGTGCTCACATGGATGCAGTCTTAAGAATTTTAAGATATTTAAAGGGAACGGCTGGTCACGGAGTCTTGTTCAAACCAAGTGGACACCTGGAAACTCAATTATACACCGATGCAGACTGGGCATGAGATAAAGGGAACCGAAGATCAACCTAGGGTTACTTTACTTTAGTTGGTGGAAACCTGGTCACTTGGAGAAGTAAGAAACAGAAGGTGGTGGCCCTTTCAAGCGCCGAAGCTGAATTTAGAGGGATAGCAAAGGGGATAACTAAAGTTCTATGGGTACGAAGGCTCCTAACTGAGATAGGATTTCCACCCCAAGAAACTAGCAAAATTACAACCGATAATAAAGCAGCTATTCAAATCTCTGAGAATCCAGTACAACATGATCGAACGAAGCATGTGGAGGTAGATCGACACTTCATCAAAGAAAAATTGGAAGCAGAGATCATTACATTGTCATTTGTTCCATCAGAAGAACAACTTGCTGACATCTTAACAAAAGGTGTTAATGAAAGGATCCTACACAAGTGTTTGGACAAGTTCAATTTGGGAAATCCCACAATTCAACTTGAGATGGAGTGTTGAAAGAAAGGAAAACATTGTGTGGGATCAGCAAGATTGGTGGTCAATCACATCATATCCCGTGATTATTGGAGCAAATATACAGTTTCCTTTCCTCACAATGACAACCATCGATAGCTGTTTTTCCTTATTTAAGTTCATTGTAACAGTAGTATAAATAGAGGTTTTCCTTTCTATTGTAATCATCTCAAACAAAAATACAAAACATCCTTTCTTCATTCTGTGTAAACTCTCATTTGTCAAGAATTATAGATGATCAAATTTGAATCTAACGCAAATAATTTCGAGCTCAATAATGTTCATTTAGAAATCAAAAGAATGGTCTACAATCAACGAACCTCTATCTCAATCAATTAGTTCATTATTTAGATGGTCAAATTAATCCGGCAAGTGAGGGGTCTAGAAGTTATAACAATTTCTTTGAATATCTTATTTATAATTACAACAATAATTACAAACCCAAACACCATCTATAATGTTACAACTTAGGGGATGTTTGTTTACCTCTTAATGAGGCTCTTAATGGTTCAGACCTCTTACTGGTTAAGCACTTAATGGTTCAGACTGTTTGTTTCATGAGCAGATGTCTGAATGGTTTAGACATTAGCCTCTGAATAGTTAAGATTTATACAAAGTCTGAATGGTTAAGACCTCTAATCTGAATTGGTCAGACATTTGCCTCTTAACGGTTAGCATTATACAGGCTCTTAATGGTTCAGACCTCTTACTGATTCAGCACTTAATGGTTCAGACCTCTTACTGGTTTAGCACTTAACCATTCAGATGTTGCCAAACAACCCCTTATTCTCGTTAGACTTAAAGCCATAACCAGAAGCATTTTAATTATAACACCATAAAGATGATCACAAAAAGCTTTTAAACTATAATAAAAGGTTTTAGTAAGAAGTTAGAAACTACGAAAAACTGAAAACTGCGTAAGGTATTAACACTTGTTATAAAAATGCTATTTTCCAAAGTTTTTTTTCTTCAGAAAATTGTCAGAAACAAGCTATAGCGGCAAATTTTCAATATAGTTGTCGTTAGAAAAACCTTGATGGGGAAAAATATACTTGACGATATTTCGACAAAACCATCAACAAAAGAAATTTAATCAAATAATATCTTCTAATTATAATAAATGTTTTTTACAATAACCTATAACTAATATATAACACAAAAAAAATGTGTATGCAAAATCAAGATTTAACAAAACACAAACCAAATCTAGAAGCCAACAACCTCAAATAAATTGTATGTTTAATCTTACAAACTAGATAGTCAAATAAGCCTTAAATGACCAACATGTTGTCTCTCTCATATCCACCACTACATCCCAAAACATCAACCAACCGCCACCAACTCTTCTTGCCACTTCTCCGGCCACCACTCTCCTCCTTTCCAACACCAACCACCACGGTACTCTGCCGCCGAATCTGTCGGCTCTTGATGTCACTTATATCCATTGTAGTTGGAAACTTACCCGACCCAAAACCAAACATAAACACTTGCCACTTTGACTTGCATGAACATGATGATGATGGCAGTCTGTTTGGTAATGACTTTGACCTTGATGTGCTTTGCCATGAGGCAGTTTTCATGAACCGAAAAGAGTCCGAACTTGAGCGAAAAAGCGCGCTTGTTCGGGGCTTTTGAACTTGGGAATTGACAGATGGTTTTGATGAGATTATTTTGCCACAGAAAATGATGTTTTCTGGTGAAGTGGTGTAAGAAGGATCATGACTCCATTCTTCACTAAAGAACCCGGAGAATTCTTGCTCGAATGAGGATCGCGATGACGATGATGAGGACGAGATGTTATCATCGTCAAGTTGAAGGCCGGATAGAGAAATGGTATCTTCTGTGTCTTGTATATGATCTCCCATGGTGTTATTGATTATGAAATTTTTTATAGAAGGAATGTGTGATATTATTTGTGAGAAAGTATAGATTTGTACTATATATATAGAGAGATATATATATGTTGGAAATATTAAAGAGGATATTAAAGAGGAACATACAAGTTGGTATGTTTCCTCCATCCCACATCGGTGGAGTGAGTGAAGTTTAAGTGGTTTATAAGGGATTACTCCTTATGGGCCTCCATAGTGTTAAATGGGTTGAGAAGTGGGTGAAGCCCACACGCGCGCCGAGCCGAGAGCTCGTGAATGGTCGCGTTTGAGGCGCGAATGGGCGCGGTAAATCGAATTCGTATAGGATAATTATCCAGCTACCGAATTCGTATGAGATAAGTAATTCGAATTGGTTATGGATTGTTATCTCACTCCCTATTTTTCTCATTCTCTGGTATAACCAAACCTATAAATAAAAGCTTCCTGCTACCTATTCTCTACACCAATTTTCGCAGCTCTCTATCTCTCTCTCTATTGTGTGTTTCTGTTTTCGTTCCAGCTTCTGCGTTTTCTGCTTTCCATTGCTGTTGGAATACCAGATCAGTTCTGCATTAAATCCTGGGAGTTTACGCTGCAGCTCACAGCAATACGAGCGCGTAAAATCCTTTAAGGACAGGAATCATCCGTGCAGTTCGAAGATTGTTCTTTCGTAATCGCCAGGTTGGTTTTTAATTTACGTGTTCTTTAAATTCGTCCGACAACGGGACAGTCTCTTTCTACCTTTCTTTAATCAGTTTGCTCAAGTTGGAACAAACTGGTTTGGCTGATAACTCGGTAATTAATAAAGTAATATTAATTTATTGTTAATTAATTTAATTTTTAACAATCTTAAAGGATTTTAAATTTGTGTTTAATCAACAGAATTAATGGACTCTGGACTACCAACAGCCAATCTGAGATTCATGAATCAAGAGTTTGTCAAGTTGGACAGATTCGATGGTCAGAACTATACCCGCTGGGCGGACAAGGTTAAGTTCATGCTAGTTGTGCTGAAACTCTACTATATCCTTGATCCTGATTTGCCTGCAATCCCTGATGACCCTCCTCGTGAGGTAGGAGAGCTCCCAGATGCAGATTTGGCAAAGCAAAGACTTGTCCGTAAGGAAGCTGAAGATCTTTGCCTGGGCCACATAAAAAATTCTCTTTCGGATCGTCTCTATGACTTGTACGCGCCGGTAAAAAGTGCTAGAGAATTGTGGAAAGCTTTGGAAGATAAGTATAAGGCTCATGAAGAAGGTACTAACGAATACCTTATTGCCAAGTACTTAGACTTCCAAATGGTCGATGACAAGTCAATCCTGGAGCAAGTGCATGAACTCCAAGTTCTTGTTAATAAATTGACTGCACTTTCTATTCCGCTGCCAGAAATATTTCAAGTAGGGGTCATTATTGCAAAATTGCCTCCTAATTGGAAAGATTTCTCAAAGAGAATGATGCACAAGTCTGAGGACTACTCTTTGGATGAACTGTTGAAGCACCTTCGAATTGAGGAGGAAACGCGCAACAGGGACAAAAGAGGTAAAGTCGGATCGAGTGTAAATCATGTTGCTGGAGGATCTGGTCAAAAGGGAAAAGGGGCATCAAAGAATAAGAAGTTTACTGCACCAAAGAAAAAAGAATTCAAGAAGACACAACACACTAACAACCATCAACCAAAGAAGTCTGGTAAATGCCATGTTTGTGGAGAAATAGGGCATTATGCACGAGAGTGCTCTCAGAGGAAATCTGGATCTACGGTTGGTTCTACAAGTGCTGTTGATGTTGAGAAAGTCACCAATCTAGTGGCCAGTGTGGGTCTTGGTGAAGTTAATATGCTTTCTCAATATACACGTATTGTAGCATGTAGAGGATGGTTCTTGGATTCTAGAGCCACTGTTCATGTTTGTGGGAATCGTGGCTCGTTTCTTACTTATGCTCATGTTCCTCAAGGAACAGTGGTGGTGTGTACTGATGGACATCGTGTAGAAGTACATGGTAAAGGCCTGGTGCGACTAAACTTTAGAGATGGTCAAGTGGTTACCCTTCAGGACGTGTTGCATGTTCCTGGTATCACCAAGGGTCTGGTTTCTGCTGATAAGTTCGATCGGAATGGTTACAAGCTGGTTATCAAGAATCTTCGTGTGAAGTTTTCTCTAAATGACATCTATGTGGGTCAAGCAAAGAACACGGGTGGAATGTATCGTCTTGACTTAGCTGAAGATGGGATTGATGAAGAAGATTCGGATGAAGGGGGCGTTTCAGTGATTGATGGGTTTGGGAATGAAAGTGATAGTGATAGTGGTGGTAGTGATAGTACTAGTATTGGTGAATGTAATGCAATTGGTTTTGATTTGAATGAAATTATGTCTTCTGATTATATCGCTTGTTCAATTTCTTTATGGCATAAACGTTTAGCTCATACAAATATTAAAAACATTGAAAAAATGCAAACTAAAGGTTTATTAAAATTGAAAGATAAAGACTTTGAAAAATGCGAAACATGTGTTAAATCAAAATTCACAAAGAAACCTTTTCCAAGTGTCCATAAACGCAGTACATCACTACTGGAACTAATTCATTCAGATATTTGTGAACTGGATGGACTTCTTACTCGTGGGGGTAAGAGATATTTTATCACTTTCTGCAATGACTCGAGCCGATACTTATATGTTTATTTGTTGCATTCAAAAGACGAAGCTTTTGAGGCATTTAAAATATATAAGACTGAGGTTGAAAAAACAAAAGGAGAAACGCATTAAAATTCTTCGCTCGGACAGAGGCAGAGAATACTTTAACCGAAAGTTTGATGCATTCTGCGAAGAAGAAGGCATCATACATGAGAGAACTGCACCTTATACTCCCCAACAAAATGGTTTGGCTGAGAGAAAGAACCGAACCTTGGTAGAGATGGCTAACTGTATGTTAAACCAATCGGGTCTACCTCGTAATATGTGGGGGGAAGCTGTGTTAACCGCATGTTATGTTCATAATAGGATCACTAGTCGTGTGATACCTACGAGTCCATATGAGTTGTGGAAAGGAAGAAAACCAAACCTAGAGCATTTGAGGGTTTGGGGGTGTCTTGCCTACTATCGCGTACCTGATCCAAAGACACTCAAACTGGGAGAACGAGCTTTCAAGAGTGTATTCATTGGATATGCTTCGCATAGTAAATCTTACCGATTGTTGGATGACGAATCAGGTATAGTTGTAGAATCCAGAGATGTGGAATTCTTTGAGAACAAGTTTTCTAGAGATGATGAAAACTCAAATGGCACCACAACTTCTAGTACTTCTGAGAAAAGGGTTCAACCCTCACCAATAGTTGAAGAACCAAGGAAAAGTACTAGAGTTAGAAAAGAGAAAAGTTATGGAGATGATTTCTTTTCTTACCTGGTTGAAGGAACTCAAAAGAAAGTGACGAGAGAAGTCATTTTCGCTGTTAATTTGGATGATGATCCTAAAACTTTCAGTGAAGCAATGTCATCGAGAGATGCTCCTTTGTGGAAGGAGGCAGTCATTGATGAAATGGATTCCATTATGGGAAATGGAACTTGGGAGTTAGCTGATCTACCCAAGGGAAAGAAACCTATTGGATCCAAATGGATTTTCAAAAGGAAGTATCATCCAGATGGATCCATCTCTGCCTATAAAGCGAGATTAGTTGCTAAAGGGTATAGGCAGAGAGAAGGGATCGACTATTTTGATACCTATGGACCTGTGGCTAGAATAAGTTCTATTAGAACTCTAATAGCGGTGTCTGCTTTGAAAGGGCTGTACATTCATCAAATGGATGTAAAGACAACATTTCTAAATGGGTATCTAAATGAGGAGATTTATTTGGAGCAACCAGATGGGTTTGTGATGCCTGGACAAGAGAACAAAGTGTGTAGACTTATTAAATCTCTGTATGGTTTGAAGCAAGCTCCTAAATAGTGGCATGAGAGATTTGATACCACTGTGACTGCTTTCGGGTTTCGACACAACAGTGCTGATAGATGTATTTATACTAAATGCGAACCCGGTTATACAGTCGTGATTTGTCTTTATGTTGATGATATGTTGATCATTAGCACTCACCTTGAAGGTATTTCTGAAACTAAGAAATATTTGTCCTCGAACTTTAAGATGAAAGATCTAGGAGAAGTTGATACCATTCTTGGGATCAAGGTGAAGAGAACTGGAAGTCAGATTTCTCTAAGTCAATCTCATTACATAGAGAAAATTTTGACTAAGTTTCAACACTTAAATATTAAAGAGTTTAATACTCCGTTTGATCCAAGTGTGAAACTTAATGTGAATTCTGGAAGAGCATTGGCTCAACTGGAGTATGCGAGTGCTATTGGAAGTATGATGTATGCAACGCATTGCACTCGGCCTGACATTGCTTTTGCTGTAAGCAAACTAAGTCAGTATACTGTTAATCTAGGGACAGAACACTGGAAGGCAGTGGGCAGAGTACTTGGATACCTGAAAAGGACCAGTAACTTAGAACTGACATACACGTCTTCTTCCAGAATACTTGAAGGTTATTCTGATGCAAGCTGGATTGATCGCACAAATGATTCAAAATCTATAAGTGGGTGGATTTACACTCTAGCAGGAGGAGCAATTTCTTGGGCGAGCAAGAAACAGACGTGTATTGCCCACTCAACTATGGAAGCTGAATTCATAGCACTAGCTGCGGCTGGTAAGGAAGCGGAGTGGATTAGAGATCTACTTACTGACATCCGTCTGTGGGATGTTCCAATGCCGTCTATTCCCATGTATTGTGATAGTGAGGCCACACTATCTAAAGTATACAACGCAGTGTATAATGGGAGGTCAAGACACATAGGTCTTCGGCACAATTATGTGAGACAACTGCTTGAAAGTGGTACCATCAAGGTTGTCTATGTCAAGACAAGTAAGAACTTGGCAGATCCGTTTACTAAACCTCTGACGAGAGATTTGGTTGTGAATACCGCGAGAGACATGGGTCTAAAACCACAATAGAATCGTTAGTGATGGAAACCCAACTTGAACTTAGTGCTCCTATTTCTCAAGTTTAATGGGTAAAAACGAAGTCACTTAACGATAGAAGGTACTATCAAATTTGATAGATCCATGTGAGGTATGATAGTACGTCGTTGCCGAGAACAAGGGTGAGCTTATGCTCTTAACAAAGTTTTGGAGGCATCCAAGCAACGTGGATGATGTAAAACTTTGCCTATATGATCTAGAGGTGGTGCCGCTTCGAGTGAAGATTAGTGGTTTATCTTCTAAAGGGTCATGAAAAGGATTTATAGCGCACGACCATATTTGCGCTCAGTGAGAACGCAAAGTCAGCTGGTGATGTGTGGGGGTAAACCGAAGGGGGCTATCAGGTTAATGGTTTAATTCCATAGGACACCATCTAATCTGTCTCTTCTTGTTTATCAACATAAACTGGGTTTAATCTTCGTGACACCTAGTGACATCATTAGTCTAAGTGAAAGGAAACATTCCAACTTGGTGGGGGATTGTTGGAAATATTAAAGAGGAACATACAAGTTGGTATGTTTCCTCCATCCCACATCGGTGGAGTGAGTGAAGTTTGAGTGGTTTATAAGGGATTACTCCTTATGGGCCTCCATAGTGTTAAAAGGGTTGAGAAGTGGGTGAAGCCCACACGCGCGCCGAGCCGAGCCGAGCCGCGAGCTCGCGAATGGTCGCGTTTGAGGCGCACTTCGCACGTACGCATCGTCGCTAGGAGCTTTTATTTTTAGCAAAGGTTCGGTTTCAGGTGAGTCAGATCTGTAAACCGAATGAGATGAGATAAGAAGGAGATAGAGATGGATTCGAAACAGTGGGGGTTATCCCATAGTAAATCGAATTCGTATAGGATAATTATCCAGCTACCGAATTCGTATGAGATAAGTAATTCGAATTGGTTATGGATTGTTATCTCACTCTCTATTTTTCTCATTCTCTGGTATAACCAAACCTATAAATAAAAGCTTCCTGCTACCTATTCTCTACACCAATTTTCGCAGCTCTCTCTCTCTCTATTGTGTGTTTCTGTTTTCGTTCCAGCTTCTGCGTTTTCTGGTTTCCATTGCTGTTGGAATACCAGATCAGTTCTGCATTAAATCCTGGGAGTTTACGCTGCAGCTCACAGCAATACGAACGCGTAAAATCCTTTAAGGACAGGAATCATCTGTGCAGTTCGAAGATTGTTCTTTCGTAATCGCCAGGTTGGTTTTTAATTTACGTGTTCTTTAAATTCGTCCGACAACGGGACAGTCTCCTTCTACCTTTCTTTAATCAGTTTGCTCAAGTTGGAACAAACTGGTTTGGCTGATAACTCGGTAATTAATAAAGTAATATTAATTTATTGTTGATTAATTTAATTTTTAACAATATATATATATACATATATATATATATATATATATATTAAAGATATTAAAAGCCGTAGAAGCTATTAGGATCGATGAAAATTCGTAAAATGTTTTTTACTAGAAGGAAAATGATAGATAAGAGACTACTTTTACATTGATGTTCGTTATGGTTGACAAGTGTGACCATTTTTGGTGTCTTGACTTTGACGATGTGGATTGGACTAGTACATGGATCGATCTCTTCTATTATGTCGTTATTACTATACTGGGTCATCTTATTAGCCTTAAAAGATTGACTACATTATTGTTTATATATATTTTGCTTTGTTGGTAGTTTTTTTTTTGAACGGCTAAACTTTTACAATCCTGCTGTTAGTGGGAGTCTAATCACATATAATAATCACCTTAGAAACATAGATTTGTTAATTAAATCTTTCTGATAAATGTTTACAAATTAACTAAATCACAATGTTTTCAATCTTGATTGAGTATTATTAACTACAAATTTATCATCATGAAGTTATTATTAGAGTAAAGTTAAAAAAAAAAAAAAAAAAACTCATTCATATGTAATAAAATGAGTAAAGTACTAAGGTAAGTAAATAATCACAATGTTTTTAATTTTTACCAACTTTCTTAACGACCGGAATGAGGTCAGTGTTCTTTCCTAAAAGGCGTTACAAGGCTAAAATTTGCTCAGTAACTAAAGAAACAATAGTATTACAGTGAGATCGATAATGATAAAGGATAACTGTGATGACAATGCATGGCAAAGGACAAAATGAAGATAACATATTTACAAGACAAAATGAAGATAACATATTTGTGCTAAGAGGTCGATTACAGGGAACAATTCATGTTACATGTAAGTATTTACTATTTGGAAATTAGTACCAGTCAATGTAAAACTTTGGTAAATATATATTGAAGCATGATAGCTCAATTTGTAAACTTGAGGTTTGCCCCCATGAAACTATATATCTGTTTGAAGATTAGAGTTTGAACTCTTATTGTCCTTCAATGTTCAGGTAATATATTATATAACCAAGTTAACATTTTCTTTTATATATTTGGCATATTGCTTCATATATGTAATTCATTTTATCAACTTGCAGAAGCAAACACACTAGTTTCTTTATTATCTGCTTCAAGATTGAGCAGACAAGCAACGAAATTAAAAAAAGATACAGTAGAGAATTGTGCTATGACTGAGAAAAATGAAGAAAATACAAGTTATACATTGGAACGAACGAGATTTCAATTGTCGTCACAAACCCGCCATAATTTGTTTCCTCATGATATGGGTTTATTGTATTGCTTTTGGATAATTTGGATCTTTATAATAGTACATGTGGATATTCATATTTGATTGTATATTTATCTTTGGTATAATATGTATCTATCTATAGAGATTTGAGTACATTGTCTATAAGAAACAATTAGATAATAATTTATATATTGAAAAGTTCTAGAAAAAAAAAAGCCTTAGCTTAGCTAAATATGTAGCAAAAACTTTACATAACTCCCAGCAAACATCTTAAAAATCTATAGCTAACTTCTTACCAAAAACCTTATATAGTTTGTAGCAAAATCGATAGCTAAATTAGGTAGTAGATTTGTAACAAAATAATAGCTAAATGTGTAGCAAAACTTCGTAGCCAAATTCGTAGCAAAAACTCCATCGTAGCTAAAAATTCGTAGCGGAATTTGGTAGCTAAAAATTTGTAGCAAAATCCATAGCGAGCATTTTCGTAGCAGAAGGCGTAGCTATAATAGCGATGCTATTATTTGTAGCTAAAACCGTCACAAATATGATATCCGTAGCTAAATTTGGCAGCAAATGAATTTGCAACGAGACTTGTAACTACGGGCCAAATCCGTAGCTAAATGGGTGTTTGCTAGGAATTAGCTATGGATTTTGGCGTAGCAAATGCCTGTTTTTTAGTAGTGGTATCATTGTAACTCATTTTTCATGCAAAACATTTGTATGAGAATCTTATAAGTAGTTTGAGGAACACCGCATAAACTATTATCCAAAATATTGTTTTGTCATTCCTTTGGAATCCTCGCAGTGTATTTTGTATTTTTTGGGATATTTATGAAACTCATTTCCAGCGGAACATTTGAAAACCATTCCCCCATGATATTTATGAAAATCATTTCTCTTGGATTAGGGATGAGCATTAAGTACCTGGTACCGGTACCGTACCGAACCGAACCGGTACCGGGTATATTCGGTACCGGTACCGGTTCCTATTTTACTCGTTTTTCGGTACCGGTACCGGTATATTCGGTACCGGTTCCTATTTTACTCGTTTTTCGATACCGAACCGGTATATTCGGTACCGGTACCACTTTTCAACGTTTTTCGGTACCGGTACTTTCGGTACCGGACCGGTACCGAGCTCATCCCTATCTTGGAATACATGAAGACCCGTCCCCTTGGAAAACTTGACAAGTCATTCCCTGGGGACACCTATGAAAACACGTAAAACATCCCCACTATGATATTTAAATAACATTATAAGTGTTTAGGAAAAAATGTACGCGTAGCCAATGAAAATCATGATGATCAGATCAATGTCTAGCTAGGAGACTGACGTATGTGACTACATGAGCCTATAACCAAACCATGACAAAAACCTTTTCCTCGCATACACCGTACGCACTCGACGATGTAACCGAACTTGGATACAATTGTGCTCTTTCGTCTTTAGGTTGGTGCGACCGACCAAGAGTGGGGGGTGTCAATCCTAAGAGATTTATTATACTGTTCCATGGTCTCACAAAAAACTAACTATTTAGTTCCAAAACAACACGAGGACTTCCCTAGTTCATAAACCATGATATAACTCATGCGCACATACTTGATACAAGAGACTTCATTCACAACTATCGTACAACATAAATGAAAACATGTATATTATATACTTTGCATGTTTTCCCGTAAACCATGTATGCATTTTGTTAAAACTCGTATGATTTAGCATAAAACTAGCATGTTTTTCACCCAAAGTATGAAAACAATAAATTAATGGTCATGAACTCACCTTGGAATGTATGCAAGTGCTAGCAATAAAAAAGCCCAAGAAACATGATACCAGACCCACACGTGTCCTAAACCATATAAGACACTTAGGTCTAAAGACGTGTCTATCCGGCAAGTTGTTTACCTAACTTGCTTAGACCGAATGAGATGTTAATCTTTAAGAAACAATTGATTAACGGCACGTTGGTGATTAATAATTATCCGAGTCTTCCATTATATATATAATAACACATAACTTTCACAAACACCGGAATCCCATTCCGAAACCTTGTTTAAAACCCGTGTTGACACACGTCTTAGGCGTTTAATAAATTATATTCCCAAAACAATATCTTTATCCCTTGGAATCCCATTCCCCATGCAGGGGCGCAGCTTAGGCTACGTCCGAGGGGGCGCCCGACCCCTCGAACTTTTCGACGCGTAGTGTTATGAATAGTACTTTCCTATAGAAATTTTTTAGGTATATACGTTTCCACCGGTTTCGGAAAAATGGGGGGGGGGGGGGGGCGAAGCTTCGCCACTGTCCCATGGACCGAACATGACCAAGTATTTATATTTATTTTTAAAATAAATATACACTTATCACAACTTAACAATTAGTTGAAAAATAATATTTGTTATATTATTTTACATATTTAATAAAACCGTTTGTTAAAACAATCACCACCACACATGTACTTTTATATATATATAGGAAGAAGATCATGCGAGAACCATCTCTTATTGCGAGAACCGCGAGAACTAATGTGAACACAACCAAAAATGCCTAAAAATAGCTAAAAATCACACAATTTTTTTTTAATATTTTTTATATAAAAATCATTACTTTTCGAAGCTAAAAAAAATTAAATTTTTTTTTTTTTAAAAAAAAAAAAATTTTTGCCACTAAAAGTAGCGATTTGAGCATAAAAAATATTAAAAAAAAAAGAAATTTTTTTTAGATTTTTTTAGGTTTTTTGGGGGTTTAGTTTTTAGCATTTTAGCTTGGGGGGGGGGGGGGTTAGGTTTTTTGGGGGTTTTAGTTTTTAGCATTTAGCTTGGGGGGGGGGGGGGGGTTAGCTTGAGGGGGGGGGGGGGGGGTGGGGGTTAGGTTTTTTTAGCTATTTTAGGTTGTGTTCACATTGGTTCTCGCGGTTCTCACAATAAATGGAGTTCTCGCATGAGCCCCTCCCTATATATATATATATATATATATATATAAAATCATTCACCGAACACCTAGCATTTAGGATATATATATATAAACATATATATATCACATTCAAGATCAATAACCCATTCATCATGTTAAAATATATATCTACATATATACTCACCAAGCACTACACTTTCAATGTTTCAAGACACCGAACATGCATTTTACATACATAAAATCACATTGTTAATCAAATTCTCTAAATGAATATATTTTATCAAATAAAGGATAAACATATACTTATTCACAAACAATTATCCCACAAATTTTCATTCTTACATAAATTCACTAAATGATCAACAAGTTGTTTTTCCGAAAAATATTATTCAACAACTATATACATACTCGGAGTTTAAAATTCATTTTATATTTAAAATACATCCCAAATATATACATGTATATATCTTCAACAAAATACTTTCAAGACTTAGGTTTTGTATAAAATCCGTTTTCACATATAATGATAGATTTTCTATAAGATATGTATGTATGTATGTATGTATGTATGTATGTATGTATGTATGTATGTATGTATGTATGTATGTATGTATGTATGTATGTATGTATGTGTGTGTGTACGTTTTGAAATCCATAGTTTATGAAAATTCCATTTTCAATCAATAATCCACCAAGTCTTATATTGTCATCAAAATAACCATATAAACACGTGATGATCATCCCATGATCATATATCATAACAATCACCAGACTTGGTGATTTTCATGCAAAAAAAAAAAAAAAAAACGTGCACTTTAACACCCCAAATTCACAACCTTTAACATGTTAAGATATTTATCACTACAAATCATCCTAACATACACATCTAAGCATCTGTATGTTCATGATCAAATTGCCAACGATGAAGTTTTACCATAAAACATATCCATGGTAGGGTTTTCTTATATTTTCAGGAGCACAATTTCACCGCAAAAAACATACATATATACGACTATATATATATAGGTACGGGATCATGAGAAAACACCCAAAGTATGAGAACGGTGAGAACGCATCCTGGTCCAACATGTGGCGCGGGATATGATCAAGGCGTGAGGGTTTTTTTGTCTTTTCAATCTTCTTTTATTTTTCCAATTTATGTTGCTTCATTTTTGGCGTCTAAAATTATTTTGGCGTTAATTTTATTCATTAAATTTTTGGCGTTGAATTAATTGTTTTTGTGTCACATAGATAATTTTTTGGAGTTTTGTGGCGTTGTATAATAATTTACTACGAGTCATTAATATTTTCATAAGATTACAATAAGACCAAATTTTTTTATTGCGTTTAGTCAATTTTTTTTGGCGTTTAATACATTTGACAAGGTGCTTTAGCAACACCCGTTCTCACAGTTTTCATACAACTAGCGTTTTGGTGTTTGTAGTTTTTGGCGTTTGACATAATAATGTATTTTATTTGTAGAGAATTAGATAACAAAACAACAGATAATTTGATAACAAAACAATATAAAGTGAAAAAAAAATGGTAATCTAATTTCTCATCCGAATTTTCACTGCCATCAGCCTCTTTTTCTTGAATTTGTTTTGGCGTTTTGAACCTTTGAATACCTTAGCTAGATGTCAACTTTCCTACATAAACGCTGTCTTTTTTAGACGAAGCTTGTTAGTGGCATCCTGTGTTTTGGTGTGATATTCTCGTTTGGTGGCATGTCATTAAAGATCAACTCTTGCTTGAATGCTATTTATAATAATGGAATCCAAAATATCATTTTACACTTGTGTTGATCCCTTCATGCCATGCATATAATCATCAAGAACAAAGCTCACATGATGACATATCACTGTCATCAGTCTCTTTTTCTTGAATATTTGTCCATCTCATTCAGCAAAAGATTATAGAGATAACCCCCTCAGAGAAGAATCCATTCAGTGAAAGTTTTGTCATCTGTGGTTATTTTAACTAACATTTTTTGGCGTTTTAAAGTGAGTGGTTTCTAGAGAACATGACGTTTGTTTTTCTGGGTGTGATCAATTCATTGTGTGTAGACCCCTCTCTTATAGGAGTTTTTTGGCGCGTAGTTTAGACGGGATATTTTATTATAATAAATGATAGTAATAAAGTAACCGTCTTTTCAGTTACTGTTTGTATTTACTGTTTTGTTCAGCTTTTATCAGTTTCTAGGGTGATAGACGTCCCATCTTCCAAGTTTGACATTTTTTTAAATGTCGTTATGCAGACCAAGATGACAAAATACAATAACGGAGAAAATATTAAGCAGGAAAAATATTTTTTTGTTATTTTTGGCGTTTTGTAAGCAATAACTTTTTGCAGTTTTTTTTTGGCGTTTTGCAAATAAATAGAAAAATATATCATTTAATTATCTTTAAAAAAGATGATTACATAGAAGAAAAAAATAAAAAATTAAAATTAAAATTAAAACGCTTCCTCAGAAGGTACTTTATCCAAGAAGTATCAATCACTTGCGTCATCTTCTTCCTCGGAGTCTTCATCTAGACCTTCATCCATGTCATCACCTTCACTTTCATCGTCTTCTTGAAGATTCTAAAGCCTCCATTCGAACATGTTTTGCATTAACGCCATTTTTGAGTCCATTTCTGTGTTCAAACAAGTGGAGTTATGCAATTCTTCCATGAACCCAAGCCCCTGCTTTTTCATGATGTTTTCAAGCCAGTAGTCTTCTTGCTCTCCGCTGTCGTATATAACGGTCACCATGTCTGGTTCATCATCAAAACGCCATGATGTCATGACAGGGTCCGGCTTTACATCTGCTTTGATTGGCCCAAATTTCCTTGTTAATGCTTTCATAAGCATATGTGTTTCATGGCATTCGTTATCCAGAGCGATGCCAAGAGATAAGATACCCATCTGTACCTCTTCTTCCATCTTCAAAATTGCCTTGATCGTCCTAACATACACCCTCCTTCTGTTGTCAAAACGCAGGACGAATCGCCTGATTGCCAGAGCGTATCTCCACCAAACGATGGTTGCCATTTTTGGCGTTTTTGTTAAACTGACGTTTTTGGTTAAAGATGTTTTTGCAGAAATGATAGATTGAAGTGATTATGGAAGCGATGTTTTACGTCGTTTATATAATGATGTTTTTGGCGCATAATTTAGGAGGGAATTTCTTCTAATAAATGTTAATAACTGAATTTCAGTTACTGTGTTGTTTCCTCTTCCTGTAATCTCCAACGCGTTTTATCACTAATTTTTGGCGTTTTGTATTTAATGGCGTTTTAATTTTTTGAATGGCGTGTTTCATTTTGTTGGCAATTTGAGCGGTAAAAGACCCTTTACCCTTAATGAAGCGCGTCCCACATAATAAAATTGATGTTATTTACGAAAACGCCACCGCGCAATCTAGTCCATGGATTGTTTTGATCTGACGATTCATAACCGTTCTCACACTTTCCCCCATTTTCTCTAAATCCGGACCCTATATATATAGAGAGAGAGAGTAGGGTTCGCACGGAAAGTGTGTTTTTCCTAGAAAGTCTAGGAAGCGATCTGGTCCATCCGATTGATGTGTTTAAGGGTTGAGATTAAAGCAATGGCAATCTTGTAATATTTGAGTTTAATTAATTGATTGTTTTAAATGAGTAGGGAAAATTTTGTCAATGTACCGTGTTTTAAATCAATTAGATAACCGCAATCCCTACTTTCACGGGATTTTCCCTCTCTCTCTCCATTATTGATTTGATTTTCTCTATCTCTCTCTCTCCAATCCAACCCTAAACCTAATAAAACCTGCGATCTCTTTCCCCTTGCTGCTGGCGACGCAAAACAGGACCCCAAGAGCATTCAGGTTTCGGTTCCAAGGCTTGTTCATACCCCTTTTCTTCACTAGGTATTCATATCTTGTGTTGTGATTAAAGTTCTTGAAGTGCATATACGTTTTCGGTCGTAATCTGCTTGTAACTTGGCTGCGTTTTTTCTATTTTAATTGATGATTGTAGAGAGGCTTGTACCGTGGTTTCTGAGTCGTTCTTGATAAATGGAAGGATTAAAAGCATGGATGGTAAAACACGGCGTCAAGAAATCTGCTTGCTGTTAAAACACAGCGTCAAGAAAACTGCTTGCTGTTAAAACACAATGTCAAGAATACTCCAGCAATCTGCTTGTTGTTAAAACACAGCGTCAATAAATCTGCTTGCTGTTAAAACACAATGTCCAGCAATCTGCTTGTTGTTAAAACACAGCGTCAAGGAAATATGCTTGCTGTTAAAACACAATGTCAAGGAATCTGCTTGCTGTTAAAACACAATGTCAAGAATCCTCCAGCAATCTGCTTGCTGTTAAAACACTGCGTCAAGAAATCTGTTTGCTGTTAAAACACAGCGTCAAGAAATATGCTTGCTGTTAAAACACAATGGCCAGCAATCTGCTTGCTGTTAAAACACAGCGTCAAGAATCCTCCAGCAAATCTGCTGACTTAAAACACAATCAGATTTGTTAAACTCCAGTGTAAAAACAACATGTTGTAAAACACATTATGATGTAATGTAATCATCAAAAAACACAATGTGATGTAATGTGACATAGACAACAACATAAAACACATTCAGAGTGTTAAAATGCAAAAAGAACTGTTAAAACACAACCTGATTATATATTGACTTCAGAGTGTTAAAACACACTGAATTCAACCCCTCTGACTGGTAAAACACATCACCAAGACCTGCTGATAGTTTTCCAGATAAACACATTGACCTCCAGATTTGAATTCAAAAACAACAAAAATTCCGAAAATCATGGAATGTTAGTTAATGAAAAATAAATTCCAAAAATAAAATTAAAATATGAAATTACATAGTTGCCCTTTTAGTTAAAATAACTCAATGCCACATGTCCAATTCTCATTGCTTCCTAGACTTTCTAGGAAAAATAGACTTTCCACCTAACTCCTACTCATATATATAATAGTATAAAAAGGAGAAGTGATGTACTCAAATGTAATTTTACATCACGTACAACTTTAAAAGCAATATGTACAAATAAGAACAACACATTTGAGAGGGATATAATAGTAAATAACATTAATTTTTAAGACACTAGAGGGATATAATGGTAAATTAATCATGCTCCTATAGTTAAAATCTAGATTTCTTTTCCATCTTTACCCTTTTGAGTCTTTCTCTACCCACTGTTACTTAGGGTGAGCGGGGCACTTCTCGGGGAGGGGATCGGTGAGTGAAGTCCCCGAGCGAAAACACCGCCGCCATCAAATCGGGGAAGGCAAGCAGGGAGGGGATCCGGTGTATGTTCACCGCATAGAAAGAGAGGAGAGAGAGAGAAGATGCTGAGAGAGAGAGAGAGAGAGATGATGCTGAGAGAGAGAGAGAAGATGATGAGAGAGATTAAGAGAGGAGTGTCGCCATCAAATTGAGGGTGTGGGGGGAGTTAAGAGGGGAGTTGACGTGGCGCGTGCTGATTGGGTGTCCCTAAGAGAGGTCACTCCCCTAAGAGAGGAGTGCCCCTCTCACCCTTACTGCTATACTTGGCCTTTATTTCTTTCAGTAATTGTCTTTTAATACTGACCCTTATCTTAGGGTGTCCGGAGTGGGGGCGGTAAACCCACCCGGCACCGCTTACCATCCCACCGCCAACATGTTGCCGCATGTTGTTTGCCGAAAAGGTGTAGAAAATCGGTGAGGGAACACCGATTCGGGAAGAGGGAGGAAGGAGAGAGAGGGAGGGTATTGTGGGTGGGGTCCATTCCTATCTCAACCAATCACACCTTTTTCTTTTTTTTTTAAAATAGTTTACCACTTCACCAAGTGTCTAAACCATTGCCAACACTTTTCACCAAAGTTTAAACACTTTTGACTGATTGACATGGCGCGCTCTGATTGATCGGTTTTTTGATTTGCCACTCAAAGTGTTTAACCACTCCCTACACCCTTATCGACTACCTTATGGAATCCAACTTATTTCAACATCATCAACACGAAAACCCCCATACACTACAGAATCCACATATATTCATTCTCACAAGCCATCAATCTTTCAGATCAATATCGACGCCCTCAACACAGCCGCTTCCGTCATCGCATAGGCATAGAACAGAGCACCCGAATCTTCTCCAGGTGAAGTTTTGTGTTGTTTGTTGATTTAATTTTGATCTGAATTTGATTTGATAAAAGTGTTTGGATCCGAAATTTGTTGTGGTATAACTGGTGGATGAATCTATATTTATCATTTATTGAATAGTTGAACATGTGCGGTTGTGTGTTTGTTGATTAGTGATGAACGATAATAATTTGTGTTGGTTTGGAAGTTTCTTTATGATTTTAAACCTATTTTTGTGGTTCTTTTTCATATCAGGGCCGGCTTAAGGGTGATCGAAATAAAGCTAGGGCTTTAGGCCCCAAATTCATAAGGGCCTCCAATTTTTAACTTTGTTTATGCATAGTTCTTGGGCCATCAGTGTAATTTATCAACCATCAGGCAGAAGTAGATGGAACAAATTAACAAAACTAGGTCTGGGAAGTTGTGAGCGGAAGGGAACCGTTCCCAATAGGGTGATAGTTCTACACTCGAGAACCCAACAGGCGAAATTATGTACGTTTTTTGGTTTTTTACGAAAGGAGCACAAATGGAGCTGTTGAAACTTTGAAGAAAGGAACTGAAATTGTTAGAAGCCTGAAAGGTACTTACATATTGGTTTCGTTTTTGTATGTTTTGTTTTTATTTAGTCAGATTGTCTTTTGTTTTATGTAGATATTTTGATTCTTTTTTACTGTTTTGTTTTTAAGCTTTGCCAAATCAGCAAACTATTGATAAATCAACATCATAGACTTTGAATTTGTTAGACCATCCGTAGTGGCTGCCCAAAGGGTCGTTTTTTGTGCTCAATATCGCCCAATCACACCAAATCTACTTATTATCATTTGTGTAGTAATTTGCTAGATTAATTAGAATGCATTTGTTCAAAAGCTTATGTGACGCTACAGGTTTTTCACCCTATACATGACCGGACTTTTTACCTGAACGTTGAACATAAAAGGAAGCATTTTCAAATTTGTACGGTGCCTTCGTATGATTACTTGGGAATTGGGATACAAGCAAGTCAAAGACTCGTGTATGCCGACAATTAATACTGAAAAAACCAATGGTTTGCAGCAGTCTTTAACCAGTGTTCCGGTCAAGGTCATTGTTGCGGTGGCTTCTATCAGGTGTATTATTTGATCTCAAACTGTACTAAATACTAAAACCAAATTGAATTACAAATTCGGTTTTCGGTTTCAGATATCTGAGTTCGGTTCGAACCGAACAAGCCTATCAAACCGGAAATCAAATAATGGTTATATAAGCTTTTTTCATTTAGCCCAATCTTATTAAGCAAAACCCAATCCAATAACAAATAATGGTAAAAAAGCTAAAAAAGGGAAAAGAATTATTTGGTTTTAACTTTCTGAATTCAGTTCAGTTCGGTTTTCGGTTCAACCAAAAAAAATTAAATCTAATAAACTGAATTGAAAAATCCGAAATGCGAACCGATGAACACTCATAAAAAGAACCATGTCTCTTTGCTCTAAATAATTTAATCAAATATAAATTCATATTTTCTGATGTGTCATGTATGCAGTGTGATAATGGGTGGTATGGAGTGGATTGTAGCATTCCATCTGTTTATTCATCAATTAGAGATTGGCCACAGTGGCTTAGTCCCGCCCAAATTAGTATCCCCGATGACGGGCCTGCTGTCGGATTAAAAGCCGTGGTGGAAAAGAAAAGGCCACTAATCTATGTCTATGATTTACCACCAGAGTTTAATAGTCTCCTGCTTCAGGTTAGAATGTTCACACCAACTTATAGACAAGATTTTTTTATCTTTTTTATTGATTTTTCAGTTAGTAACTCGTTCGGTTGCAGGGTCGTCATTTTAAGTTCGAGTGTGTAAATAGGATTTATGACCAGGATAATGCTACTGTGTGGACTGAACAGATCAGATACAAGACGCTGCTAAAGAGTTGAGTTTGACCATCAGGGTCAACCCCGGGCACGATCATGCGGACCCTATATTTCACGAGTAAATTAAGCTAGAAGTTGACGTTTTTTTGCTTCTCGAACTCAACGCTATAGGCTTGGATCAAATATTTTGTTTGGAGTAAAATGCCATTTTCGCCCTTGAGGTTTGGCGAGTTTTGCGACTTTCGTCCAAAGGTTTGTTTTTCCCCATCTGGATCCAAAAGGTTTGAAATCTTGCCATTTCCATTTGGCTTGTTAACTCTATCCATTTTTCTCCGATAAGTCAGGGGTCTTTTCGTCTTTTTTGTAAACTTAAAGGGCAATTCGGTCTTTTTCACCTTATGTACAATCATTTAGCATAAGGTAACCCTTACTAAATAAAAAAAGACGAAAATACCCCTGAATTAACGGAGAAAAATGGATGGAGTTAACGAGCCGAATGAAAATAGCAAGAGTTCAAACTTTTTGGATCCAGATGCGGAAAAACAAACCTTTGGACGAAAGTCGCAAAACTGGCCAAACCTCAGGGACGAAAATGGCATTTTATTCGATACTTTGTTTGTTAAGTTTTTCATTCTGATCTCTGTCACAGTTACAAAGTGTTCCTGAATCCAAGCACGACAGATGTCGTCTGCACAACAACCGCAGAAGCGTTAGCCATGGGCAAAATCGTCATTTGTGCAGACCACGTCTCGAACGAATTCTTCAAACAGTTTGCCGATTGCTGAACCTTCACGGACGGAAAAAGTTTCGTCGAAGTCACACGCCAGATGTTGACCGAACAGCCGGCACCACTAACCGATTCAGAAATGCACGAGCTTTCATGGGATGCTGCAACTTCACGGTTTCTAGAAGCTGCAGAACTCAACAAGATCCCTGATCAGAACCCAACTAAATCAGATTCTAAAAGCTTTATGTCATCATCGTTGAGTTTTAACAAAAGGTCTGAGGATGCATCTGCATTTATGCATTTTGTTGGAACCGCGCTTGTGAACCCACTGCCGGACAAACAACAGATTAAAGAACTCGGGTTGAACATCACAAGTAAAAAACATGGATTTTTTACTCGAAAAGTTGCGTCTTGAAGTCGTATCTTTCGGTCTGCTTTAAAACCTAGGGCAAAATAGTCATTTGGTTGGAACCTGGTTCTTTTTAGTTATTTGTTTGTTTTTTGGTTTGGTTTAATATTGTGTAATAGTTAGTGATATTGTAACTTTTAGTGCTTTGTGACCATGATAGCTTACGCTTATTTCACATATTTGCCCTTTTGATGCATCTTTTCTACAATATTTGATATGTTGCTAATTTTTTTGTCTTAATAAAGAATAACCATAAACATGAACATGTTCAAGATAAATAAAATGTCTTATATATACAGCAAGTTTTTACAATTGAACTTTACATTTTTGATGATCGAAGGCAGGCGCGATTAACTTGATAACTAATCACGGCCTGATTGCTTCCATCCGCCAATGTTCCCATCCGTTGGATCAAAACCTCGACTTTTCTGAAACACAGTGGCGGATCTAGGATTCTGACCAAGCGGGAACGTTTTATAAATAAGCGGTAACGAAATCGAAAAAAACGTCAAATTTTTCCAAAATTTACACTAAAAATGTCAAAAATTTTCCGACCAAGCGGTAGCGGAGGCTACCCCTTGATACACTATACATCCGCCCCTGCTGAAACAATCAAACACCAAAAGAACAATTATTTCTGAAACAAGCGAACCAAAACAACTTGTGTTTGGTTCTATTCTCGGTTCTCGAGTTTATATAACCCCTTCTCTTATTAGTCAAACTTTTTGGAGGTTTAAAGCGGATTCTAAAATCAGGTCCTTTTCGTAATTTTTTTTCTTGCAATTCTAACATGTGTGAATTTGATCACACATAGGATTTCTAAAAGACACAAAATCAGACAATTCCAACGGAAGAGATTAAGAGCAAGAGCCTTGTGATTGAAGAGGAAAAATCACACATGAAGTCAAACTCTAAAAAGATTGAGGACCCTGAGTTTTAGCTTATTTTTTTACAATCCAGTGAGTTACCGATGATGCTTGGTCCAATATATTTTCACACAAACCAGATTTTCAAAATTAAAGATAATATTTTACTTTTTAAATCAAAGTGGTTTCAACACAAACCTGGGGGGTAAAATTGAGACCGATTCTGATCTCGCCACAATGTGCATTGTCCTTCATAACGCTATATGATTTTGCAGGAATATCTCCTTCGCGAAACAATGCATCCAACGAGATACTGAACAAGTTCATAATATCAAACACTCAATTCAGTTTTTAACCATATAATCAGTGATGACCCAAGATTTTTTTTTTTTTTTTTGTATATGGAGGGCTATCGAGAAACTTGCCCAGACGTTTAAGGGGGTCGAGCGGGTTTCTTTACCTAAAATTAATACTAATATTATTTTATTCATTTATTATTATTAATTTTTTTTTTTGGGGGGGGGGGATATAACTTTCTTTATGTTAACAAAATCGACTTGAACCGGTTGCAGGTGTTTATCCTCACCAAAATGGAGCCACAAGTAGGCAATAGGTGTATTTTAGGAGGTGTGTGTTTGCTCTTAAAAAAATCACTTGCCTCGCATGGCCGACCAAGTCGTCGGCACTACCAGAATCGTTGTCCATTATTTTGATCTTTAAATCCGTCGAATCTTTACTCGATACGTCAAACAAGAATGTCTCATTCCATACCGGGTTAGACCCTTTACCTATACAAACATCATTTTACATACGACTGAAATTAACAACACTCTGTAAGAGTATTATACTATTATATATAAATGATCGAGGATACGTACCTGATGCAACGGTACTTTTCTTTTCTTGAGTCTTGAACGTTAGAATAACATATGGGTCCATGTTAACTGCAAAAAAACATACACTTTTTAGCACATTTTCGTTCTATAGTTTTCGACACATAACAAACTCTCTCGTGAAGGTTAATCTTGAATAATTATTAAAGTTGAGGGTTTATTTAATATGTTTTATTAAAGTTTGGTTTATTTTAGGTAAGTCTTGGAGAGAAAGTTTAGTAATTGGTTTAGGAAAGGTTTAATATCTTGGAGAGCAAGTTTAGTACTATTATAAATAGGGGTCTAGGTTAATGTTTTTATTTGTCCCTTTCTTTGTAAGTTTGTATCTTTGTTTGATTGAATAGAAAGAGTCGTGGGTTTGTCCCCCCAATATCTCGTGTTCTTGTTTGTTGATACGATTGTTTGAACCGTCTGGGCCAACAATTGGTATCAGAGCTCTGGCTCGTTGTTAAACACGGATTGCACGAAAAGTGTTTTGCTAGAAAGTTTGGTTTTCCTATTCGAAGTATTGTCATCGCTTATCGAAGAAACCGTGTCGTTTGCCGTTAGCGTTTATTCAATCACTACTCAAGTAAGATAAGTTCATTGTTTTTTATTTAACGAGCGATTACGAGTATAACATAAAAAAGAGACCTTGTTTCTTTGGTTGGGATTCACGTAAAATAAAATATCCAATTTGTTTTTGTGGTGGTATGTAAAAGAAAGCAACAAATAAATAAGAAAAGGCAACCGACTAGGATTCTTGACTTTTATGTATGTCAATGTCAAGAAGTGGAATTAATTGAAGAAAAATAAAAGAAGCTGGTGTAAATCGATTCCAAGCTCCTGTCAAGATAAAGATCAAAGTATTTGTTGGTTGATTTGATCGCAAAAGTACGGTTGTTCTGTGAGTTGAGAAACAAAAAGAAAAAAAAAAGTAGTTGTGATCGAAGATTAGGTCCGTTTGTACGTAGAAAAAAATCTGAAAGCAAATCATGGCCGGTGATAAAGATGGGAATCCAGGGAACTCAGGAACGGTGAAAGAATCGATGGGCGGGTTTGTTTTGCAAGCACCGAAATTAACTTCGACCAACTACGCAGCATGGTCAGTTATGGTGAAAGTTGTTTTGGGAGCGAACGGTTTGCAAGATGCGATTGACAAAGAAAAGGGATCGGGAATTGAAGAAAGAAAGAAGTTTATGGCCTTAGGTGTCATCTTCCAGACCCTACCTGAAGACGTGATGCTTCAGATGGCTAAGTATTCAGAACCGAAAGATGTTTGGGAAGCGCTAAGAGTTCGTTATCTTGGTGCAGAAAGAACACAGAAAGCTCGTATTCAAATGCTAAGAAGCGAGTTAGATGGATTGAAGATGAGTGAGACAGAAAGTATTGATGAATATGCAGCGAAGCTGGGTGGAGTACAGTCAAAGTACAAGAGCTTAGGAGCAACCCTCGAAGAAGAGGTCGTGGTGAGAAAATTCTTGAACTCTATGCCAGATAAATATTTACCTATTGTTTCTTCGATCGAGCAATTCGCCGATATCGAAAAAATGGCGTTTGAAGATGTAGTTGGACGTTTGAAGGCATATGAAGAAAGAAACAAGTTCAAGAATGTGAATGAAAGTTCATCCCAAAGTCAGCTTATGTTCACCCAGAATGAAAAGAAAGTTGAAAACTACCGAGGACGTGGTAGAGGACGTGGAAGATACAATGGACGTAGAAGAGGGAATCCAAGATGGAATAATGAACGTGAGAATAAGAATGATGAACAAGGTGAAGATCGGAAAAAGAAGCCTGAAGAATGGCAAGATAGAAGAAAGAACTTGAGGTGCTACAACTGTGATAAGATTGGGCACTACTTGAGCGAATGTAAAGCACCGAACAAAGCGAAAGAAGAAGCGAATCTGACAAAGACAGAAGATGTACATGATATCGATCCATCTCTGTTCATGGCAGTTTGTTCGACAAAGAAAGTAAGTTTGAATGAAGAAAGGGTTATCCCTGGTGTTTTTGAAAAGAATGAAGAAGGAATGTGGTATTTAGACAATGGTGCAAGTCATCACATGTCAGGAAAGAAAGAGTTTTTCACTACCTTAGATGAACAAGTTTCGGGTCAAGTAAAGTTTGGTGATGGATCCGAGATTGAAATCAAAGGTAAAGGGAATGTAACCGTGGTAAGTAAGAATGGCGAAAAGAAAACGTTTTGTAATGTTTTCTACATGCCTAAGTTAAAAACGAATCTTCTTAGTTTGGGACAATTGGATGAAGAAGGTTGCAAGATTGAAATAGCCAATGGGATGTTAAGGCTACATGATCAGAAAGGAAGACTGTTGATGAAGGTTCAGAGAAATCTGAACAGAATGTACAACATCAAGCTTCAAGTATGTTGTAATTCTAACAAAATTGAAGATGAAAAGAAAGAAAGTCCTGATGTGAAACCGATTAAAAAAGTGAGGGAAATTCGGTTTGGAATGATTCCAAAGGATTTGTTTGGAGTTCGTGAAAGTATTGGTCAAGAACGAGTTGAAGAGAAGAAGCAAGTCAAGAAAGAAAGTACTGAAGGAACGAATGCAAAGTTTGAAGAACCAGTGAAGCAAGTATGCTATAGACAATTGAAAAGGAGGAATAAAGGCAAGAAGAAAAACAATTCAAGATTAAGGGGGTGAATGAAGGTTAATCTTGAATAATTATTAAAGTTAAGGGTTTATTTAATATGTTTTATTAAAGTTTGGTTTATTTTAGGTAAGTCTTGGAGAGAAAGTTTAGTAATTGGTTTAGGAAAGGTTTAATATCTTGGAGAGCAAGTTTAGTACTATTATAAATAGGGATCTAGGTTAATGTTTTTATTTGTCCCTTTCTTTGTAAGTTCGTATCTTTGTTTGATTGAATAGAAAGAGTCGTGGGTTTGTCCCCCCAATATCTCGTGTTCTTGTTTGTTGATACGATTGTTTGAACCGTCTGGGCCAACATCTCGGAACATTATTATTTCCTGGTAGGCTTATGGGTTACATTAATGACACTGAAAGATAAACAAGGTGGGAAGTAGACACTAGTATTCATCAATGATCATTCTGAAGTACATTTTGTATGAGTGGATTGCCTTCACGTAATGATAAGTTAATGAAATTCTTAAGTCATCTGGTAATCATTTTATTGTGATAATTAATGAGTTACTATCATTAGCTTTTGAGATTAAAGACTATTTTTTACTCCATTGAGTGTATTCCAGCTAACTGATTATGATAATGAGGAGAAATAAACATCCCAAATTATTATTGTCCTATAAGATCTGAAGGAGAATGTCATACGCGATGTACTGACAAACGACCTTGAGTTCATTTGGGATGTTTCATATATCACAAGGATTTTAATCTCTAGCTACTTTAGAGGCAACTTTTATTTATCTTAATTGAGTTCATTTGGGATGTGCATATATCTAGAATACACAATAAAAAGTTACAAGTATCATATAATTACCCTATAAGTTCTTAGTAGAATAAAATCAAACCATTTGTTTATGATTTTCATAAGGTAAACAGGTTCATGTTTTAAAACATTTGTTCTTTTTAAAACATTGTACGTGGTACACTTGTTCTTTAAAGGTTATTGTAAGACTCCGCGGCAACGCGCGGGTTCCCCACTAGTATATATATATATATAGGATTAGGATCATGAGTGAACAACTTTTTGAGAGTGAACTAATCTTTACCCTTGATTATTTTTTAGATTAAAAGGGTAAAATTGACATTAGCCAAATACTTTTAATTAAAATCCCTTAATTTTCCCCTCTCTTAAATCTCTCTCTCTCTCTCTCGCTCTCTCTCTCATTTTTAATTATTTCTTCATTATTAATTAATTATAAGAGATTGAAAGGATAATGTTTTTTTTAAATAAACTCTTATGTTCCTTTTAAAATTAAATATTAAACCTAATTAAATTATGTATTTTTAACATATGTGTATACAGGTCAGTATATACAAGACTTATACACTTGTGTATTACTAAATCTTGTTTTCACGGGTCGGTATAAACCAGATTTATACACTTGTGTATTATTCAAGTACATATGTGTATATAGGTCAGTATACACCTGTGTATTATTCAAGTACATAGTGTATACATGTCGATATATACCAGACTTATACACTTGTGTATTACTACATATTGTTTCCACTATACATCTTTTCATCAAACATTGATCTAATACATATATGTATAGAGAATGTAATTAAATATTTTTAATCGTGTTCTAGATGGAACAATATTTGATAATGTTTGTATTTTTTTAAATTATCAAATATTAAGTTAGGTAATATGTGAGAAAAAAATATAGAGAATGTAATTAAATATTCTTTTAATTGGAAAGAGAAATCAGGAAAGAAAAAAATCAATTAATTAAATGAAGATAGAAAAATACAATTATACCCTTGTGTCTATTAAAATACATGTAAGTTACAAAAGATAATTACAATCTTGCCACTAAAGAAAAAATCTAGATCTACAAAATCAATAGTCAGGATAAGTTCATTTTGTTCACAAATAAATCATTGTTCACTCATGAACCCTACCGTATATATATATATGGTAAGGTTCATGCGAGAACCACCCTTATTGCGAGAACCGCGAGAACCAATGTGAACACAACCTAAAATAGCTAAAAAAACCTAAAAAAAAACTAACCCCCCCCCCCCAAGCTAAATGCTAAAAACTAAAACCCCAAAAAACCTACAAAAAAACTAACCCCCCACCCCCCAAGCTAAAATACTAAAAACTAAACCCCCAAAAAACCTAAAAACATCAAAAAAAAAATCTAAATTTTTTTCATATTTTTTATGTTAAAATCGCTACTTTTCGAAGCCAAATTTTTTTTTTTTTTTTTGCTTCGAAAAGTAGCGATTTTTTTATAAAAAATATTTAAAAAAATTTTTTTGTGTGATTTTTATCTATTTTTAGGCATTTTTGGTTGTGTTCACATTGGTTCTCGCGGTTCTCGCAATAAGAGGTGGTTCCTAACGTATCTTTGTCCTATATATATATATATAGGGGAAGGTTCATTGGGGAACACTAAAAAAATGGGGAACGGCGGGGAACCGACTCAAACGAACTCCGATTGGACTCATTCCAGCGGCGTTGGAACCGGCTCGTCGAACCCTAACTAGGATCTCTTAACCCTAAACACTAAATCCTAACTCCTAAACTCTTAACCCCAAAGCTAAAAAATAAGGCTAAAACCTAAGCTAAACCGTAAAATCTAAACTATAAACCCTAAAAGCTAAACCTAAAGCTAAACCCCAAAGCTAAACCCTAAAGCTAAACCCTAAACCCTAAAACTAAACCTTAAAACTAAACCCTAAAGCTAAACCATAAACCCTAAAACTAAAACCCTAAGGCTAAACCCTAAAAGTCAAACCCTAATATATTTAGGGTTTAGGGGTTATGATTTAGGGTTTAGGGTTAAAAGATCCTAGTTAGGGTTCGACGAGCCGGTTCCAACGCCGTTGGAATGAGTCCAATCGGAGTTCGTTTGAGTCGGTTCCGGTTCCCCACTGATATATATATATATATATAGGCTAATTATAAGGAGAAAACCCACTCCGGTTGACTAAACCCTGAAAACTCACACATGTGGCTAGGATTGATCCACGTCGCATGTATGTATAAGATGAGACAAGGGTAATTTCGTCATTTTCTTTGATCTTTGACTGAATGTGTAAGGCTGAGACGGCTGACTTTTGCTTCTTCTCTCCTCTGTTTCATTTATTATGCAGTGTACTTGTTCTATGGGCCCCTTGTTCTATCACACATCTTTTGTTCTTTTTGTTTTATGTATTATAAATATGGTGTCATATATCTCACATCTCAATGAAGAACAGATCCATATTTTACTATTTTTTAAATATGGTGTCACTCTTTTTTTTCACTGTTAACCACCACCTATTTTATTTATATAATAATCACATCAGTGAAACCACACTCCTCATTAAATGCATGCTCCAGAGATAGGTACTTTGTCACTCTTTTTTTTCACTGTTAACCACCACCTATTTTATTTATATAATAATCACATCAGTGAATTGATACTTTGTCACTTTTTTTTCCTATTGTGTAATTTGATTTATGTCACTTCAAAGTGTATGTCATATTTGCTAAATCTTTTTGGTAATGAACGGTTGTTAAAGACCCTTAATAATATTTGCATCCATTTTATAGGAACATTTTATACAAAACCACATCAGTGTTTTGATGTAACAACTGATTGATGTACATTTTTTCACTTGGCGTATGTAAGACCAATTACAAAAATCATTTTTTTCATACGTTACACAAACCGAGTCATATGTTACAAAAATCATTTTTTTCATATTTTATCCTACATAGAAATACACATTAATGCTACAACATAGACATTTTTTTGTTTCATTTCACATTTGTACATATAAATAAAAAACAAATCCCAAAAGTTTTTTTTATATAACTAGGTAATAAGATATCTAATCACAGCACCATACATAAAACAAAACATTTCCGCAATGTTACAAAAGAAATCCGTAAACACAAGCTATACAAATTAATGTAATAATAATTTGAGATTAAATACTTATTAGTTTCCCTTTAACACTTTTTTTCCAATTTTGTGGTAGATCCCTTTTTTCCCTGCATTTCAATTAAAAAAACATCAACATTCCTCACAATACGAAACGTTTTTGAAAAAAAAAAGATATTCAAGCAACCATCAACAAAAGCACATGATCAAACACACATAGAGAAAAAATGTACAAAAATCTCAGTGAAAAAAAAAATGTAACACGGATACAGCAAAAATGTACAAAAATCTGAGGCAAAAATAAAATGTAACATGGTAAAAACAAAACCAAAAAATCCATAACATATAAAATGTAACATAAAAAATGTAACAACACACTTATTTTTACAATAATCTAAAAAAGTGTAACAATGCACTTTATTTTATGTAAATACAGCAAAAATGTACAAAAATCTGAGGCAAAAATAAAATGTAACATGGTAAAAACAAAACAAAAAAATCCATAACATATAAAATGTAACATAAAAAATGTAACAACACACTTATTTTTACAATAATCTAAAAAAGTGTAACAATGCACTTTATTTTTATGTAAACGTACATTATTTATGTGACACGGAAAAATATAACATGCATTTTTTCGTGAACAAATTTTACACAAAAAATTGATAAATCAATAAATTAAAAACATTCATCTTCTTGAACAAAAAAAAAACATATCCAGAAAAAAGTGGGAGCATCTGGATGATGATATTTTGAACTAGATCATCTTTTGGATTCAGATCACTTTTAGATCTGGATGAAGATCTTTAAGAACTGGAAATGAAATAGAAGATAAAGATATAAAGAGAGAGAGAGAGAGAGAGAGAGAGAGAGGGAAAAGTCATAAATAACACATTTTTACACATTTCATACCTTAAAATACCTGATTCAACTAAAAACACTTACAAAAAATGTGTAATTTTAGATAAAAAACATAAAGAGAATTTAAAAAAAGTAACAAGATTCATATCTGATTCATCGTCATCTTCGTATCTTATTCATCATCATCATCATCTTCATATTCATATTTATATTTATATTCATATTCATGTGCGATTTTCTTCAAGCTGCCAGATCTATTTAACATCTGGATCTTAACTCACACACCAGATCTGGTAACCACCGCTGCAATGGTTCCAGCCCTAATTTTGGTAACATCATTTGTTTTCCAAACCAATACACACAAACCCCCGAACATCACTTTTTTTTTTTTTTGCAATATTAGACAAACAACCACCTGCATCTCAATAATGGAGAAGTATACAATAAAACCCTACATTTTTGTTTCAAAATGTAAACAACCAAAAAAACACAGATTTCTACAGAAAAACAAAGGTGTTACCTTTTTCTAAGAACACCGACGCATTTGAAACTCCGATGGTGGTGGAAATCTCCGGTGAAGTTGGTGTGGAGGAAGATAATTTGCTGATTTTTTTGGCGGTGGAAATCTCCGATGAAGGTGGTCTGGATGGGATGAAGAGAGAGAGAGAGAGAGAGAGAGGGAGAGAGAGAGAGGGATTGTTAAAGAATTGTGGAAATGTCAACTGTTTTGGCGGTGCAAAATCTCCGGCGAAGTTTGGTGTGAAGGGGATGAAGAGAGAGAGAGAAAGATAGAGAGATTTGTGAACTACATTTGGGGCATTTGTTTTTTGAATTTTTGTTTTGAATCAATACTTAATATAGCTAGGAGGCATAGGTTTGAAGTGTAATAATGAATACTAGTCTTCTGATCATACTCAACATCAACATGCAATGCAGAGATAAATTGTAACATTTCTCCCCATTTTACCCTTTAGGTGTACTATCATCTATATATTATACCAAAAAGTAATTGAGATCAGGACATCACACCAAAAAATCATCCTAGCCATCCATCAAGTATCATCAATGGTGGTTATTGGGTTTCTAGGGTTTAGTCAACTCAACCGGGTTTTCGATTTATCCTTGCCCTATATATATATATAGGGGAAGGTTCATTGGGGAACACTAAAAAGTGGGGAACAGCGGGGAACCGACTCAAACGAACTCCGATTGGACTCATTCCAGTGGCGTTGGAACCGGCTCGTCGAACCCTAACTAGGATCTCTTAACCCTAAACCCTAAATCCTAACTCCTAAACTCTAAACCCTAAAGCTAAAAAATAAGGCTAAAACCTAAGCTAAACCGTAAAATCTAAACTATAAACCCTAAAAGCTAAACCCTAAAGGCTAAACCTAAAGCTAAACGCTAAACCCTAAAGCTAAACCCTAAAGCCTAAAGCTAAACCCTAAAAGCCAAACCCTAATATATTTAGGGTTTAGGGGTTATGATTTAGGGTTTAGGGTTAAAAGATCCTAGTTAGGGTTCGACGAGCCGGTTCCAACGCCGCTGGAATGAGTCCAATCGGAGTTCGTTTGAGTCGGTTCCCCACTGTTCCCCACTTTTTTAGTGTTCCCCAATGAACCTCACACTATATATATATATATATATATATATATATATATATATACATCCATAATTTAGTGAAAATAACCACATCACGTCATCCATCAAGTCTCACGATCATTAACAAACAACATACAACATACATGTAATTTTAACATGGGTTTTTTGCATATTTCCCCTTAAAAAACTTTGAAATTGCATATATACCCAAGCCAAAAATTAAATTGCATATTTCTCCTCTGTGAACTAGTAAAATTG
Source organism: Helianthus tuberosus (assembly GCA_030545235.1). Taxonomy (NCBI): domain Eukaryota; kingdom Viridiplantae; phylum Streptophyta; class Magnoliopsida; order Asterales; family Asteraceae; genus Helianthus; species Helianthus tuberosus. The sequence goes on along the minus strand of CM060417.1, from coordinate 116,921,454 downwards.
CAAATTTACCCATTTTGATTTAATTTATTAAAATTAAATTATAGAAAGACTATTTTACCCTTAATTTTACTAAACTTTAGAAAATTGCATATTTACCCTTTTTTTACTAGTTTTTTTTTTTTTTTTTTTTTTGTCTTTTTTACTAAACATCAGTAACCAAATGTTACTGTAAGATAAAACATAAAACAAAAGATTAAAAAAACCATCTTTAATCTTTAACACCAACAACACCAGCTGCAAATCCTAAAAAACAACCAAAGTAACTTCCAAGGTGTTAATCACTCAAATACTAGTATGCTACCATTGATGACGTTATATAAACAACTGAAGTCAATTGACAAGCCTGGGACATTGAATGCAACCTCTTCAATGGTCCATGCTTCTTCCATTCTTGTCTTGGTGTGGTTCATTGCCATCTCACCAAATCTAACAAGGGTGACCACAGAGTGACCTGAATGCGCAATCATTACACCTTCAACAGACCTATAATCATCCATACTAGAATTAATCGTTGTCTCCCAGTAGACCGCGTCACTACCAGTGCTTTGAATGCGGGTTAAATGCGAATCTTCCATGTGAACTATGAGTCCGGTTTTCTGGCTAAAGTAGCCAAACAAAACATGTCTTACAATCTCAGCTGGACCTTCACTTCTCGCCTTTAACGTCTGCGGATTAGTGGTTAGTTTAAGAATAAAGCAATCTTCACCATTAATCTTCTTCTCACCGACACACTTAACATCCGTAAACATACTAGCAGTGGTTCTAGGATCGAGACCCTGAAGAGCACGACGCAAGGGTCGAACCAGGCAATCTTCACCATTAATCTTCTTCTCACCGACACACTTAGCATCCGTAAACATACTCGCAGTGGTTCTAGGATCGAGACCCTAAAGAGCACGACGCAGGGGTCGAACCGGGCCTTTAGCGGTGTGTGAACCGAGCCAAGGGGTGTGTCTCCAAACAAGATTTCCATTGCAGCCTGCTTGAACCTTGCTACCATCGACAGCTAGCTCAACATACAAGAATTAAAAAAAACAATAATAAAAACAAATGATAACTATGAAGAAATGCTAGAAGAAACTGAAAAGTCGCGCCTGTGAATCTAGAACCTAATTTTTCTCTAAGCAAGATCTTTTAATTTTGAGAAGGATAGTTTTGTCATTTTAATAGAGAAGGGGAAATATGCAATTTTTATTTAGGCTTGGGTAAATATGCAATTAAGGGTGTTTTTAAGGGGAAATATGCAATTATCTCTTTTAACATACATGAACTTGCATCAAGAACACATGATGCACACACACAACATATCACGACTCAAACACACATATATAATCACCCATACACTTCCATTTTAACACTTGTTTAGTTTGTTTTCAACAAAACAATCAACATCTCAATTTGTGAACCACCTTACATATTATAGACATGATCACAAGATAAACAAGAATGGGATTACACTTTCACCATTAGACAAGCTAGGAAAGATTTCACAAGTATGGATGATGGAATTTTGATTGGGTTTTGAGGTATAGCCCTTTGTCTAAGCTCCAAGACTTCAATTATACGTCAAAACTAGGGTGTTCTAAGCCTGAATTATGTGTGTTGTTGTTTGAAATGGAAGGATGATGAATGAGGGTGTCTTGGTCGTAGGTAGAGAAGGGGAGAAGGTTTGGGATTTTTTAAATGTGTAAGTATGTAAATGAAAGGCTTCAAGGGATTTAAATCAAGTCTTTCTGACATGTAATCATTATAGCTTTCCAAATCCCAATTGTAAACATGGATGTTATGGACACAAGAACAAGCTACACAAGCTTTTAGGATGTCGGGATTGGGTTTGGCCGAAAATTTGGGTTTGTGAACAATGGTGTCAAAAGTATTATCATAAAACTCAGTATTGTGTCCCAAGATCACAATTTAGTTTGGTTTGATTGAAATGGTAGTTTTCCATCTAGTTTCACCCATTTTATACAAGTTAGGGCATAAATATCACTAGACACAAGTTAATCACACAATTACACATAGTTTGGTGAAAAATGATAAGCATTGGTGTTAATTTGTAACAAAATTAACAAATACACTAGAATACCGAAAAAATAAGATGGTAATATATCCTTATTATGTTTTTTATTTATTTTTTTCACACCAAAACATATACAATTCCAGCTCTTAAAAAGTTCATCGGATAATCATCAACGTTCGTTTTGTACAATTTTATCGTTACGCAATTTGATGATATATAGCGGTTACCAAATGCAAACTCATGCATTTACTTGTATATGCTAGACTCTATGGACTCAATTAATAATAATAAAGTCTAAATGCACGTAATTAATGAAAAACATGTTTAATTAGATGTACGAATAATCTCGGATCCACCGGTTGTCACAGTACTATACATCAATTTTACAAATTTGTACGAATAATCTCTCATACACACATACACACACACTTACCACCACCATAATCTGTCGCCCCCAATATAATCCGCCGCCACCATCAACGTCTCTGTCTCTTTACATCTAACACCGCCGTTCAGATCTGGCCGCCGCTGCAAATCAGGTGTTTGACTATGATGCCCTTCACCTCAGTACCACCAATCTCGTTTTTTTATGGTTTTTTGGTGAGGGTTTTTTTTTTCATATATGCAATTAGAGAGGGATGAATGGGTTGTACAGATCTGTTGTCGATATACATGAAATTAGGGTTCAGACAGGGAAGGGTCTGGGTCATTGTTCCAGTATGGTTCAAGGTATTGGTGGTTTGTAAGGTAGGTGGTGGTTGATGGTGATTGGGGTGGTGGTGAATAGTGTTAGTGATGTCGGGTGAGGTGGTGATTGAAAGAGGTTGAGGGTGTGAGCAGGGTTTTGTTATATGTAGAGAGAGAGAGTATAGAGAGAAGAGAGAGGGCAAAGAGAGAGAGAAGTTTTGTTGTATATATTATATATAATATAATCTTTTATTTGTAGTGTTACTAAAATACCCTTAGTTATATATTTGAAGTTACCAAAATGCCCTTTCAGATAACAGACAATTTGGATGGGGTTAGAGGCGGGGAGCAAAATCATGAAAGTCTTCAAAGATCAGGGAGTAAAATGGCTATTTTGAAAGGTTTGGGGCAAAACCGTTAAAGTGACCAAACCACAGGGAGCAAAACGGAAGTTTACTCAAAAAAATATATGCATGTCCAATTTTTCAGAACAAGTGTTACAAAACTAGTTCATTGGACCTACTATACCAAATCCTATTCAAACCTTAAATACAAATTAATTAAATCGATAACAAATTAACAACAAACCATACCCAGTAGAATGTTATATATAGCCAAGCTATTTGTAGGGTCTGAGAAGGGTGGGGTGTAGGAAAGCCTTACCTCTAGAGAACAAAGGCATGGTCATCGCAATGTCTCTCTCGTATCCACCGGCACTTCCCAAAATATCAACCAACCACCACCAACCTTTGTTTCCACTTGTCTGGCCTCCTTGCCTCCATTAACCCATCTGGATACCGTTCTACTCTGACTCTGCTGCCGGAATTGCCTGCCTTTGATAACACTCATATCCACCATCTTCGGAAACTTGCTTGATCTAGATCAAACATAAATGCCATCAACCTCGGCTTCCACGAAAACAACCAGGATCTATTTGGCATTGACTTTGACCTCGAAGCGTCGGCCATGAAGCACTTTTAAACCGAATGAATCTAAAAGAGTCTGAATTCAACCGAAATAAGGAGTTTATACGGCTCTTTGTATCCGACTTACTAACCACCTTTCCGCAAAAGTCGATATTTTCATAAGAAGAATTACTGTATGAAGTATTCTTATTCTTATTCCATTCTTCAACGAAAAACCCTAAGAAATCTTCTTCAGAGAAACAAGACGAAGATGAAGACGACATAGAGCTATGATTTGGTTTAGAAAGTTGTTCCGAATCGATTGCATTGTCATCCATAAGAAAAATAGACAAAGAAAGTGTGTCCTCATCAATATAATCTTGCATGGTGTTATATATGGATTTGAGTGTGTGTTATTGCATGGTGTTATATATGGATTTGAGTGTTTATTATTTTTGTGGAATCCATTTGTCATGTGTTCGAATATTGTGATGTGAAATCTTATCCAATCCTACAAATATATATAGATTCATTGAATGTTCTTAAGTTGTATTCGAATTCTAGCGTAGAAGAGTCGTTGATGGAGGTAGTTCGGTTGACAAGTATGACCATTAAATTTGGGGTGGTGTTGCTTGACTATATAACTAATTACATATATAATTAGAGAGTTGGATATAAGGGGGCGTTTGGTTCGTAGGAATTCTATGGAATTTAAAGGAATTGGAATCTGAATTCCATATCTTAAGATGCTTGGTTTACAGAATTTGATGGAAATGGAATCTAAATTCCAATCTTCATGTGCATTTCCATTGTCAACCAAACACATGAAGATTGAAATTTAGATTCCAATTCCATCAAATTATGTGAACCAAACATCTTAAGATATGGAATTCAGATTCCAATTCCTTTAAATTCCATTGAATTCCTGCGAACCAAACGCCCCCAAGTGTTTAATCAAGTAAACATATAAATTACGTTGTGTGAGTGGTAAACTGAAGTGGAAGGTATATTAAATTGAAGATCAAAAAATGTTATTAACTTCAACAAAAAAGAAAAAACTACATACTGATAGTGCAATCAGTACGATATTCAATAATCAAATATAAAAGAAACCCTATAACTAAAACCTGGAGAAGTTATGTATATTAGCAGCTACGCAACTTTTGTTTTCTATCTAAAATATACATTACTATTTTGATTTGTAAATCTTTTTACTCGTACATACAAGTAAGGATGAGCTCAATATCGATACCGATATTGAAAGTATCGATACCAACAATATCGGTATCGAAAATCATCAAAATTGGGTATTAGTATCGAAAATGTTCGATACTCGGTATTTTGAAAGTAAACAACGGTAAAATACCAGTACCTTACCGTACATGCATTGAACCGAAAGTGTTGGTTCTAAACAGTGGCGAAGCTTAAGATTTCCGATCGGGGGGTCGAAATCGTATATACCAAAATTTTCTATAAAACCGGGGGGTCAGAAACGTATATACCAAAAAATTTCTATACGAAAACTACATACTCTCCACTAACAAGCGAAAAGTTTAGGGGGTCGGCCGCCCCCTCCCGTCCCCACAAAGCTACGCCTTTGGTTCCAAAAAATGGGTTCTGTATTTATACGGAAAATAATTCGGTGCGAGAAATTCGGTATCATTACTGGTAGGGGTGTGCATGGGATGAATGGGGTCGGTTTTTACTATTAACCATAACCATAACCGCTAGTTCGGTTATGGAGTTTTGGTAACCATAACCAAACTTCGGTTATGGCTAATCGGTTATGAAGTCGGTTATGGTTCGATTTTGGTTAATTTCGGTTACGTAACCAAGCAAGGTTTGAAATAATTAGGGTTGTGCACGATTTGAACTTAGCTTGAGCCTATTTTATAAGATAACGAAGACTAAACTTTTTGGTTAAACTACCGATTTAGTGTTCTTTTTAATAAGGTAATTCTCAAACAAAAACAATTATGGCCATAACACCCTAGTTCTTTATCAAAATAAATGACATCTACGTCAAGATCATTTTATTACTAACATACTTTTATCTTAGTAAAAACCCTCTATATGGTTTTGTAAAACACAAATCTATTATATAAAGTTAACATCACAACTTCGGTTCGGTTTCGGTTATATTCGGTTAACCAAAGCTTCATAACCATAACCGATTGAGCGGTTATACAAAGTTTCATAACCATAACCAATGGTTATATTGGTTATCGGTTATTAGTGGTTTGGTTATGTTGGTTATGGTTCGGTTATCGGTTACGGTGGTTAATTTGCTCACCCCTAATTACTGGTCCCCGGTACCAAATGCTCATCCCTACACACGAGAGGCTAAAAAGGTCAGGGACACATGAGTTATTATTATTAGAGTTAAATGTCTGGTTGGCCCATATGGTTTGCAAATATTGCAGACTTGGTCCCAGTGCTTTAAAAATTACAGAGTTGGTCACAGTGGTTGCAATTTTCGCACTCGGGTGATCCTTATCATTAACTAATGTAAAATATCTTAGTTAAGAGTGTGCTAAATTACCAAAGTGCCCCTACTTATTAAATAATCAAATAAAAAAATAGCTTAATAAAAGCTTATTGGTCCACCCCAAACCTGCAAAACTCTCTCTCTCTCTCTCTCTCTCTCTCTCTCTCGCACTCTCCTCTCTATCTCCCTCTCTCTCTCTCAAACCACTGAGGCCCATCACCACCCAATCACCTCCACCACATTCTCTTTCAGCTTCTGTGTCACCAAGATGCAATCGAAGTCATCGCCGGAAAAACGTGGAGGTGGAGGTGGTGGTTTTACAATGGAGGCGGTGGGTTGAAGATGACAATGGGGGTGGTGGCCGGGTTGAAGGTGACGGTGGTGGTGGTGGGTTTACGGTGGAGGTGGAGGTTGCACTGAGGGAGGAAGACGAAAGTGACGCGGTAGCCGAAGTTGCTGGTGACGCGGTGGTCGGAGTTACGGGGTGAGGGTGCAGGTGGTTAGTATGGGTTACGTGGTGGTGAAGGGGCGTTTCGGGGGTGAATGGTGATGGTGATTTGGGTGTGACGTTGAGCAGTGGTGGAGGTGGAGATAGATGGTGGCAGAGGTGGAGATGGATGGTGGTGATGGTGGTGGAGATTGATGGTGGTGATGGATGGTGGTTGTTATGGTAGGAGAGAAAGAGAGAGAGATGGGAAAGATGATTGTGGGCCAACTTTTGTAATTTTTTAAATTGTTTAGGGGTAAATAAGTAATTTTGCACAAACTAACTGGGAAATTTAACTTAGGTTAGTGATAAGGATCACCTGAATGTGAAAATTGCAACCATTGGGGCCAACTCTGTAATTATTGAAGCATTGAGACTAAGTCTGCAACATTTGCAATATTATTATTATTATTATTATTATTATTATTATTATTATTAACAACAGCTAGGGACAAGTTCACAAGCTAGGGACAAGTTCACATTCTACAACTACTGTTCGATCGCATATATGTGGCCCAAACTTGACTTGAGCATTGAAGTGTCCACAAGGGCTTTAGGCCCGTGCACCTTCTAACGTGTTTTCCAGTGATTGTAGCTTGCTCATGGTTCGTTAGACGATGCAATGTCATCAACACGTCCAATGACAGATCTAAACCGGAAGAGTCTCATATTCTGATAGATCGATCAGAAACGTTGAATGGCTAATTTTTACTTCTACATGATTGCATGAACAATGTGCGATTGAGTTTTTTTTTTTTTTTTTAAAAGAAAGTCGTGTTCTCATAAGTTTATGTACATAATAGAAAACTAGTCTTAAACCACCGCGTTGCGGTGTGACGGTGTAAAACTGTGCTACCAGCGATACGGAGAGGGGGTAAAACTATGCTAAATAGCAACTGAATGATGATCAAAACCGAGAAAAAAACGTTAAATAAAAATATAAATTTCTAACCAAGTGACCAACGTGACATGAAACGTAGACGAAGTCGAATTTATAGCGATACGTATTACCAAAAATCGCGCTAAGTAGCAAACTAACGACAACCAAATCCAAAAAAAAAACGTAAAACAAAAACTAATAAAAAACTAAACTTATTTTACTTTCGTGGCAAAACTATAAAAAACAAAAGTTTTATTATAAAAATAAAAAATCTTAGATGTTAAAAAAAAACACAAAAAGACAAAAAGAACACTATTCATTACAATGTTCTCAATTAATATATATATATATAGATAACTAGTTTTTGCCCCGCCCGCGTTGCGGGACAATAAGCCGAATATTTTTATCTCATAACATGTATGTCTGTACAAACGGCAAAATCGTAATTATATTTTGAACTGGGGGTGAAATCATAATTTTAAACTGAGGGTAAAATCATAATTTTGAGCTTGGGGGGAAAACATAATTTGATTTTGAACTGTGGGCAAAAACGTAATTTTGAGCTGGGGGCAGAATCGTAATTTTGAGCTAGGGGTAAAAATAAACAATTTATTTTGAACTGGGGGCAGAAACGTAATTTTAAACGGAGGGCGAAACCGTAATTTTAAACTGGGAACTAAATTAAGAGTGGGTTTTTGAACCGATGGCAAAAACGTAATTTTGAGATAGGGGCAAAATTATAATTTTATTTTGAACTGGGGGTAAAAACGTAATTTTAAACGAAGGACGAAAGCGTAATTTTAAACTTGGAATAAAATTAAGTTAAAAATGGGTTGGTCGAATAGGGAAGTACTATTCCCGTAACTTCTAAATGTATATGTAGTTAATAATTGCCTGGCACTATTCCCCTAACTTCTAAATGTATATGTAGTTAATTAATGTGGGAGATGGTTTTTTTTCTTTGAGAAGTTTCCTCACCTGTGGAAGCAAGGCAAATGAATTACACACTTTATGATGATAAAAAAGTTATTTAAACTATCGTAATTAGCAACTATTCATACTTGAATCTGCAAAAAAAAAAAAAAAATCAAGATTCTTTTACTTTTTCTCGAGTTCTAGAATATGAAATTCTTGATTTTTTTTCTTTCCAACTTAACAACAAGAAAAAGAAAATCATTCCCTCTTTTCAAACATATAGACAAAAATCTTAAGGTTTTTTTTTTTTTTTTTTTTTTTTTTTTTTTTTTTTTTTTCTTAAGTGTAACTTTCAAAAAAGAAAATTATCGTACCTTCATATAATCTACGATTTTTACCATATTTTCATATAATATAGACAAAAAAAAATTTTCTCTTCCAAAGAATTGCACATAAAACCTAAAATTATAAGTGAATAATATAAAATTAGGAACAATTTATAAGCAAACAATATAATGTTATAGTGACATAACCCTTATAAAATCTAAAACCAATTACACATAAACCCCTATGAATTCCATATCTAATCTACATAAAGCATTCCGTTAAAAGCCATGTGGTCTTCTAAGACTTTAATTCCACCCAAATTTCATATGACAATTTCTCACGCTACCTAAATCATAACAAATGAATATAAGGATCATTATCCACCTTAATAAATAATTTTAAATAAACCTCCTATCTCTCAAAAGAGAATTTAATATACATGATACTTGGGTTAATATATTATACTATATGATATAGAAATAAAATTAAGAATTACTTTATCTCTTTAACTAGTTGTAGGACCCGTGTGAACACACGGGTAGGTTTAATAACCATCGAAATCAAATACTAAAAGATAGATTATAATATATCATTCAAATTGTTTGTGTTTAGGTACATATCTTTATAACACAATGTTAAAAACAATATGTGTTTAGATGATAAAAGTTTAGACACAAGAGAAGCATAACGAACCCACAAAAGTTTTTATAGATGATAAAAGTTTGTCTATGTTTAGGTATCTAGATAGTAGATTGATAAAGTCACATTTGTCATTAGATTCAATATAACTATCTGGTCACACGGGTTCAATATAAGCAACTTGTTTTAGAATTAGGCATACTCTTTTAAGTAATGCATGACTTAAGCTACTCAAATAAAAACATATATTTATGTATGTAGATAGACACCCGTCCGATGGACGCGGGTACATCGTAAACATTGAATGTAAGCCTACGTTTATAAGTAAAATATGATATGAAATTATTTAATGAATTCACGTTTTATCATTATACTTAAGAATATATTAAACTTGTTGACTGGTTAAGTTTAGACACAAGAGAAGCATAACGAACCCACAAAACATGTTTAATTTCACTAAATGATTTAATTTTACTAACACAGAAAACGCTGTTCCAAACCAATATATTCCAAACCAACACTGTTCCAAACCAATACGCAGTTCACTAACACAAATATTCTTTGTTTATAAATCTGGTCCAAGCCCAAGCCTTGTTTATTAAATTTGGTCCAAGCCCAAGTCCTGTTTATTAAATGTGGTCCAAGCCCAAGTCCTGTTTATTAAATCTGGTCCAAGCCCAAATCCATATGTTGAAAACCAAATATTTAATTAGGTGCGTTGGGTTTTGTGAATCATCGACGATTGAAGGTCATCAAAACCCTTACACCAGTTCTATCGATTCAGACTCGGGTCAGTTCGAAATGGATCCAATATAAGCAATTAAATTAAAACATAGCAAAAATTAACTTTCTCCAATCTAAAGCTAAGAAGTTATAGAAAAATATTGAAATATTTTAAGTTACTTTAGTTTTGGCAAATGAAGATCTCTTGTATGCAGGTATGGTGCAGGAAGCCCAAACGTAGCGTGGCTCAAGGTGCATGACTTTAATTTACGACATCCATGAAGAAGGGCTTGCATTTCAACCACACGATTATATAAACCAAAACTAAGAGTCTGTACATAGAGTTTAAACTTTAAATACACTCATTATACCTTAACGACAGACAAATAAGAGTCAGTTAGGCCAACGTATTTTCTCACCATTGCAATCTTGACCTACAGGGAATAATCGTTGGTCAGACGCAAAACGAAACGTGGTAAGAGAAGAGAATAATCGGGATGAAAACTAACAGACTTAGTGAGATTGTCAAAAGTTTCGGCCCGAGTAGTCCACTCTTGTAAATTCGGAGGTCCAGCTACACTGAAACACACAAAATAATCGATTAGTATGCAATCTATTGTGTAGCAATATCATAACTATTTTACTTGACTATGCAGTGAGTCAGTGACGATAAGGTACATATAAAAAGCTCACCGAAAATAGTACTTGAAACCACTGTTGGCTCAAACTACTGTGGTTTGTAGAGAAAACAGTTGGTTGAAACCACTGCAGGGTTAAAACTGTGGTTTGAAACCACTGCTCGGCTAAAACAGTGTTTTATCGAGAAAACAGTAGTTGAAACCACTGTTGGCTCAAACTACTGTGGTTTGAAACCACAATTTTAAGCCAACAGGGGGTTCAACTAATGTTTTCTCCACAAAACACTGTTTTAGCCAAGCAGTGGTTTCAAACCACAGTTTTAACCCAGCAGTGGTTTCAACCAACTGTTTTCTCCACAAAACACTGTTTTAACCTAATAAACCCAATAAAATATTACCCGACAGTGGTTTCTTAGAAATGACTATAACAAATGCACACATGTATTATTGATTTATACTCAAGTACATATACATACTCATTGTAATAGAAGGGATGAAGAAGTAAACATACACAGCTAAGTGAAGTAAAGTACATAATCATATAATCTTAAAGTTGCTCATAAATAATGTTACCTATGCACCATAGAAGCGGCAGAGTTCTTAAGAACAACATAACTTACAACCTTTTATAAATATATGACTAAATCCATCTTTTATACTCATTGATGTCTGTGACAACCCGCACTAAACCAGGTATCCGTACAACTTAATTATTGATTAATTACTGCTTGATTACTGTGCTTGTCTGAACTAGCTGATAAACTGCTACTTGAATACTGATACATGAACTTACTTGCATCATACTTGCTTGCTGTCACTACATTACTTACATGCTGAACCCTAGTGACAAACATGATGCACAAAAAGCACAGTAGCACTAAACGGATACACAGTGAACATGCTGATATAACCAGCATCAGGCAGACACTGCCTCTAAGGCCTGTTAAGAGCCTCAAATATTCTGGCTACACTGGTAGTGAGTGTAGGGATATAAGGGTTGTGGTACTGCGTCTCTAGGAATAAGATACACTGATTGGATGTGCCAAAAACGTACTTTAAGCACAAAACACCGCACTTTAATAAATAACCCAGCTTCTAGCTGACTAGTAAAGTGCCAAAATATGGGGAAAATAACACTAGACACTTTCCAAAGTGTCAGGAATTAAATTGTGTCACTAAAAGTAACAATAACGACACTTTAAAGCTTTTGTAACGCTTTAACGGATTACTATCCAACCGAACAACCGGACTTTACCCGGAACATGAAAATATTACTATTTTCACTATTTATATTTTTCTGAGCCAGTTAGGGTCCCTGATTACCCTAACACCCGTCATAACACGCTATATATTACTAACGAGGTTAAACCCTTAACTTAACTTAGTTAACACAACTAACCTCCTAATTACTTGGTTACAATCGAACCAACCCCCCCCCCCCCCATCATAACCGGCCCCTAACCATGGGGAGACACAAAGTACTAAGGTGGATTATTAAATTGTGATATGTTTAATATCCTAAAGACACATTATCCATGGGATAATAACATCTAATTTTTCCTATAAATAAACACTTAACCCTTAAGACATTATCACTTCACTTAATCACCAAACTCAACTCTCTCCCTCCCTCACCTAGCTCTCGGCCGAACACCCCAGCCCCCATACACCCATTTTCGACTTCCATCTTCATCATTCCAAGGTGATACAAGTGTTAGAGGTTACGTATTAGGAGCTTTGGTACACTCGGAGCGCGAAGGACCACTTCCGTTAGCTTTTATCCACCCATTTTCCATCAAGATTCTTCCCTAGCCTAGAGCTAGAGGTATAACATTTAAAACTCACTCTTGAACATATCTAAAGTGGTTAAAAGGAATTTTGTCGATTAAATATCGTTAACATACATTTTGAAGCGTTAAAGTCTAGTAAAAACTATAAAGATGGTGGTTAATAGCTTGTAACATGTGTAAAAGTTGTAGTACTTGAAAGATGTGTTTATCTAGACCCGATCTATGATTGTGGTAGCTCGGATCACCATTTAACCCGGTTTGGTAAGATCGTTGATCTTAACATAAGCTTATTTTGGTTAACACAAGGATTAAAAGGTGAAACTCTACCACACGAGAGACATGAACTTGTGTAAAAATGTTTATTTGTGTAAAAGTGATTTAACTTGTACAATGATGTTTAAAACTAGCGGATCTACGTATCTGCAAGTGGTATTTTTAAAGAACCACACTTTAAAGAAATCATGTATTACAAAGATGGATCTTACACTAACAAACATGATTTTATAAACCACAAGTGTGTAAACACTTGTGAAATGAAAAGATCCGACAAAGAACTAGATTTGTCACTTGTTACTAGAAGTTGTAAAGACGGATTTCTCTAAACACGAGGTTTTTACAAGATTAAAGTTACTGTATATAAAGATCTACAAGAAATAATGGGATTCACATTGTAGATGCGGAAAAACTACAAGTTCATGCGATTATGCAATTTACATACTTGTCGACTAGTTTGATGTGTCGGAAATTGTTTGATTGAATAAAGAAGTTGTTGAATTGATTTGTTAAAAGAAAATGATACGCTTGAAAGCGTGGCCACCTCCAGTTACAGAGGAAACTCTGGCGAAATTTTCTAAAAACCTAACACTTAGAGTTATTTACACAACAAGTGTTAGAACTATTTTTGACATATTTTCGAAACATAAATTTCGCCAGAACTGTATTTTACTAAATATTCGGAGGTGGGATTTTCACAAGAATTAACGTGATAAATATATTTTGTCACAACACTGTTTATGATTATTTTGTGAAGATACATAAATATTATTTTAGAGTAAAAAATAATATTTACAAGCGTTAATGATTCCAAAACTTTACGAACGCTTCCACATGAATATATAAGTTACACCGGTAATTACATTACCACACGATTGATAAAACGTAACTTACGCACATGTATTGTATCCCCCATCCTTGGGAAGGAAAATAACTACCAAGTAAATACTGAATGTGAACACGAAATAGTTGTCTAACTATTTCCCGCAAACATAAACTGTAAAGCTAAGGCACGGCCGTCCGTCTAATAGAATTAGCACTTGTAGGTCGTTGCACAGCTTACTGTATTGGAGACACTTGGTAGAGACGCGCATTCACTGTGAGTTCATGTCCCCCTTTTCTCTAACTGTTTTGAGTTTTCTTAACTGCGGGGGTGAAATACATGTTACTTTGTTTACAAGTACTTTATACATGGTATGATTAACGTAAGGAGGTTTAGATCATGTGAATGGGTAGTTAGAACACCGAGGGACTTAAGCGGTAGATCTATCTGGGTGTAGCGAGCCCAGCTCTAGGCCCAACAGAACGGACCTCTCTGAGGACCAACAGAACGGACCTGGAGTGACTTGGTTGCCCAACGCAAAAATCGGCTAGGGTTGTGTCTTCCTACTTGCATTTCACAACATGCTAATGGCCTTGCAAACCATTGGTGATCACAAGTCCTCTTACACTGCTACATACCAGGAAACTTTTATACTTACAAGTGTTTTACTTACTCACTTGCACATGAACTCGCTCAACATTATTGTTGATTTTTCAACTTACATGTATTTCAGGAAATTAACGAGATCTGGCACGGTATGGCATGTTTTCCGCTGCACTAGTTTCCGAGGTCATCCGGGGTTTAGGGGATGTGTCTCTTTCCTGGACAAGACACAGTCCTTAAACCATGTTTATGTTATGTTTCAAGTTTGTAATGGTTGTTGAACAAGGTTATGTTTGTCAGGGTATGTTAAAACAATGGTATTGTGTTTGGTTTTCAAAAACTTAATGGATGATCTTGCATGTTTTTAACTCATATAGCTTTGGTATGATTAAGCTATGGTATTAAGAAGTCACACCAAAATTAACCACGCTTCCGCAAAGCCAGGGTGTGACAGCGTCCCCTGTTCCATTCTCATCGATCTCCCTCTTCCATTCAAACTTCCAACTCAAACGCTACCAGCCCCTCCCTGTTCCATTCAAATTAGATTCATTAACAAAGTCAACTAATTTGTAACATATTTAGGGTCTAACACTAACTGCAGGCACAGAGAACCGCAACTAATGTTACAGAATCGGGTCGTATATCGTTTTCTATGATGGTGTTAAATAGACAAGGAGCTTTTTCACCCATCCCGTGTTGCCCGTAACCTAATATCATATTCGTCTAAAGATAACAGAATAACAATAACCCAAAAAATAACAGAATAAAAAAGAAAACAAAAGCAAGTTACCTCTTTATTTGGGATCTTGGCAGAAAACAGATTAACATCAAAAATAACAGATTAACACCAAAAAAAAAAAAAAAGAAAAATTATTCACAAGAATCAGCAGAAAACAAAACAAAAGATAACAGATTAACAGAAACCCTTGAAAGATTTTTTTTTGTCTTTTACCATCTTGGTATCCAAAAGCAAGTTACCTCTTCATTTGGGATCTTGGCGGATGTATCAGATACCCTCACCGTCAAAACAAATTTATCCAATAATTTTGTGTTTGATTGATTTGGTCGGCCCAACTTATAGTCCTGTCAAGAATTAAGACCAACAAACCCTGTATTTAGTCTATAAACAAAGACTCAAGATTCACACCCCCATTCATTGATCCATGCTCCTATAACGCTTGCTGCGTACCCAGCTTACGATTTACCCATCGACGATGAGGAGGATGATGTCGATATGTTTGAGGAGGAGCCTTTCGAGGAGGATGCTCAGGGCGAGGCCCTTCCTGCTGCCGATCCCTTGTTGATCGCAGACGCTCCCGCCGCGGAGTCACCTGTTCACTCCCCAGTCGCGGACTCCTTTGAGTCTGTGGCCTCTGTACCCTCACATGTTCAGAGTGCACAGCACTTCTCTTATGGATCAGATCCTGATCAGGCATCTTCGGTTGCCCCTATCCCCAGTTTCGCTTTTGACCATGATGATGAGGGGGATTCCGATCCTATGTTTCCCCCAGGATTCGACCCTGATCGTGATTTAGAGTATGTTCCGATGGATCAGTTTATGGAGGATCCAGTAGACGCTGTTGACCTATTTGACCCTATTGACCCAGATTTTGAGTTTGAGATGGCTTTTGATGACTTCGAGCCTGCCGTTGCTCCAGAGCAGGCAGCCGCTCTAGACCCTATACCTGAGCATGACCCAGTACATGCTGATATCCCTTTTGAGCCTGTTGTTGCTGATCTCCCTGTAGATGTTCCTGTGATTGAGGGCGATCATGTTGCTGTTGATCCCATTGCTCCTTTACCCGTTGGTGATATACCTGCTGACCACCCTATAGAGCACTTTGCACCCGTTCACCCCGTTGTTGCTCCCTTATTTGATCCCGTTCCCCTAGAGCCCGGACATGCACTGTTCGCGGCACATATGGATCCACCGGATGAGTCCGCACAGCACGGTTGGATACCGGCTGATGAGGATGTTCCACCTTTTCCCCCATAGATTCCTGTTGCACCACATATTGACTTTTCATTTCAGGTTCCTATGTTTGTACCTCTAGCAGGGCCTGGAGAGGGTTCTTCAGCTCACCCTGATGGGCATGTACCGATGCCTATCCCTTTCATGCCTCAGACGTCATCTGTTCCATCCGCTGTTGCACCATTTCACGTGGCACCTTTCGACCCCACTAGCGAGCCATTTCTTTGGGCACCTGGCTCTGGTATGCCACCCACTAACCCCTACCATGCTTTTCACAGGGGACACACTATTGAGGACGTCTTGATGTCCTTTGTCGCACAGCACGAGTCCCACACACAGCGTATCCAGGAGCTCGAGAGAGCTCGGCTGTCATGTCAGTGTCATGGTCAGACACACTCTCCCCTACAGCCGTTTCGACCATTACCTCCAGATATTGCTGCCCGCCTCTTTACGTTAGAGCAGCAGATTGCTTCCATTATCCGTACTCAGCGAGCCCAGGAGGAGGACTGGCTCCAGTTGCGTCGGTTGTTCTATACTCACTTTCCCCCTCCTCCACCACCATCTGCATAGAGCTCACCAGTTACTGATTAGGTAGACGAGGATGAGAAGACGGCGGTTGTTGGATTGCACAGCATTTTGGAGACCACTTTATGACTTTGACTTTTGTTGACATGTACTTGATGTTGTATTTGACACTGATTTGTTATGATTTTTGGACGGGGGTGATGTAGCCCCTAGTTGATGGATGATTGTATGACACTATGATGTACTGATACACTTACTCTGTGGTCTTGATGTATGACAATCGCAGTATTCTCATCATATCTGTTTCGCTTGATTACTTATGTGCATTATTATGTTATGAGATGTGGGTGATTGATATATGTGATGTATTGATGACATGAGATATTACGTGCTATTACTATTACTATATACGTACGTTTTGCTATGGCCTGACCAATGTGAACACATCTTTTAGAAGATGCCGCCGAAACGCCCAACACCAATGCCTACTAATGAGGCAGAGCTACAGCAAGTCATTGCAGCTGCCATAGCACAGTATGCAGCATCTCAGCCAGGAGCGAGCGGAAGTGTTAACCAGGGCAACAACAATCCACCTCACGGTAATACCAAGCCATTTGGACCTACCATGAACTAGTTGGAGATTTTAGCAATGATGCTAATGCCAATCACATGTTTTAACATACGTGCAGGATGCACCTACAAGCAGTTTTTAGACTGCAAACCGGTCAACTTCGATGGCACAGGAGGTGCAGTTGCCTTTACCCGCTGGGCTGAGAAAACCGATTCTGTTTTACGCATGAGCAAATGCGCAGTGGATCAGCAAGTTACATACATCTCAGGGCTATTCTTGGATGGAGCCCTCTCTTGGTGGAACCTACAAGTACAGACTCTGGGCGAAGCTGCCGCCTACACGCTGACTTGGGCCGAATTGAAAGAACTTATGCGCAAAAAGTACTGTTCCCGCGCGGAAATTCAAAAGTTGGAAACTGAATTCTGGCATTTAAAGATGGATGGACCAAAGGTTGCAGAATACGTCCAAAGGTTTCATGACTTATCTCAAGTGGTTCCTTACATGGTCACACCTGAATACAAGCGAATCGAGCGCTTCATTTGGGGTTTGGCTCCCCAAATCATAAGTATGGTGACCTCTTCAAAGCCTGCGACAATTACCGAGGCGATTGATTTGAGCGTGGCTCTCACAGAAGAGGCCATTCGTCTGAACAAGTTTGGTGATGTCAGGACAAAGGAGAAAGAAACTCATGTTGAGTCATCAGGTGGTAACAAAAGAAAGTTCACGAACTTCAAGCAAGGCATTAGCGGTGATGGTAAGAGAGGAGCACCCAACGCGCCAGCTCAGGTTACAGCTGGCAGTGGCAGGAAAGGAAGGGGATATATGGGCACCCAGCCCAAGTGTAATGCCTGCCAGCGTCACCATTCTGGTCAATGTGGGCTAAAAGTATGCGAAGCATGTGGGAAATGTGGTCACTCGAAGGATACTTGTTGGGTCCCTGCCGGTCGCGGAGGCCAGGGAGGATATGGAAACAGAAACAATAATCGTGGTATTGGGGATCGCCCACAAGGAAACTACGGGGGTAACAGAAATTAAGGCAACAATGCTAACCAAGCGGGCGCAGTGAATCGTAATCCGGGGAATGATCAAGCTGGTGGAAACGGGCAGAGACTCGGATGCTATAACTGCGGGGAAATCGGGCATTTTAAGAAGAACTGCCCAACGTTGAACCAAGCCCGTGGTAGAGTGTTCCAACTCGAAGCAAGGGAGGCGCGCCAGGATCCCAATGTTGTTACTGGTACGTTCCCTGTGAACCAACGCTATGCATCCGTTTTATTTGACACTGGTGCTGATTATAGCTTCGTATCGTTAGAATTTAAGAATATGCTTGGGTTAGCCGCTAATAAGTTAGATATTCCCTACTCGATCGAATTAGCTAATGGAAAGTTAGTTGAAGCCAACGAAGTAATCAGAGGCTGTGTGATAGAATTGGGAGAACGTGAGTTTACTTTGGATCTACTACCAGTCCAATTGGGAAGCTTCGACGTGGTGGTAGGAATGGAATGGTTATCCGGAAACAAGGCTGAGATAGTATGTCACGAGAAAGTTGTTCGTATCCCAACTGATGATGGTGAGACAATTGTGGTTCACGGAGAGAAGCGTGACACACCGCTAAGGATTATCAGCTGCTTGAAAGCAAGGAAGTGTTTACAGAAAGGATGTGTTGCTTTTCTGGCACACATTGTGGATAAGGAGGCTGCCGAGCCAAGGATCGAAGACATCCCTGTCGTGAGGGAATACCCAGAAGTCTTCCCAGAAGACTTACTTGGACTGCCACCTCAGAGGCAAGTAGAGTTTCACATTGACTTAGTTCCAGGCGCCGCGCCTGTAGCTAAGGCACCTTACAGACTTGCACCGTCTGAGATGCAGGAATTGTCGACACAACTTCAAGAGTTGTTAGACAAGGGTTTTATCCGACCAAGTTTCTCGCCTTGGGGAGCTCCGGTCCTGTTAGTCAAGAAAAAGGACGGTAGCTTCCGCATGTGTATCGACTGCCGAGAATTGAACAAGCTAACAATCAAGAATAGGTACCCTCTGCCAAGAATCGACGATCTGTTTGATCAACTGCAAGGCTCTAGCTTTTACTCTAAGATAGATCTTCGATCTGGATACCATCAATTAAGGATACAGGAGGAAAGTATCCCGAAGACAGCCTTCAGAACTCGTTATGGACACTACGAGTTCCTTGTTATGCCGTTTGGTCTGACAAATGCACCTGCAGTATTCATGGATCTAATGAATAGAGTTTGCAAGCCATACTTGGACAAGTTCGTGATTGTATTTATCGACGACATCTTGATTTATTCAAGGACGAAGGCTGAGCACGAACAGCATCTTAGAGCCATTTTGGAGCTGTTAAAGAAGGAACAACTGTACGCCAAATTCTCCAAGTGCGAGTTTTGGCTACGCAAAGTCCAATTCCTTGGGCACGTGGTAAATGGAGATGGAATCCACGTGGACCCAACAAAGATCGAGGCGATCAAGAATTGGGAAACGCCTACGACGCCAACCGAGATTCGGCAATTCTTGGGTTTGGCTGGCTACTATCGAAGATTCATTGAGGATTTTTCGAAGATCGCTCAACCATTGACGCTCCTCACGCAGAAGGAAAGGACGTTTGATTGGGGAATCAAACAGGAAGAAGCATTCCAGATACTGAAAGACAAGCTTTGTAACGCGCCAATCTTAGCTCTACCGGAAGGTACCGACGATTTTGTGGTATACTGCGACGCATCGCGTCAAGGATTGGGTTGTGTGTTGATGCAACGCCAAAAGGTCATTGCTTACGCATCACGCCAACTGAAAGTGCACGAAAAGAACTATACCACCCACGATTTGGAGCTTGGCGCAGTGGTTTTTGCACTAAAGATCTGGAGACACTACCTGTATGGTACGAAGTGCACAATCTTCACAGATCACAAAAGCCTACAACATATATTCAACCAGAAGGAGTTGAATATGAGGCAAAGACGATGGGTTGAGTTGCTAAACGACTACGACTGCGAGATAAAGTATCACCCAGGGAAGGCGAATGTAGTCGCCGATGCCCTAAGTCGTAAAGAAAGAATTAAGCCCATAAGGGTCAGGGCTTTGGAAATGATCATACGAACCGATCTTTCCTTGCGCATTCGTGCTGCACAGAAAGAAGCCCTTAAGGAAGGAAACCGGGAAGAAGAATATCTTCGCGGGATGGAAAAGCTTTTGGTACCAAACGAGGAAGGAACGTTATGTTTTGAGAAAAGGATTTGGGTTCCTCTGTTTGGTGGATTAAGGGAAGTTATTTTCGACGAAGCGCACAAGTCACGGTACTCTATCCACCCTGGATCGGATAAGATGTACCAGGATCTCAAGGAATATTATTGGTGGCCTAGGATGAAAGGCGATGTTGCTGTTTACGTGAGCAAATGTTTAACGTGCGCTAAGGTCAAGGCGGAATACCAGAAGCCTTCGGGACTTCTGCAACAACCTGAGATTCCCAAGTGGAAATGGGAACAAATCTCAATGGATTTTGTTACAAAATTGCCAAGAACGCCAAGAGGCCATGATATGATTTGGGTAATAGTTGACCGCCTAACAAAATCCGCACACTTTCTGCCAATCAAAGAGAAAGACAGCACTAGTAAACTGGCGGAAATTTACATGGGAGAGATCATAGCACGTCATGGAGTACCTCTCTCGATCATCTCTGATAGAGACGGAAGGTTTGTGTCAAGAATATGGCAATCTTTCCAAGAAGCTTTTGGCTCACAGTTGAATCTGAGCACTGCGTTCCATCCGCAAACTGACGGCCAGAGCGAGCGAACGATACAAACTTTGGAAGACATGCTGAGGGCATGTGTTATGGATTTGGGCGGTAGCTGGGATAAACACTTACCTTTGGTCGAATTTTCATACAACAACAGCTACCACACCAGTATTGGTGTCGCGCCATTTGAAGCCCTATACGGACGCAAGTGCCGATCACCCCTATGTTGGTCTGACGCAGGTGATAGGCAACTTGCTGGTCCCGAGATCGTCCAAGAGACGACAGACAAGATTGCGCAAATACTTAAACGCATCGAAGCTGCTCGCCACAGGCAAAAGGCCTACGCGGATCCAAACCGGAAGCATGTGGACTTCCAAGTCGGAGAAATGGTGTTATTGAAAGTTTCACCCTGGAAGGGGGTGGCACGCTTTGGGAAGCGTGGGAAGTTAAATCCGCGCTACATTGGTCCCTTCAAAATTCTGGAAAGAATTGGAACAGTAGCATACAAGTTGGACCTACCTGCTGAACTGAATGGTGTTCACGATACATTTCATGTATCCAATCTGAAGAAAAGTCCAACTCAAATTGACGTTGCCATTCCCATCGACGAGATTCATATTGACGACACGCTCCACTTCGTTGAAGAACCTGTCGAGGTCACAGATTGGAAAGTTAACAAGACCCGCCGGAGCAGTGTCAAACTCGTCAAAGTTCGTTGGAATGCCAGACATGGTCCTGAATTCACCTGGGAACGTGAGGACCGGATGAAAGAGAAATACCCCCACTTATTTCCTAAGAACTCTGCATCTACAAGCAGAACTTAAATTTCGGGACGAAATTTATTTAACGGGGGGAGAATGTGACAACCCGCACTAAACCAGGTATCCGTACAACTTAATTATTGATTAATTACTGCTTGATTACTGTGCTTGTCTGAACTAGCTGATAAACTGCTACTTGAATACTGATACATGAACTTACTTGCATCATACTTGCTTGCTGTCACTACATTACTTACATGCTGAACCCTAGTGACAAACATGATGCACAAAAAGCACAGTAGCACTAAACGGATACACAGTGAACATGCTGATATAACCAGCATCAGGCAGACACTGCCTCTAAGGCCTGTTAAGAGCCTCAAATATTCTGGCTACACTGGTAGTGAGTGTAGGGATATAAGGGTTGTGGTACTGCGTCTCTAGGAATAAGATACACTGATTGGATGTGCCAAAAACGTACTTTAAGCACAAAACACCGCACTTTAATAAATAACCCAGCTTCTAGCTGACTAGTAAAGTGCCAAAATATGGGGAAAATAACACTAGACACTTTCCAAAGTGTCAGGAATTAAATCGTGTCACTAAAAGTAACAATAACGACACTTTAAAGCTTTTGTAACGCTTTAACGGATTACTATCCAACCGAACAACCGGACTTTACCCGGAACATGAAAATATTACTATTTTCACTATTTATATTTTTCTGAGCCAGTTAGGGTCCCTGATTACCCTAACACCCGTCATAACACGCTATATATTACTAACGAGGTTAAACCCTTAACTTAACTTAGTTAACACAACTAACCTCCTAATTACTTGGTTACAATCGAACCAACCCCCCCCCCCATCATAACCGGCCCCTAACCATGGGGAGACACAAAGTACTAAGGTGGATTATTAAATTGTGATATGTTTAATATCCTAAAGACACATTATCCATGGGATAATAACATCTAATTTTTCCTATAAATAAACACTTAACCCTTAAGACATTATCACTTCACTTAATCACCAAACTCAACTCTCTCCCTCCCTCACCTAGCTCTCGGCCGAACACCCCAGCCCCCATACACCCATTTTCGACTTCCATCTTCATCATTCCAAGGTGATACAAGTGTTAGAGGTTACGTATTAGGAGCTTTGGTACACTCGGAGCGCGAAGGACCACTTCCGTTAGCTTTTATCCACCCATTTTCCATCAAGATTCTTCCCTAGCCTAGAGCTAGAGGTATAACATTTAAAACTCACTCTTGAACATATCTAAAGTGGTTAAAAGGAATTTTGTCGATTAAATATCGTTAACATATATTTTGAAGCGTTAAAGTCTAGTAAAAACTATAAAGATGGTGGTTAATAGCTTGTAACATGTGTAAAAGTTGTAGTACTTGAAAGATGTGTTTATCTAGACCCGATCTATGATTGTGGTAGCTCGGATCACCATTTAACCCGGTTTGGTAAGATCGTTGATCTTAACATAAGCTTATTTTGGTTAACACAAGGATTAAAAGGTGAAACTCTACCACACGAGAGACATGAACTTGTGTAAAAATGTTTATTTGTGTAAAAGTGATTTAACTTGTACAATGATGTTTAAAACTAGCGGATCTACGTATCTGCAAGTGGTATTTTTAAAGAACCACACTTTAAAGAAATCATGTATTACAAAGATGGATCTTACACTAACAAACATGATTTTATAAACCACAAGTGTGTAAACACTTGTGAAATGAAAAGATCCGACAAAGAACTAGATTTGTCACTTGTTACTAGAAGTTGTAAAGACGGATTTCTCTAAACACGAGGTTTTTACAAGATTAAAGTTACTGTATATAAAGATCTACAAGAAATAATGGGATTCACATTGTAGATGCGGAAAAAACTACAAGTTCATGCGATTATGCAATTTACATACTTGTCGACTAGTTTGATGTGTCGGAAATTGTTTGATTGAATAAAGAAGTTGTTGAATTGATTTGTTAAAAGAAAATGATACGCTTGAAAGCGTGGCCACCTCCAGTTACAGAGGAAACTCTGGCGAAATTTTCTAAAAACCTAACACTTAGAATTATTTACACAACAAGTGTTAGAACTATTTTTGACATATTTTCGAAACATAAATTTCGCCAGAACTGTATTTTACTAAATATTCGGAGGTGGGATTTTCACAAGAATTAACGTGATAAATATATTTTGTCACAACACTGTTTATGATTATTTTGTGAAGATACATAAATATTATTTTAGAGTAAAAAATAATATTTACAAGCGTTAATGATTCCAAAACTTTACGAACGCTTCCACATGAATATATAAGTTACACCGGTAATTACATTACCACACGATTGATAAAACGTAACTTACGCACATGTATTGTATCCCCCATCCTTGGGAAGGAAAATAACTACCAAGTAAATACTGAATGTGAACACGAAATAGTTGTCTAACTATTTCCCGCAAACATAAACTGTAAAGCTAAGGCACGGCCGTCCGTCTAATAGAATTAGCACTTGTAGGTCGTTGCACAGCTTACTGTATTGGAGACACTTGGTAGAGACGCGCATTCACTGTGAGTTCATGTCCCCCTTTTCTCTAACTGTTTTGAGTTTTCTTAACTGCGGGGGTGAAATACATGTTACTTTGTTTACAAGTACTTTATACATGGTATGATTAACGTAAGGAGGTTTAGATCATGTGAATGGGTAGTTAGAACACCGAGGGACTTAAGCGGTAGATCTATCTGGGTGTAGCGAGCCCAGCTCTAGGCCCAACAGAACGGACCTCTCTGAGGACCAACAGAACGGACCTGGAGTGACTTGGTTGCCCAACGCAAAAATCGGCTAGGGTTGTGTCTTCCTACTTGCATTTCACAACATGCTAATGGCCTTGCAAACCATTGGTGATCACAAGTCCTCTTACACTGCTACATACCAGGAAACTTTTATACTTACAAGTGTTTTACTTACTCACTTGCACATGAACTCGCTCAACATTATTGTTGATTTTTCAACTTACATGTATTTCAGGAAATTAACGAGATCTGGCACGGTATGGCATGTTTTCCGCTGCACTAGTTTCCGAGGTCATCCGGGGTTTAGGGGATGTGTCTCTTTCCTGGACAAGACACAGTCCTTAAACCATGTTTATGTTATGTTTCAAGTTTGTAATGGTTGTTGAACAAGGTTATGTTTGTCAGGGTATGTTAAAACAATGGTATTGTGTTTGGTTTTCAAAAACTTAATGGATGATCTTGCATGTTTTTAACTCATATAGCTTTGGTATGATTAAGCTATGGTATTAAGAAGTCACACCAAAATTAACCACGCTTCCGCAAAGCCAGGGTGTGACAGCGTCCCCTGTTCCATTCTCATCGATCTCCCTCTTCCATTCAAACTTCCAACTCAAACGCTACCAGCCCCTCCCTGTTCCATTCAAATTAGATTCATTAACAAAGTCAACTAATTTGTAACATATTTAGGGTCTAACACTAACTGCAGGCACAGAGAACCGCAACTAATGTTACAGAATCGGGTCGTATATCGTTTTCTATGATGGTGTTAAATAGACAAGGAGCTTTTTCACCCATCCCGTGTTGCCCGTAACCTAATATCATATTCGTCTAAAGATAACAGAATAACAATAACCCAAAAAATAACAGAATAAAAAAGAAAACAAAAGCAAGTTACCTCTTTATTTGGGATCTTGGCAGAAAACAGATTAACATCAAAAATAACAGATTAACAGATTAACACCAAAAAAAAAAAGAAAAATTATTCACAAGAATCAGCAGAAAACAAAACAAAAGATAACAGATTAACAGAAACCCTTGAAAGATTTTTTTTTTGTCTTTTACCATCTTGGTATCCAAAAGCAAGTTACCTCTTCATTTGGGATCTTGGCGGATGTATCAGATACCCTCACCGTCAAAACAAATTTATCCAATAATTTTGTGTTTGATTGATTTGGTCGGCCCAACTTATAGTCCTGTCAAGAATTAAGACCAACAAACCCTGTATTTAGTCTATAAACAAAGACTCAAGATTCACACCCCCATTCATCTAAAACACAATGCACCGCAACCTTCGTCTAAAACCTAATTCTCAAAACCAATGCTACTCAATCAGTCAACGTTCAACAATATTCATCGCCACCCCATTTTACAATTTTTCAATATGCTACAACCTGATAGATTAGCGATGAAAGTTGGACATAAAAGTGAAGTATTTGGTAAAAGGGGAAAAACTTACGTAAGTTTCAGGTAGTCAATCAGTGAACATGACCTAGCGCCATTTGACCCCAATGATTCTAATGGTTAATCAAAGTTTGCAGATCTAAATGCAATGGGTCTCTTGATTTGCAGCTGCAGATAGGTAAGGCGGTTGAGGTGCTGTCACATGAATGTTTTATGGCTATCAAAATTGTAACTTTTTTTGCTATATAGTTATATTAGAAGTCGAAAACTGAATGAAAGCATATTAAATGGCCTAAACTGACTACAAGCAAACAATAAGCCCTAAATCGAACCATAACCAGCAAAACCTAACATCTTAAAGTATTCCAATATAAACAGTAATATCGTGCGCGTGTGTTAGAGAAAGAAGAGTATATCCTTACAGTAGTAGCTTGTTGCTCAGACAGATAACCAACTCTCCTCAGCTCTCCATACAACTCCCCTCCATGAGCATACTCCAACATAAAAAATATCCTTTCCGCATCATGAAACCATCAGTGCAGCCTCAAAACATGCGGATGCCGAAGGCTCATTTGAATCGACATATCTCTCTTCAACTGATGTTGCAGTCGATACTTTTCAACCTACTCTTTAAACATTACAAAAATGCAAATAAACCTTTCATAAGGTGAACATGTTAAAGGTTAAGATTGTTGCTTTCCCAAATTTTTTTTTTTTTTGGCTACTTTTTGTTAAATGAAACTGATAAATACAGAGATTCAAATAGGTAAATAATAATGGATAAATTGTAATAGTGAGGAGTTTAAAAACTCTTCAAGTCATGTTTGACCCGTTTCATTTTTAACCAAGTCTAAGTAAAGCTTTATCCAACAGCTTCTCGGATTCAATGCATCGACATCAACACCCTATGACTGATTGACCGCTGTAGATGAAGTTTTAAAAGAGTAATTAGATAGATTCATGATTAAAAGAGAGTATCATCTAAATGAGAGGTCAAACAAATTACTTTAACTGTATTGGAAAATGCTCGAGATCCCTCATATACTCGACTCTCCAGCATCCGTAGCATGCGCTGCCCATCACCATTTGCCAATGTTTTATTTCTGTTGTCACTTGTTGTGTCTGCCAGTAACGACCCTTCTTTGTTAAATCTTAATTTAGGCCTTGCCTGAAACAAATGAAAAGGATCAATAACAATGTAATGACAAGTGATGTTTCGTTATTGTAACGAAAGTGGTATTGTATGCTTACAGGCAATCCATCATCTGTTGAGACGTGTTTATTTTCTCCACAACAATTTAATTTCCATCTGATTAATTCATTATCACACATCCCAACATCTTTTTATTTCCACACTGTAACTTATGAACCCTAGAACAATAGAAAGACCCAAAACTAAAAAACTAAAACCCCCAATTTTGTTATGAATCCTAGAAAATCAAGTAAAACCCCCAATTTTGTTATGAACCCTAGAATAATAGAAGGACCCAAAACTAAAAAAGTAAACAAAAATGTAAATAAAGATACCCACGTGATAATATGCTAAAAGCATTAGATGCTTCAAATCAACTTGCAATTCATAATCATTCAAGTAGAACACTAACCGCTAGGGTATATGAAGTTAACAAACCTGCTAAAATGGACATCTGGATCATCACACATCTCAGGTGAACCTAATGCCATAATCATCCACTGAACAACTGAAAAAAAATCAAAAAATTCGTAAACAAATCAGAAGATTCGTCAAAGTATATAGGGTTAACAACCATGAGTTCAGAATTACGGTAGCCATCAACATAATCCAGATCTAGAATCAAGTAAACCACAGAAACCATACTTGAATAGGCTTAAAAAAAGGTTAATTTGCACGGTAACCCCGACCGCGGAGGAGATCTCCCCTCCCAGTTCACTACCCGACAAAGATCCCTGTCATAAAATATCCTCTGGTCGTACTCGAGTGGGATCGAACCCGAGACCTCTCCAAATGAGGGTCCCCGAGAGACTTTAGCAAGGATGTCGGTGGCCACTTGAACTAGCCCAAGTGGTTTACTTGAATAGGCTTAGAGCCGCACTAAAATCAGAAACTGTACCTGTAGCAGACGTTGGCCTCGAATTTGAGTTTCATTCGAGCCAATAAGCAAAAATACACTCAAAACTCACCCTTGAAACACTTATCAAAACCCTGTTCAACACTGCCCTTCATCCTTCTTCTGATTATGGGAAAACCAATACCTCTTAGCCTTTTGTTCGTTTGATTGTAGCCCCTAACAGTGATTTGAGGTCGAAAATCCTTCATGACCAATTTTGCGTTTTAGGTTTCAATGGGAGAAGATGAAAGAATAGTGATAGTGAGAGAATATGGTAATGTCTTGGGATATGAGTAAAGGGAATTCAAAAATTGAATTCCCATATCTGGCTGCCCAAAAATCCATTGCTTTGAAAAAGTGTCTTTATTTTGAATTTTGAAATATAGATAGACTATATTAACATTTTAAATTGTGATTTATGACATCAGCAAAGATTACGTGGCATATCTAGTTACTTGACACATATGGAAAGTTACATCAGCTTCTCATCTCTTATTATAGATAAAAGAGTTAATTACTGTTTTCGTCCCTGTGGTTTGTCAAAAATCACTATTTCAGTCCATTAGTTTAAAAATTGTGATTTCAGTCCCTGTGGTTTCACTTTCGTAACCATTTCAGTCCACCTCCGTTAACCCCATCCATTTATTCTGTTAAGTACATGTGAATTGACCATAATGCCCTTATTAATAAAAAACTAAAATATATCTAAATGAGTTAATTACTATTTTCATCCCTGTGGTTTGTCAAAAATCACTATTTCAGTCCATGTGGTTTCACCTTCGTAACCATTTCAGTCCAGTCTCCTAACATCGTCTATTTTACTGTTAAGTTTTTAATGAAATACCTAAATTACCCTTGTGTTAATTAAATATGGACTTATACGATTTTATTATTGAATTTATATGATTTTATTGTTGTATGACATATGGACTTAAAATGGATTGTAGGGTTCGACCCACCATGGCTTTAGTAGAAGTTGAAGTCTGGCATTATTTTTACATATATGGTTCTAAAATTTTAATTTTGGATTTTAGAATGAGAAAATGTCCAGGTAAGCATTATTTTTCAAGAGTAAACTGCCATTTTGGTCCCTGTGGTTTGGCCATTTTTGTCATTTTAGTCCAAATCTCAAACTTTTTACATCTGGGTCCCTGTGGTTTCACTTTTCTTGTCATTTTAGTCCAAAATCCAAAAAACCCATATTTTGACTGTTGAATGCTGATTATTTTGTCCTTTTGTGCAGGGGTATTTTCATCCATATTAATTTATTATAATATTTCAATAATTAATAAACTAAACTAATTATATATAATTCATCTTTCTCTCTCAGAACATTTGGGTGCTCTTGATGGTTGTGGTTGATGGAGCTTAAACACCCACAGACCCACAGACCTCTCCATACACACCCACACCCCTCCTTCTCCGATAACCACACACCCACACCCAAATCAGACCGGTAGCGGCGGCACGGTAACGAAATCAGAGGAGGAGAGAGAGAGATGACGACGGCAATCGCCGTCCGGCGACGACTCCGGCGGCTGAAACCCAAGTCAGTCCGATAAGCATTTCAACCCGTCATCTCCTTCTCTTTTCTTTAAGATCTGTGAAGATCTATCTATTTTCTTTGGCCCGTCGTGGTTGACGTTTCGGGTGAAGGAAGTGGTTTGGTAGGGCAGCGGTGGTGTAGGGGGTTGGAGATGGTGGTGGTTCTGTGGGTGTAAGTGTGGTTCAGTAGTGGTGCGACGGTGGTGGTTTGGTAGGGCAACGGTGGTGTAGGGGGTGGAGTGTGGTGGTGGATGTTATCCAGTGAACATAAGGTGAAAGATTAGGGTTTCGAATTGAGTGTTGTCCGGGCCGAGGATGGTGGCGATTTAAGCGAGGAGGGGGTTATCGGAGGAGGCGACGGTGGTTGTTGAAAAATGGTGGAGGATGCGAATTGAGTGTTATCTGGGACGATGAGTTTTTGGATTTGGTCTAGTGAGGGGTTGTTATCGTCGGAGTCTGAATCAGAAGATGTTTGATTTGCGGGTCGGTTTGAGATTGGTGGTTTCCTTTTGGTTGTTTTTGTGATTTTTTTTCTTGGTGGTGGTGGTTTCTGGTTTTTTGGCTGGTTTTTGCTTCTTAGAGGATCCTGCTTTCACCATTGTTGGTTGTGGGGAGTTGGGTGAGAAGACCGCTTCACAAGTTTGGGAGTGCGGAATGGGAAAAAGGGTAAAATAGAAGGGGGAGGAAGTGGCGGTGGTGGTATAGAGAGAGAAGAGAGAGAGAGACAGAGGGTGTTTTGAGAGAGAGAGTGTGTGCAGAGGGGTGTTGAGAGAAGAGAGAGAGGGGTTTATGTATATATATATATATATTAATGCTTAATGAGTTAAATGTTATAATAAATTAACATGGACGATTATACCCCTGCACAAAAGGACAAAATAATCAGCATTCAACAGTCAAAATATGGGTTTTTTGGATTTTGGACTAAAATAGCAATAAAAGTGAAACCACAGGGACCCAG
This sequence comes from Helianthus tuberosus, assembly GCA_030545235.1. Lineage (NCBI taxonomy): Eukaryota > Viridiplantae > Streptophyta > Magnoliopsida > Asterales > Asteraceae > Helianthus > Helianthus tuberosus. The sequence continues at coordinate 116,890,879 of CM060417.1, read as the reverse complement.
ATGTAAAAAGATTGAGATTTGAACTAAAATGGAAAAAATGGCCAAACCACAGGGACCAAAATGGCAGTTTACTCATTTTTCAAAGTTATTATGTTAATTGATGCTGCTAGGAAGATATTAATTGGGGTGGGGTAATGGGTCTCCGGACATTAAGAGGGTGGGGTTGTGATGCCGGAGACCGGACTGAAATGGTTACCAAAGTGAAACCACAGAGACCGAAATCGAAATTTTTAAACTAATGGACCAAAATAGTGATTTTTGACAAACCACAGGGATGAAAACAGTAATTAACTCATTTAAATATCTTTTTGTTTTTTATTAACAGGGGCATTATGGTTAATTCACATGTACTTAACAGAATAAATGGATGGGGTTAACGGAGGTGGACTGAAATGGTTACGAAAGTGAAACCACAGAGACTGAAATCGCAATTTTTAAACTAATGGACTGAAATAGTGATTTTTGACAAACCACAGGGACGAAAACAGTAATTAACTCTTTTATCTATAATAAGAGATGAGAAGCTGATGTAACTTTCCATATGTGTCAAGTAACTAGATATGCCACGTAATCTTTGCTGATGTCATAAATCACAATTTAACGAAGTCTCAATAAATTTAACCCATTATTTAAAACTCCATAAATGTATAAATGATAAATAATATTAGTTAGAGTAAATTACGATTTTGGCCCCTGTGGTTATATCACTTTTACCCTTTTAGCCCAAAAAAGAATTTTTTAACATCTGAGCCCCCAACGTCTTTTTTCTAACCCTTTTGGCCCCTAACACTAACCTCATCCATTAAATGTTAGGGGCCAAAAGGGTTAGAAAAAAGACGTTAGGGGCCAAAAAGATTAGAAAAAAAAGACGTTGGGAGCTTAGATGTTAAAAATTCTTTTTGGGCTAAAAGAGTAAAAGTGATATAACCACAAGAGCCAAAATCGTAATTTACTCTATTAGTTAAATCTTGAACTACTATAATAAAAGAAACCAACTTTTGGACACGTGTCATTCATTGAAGGTATTCTCAAATCTATATTTATCTAAATAAATTAATATTAAATCTTATCATACTCTCAAATCTAAATTGTTAATTTAATATATTTTTAAAACAAATATCTCTGTTATCTACATATCTTATATTAAATATATAAATAATAAATTAATATTAAATGATATCCTAATTTATTAAAAAATATAACTTTTTTTATTATTTGGTATACAAAATTATGTTTATTCAACTCGTGTAAAACGCGGGTTTTTAAGGATATAAACTTTTTTTTATTTGTTAGATTTTTCAACCCGACTATATACGGGTTTTCTAAAGATACGACATTTTTAGTATTTAACATATAAAATTACATTTATTTAATCTGTGTAATACACATGGTTTTTAAAGATATAACACTTTTTTAGATCTATTCAACATGTGTAATATACGGGGTTTTTAAGGATGTAATTTTTTTATTATTTGGTAGATTTATTCAACCCGATTATACACGGGTTTTTTAAAGATACGACGTTTTTAGTATTTAGTATACAAAATTACATTTATTTAATCTGTGTAATACACATGGTTTTTAAAGATATAACTTTTTTTATTATTTGATATATAAAAATTACATTTATTTAACCCGTACAATATACATGGTTCATAAAGATATAACTTTTTATTATTTAATATATAAAATTACATTTATTCAACCCGTGTAATACACGGGGTTCTAACCTAGTAAATAATATTATAAATGATAAGGAGATTAAACTAAATAATAATTATCCATAAGAAATTAAACTAAATAATATTTAGTAGGAGGATTATCTATAATTAATTAGAAAAGATTAAACTAAAATAATACTTATCTATAAAACATGGCCTAATATGATGACAAGTGTCCTCAAAATGGTTTCTTTTATTATATAGTATAGATATACCGATTTTACATATAAGTGATCAAGATTTTTTCGCTTCTATGAAACATAGGATAAGTTGTTATTATATATTTTTAATATATCTGTATTTAATATAAATATTCTTAAAAAATCAAAGCCTTTTAATCGTTAGTTTATTATTATCTATAACACAACTATTATTATTATTATCTTTAATTTTAGTAATTTAAGCGTTATTATAATGACTTTATTTGTTAAGATAACATCTTATTAAAATTAACCACATATATTTCTAAAACCAAATGATTTAATGGTAAAGTTACAAATAAAACATTAAATCTAATCTAACTTTTAATATAGGATTTCAATTATTGTCACGTGTCACTCTCTCCTTCAACCTTACAATTTAGACTTACATCTTATTTTAAAATATTTTTTTAATCCTTATCCTTACAAATATAATAAATTTAATTTAAATATGTTAATTACCAGATTAGGATGCACTATTTAATTAAAATTATTTGATAAATACAATGTATTTTATTAAATATTATTGTAAAATAAAAAAATACAATAATTATTTTTTTTACTAAACCATCCTTATATTAATATTATTTGTAAAAACGCAATAATTAAATTATACTATTATTACACTTTTTTTAACTATATTATCAGGATTACATAGATGTATGAACTACATTTTTTTATATTTTATGTGTGTAATACACGGGTTTGTAACACTTATAAATTAAAATATTATTCAATCTAAGTTTTTTATATTTAATCCGTGTAATATAGTAGTTTATAAGCTAGTTAAAATATAATCCATCGATGATTCAATGTATACCATAAACAATTGTGGCTTGAGGTGAGGTCGCTGACTTAATGATGTTGGGTGTTGTGTGTCGTTTGTTTTGTTCAAAATCAAACCCAAATCATTTGGGCTTTTAAGTTTTTAACCAACCATGTGGGCTTTTGCATTTAATTATATGGGCTATTGAGTTTTAAATATAGTGGCCTTTTAACCGTTTATTATTGGGCTTTTAATCATACATTTGCGGTTGGGCTTTCAATAAAACAAAATCTAAATTGAGGGTAGCCTAAAATAATCTTAGGAGTAACGTAAATTCTTTTCAGGTGTAACAAAATAAAAAAAGAGTTAAATGTCATTTTAGTCCCTGTGGTTTGGGTCATTTTGCCAGTTTAGTCCAAAGGTTTCATTTTTAACCTGTGGGTCCAAAAAGGTTTCACAGTTGCCATTTTAGTCCACTGAGTTAACTTCATCCATTTTTTCTGGTAACGAGAAGGCCTATTCGGTAATTTTATATGGCTGAATTGCCCTTTTAGTTAACAAAATTACATAAAAAATGACCGAATTGGCCTTCTCGTTAACAAAAAAATGGATGAAGTTAACCAAGTGGACTAAAATGGCAACTGTGAAACCTTTTTTGGACCCACAGGTTAAAAATGAAACCTTTGGACTAAACTGGCAAAATGACCCAAACCACAAGGACTAAAATGGCATTTAACTCATAAAAAAATAAAAAAAATGGTGCTACGCCGTAAAAGTTGAAGGGTAACAACTAACAAGTGCTACCCCTACCGCTAAAGTATGTCCACCCCTGATAGGCGAATACCTATAAGATTATCAGTTTTGTGCAGATAGAAGAGATCGAGAACAACCAATTATGTCAATCTAAAGGCTTTATTACTTTTATGCAACACAGGCAAACGAAAAATAGAAAAATGCATAAGAGCTCTCTCTCTCTGATTAAGAAATCAATGGAAGTAGATACTTTTTGTAAAAAACTAAGTAGTCATATGTACTAAGGATGAATTTTTTCCCCGAATACCTATACTATACACGTATCAGTATCCGTACTAATTTTTTCTATTCGGAACATCTATATATTAGTATCTGGTTTTAAAGATTTCGGTATTCGCCACCTTGGGTATCCATACTTTTTCGGTAAAAAAGGTACTGCTATTGAACTTGATATTATGCTTTATTTTCGAATGTTATCATATGGTTTTGGTATTATGGTTTATTGAATACCGGTACACGTACTGATTTAGCATATTTGATACCCTTACCTTGTTGGTACTCGTATCGATTTAGCTTATTTGGTACCTATATGAGGACTCGTACCAAGATTAATGGAGTGTTCGAAGAATAAAAAACAAAGTGGTACAATTTGTACCAAAGCAGTTACCATACCGAAATAGCAGTTTTGATACCCATATCGTACCAATATATTCTGTATGGTACTCGGTACTGAGTTTTGTTCAAATTTGGCATCGGTATTTTTAGTACGGGTGCGGTTACTGTACTGAATCTCATCCTTAATCTGTACTAGACTACTGCCTTTTGTATATAAAAACCATTGGCAGCATGTGATTGTTTTTTATTAGTGCTCGCTAAACATGAAATAGCGGGCACTATTTCCTCGCTATCGCTACATAGCATATATGTTACTTTGTCACTATTTACCGCTATTAGCTATTGACAGCTATGTGGAACGCATGGGCACCATTTAGTTTAACACAAAACATAAAGTAATTTTTAATAAATTTAAACTATCCCGTTTAATCGGTTTCTTCAATGCCTTGGAAGGTACCGATTAACATCAAACTCACGAACCGGGATATGAACCTATAAACAATAAGGCAGTTCCGTTTCTAACGGTTCTTGGGGTAAAAAAACCAGTTTTTACACACCCCTATATGTAATGCATTGTTTTGTTACCTAATAGTTATAAGATATATTATAACTCGAGAGAGCTACAGCTGGTCCAATAAGATCAAGGTCTTTGGCAATGTCACGCACCTTCTTAATTTGCTGGTCTTTCCAATCAGAGCCCCCCCCCCCCCCCCCCCCCCCAGTAGTAAGCCAAGTTGTGATTGATGATGAAATTCATTGCACGCACAGTTTCTACTATTAGTTTGGTCGAATCCAGTTAATTGAAGTATACCAAATCCAAGTTCTCAAGTTGAAGCCTCTCGATTGATAAAATCTTTGAGTCGAGATGTGAGTAGCAAGCACAAAGTCAGAACGTTTCCATCCAAGATCTTTAATGGCCATTCCCATTACTAATTCACACCTTGGTCATAATAGCATTGCAGAATGAGCTTGGCGTCTCTATGTGGCCGATGGAGAGTAAGGGACCCATATGATAGTGTGGATACCTTCAACGATAATTTCCCAAAACCGTTCATTATGAGTGTAGTTGTATGTATGTCGTTAAACAGACCATCTTCCAACATTTTCAAAATCATTTAAAGGTTTTTAATTTATTTTTGTAGTTTAGTTTTGGCCGGAACAATAATAAGTCCAATTGAAGTATCATGTCGGAAGTTCGGACATTAATTATAATGGCTACACGGTGGACAAACACCAATCATTGACACTTCAGCAAACACTTAATGCGTGTAACACCCCAACCAACCGTAAAAACGTCTGGGCATCACGTCACAAGATTGTTCAATAGCACATAGCACTAATAAAAGTTCAAATATAATATTAATTCAAATTTCATGCTCAACAACCAAATCCAACTAACAAAACAACCAAACCAAGAAACTTGTCCAAAGAAAAACACAATAATTGTGTTAGAATTTAACTAAGGCACAAGAATTCCATGATCCTATGTGATAGAAAGCTTCGAGTTATCATCAAATGTTACCACCTGAAACATATGCAAAATCAAGGGTCAACTTCAAAGAAGCTGGTGAGCAACATAGGTTTTATAGCAAAAGCAAGTATCAAAAATTTAATGTATAATTCATATGGCATAAGTGGAGCACTAAGCAAATTGCATTTAACAAGCATGGGTCACTGAGAATACATTCAAACCTGAGCTGACATGTTTAATGAATTCTATCATCCTCAACTTCCCAAAGAGCAAACGTGTTGAGAAAATGTGCAAAATGAGCAAAACCAAATGGAAGTGGAGATGAGTCATCACACCTATAGCGCTATAATATATTACCGAACGATTTGGCCAAAATTAATGAATGCATGCGTTTAAGCAAACCAACCAGTTTCATATAAAAGCAAGTAATGATCACATAAGGCATTAAGTAATGATTTGCATAAATGTTTAAGCAAAAAGTGTGCAACATATGTATGATCCTAAAAAAAGGTAATAAGGTCTATGTACTCACCTTGATGAGTTGCTAAATGATCCACACAAAGTTGTTAAGGTTGACAAGTGCCGGAATCAATCAAAAAGGTCCAAACATCGGAGGACAAAAGAGACAATCTTTGGAGGAAAGTCGCTTCCATCTAGGATGGTGTGTTTGTGTCGGTTAGTCGCCGGCCATGATATATGTGGCCAAGAATCATCGTTTTTGGTGTTTACTAGTTACTTAAAAGAATGAAACGTGATAAGTGCATTCTACATTTATGGTTGGATCTAGAGGGGCGCGGGTGGTGTGACCGCACAAGGCTCATTTTTTCAAGGGCTCAAAAATCTTAATTTTTTATTTATATTCTAAATATAAAACTATTTTAAAACAAAAATCTACAAAGTTTAAAACCTATTAATTTTTTTAGAAAAAACTAACTAAATTAAACAAACTTTTAAAACTCAATAACCTTAACCTTTTAGTTTGGCTCATCTAAACCTGATTATCATTTACCCATTTTAACGCATTGTTTATTGTTATCACAATTATCATCCTATTATTGAATTTTTATATAAATATGCGCTTATATTATAAAGGCTCATTTTTAATAGTCGCACTGGACACCAGAATTTTCAGAGACAACTCTGTCTACATTGGTCCTATCTCATCATAATATTTAGTAGATACATTGATTTTGTTATAAATATACTCCTTTAATGTTTTTTTTTTAATTTTTACGTAGGTTGAAGTTTGAAACAAGCTAAAACACATGGCCGGACCTTAGGGTGGGCGGGGAGGACCACCGGCCAGGGCCCGATACTTCGAAGGGCACATTATTTAAACAAAACCCCGATATGTAAATGTAAAAATAAAAAAATTAATAGGATATACTTATACAAACACCAACATTGGCCCACTTACAAAACTATTTTTATGGTTTAGATTAGTTGTTAGTCCATTGCCATTAGATTTAAACCTTTAATGAGCCCAATACCCAATTTCGTTAAGGCCTAAGGGCATTTTTTTCGATCTCGAACAAGGTACATGAATTCTCATAGCCGACCCTGCTAAAACATTCCGTTTGTTTCACATTGATGTTTTAATACGAGTTAAAACGAAAAGCGATTAAACAAAGACATCAACAAGAAAACATTGTTGAACACGTGGGAGTATGCCAATATGAGAGTAGGATCAAATACAAACCACATTTCGTCTAAAAATATAAGAACCATAAAAAAGTGTCATGTGACATCCGACCAATTATAGAGAAGAGGTAAAATAATAACCTAAATAGTATCAATTATATTGAATTCCTTATAATTATGATAACGAGCAATTAATTCTTTTTTTGGATCTTCCTTTTATTTTCAGTGTGTTGCAGATATAATTCTTCACAAAGAAAAGTACTAATATAATTCACATATATATATACTAAAATCAATTATCTTGTTTAATTTACATGTGCTAATATAAGTGTTACTTTTACGTATGTATTGTTTTAGTATGTGTTGCTTTTACTTTTGTAAGCGTTAGGATATGTTCTCACGGTTTTTAGGATAGATCTGATTTGTACCGTAACCATTGGATTTGGTTTTGTTGGTGGGCTACATTCAAAAAGAAAATGTATAGTTAAATTAGTTGTGTGCTTTGATCTTGGGCTACAACTGAAGTTATAAGTATCACAAAAATTGATTAAACCTGAATTTAAAGTAGATTGTGTCTCTTATCTCATGTGTTTGAGTTCATTGCGTCCGTGCTTATTAATCATATTGCAATTTAGTTGAATTCAAATAAATCAATATCTTTGGTTTTTACTTTTATAATAAAAAAAAACTTTATAATATTGACTTACCTATGGATACGATATTATACTTAACTTTATTAGCTATATAGGTTAATTAGGATTTTGCCTTTTTCTTTTGGGGTGTGCCTATCCACACACCCATCTCACTATCTACACACCAAAAAAAGGTGATTTTTGTCTTTACATGCACACCCTGCAGTGTCGAACTGTGGTCAAAACGGGGCGTTTTGGTCCGATTAACCAGACAAAGACTGACGGGTGTCTGACGGGTCTGTTATAATAAAAAAAAACTTTATAATATTGACTTACCTATGGATACGATATTATACTTAACTTTATTAGCTATATAGGTTAATTAGGATTTTGCCTTTTTCTTTTGGGGTGTGCCTATCCACACACCCATCTCACTATCTACACACCAAAAAAAGGTGATTTTTGTCTTTACATGCACACCCTGCAGTGTCGAACTGTGGTCAAAACGGGGCGTTTTGGTCCGATTAACCAGACAAAGACTGACGGGTGTCTGACGGGTCTGTTGTCCGGACCAAAACGCCGAGCTTTGGCCGCGTTTTGGTCCTGTCAACCAGACCGGGTATCAGTCTTTTGTCTGGTTGACAGGACCAAATCGCGGCCAAAGCTCGGCGTTTTGGTCCGGACAACAGACCCGTCAGACACCCGTCAGTCTTTGTCTGGTTAATCGGACCAAAACGCCCCGTTTTGACCACAGTTCGACACTGCAGGGTGTGCATGTAAAGACAAAAATCACATTTTAGGTGTGTAGATAGGTAAAATTGGTGTGTGGATAGTTTTGCCCTTTTGCATAACTTGATAATGGTAATATGACAACCTCACAAACCTATACATCTTACCACCTTTTTTATTATATTGTAATCCTATATATATTTGTGTGACATAACAAAAAAATTATTTATATCAAAATGATAGGAAATCATAGATTTCTTCTTTATATCTCACCTAGAGCGTGAATTTCTAAGATGACACGAAAATCTAAATTAAAATTTGTAGGTTTGATTTAGTATCACCGTTTTGAGTCAGATTCAAGCTAACTGGTTCTTATAAGATCAACCTATTTGTTTAACTACTCGTTTATTTAAACACTATATATATATATATAGGGAGAAGATCATGCGAGAACCATCTCTTATTGCGAAAACCGCGAGAACCAATGTGAACACAACAAAAAATGTCTAAAAATAGCTAAAAATCACACAAATTTTTTTTTAATATTTTTTATATAAAAATCGCTACTTTTCGAAGACAAAAAAAAATTAAAAAAAAAAAAAATTTAAAAAAATTTTTTTTTGGCCACTAAAAGTAGCGATTTGAGCATAAAAAATATTAAAAAAAGAAATTTTTTTTTATTTTTTTTAGATTTTTTTTAAAATTTTTTTAGGTTTTTTGGGAGTTTAGTTTTTAGCATTTTAGCTGGGGGGGGGGGGGGGGGGGGGTTAGGTTTTTTTTTTTTTTGGGGGGGGGGGGGGGGGTTAGGTTTTTTTTGGGGAGAGGGGTGGGGGTTAGGTTTTTTTTAGCTATTTTAGGTTGTGTTCACATTGGTTCTCGCGGTTCTCGCAATAAATGGAGTTCTCGCATGAGCCCCTCCCTATATATATATATAGAGGGGGGGGGGGGGGTCTTTGTATGCAAGACTTATAGATAATGACATAATTATTTGTATATTTAAGTATTTTTAGGCAATGCGTAGTCATAAAGCCCATTTGTGTCACACCCCGACCGCGTAAAACAACAAATCGCGACGGAATCGTCGGGGAGTGTTGTAACAGAATCACTGTTTCGTAACAAATGGAAATTTAAGTTTTGTTTTATTGAATTAAAAGAGGTTACAATGTCTTATAAACAAAGAGACATAACATAATTAACTAGTCTTACATCTTTTATTGTCACTAAGGCACCAGTCCGCCTAAGTGTATCTTGATCAATCCTATGCATCAGCTCCTGAAAACACATGTGAAAATAGGTACGTCAGCATAAAAATGCATGTGAGATACATAGGTTTTATTAAAACAGGATTCATGACTTGTAAGTTTAAAGAAAATGTTTAACAAAAGTTAGTCATGAACCTTGTAAAATGTTTTCCTTTATAAATCATACAAAAAGTGATAAGAAATCAGATGATATAAAAGAAAGATGCATAGATAAATAAATAACCAAGTAAAATGAGTTTGTATAAAATATGTTGTTTGTAAAACAATGTTTCATGAAGATATGATATCTATGTAAAATGTAATATGTCTAACTTGAAATGGTTTAAATAACGCTACGATATGTAATATCATAAAAACACTTATATATAGGAAGTACCAGTGGCGCATCCACCATGCTTTTATCATATTACACATACCTCGTTATTTAAATCACTTACCCAAACAAACCACCAATGTAAAAATGTTCATGTATAACCAAATGTAATGTATAGTGAATAAAAGCATTTACTCAACCCTATAAGAAAGAAATGTACAAAACAATATATTTGATAAATCATAATTCAAATCAAAAGTTATGTTTTGTAAAATTCATGCTTTATTGATACAAACATCTACGCGGTAATGTTAAACGCCTACATTCAAGCCTTGCGACTGAAGAGATAAACCCTTAACAAGTTAAAGGATTATCAAACTTATGAATATCGAATTCGGTCATGCCTTCCACCCAAACAAACCTAGGATATCAGGAATGGGAGTTGTCAATTCCTATGGTACCACTACCTACTAACGAACGGCATGATCGGTGTTAATGAATGTATTAGTTTCGTTAAACAAACCAAATGTTATACCAAGTGTAAGCATGTTATATGAAAATAATGTACTAAATATGCTAAATGAACATACAAAGTAGAAATGTAAAACAATGTGTCCATATGCTGAGTGAACATATGCAACAAAAACGCAATGAAAATCAATGTGTCCATATGCTGAGTGAACATATGCAACAAAAGTAATTATGAAAATCAATGTGCTAGCATGCTAAGTGAACATACATAGCAAAACATAATGAAATCATGTACCATATGTGTACTAATGAACATAGCAAGTATATATCATGAAAGCACGAAAAATACGAAAGTAACAAGTAGGCACATGTGTATCACCCCAAAATATTTGAAAACAGTAAAAGAGGGGTCTATGTACTCACTTGAGGATGCTTAGAAGCCTTGAATAACAACCAAGCAAAGCTAGAGGGATCACGAAATCAAACGGCACCTAATATAGGTAACTATGTTAATAAACCGGACCTAAATCGGAAGATCGGATAGAATGAGGTTTTGTAAACCAAATAAGTATAGGAACTCATGTAATATGGTTTAACAAAGCCTACATTCTAAATCGAAACTTATCCTAAGTGCTTACGACCCATTACGACTCGTTAAGGTAGCTTACGCTACGTTAACGCGTCGTTTGCGTAAAACGCGTTCGGACCGCCTAACTTGTCCTATGACAAGTATTATATGCCTTAACATGTCTAATAATGTTACCTAATCAGTTCAGATGTCAAAATTTAGGTTACATATGCTTAAAATGAATTTATGCGTAAAAAAGGCATTTTGGTCATTTTCCTAAGGCATATAAACTACCTATCATACAACTAACTAAACGTAGTGACCATAAGGTATAACCTTGGAAGGTTATTCCCTATACAACTATGGTCACAAAACATGTTTGGTCGGATCCTAATGATTGACCAAACGGGTCGGGTTCGAAAGTCTAAGTGGTTGTTTAGACCGCTTATCTTACGACCCTATATAAGCACTAAACTAAAAGTGACGAGTTAAACATGTTAAAACATGTTTAACGAAGTTAGAAAACAAGTTTGATATCAAAACAAAGGGTCTTGATACCCAAGAATAGTTTGGTTGCAAAATACGCATAAACGCGTATTTTGACCGAAACTATGACTCGTCACTATGCCTAAATAACGTGGTAATCAGTAGGTACAGTCACAAGGGACTATAACCATCGTGATTACGCTCACGTTGCGAAGTTCAAACGAACTTCTTGTTGACCATTGACTGGTCAAAGCAGAAAGTCAAACACCGTTTGACTTTCATGCTTAAAAACGCATAAAAGAATGAAAGAAACTTACAAGAGGTCCAAGAAATGGAGATTTGATTCAAGTTGCTCAGGTATGAGGTGTGGAAACCCCAACTTAGAGCAGAAATGAATCAAATGTGAAGATTGCAATGAACCATGGTGGGTATTTATAGAATTTGGTTAACCATTAGGATCGTTTCTTGGATTAAGTGCGTTGATCTCAACCATCCAAGTGTTACCCACTGAAATACAATACTATGGGTGCCCAAAACAAGCTCATAGAGTTGAAAAACCAAGTACAAAAGCCTGAAACCAGCTACTGATTGCAGAAAACTGGTTTTTGCAGATCTGATGGTCTATCACAGGCCGCGTAGACATATGCCAAGTCTTACGCGCCCCTCCTAAGCCATTTTGACAGAATGTCAAGTTTAGTCCCTGCAGGCCTGAAACTTGGTTTTTGATGCATTTTTGACACGTTTAAGCCCCGTTAACCCCATTTCAAGGCTCTAAAATGAAGTTAAAGTATAGGGAACTTAAAATATTCTCAAAAACATCTCGGATGTCGGTTCGTTTGGCCGTACGGTCGCGTTGTTCGGTTAATTACGACGAAAACTCAAACGGACGCGAAAACGATCCAAATTACACGACGAGTGGTATTTTTGCATTCCAATTACTAAAATAAAATATTTTAATGATTACAAAATTTTTTGGATGTCCGGATGTGTTCAGAACGTAAGATATGCGCGTAAATACAAACTTATGCACTTTTTGACGCTTTTAGTCCCTGTTTGACCAAATAAGTTTATTTTAGCATACCGAACCCTTCAAAGCCTATTTCTAAGCTATGTAAAGGATGTTTAGGGTATTTTTAACTTTTGATCATATTCCAGAAGGTTTGATACCATATGAATCGGCAGACTTTCGCAGTTTGACGCAAATAGTCCCTGCGATCGAATAAACTTGATTTCGAAACACCAAAACTTCCAAAAATTATTTCTAAGTTATGTAAAGGTTATTTAAGATATGTTAAGCCCATGTCATTGTTCCAGAGTGTTTTTCACGTTAAACTGATTACATTTACGCACCAGTTCGCGTATAACTTTCCAGAAATCGGTTTAGAGCTCGAAATCGAACGAGAATTGATATATGCAAATGATACACATATTTATACAAATCCCAAGTATGAAACACAATATTTCATTAATTTGGTATTTGTTTGATGGTCGAAGAGGCACAAATGTCACAGTCTCCCTTACTTTAGGAAATTTCGTAGACGAAATTTATTTAGATGAAACTTGTGAGAGCTCGAAACTTGAAGTTGAAAAGATAAAACAACATTGGTTAGGGTTCTGAACTTCTAGTAACTTTAAATAACGTCATGTTTGCAATGTAAGAGGGACACTTATATAAATATATGAATTGCCATTGGTGCGTCCACCGTACCTCCATTACATTGTTCACGTTTCGTTATTTTTTTTGCCACCATAGGTTCTTACACATGACAAATCTTACCGTGGTTTCTGTGCACTGGATTCCATAATTATGTATGCATCCATAATTACGTAATTCCTTGCATAGTCCACACAATACATTTTATAATGTGTAGGGGAAGAAAATCAAACGAACAAACCTGTGATGAGTGTGACTAGACCACCATAGGGTCCTTTTAATTAAATCAATAAATAATTTCTTTAAATAGACCACCATGGAGTCTTTTCAGCTATATCATCACATGACATTCCTAACCAGAATTTTGAATCAATCTTTCTAACTAGACCACTCAAGGGGTCTAATTATTGAATAGTACTTTATAATCCAAGTGTCTTAACTATTACGTAGAAGCCCATTAAGGATTTAAGGTAGTACCTTTGGATATCCTACTATGAATCCCCTCATATGCAGATATGGAAGATTCTACGAGGATTTGGATAACGAATATTCATATTCCACAAAAACACAACACATAAAACATAATCATGCAATCACATAATTGTTTAACTTGATCTTCAATTTGTTATCATTTTGTTAATTCATTGATTTGAGCACATGCAATTAAAGCACACTAGGAATCCAATCCGTGGATTTCATTTGGCACTTTAAACATCTTCAAGAATCTAACTATGAAGATAGGAAGATTTTAATAGGAATTCGGCTTTGTCCTTATTGAATCATAATGTACGTATTAAGGCATACAAAGAATTCAATTAAGGACTCCGATTTGAGCGATAATTATCCACAAGGATCTAATTGTGAAGATAAGAAGATCCCATATGGATTTTGGAATTTGAATAGCGGGAGACGTTTCGAAATCTTGCACTAGACGTACTTAAGTCGATACACGAGGTAGAATGTTCATGAAGTTGAGATGCTAGATATGCCAAGGCGACATATGAAGCAGAATTTGAAGGTTAAGTACAACAGATGTTAAGTCAACATATGAGCAGAATGTTTTCGAAAACTATGCCTGGGGTTCTTTAGAAATGTGTTTAATGGTTTTGAAACCTTACGTAATACTTTTGAAATCATGCAGTAGATGTATTAGGTAAATATATTTATAAATTGTTTTAAAATCATGTGAGATGAATTTTGTAATAATGTATAAGGTTTTTGAAAACATGGATGATGCTTTTGAAATCATGCACTTGAAATCATGAAGGTTGTTTATGAAAAACATATATTAGAATGTAATGATATAGGTATGAGATCGAAAAATACCTTTAGTTATCTAACCAAGGATTTAAAGTGATATTTTGAGTAATTGTCTAAGATTGTACTTCGTTTCTTAGAATGAAACGAGTACTTAGAATTTTCGAGGAAATCATGAGCAATCACACGAATGGGGAAACTACAAGAGTAGTTTGTTTAAAGAACATAGTTCTTTGGTGTAGGTATCATATGGGTATGCCATACACACATATAACTACATTTGTACATCAGAATTGTGAACAACGATTTATTTATAAACCAAACAGATTGTTTCAGATTTCAAGGAAAATAAAATAAACAAAAGCATAAGATTCAAATTATTCAAAGCAGCAGCATCTTCTAATCCGCCAAATGCTCATCTGTGGGTCAGATTTGCATTGACAATCTTTGGTTATTTGTTCCTGAAATGACTCGTCTCGCCATAGATGTAGTAAGTACCAGGAGGAAAACGAGCTTGGCTGGATCTGCTTGGAGTTGAACAGGGTTCTGAGTAGCTTGGTTTAACGCAGTGACTGAACAACAAACTCTTGCCGTATGACCAAAGAGTCCACCGTTGAAACATTTTCGGCATTTGACACTGGCATGGTGATGGAGGTTACACTGATTGCACAAAGGGGCTGTTCCTTTGTACAGCTTCTTGGCTGGTGGGGCTGCCACCTGGCTAGGTCCTGCTTGATTTGGTGCAACCGCTGCGGGATTCTTTGAAGCTTTACGCTTCTTTGATTTTTGTGAAGGCTTGGCTTCTGTTTCCTTTGGTGATTCTTGGGTGGTTTCATCCTTGAGACGAGACATGGCGATAGCCAATTCAGCAGTCTTCAGGAATACTACGCCTATTCGTTGGGCAATTTTGGTAGCCTGCTCGGACATTTGAGTGCCACTGCGATGAAGAGACATCCTAAAGGAAATGGAAGACATAGGAGGAAACAAGTGAAATGTTATCGGATAATCAAAACAGAATGACAACGCATAAAAATTGAGATCATTTGTTTGTTACCTAAGGTAAACAAATGAGATGGTGACTAATCAAAGTAAGTGGGTCATATTAATGTATCGCGAAGACATGCTTTAGCCTATAAGTGGACACTCACCCCAAGAGTTCCCAGGTAAGAGTGACTGGTCCGATTATGTGGATTTGTACGAGCACTCTAGCCTTAGACAGAAAACTCGGGATACAGGCATCCACTCTTCCAGATTGCACGTGTTCACACTATAAGACCCAAACTTTGACGGGATTTTGAAAATTCGGAAGGCACTAAGCCAAAAACGAATCATCCGAAAGGGTGGGTGATTATTTTCAAAATCATTTTGGAAAATTTTGAAGGTTCAAAACCTTATAATAAATCATCCTAGAACGGATGATTGGTTTTCAAAGCGGATTAGAATATTGTGTTCTTGTTGTGGTTGTCGCCTAAGGATAGGTGACAGTATTATTTTAAGATCTAAACACAAGAATCTTGTGTTGGGGTCCTAGGAAGGTTATATACTAGGTCAAAGCATTACTAATAACCTGATTCCCTATAACCATGAGCTCTGATACCAACTCTTCTGTCACACCCCGACCGCGTAAAACAACAAATCGCGACAGAATCGTCGGGGAG
The DNA here is from genome assembly GCA_030545235.1 of Helianthus tuberosus. Lineage (NCBI taxonomy): Eukaryota > Viridiplantae > Streptophyta > Magnoliopsida > Asterales > Asteraceae > Helianthus > Helianthus tuberosus. The sequence continues at coordinate 116,874,682 of CM060417.1, read as the reverse complement.
TGTTGTAACAGAATCATTGTTTCATAACACATGGAAATTTAAGTTTTGTTTTATTAAATTAAAAGAGGTTACAATGTCTTAAAAACAAAGAGACATAACATAATTAACTAGTCTTGCATCTTTTATTGTCACTAAGGCCCAACTCCGCCTAAGTGTATCTTGATCAATCCTATGCATCAGCTCCTGAAAACACATGTGATAATAGGTACGTCAGCATAAAAATGCCTGTGAGATACATAGGTTTTATTAAAACAGGATTCATGACTTGTAAGTTTAAAGAAAATGTTTAACAAAAGTTAGTCATGAACCTTGTAAAAATGTTTTCCTTTATAAATCATACAAAAAGTGATAAGAAATCAGATGACATAAAAGAAAGATGCATAGATAAATAAATAACCAAGTAAAATGAGTTTGTATAAAATATGTTGTTTGTAAAACAATGTTTCATGAAGATATGATATCTGTGTAAAATGTAATATGTCTAACTTGAAATGGTTTAAATAACGCTACGATATATAATATCATAAAAGCACTTATATATAGGAAGTACCAGCGGCGTATCCACCATGCTTTTATCATATTACACACGCCTCGTTATTTAAATCATTTACCCAAACAAACCACCAATGTAAAAATGTTCATGTATAACCAAATGTAATGTATAGTGAATAAAAGCATTTACTCAACCCTATAAGAAAGAAATGTACAAAACAATGTATTTGATAAATCATAATTTAAATCAAAAGTTATGTTTTGTAAAATTCATGCTATATTGATACAAACATCTACGCGGTAATGTTAAACGCCTACATTCAAGCCTTGCGACTGAGGAGACAAGCCCTTAACAAGTTAAAGGATTATCAAACTTATGAATATCGAATTCGGTCATTCCTTCCACCCAAACAAACCTAGGATATCAGGAATGGGAGTTGTCAATTCCTATGGTACCACTACCTACTAACGAACGGCATGATCGGTGTTAATGAATGTATTAGTTTCGTTAAACAAACCAAATGTTATACCAAGTGTAAGCATGTTATATGAAAATAATGTACTAAATATGCTAAATGAACATACAAAGTAGAAATGTAAAACGTGTCCATACATATATAGATATACATTATATAGATTATTCGGTATGGTTCTGTAAATTGATTTTTAGTTTCCGGCCAATAGTATTATGTAAATTAGAAACTAAAAATAAAGAAGATGAATACAAAGCTAATATACCCAGAAATTAGCCCTCTCAAATATCCACATATAATTTTTGTAGTAGATGAACAAATAAAGTAGAAAGTGTTATTTTTACATTATGTAACGCAGTCTAAAAAAAAGAATTATCTTTTCCGGCAACCGGAAATCATTTCCGTCAACCGGAAATCATTTCCGGAGAAAATGATCGTAACCCATTGGAATCTGTTAGTTAGCCGAATTTGGTGGAATTGTAAGTCAAGGAGTTGTTATGGTCAAAGCCCAACAACCGTTTTACTCGGTCAAAAATTCAACCAAGTCATTAATTATCCCAATCAATTTAAATTACTCGGTCAAAAATTCAACCAAGTCATTAATTATCCCAATCAATTTAAAATTTGTTTCAAGCTCAAACTTTTATCATTAAGTTCTTAACCTTCTGGGTCCCAAAAAAAGTTGGCATAGTGGCTTGGAGGGTAGAGATGGAAAGGATGCCAACTAAACATGCTCTAGCAACACGGAATGTGCCGGTTCTTGATCATCTGTGTGTACTTTGCGGCGACTATGTTGAGACATGTGATCATATATTTGTATCGTGCCATCTTGCAGAAACTATTTGGCAGAACATAGCGGCTTGGTGTAAGTTACCGCCTATCATTGCCTTCGGTATTAACGACCTACTGACGTTGCACGGTGTTAGCTCGGGATCGAGGAAAAAAAGGAAAGCAATACATGCCGTTGTCTTGGTGACGTTCTGGTGTATATGGAAAATGAGGAATGATGTCATTTTTAGACAAACTTCCCCTAACGCTATGAAGATGTTAGTCGAGATTAAATCAATGGCGTACCTTTGGAAAAAAAAAAGGTCAAAAGAGGCGGCACTAACATGGGAAGATTGGAGTAGGTTTAACTTTGGCGGCTAGATTTTTTTGAATGTAATTGTTAAATGTATTGGTGATGAACCTTGTATGTATATTTGGTGGTAGCGTCTTGCTATAATGAATAAAATTTTTGTTGGCCGTTCAAAAAAAAAGTTCTTAACCTTCTAGATTAAAAAGGAATTAATACATATCAAAAGTGTTAAAATAATAATAAATGATATATCCATGAAAAGTATGGTGTTTTGTCAACTGGGTTTTATAAACTATTTTTATATATAATTGATAAACGCATTAAAGTAAATAAATCATAAAGTTAATTTTTTTTGGGTTCTCTACATTGTAAGATCTGTTATCGATCATTGTGATTATTTTATTTTTTACTGCGCAATGATATAGGTTGTGGCATTTAGCACAAATAAATTGTCTTAAGCTAGTTAAGTAAATTAGTTAATTATAATGAATCGTAAGTTTTTGATCATTCAATTTGTTACACTACTATGCATTCTCAACATATTAGTTGTATGATTATTCTTATCATTTTTGTATAGCTGCAAAACAAATATTGATAGATATTAATATAGTCAATAGTTCACACAAAAAAAATATGAAAAATAGGTAGTGGTCTCTTAGCTTAAACAAACTACATAGATAGATGATGAACCATCTTTTGAAGTCATTGTTTTTCTTTGTTATAGCACGGGAATAAGTTATATATGTTAAAATACAATTTAACTCTATTTAAATAATAAATCACTTTTAATTCGAATTTTTAAGAAAAATGTTCAAAAGATCCTTATTTTGATCATAGCACCTCTATAGAAAAAAATTGAATTTCACATGAATCCTAAATTGTTGGTACCCGAAGTTTTCTCAAATGTATACAAAGTCATGTTTCGTTTCCATGACGTTTTTTTTTTCCAATGTTAAATTCAAACTTGAGTTCATCACACTCGACATCTTCTTCTTCGGATAACATATAGCCTAGTGGTGGAAAACCTTTTGACTAGTTCATGATTTCCCTCCAAACAAAGGTTAAAACTATAATATTTCTCCTCTATGACATATTTTGGATGTGTGAAGGTACTCGATCAACATGTTTGACCACCAGAAGTTGGTCATCCTCTAAAAAGCTTGCTATAAATTTTCTTAACATGCTCCTAATGCAGCAATACCGAAAATGTGTTTTCACAAAATACTCGGAGGTTATATCACATCTTTTAAATTACAAATCAAAATATCAAGCTAATATTTATATACCTTTCAATTCAATCTGACTAACACATGCTAGCTCATTCCCTGAGGTAAATATTATAATTGGTTAATGTCGTCGGAGGAGAAAAAGGATTATTTGGCCATAGTAAAGGCCACACGTGTGGATGATCATGGTAATATAAAAAAATGATATCAATGGCTCAAACAAACTTAATATGAGTCAGTCACTAAGAGGCATGTACGAGAAGGGGAAATATAAACATTCGCTTCAAATGTGGATACAAAAAAAAAAAGAAAAAAAAAACCCTTGACATACTCATGTGAATGCATGCATTATACATATGTGTATCTAGAAGCTCCAGTAGAGCAATCACAAATTGAGACGGCAAACGTCCGATATACAACAACACAATTAACACTATCACAAAACATAAGAAATATTTTTACCAGTTGTAGTTGTCTCGGTAGAGACACTATTGATTTTTTAAGTTTCAACTATTTTTGGATAAAAAGTCATCACTTTGGAATGATGTCAAAGAAAAATGATACCAAATATGAAATATCTACAATATATCATATAGCAAATATGGCCAGAAGACTATAATAGAAGTTATTAGAATGATACATTATATCCACTATATTTCATTATATCAAATATGGTGAGTAACCAGAAGTTACTAGAAAAATTATACGTTTACCACATGACATGACTAAATAGGTCATCAACATAGCATCACGATATGCCAAATAATTAAAAGTGCTAACTAGCACTACTAAGTAATCTAACAGCCTTGCTATCAAAACACTTATTATGTATGCAATGAATTTTCTTAGCGAATCAATCTTTCAGCCATCCAAAAAGGAATTCCTACTAACTATCCCACTTATATGTGGACCATGTAAATATTTATTGGTCTTAAGTGATGCATCCATATTTTAGCATGCTTTTAAGTGTATATGGTTGAAAAGTGATTTTGCCCGACAATATAAAACGTTGATCTTTGACATTGTTTAATGTTGAACTTTGACAAACAATTGTAGAGACCATTGTTGGGAACAATATGAAATATATAGTCAATATAAATTTTCATATTTACCGACTATCTAATCAATTCAAAACCAACTGCTAATCATAAATACTCCCCACAATAATTGGTCTCTAGAAGAGAACCAAAAGTTATTTTGGTTATACTATATATGTAAGTACCAAAATGGACATGTTTACAACATCTATACTGACTATCCATTTAACAAACCAATATTTCCAGTCTTAGGGGGAGACAAGATAAGGAAAATAAAAGACTGGTAATACACCTAAACAGAGAATGCATCATATTAAATCTCGACCCCAGAAGTGGTCAATGTTAATTTGAAGTCCAAAAGGGCATGACTTTTCAAATAATAGCAAATAAAATACCTGATGCATTCATAAATACAAATAGATTGGCAAAAGTCACGTATACCAGCACTAAATTTACCTGCTCGAAATAAAGTAATCACAAAATGATTACCGTATCAAGAAAATGTGGGAGGTAAATCGATTCCAAAAGACAAAACTCACAAATACAAAAAGAGTAGAGTAACACAGTTGGTGTAACCAGAAGAGGTTGCATAGGATACCCCAGTAGTGGTAGAATACAATACCCCATAAGTGGTTGTATACAAAACCCAAGAAAGGGTTACATACGAAAACCTTAAAAGAGGTTATTGTTAAAATCCTAGAGGAGATAGCGAAATTCTGCTATAGGATAATGGAGTTCCAGAAGAGACTCGGTTACCAAACAAAACAAGTATGAGATCTCAACGATTTATGTACATAAAAAATATAATATGGAGCCGTAATGAAACACGTGTAAAATGATATATTTGAATATGCTATAGCAATAGATGAAATCGGCGAAAAAGATTACGTACATGGAAACTGTGCAAGAGTGTACGCACATAAATAGCCAAAATGGCTAGATGACTTAAATGCCAATTAAATTCGCTCAATAAACTAAATGTTTTCGAACTAGCAGTTCGAACACCCATAGACGTCAAACCAGTAGGTTATAAATGGGTCTTTAAATAAAAAGAAACGTAAAGAATGAGTTTTGCAATGTAAGGCATGATTTTTAACATAAAGATTTTTTCCCCAAATCCCAGTAGCTGATTATGTGGAGATGTATACCCCTGTAGTGGATGCGATAATCTTTAGATGTTTAATAGGCTTCGCAATCTCAGAATGACTTCAAATAAAACTTACGGATGTCGTCACTGTATACATGTACTGGACAATTACAAATGACATCTGCATAAAATCCCTGAAGGATTAAAAATGCTCAAATCTTTATTTAACAATAACCCCATATGCGTTATATAAATCTTAAAGGGACTGGTCCTATGTGGTATAATTGACTTGGTTGATACTTTAAAAAGAGGGGGTATAAGTTTGATAAAATGAGCTATATATACTTATCAAGATTTCCCTCTTAGTGTTCAGTGTAATTGGAGTTAACAGTGATGGCGTAAACATTATCGAAAGGAACTGTCAAACTATAAAGTGAAAATTCTGAAAAGATCTTTATACAGTGTAGTTATTCTCGACCCACAGTTCTAGTATATCGCAGTTCGAATATATATGTACTATTTTTGCTCATCCATCAAACTACATCCATAAGATGTTATATGGATAAAATTCATTTGTTGAGTACGCTAATGGTTGTCAAATTGCTTGACATATGGAAAGGATTTTATTGTCCCTAAGAAGAGGATGGATAAATAATTGGTCCAGAAGTACTATACTTAATTGCGAGCAGAACAATGGTGTATCTTGTAAACAAGACGACACCTGATATTGCATTCTTGATAGATGTATTGGCAAGATTACAGTTCCAATTTAATATGTTGCACTCTTTTTTCCCTTTACTAAGTTTTTCTATTAGATTTTCTTAGTAAGGTTTTTGATGAAGCAACATATAGCATCAGTTTATCTTATAGACACCGAAGTACTGACTTAACATCATCCTGGAGCATGTTGTTAATTATGTATAATGCGCAATGCACTCTTTTTCCCTTAGCTACGGTTTTGTCCCATTGGGTTTTTCCTAGCAAGGTTTTTAAGGAGGCATAATTACAAATCGTATTAAATGATATGGGATTCGAGACATGATATTTTTCATGAGAAGATGGAGTCACAACTATCGGACTATGATAATGAAGGATATCTATTAGACCCCACAAAGCTCAATCTCAATCTAAATATGTTACTAATGAAGTCAATGATTTCAACACATTTAAGACAGGTGAAGACTAGAGTCAATAAAAGGAAGCCGAATTGTACTATTTGAAGACAGGGCAAGCTGAATCAGAAGAAGTTGAGTTGTACTATTTAAAGGCATTGCAACTTGAATCAAAAGAAGCCTAAGCAAAGAAGACTACATCAAAGATCAAGTCAAGCGATTATTACTGAAGATTGAATTCCACAGACTAAGAGCTATATGTAAAATTGAGGGGTAGTAATATACATGTACTCTTTTTCCTTAACTAAGTTTTCTCCCACTGGGTTTCCTTAGTAAGGTTTTAATGAGGCAGTATAACTGATCCTGAAGTGTCAGTTAATATCGGTCCTAAAGAACCGAGCCAATATCTTCCAATGTATAATGTTGATAGTGTATAATATAAAATGTTTGAGGGGGAGTGTTATGAATGCAATCATTTTATGGCCCAGCCCAATGTTTATGGGCTTTAGGTTTTTAGGGATTCTATTGTACTAGTTTATATATACGATGTATATATCAGATAAATGGTATGATTGAATCAGTTTCTCTCTATTTCTCTCTTGTTTTATCACAACATTCATATTGATAGCAACAACAAAACTGAATTATGACAGCTTAATACTTATTAAGGGGAATATACAATAAAAATAATGAAAAAAAGACAATTTTACCAATACTTTATACATTGTAGGATGAAAAAGCCTAAAAGAGCATTATTACTTTTATTCAAGGAAATTGTAACGTTTAAATATGTAACATATAATTTCAATAAATGTTTCATTATCAATAAGGCTATGAGGTGTGGATGGAGCCCCATGGGGCTTTATCAAGTCCACCTAGGATCCACCTCACCTATGGAGCCCCCCTTTAATTTACATGGTGTGGATGGAGCCCCTACTAAACAAAATTAAAAAAACATTTGATTGGTCCAAACTCCAAGCCATGGCGTTACCGGGTGTTACCATGATGAAGCCCCATCAATGGCGCCCCCTCTTCACTTGGAGGGTGTGGTGATGGAGCCCATATGGGCGCTATACATGGTGACGTGGCAGGGATGGAGCCCCCACACCCTCCAGCCTAAGCGTTATGAAACTGAATTTAGTCCCCTACGAGGATATCCTGTGGTGGTAACTGGTAAGGTGTCTCTCATCTATCCAAGATATGAAGGACACTAATCCTGAAAAGTGCAGGTATTGAAGTATTCTAGAAGTAAGTTAGTTTGCCGTTAAAAAAATAACCTGGTCATACTTAGTCAAAATTTTTGAGCGTCGGAAACGACGCTTGTAAGTCTTTCACAACCACCTCTTCTTCATAACCACCACCACATCTAAAAACATCAATCAACAACCACCACCTCTTCTTCGCACCTCTCCGGCGATCGCTTTCATCCTTACCACCATCAGGCACGTTGTCCGTAGCCTATCGTCGCAGTTGCCTTTGTTTATGTCACTCAACTCCATCTTTGTAGGAAACTTTCCAGTTCCAAACCCAAACATAAACACTTGGCAGGTAGACTTCGTCGGAGATTCCAATCTACTTCTTTCCACAACCACCATTGAGCCTTGCTTCTCTTTGGAACGCTCTTCGGTTCCAACCATCTCACCGTGAACTCGTGTTGGAAAATAGGTGAAAATAGCATTTTTCACAAATATAGGAAAATGATTTTTTCCTATTTTGGACTAGAAATAAATATAATAAAATGAGCGGGTTTTATATATTTATTTGTGGGTTTCTGTTCTATGTCGGAAGATCTTCGCAACGAACTAAACCACGTCCAAAACGGAGCTAAGATGAATGAGATATCGATGCTCAAAGTTGGGTGTTTGGAACATTGAATGCTGAAACAAAGGGAAAGTAGCACCTTGTCCCACATCGGAGGAGAGATGGAACTTAAATGGGTATTTAAGTGGGAACTCTCCGTCCTTATTGTTTCATGGAAGCACACAATAAGTGTCCTCGCGAAGGGTGCGGAGCACCCTAACTCGCACTCGCACTCGCACACGCTTGCGCGCGGCGTGGGCGATGAGGCGCAATGTGGCGCTTTGATGGCGCACTTTGCACTTCGCACGCTCGCATCGCCGCGAGCCGCCTTTGTATTTTTGACCACGTGCGCTTGGTGGATCACAGAGGCAGCAAAGACCAAGTGGTGAAGTGGCGTGCAGGTTCGAGGTACGTGACGTGGCAGTCCGCGCGCGGGTACACGTGGAACGAAGGCGCGCTGTTGCGCATGGTGCATGGGTCCTGATGTGACGTGCGCGGCGCACCGAAGTGAGCCAAAACGGCGCGACTGTGTGGCGTGCTCGTAGAGGCTCACAGGTGACGTGGCACACGCGCGCATGGCAGTGAGCCAAGTGGACGCAGCGCGCATGGGCGTGCAGACCTATGCGCGCACCAGTGTGTCTTGCGCGCGCGCGCAGAAGCTTACAGCATTGAATGACAGTGCAGTTACAGTTCAGCTTCGAAACTGGCGAGTTAACGGTCTTTGACTGTGAATTAAATGACGTATTAAATTGCATTGAAGACGTTTAATGCAATTTAAACCTCTCGTTAATTCCATTTTGACTGTTTCGACTTAGGAGCTGTATAAATACAGCTCTATACCCACTGCAGAAGACACTAGCAACACAACAGCATTCAACCTTTCTCTCAACAACTTTTCTAATCTTTCTCTTGCAGTTTCAAGGTACCCTTTGGGTTGTAGGCTATCTCCGGCAGTACGCTGCTCCGGCTGTTGTACCCTGGGAAACAAAATGAGTACTCTTGGGAGACTCGGAATTTGTTTTAAGGGAAGCGTGTAGACATGTGCCTCAGCCACTCTGTTTCTACCCTTTTCTTGTATTTTGGTTTATTTCAGTTGTAATTGTACTAGAAATTGTAGCTTTCTTATTTCTGTATTGTAATCGTTTGAATAAAAATTTGTTTTATTTTATTTTATTACGCGAACGGCTCCTACAATCTTAAAACAAATTTTTAAACACCGTTCGTGTAATCAAAACCATTCTGTTCAGTGATTCAAACCAGTTTTGTTTTCACTCAGTTTGTGTTTAAAAACATATTTTTTTTTGGTTTTAATCTTCAAAGGAGCGACTTTGGTTGAAAACCTCTCTGGTTACTTTCAGACTTTGTCATAAAATTTGCTAAAAACTTTCTGACTTGGTCTTCAAAGTTGGACTTAGAAGCCAATCAGTAAGTTCTAATTATTAAAATTTTCTGTTTTTTGGTCTTCAAAGTTGGACTTAGAAGCCGAAATAGTAAATTTATGGTAAAATTAAAATTTAATTGCTTACTTCTGTTTTTTAGTAAAACAGAATTTTGGACTAAAAACTTAAAATTCTAATTTTTCAGAATGTCGGACGAGAATGTCAACGTTAACAACATCAATGTTGTGACGGGAACCCCTTTGAACGCCACCACTGTGTGAGCGTCCACAGTGGCTAATCACGCTGAACGACCCGAGAAGTTCTCGGGTCTACACTTCAATCGGTGGCAGCAGAAGATGTTCTTCTACCTAACCACCATGAACCTTGCGAGGTTCTTAACTGAATCCGCTCCCCAACCTGCGGAAGAGAAGACCAACGCTAAGGCTCTGAGCGCGGTAGAGGCTTGGAAGCACTCGGATTTCTTTTGTCGAGGCTATGTGTTAAACGGCCTATCGGATGCATTGTATAATGTGTACTACAACGTCAAGACTTCCAAAGATCTTTGGGATGCCTTGGACAAGAAGTACAAAACGAAGGATGCTGGCACAAAGAAATTTGTGGTAGCCCGTTTCTTGGATTTCAAAATGGTTGATTCTAAAACCATTATGAATCAAGTCCAAGAGTTGCAAATTATACTACATGACATCCTTGCGGAAGGTGTGACACTTAGCGAGACATTCCAAGTGGCAGCGATGATTGAGAAGTTACCTCCTGGTTGGGTGGATTTTAAGAATTATCTTAAACACAAACGAAAGGAGATGACTATTGAGGACCTTATTATTCGTATTCGGATTGAAGAGGACAATAGAATTTCCCTAAAAGGCAGCCATGTGCAAACTTATGCTAGCGCAAATTTGGTTGAGCATGGGCAATCCTCTAAGGGCGCGAAGGGTAAGGGGAAAAAGGACAAGGAGAAAGCAAAGGCTAGCAAACTTGGACCGAAGAAAGGGGTTGTGAAAAAGAAACCTCAAGCGTTCCAAGGGGCTTGTTACAACTGTGACGAGCCGGGGCATCGGGCTAACCAATGCAAGAAACCAAAGCGTGAGCGCGCGCACATGGTGGATGAAGACGGAATGCCTTTGGTGGCAAGGATTTCTGACAAAACCGCAATGTTGGATGAGGTCAATACTGTGACCAACACTCCAAAAGGATGGTGGGTTGATACGGGAGCGACCCATCATGTGTTCCCAGACAGGAGCCTCTTTACCACCTTCAAGGAGCTTGCGGGAGATGAGAAGCTGTACATGGGAAATGCAGCCACCGCGGACATCAAGGGTGAAGGAACGGTGATTTTGAAGTGGACTTCAGGGAAGGAGCTCACGTTAAGCAACGTGTTATATGTCCCAGACTTGCGCAAGAGCCTAGTCTCGGGTTGGTTGCTTAATAAGTTTGGATTTCGTTTAGTTTTTGAGAGCGATCAATTTGTACTAACTAAACGAGGAATGTATGTAGGCAAGGGCTATGCCCAAAATGGTATGTTTAAATTGAATGTAATGGCAGTCAAGAAGAACATGAATAAAATTGCTACTTCTTCTACTTATATGCTTGAGTTTTCTGATTCGAATAAATGGCATGGTAGATTAGGTCACATTAATTTTAATTCAATACGCCGTTTAATCAATTTAAATTGTATACCAACATTCCATATTGATTCACATTATAAATGTGAAACATGCGTTGAATCCAAACTTACAAGATCATCATCGAAATCGGTTGAACGAATAACCGAACCCCTTGATTTAATTCACACCGATATTTGTGATTTAAAAGCGGTACCCACAAGAGGTGGAAATAAGTATTTCATCACGTTTATTGATGATAGTACTAAATATTGCTATGTATATTTACTAAAAAGTAAAGATGAAGCAATAAGTAAATTTATGTTGTATAAAAATGAAGTTGAGAATCAACTTCAAAAGAAGATAAAAGCTTTGCGAAGCGACCGAGGAGGCGAATATGTTGCACCTTTTGCCGACTTATGCGCAAAAAGTGGCATTGTGCATGAGTGTACACCTCCTTATTCTCCACAATCAAATGGCATGGTGGAACGAAAGAACCGCACATTGAAAGAAATGATTAACGCCATGTTGATAAGTTCTGGGGTGAGCCAGGAAATGTGGGGGGAAGCCATTCTCTCGGATAATTATCTTTTGAACTAGATACCACTCAAAAAGAGAGACGAAACTCCATATGAGTTATGGAAAAGGAAGAAGCCTTCATACAAATACTTGAAAGTGTGGGGGTGCCTAGCAAAGGTGATTGTACCACCTCCTAAGGCTCTTAGGATAGGACCCAAAACTGTTGATTGCATATTCATTGGCTATGCGCATCAAAGTAGTGCACGTCGATTTCTTGTACATGAGTCCAAGAATCCTGATGTACACGTAAACACTATCATGGAGGTGAATCCTAACGTTGTGTCTTACTTTGAAAATGTGTTTCCTTTGAGAAGACAAACACATGCAACGTCATCAACACCTAATTTTGAAGTAGGTGAAAGCTCATCTACGCCAGTTGATGAGATAGTTCATGATAAGACACATGAACGACCCGAGGTTGAAGACACTGATCGTAGGCGAAGTAAAAGGCCAAGGGTTGAAAAATCCTTCGGTCCAGACTTCGTTAGCTATATGGTTGAGGGCGAGCCCAATACATATCGTGAAGCGGTTTCCTCTTCAGAAGGACCTCAATGGAAAGAAGCAATAAAGAACGAAATTGATTCGATATTGCAAAATCATACTTGGGAGTTCGTAGATCTTCTGTCTGGTTGCAAACCACTTGGATATCATTGGATATTCAAAAGGAAGATGAAAACTGATGGAAGTATTGATAAATACAAGGCTAGGTTGGTGATTAAAGGGTTTAGACAAAAGGAAGGTCTAGATTACTTTGATACCTACTCGCCTGTGACGCGCATAACCTCGATTAGATTGGTTCTTGCTATAGCGGCTTTAAGAAATTTGGAAGTTCACCAAATGGACGTTAAAACTGCATTTCTAAATGGCGATTTAGAAGAAGAGATTTACATGGAGCAACCTGAAGGTTTCTCTGCCCCAGGTCAAGAGGGTAAAGTATGTAAACTCGTCAAGTCTTTGTATGGCTTGAAGCAAGCACCAAAACAATGGCACCAAAAGTTTGATCACGTCATGATTGACAATCGTTTCAAAATAAATGAGTGCGACAAATGTGTTTATTTCAAAGACACAAATGAAGGTTATGTGATCTTATGCCTTTATGTAGACGATATGCTTATCATTGGGAGTAATGATAAAATTATCAAAGCTACTAAAAGCATGTTGAAAGCGAGATTTGAAATGAAAGACATGGGTTTAGCGGATGTGATTCTTGGAGTAAAGATCATAAGAACCCAAGATGGTCTTGTGTTAAGTCAATCTCACTATGTGGATAAAATTCTTGAAAAATTCAACGCGGGAGATACGAGTGTAGCTCGAACTCCAGTTGATACCTCCCTACATCTCAAGAAAAAATAAAGGAGATGGAGTTGCTCAGTTAGAGTATTCAAGAATTATTGGTAGTCTAATGTATCTAATGACATGTACTAGACCCGACTTGGCTTATGCGGTGAGTAGGCTAAGTAGATACACCAGCAATCCGTGCGCGAATAATTGGAAAGTTATCACGAGGGTGCTTAGATACATAAGATACACAAGAGATTATGGACTGCATTATACCCGACAACCAGCAGTGATCGAAGGATGCACTGATGCAAACTGGATATCGGATAATAAAGATTCCAAATCAACAAGTGGTTACGTGTTTACACTTGGAGGAGCTGCTATTGCTTGGAAGTCTTCTAAGCAAACGGTCATAGCTAGATCCACAATGGAATCTGAATTTATCGCCTTGGATAAGTCAGGCGAGGAGGCAGAATGGCTACGTCAATTCGTGGAATATATTCCAAGATGGCCAAAGCCTTTGCCAGCCATATGTGTTCATTGTGATAGCCAATCAGCGATTGGTAGAGCTCAAAGCTTGATGAACAATGGCAGATCAAGGCATATGCGACGTAGACATAACACGGTACGACAACTACTCTCAACGGGTGTTATCACAATTGATTATGTGAGATCAAAGGATAACATTGCAGACCCGTTTACAAAAGGCTTAAGCAGAGAGTTAGTAGAAATGTCGTCAAGAGGAATGGGACTAAAGCCCGTGATGAATGGGAATATGAGGGAAACCTAACTTAGTTGACTGGAGATCCCAAGATCTAAGTTCAATAGGACAACTTAATCATATTACCAAAACGGAGTCACTGTGGGGGAGTACCCCAAACTAAATAAAAAGGGAGTTATATATACTTCCCAGTCCATTCCAATCAGTGACATTGAAGTGAGGCTAAGCATATTAAGGTTAACGATTTCGGGAAATCAAATAACCATGATGCTTTTAATGATTCATGGGAATCACCTATGTTAGAGAGAAGTAGGGTCGCTTCGAATGGATTTGTGGGGTGCGCAAATCCTAGAGCTCTCGTAGAACCAGGCTAGTGTTCCAGGACCATAATAGGACACGACAATGAGGGGTTGGCCAAACCAGAGAGAGTATTGTGTGAAGTGTATTGCCGTTTACACAAATGGGGGTATGTTCAAGGACATCGCGTCTACAAACCGCTAGTAAGCTAAGTATGCTTCACAAAAGAAGGTTCAAAGGTTACAACCTACCTATCTTGCAATACTCAACTGTCGAAGTTTATCGTTGAAAAGTGTAAGGAAAAGATCCATTTTCATACATGTGGGGGATTGTTGGAAATTTGATGAAAATATCATTTTTCATGTGGGGGATTGTTGGAAAATAGGTGAAAATATCATTTTTCACAAATATAGGAAAATGATTTTTTCCTATTTTGGACTAGAAATAAATATAATAAAATGAGCGGGTTTTATATATTTATTTGTGGGTTTGTGTTCTATGTCGGAAGAGCTTCGCAACGAACTAAACCACGTCCAAAACGGAGCTAAGATGAATGAGATATCGACGCTCAAAGTTAGGTGTTTGGAACATTGAATGCTGAAACAAAGGGAAAGTAGCACCTTATCCCACATCGGAGGAGAGATGGAACTTAAATGGGTATTTAAGTGGGAACTCTCCATCCTTATTGTTTCATGGAAGCACACACTAAGTGTCCTCGCGAAGGGTGCGGAGCACCCTAACTCGCACTCGCACATGCGCGCGTGGCGTGGGCGATGAGGCGCTTTGATGGCGCACTTTGCACTTCGCACGCTCGCATCGCCGCGAGCCGCCTTTGTATTTTTGACCACGTGCGCATGGTGGATCACAGAGGCTGCAAGGACCAAGTGGTGAAGTGGCGTGCAGGTTCGAGGTACGTGACGTGGCAGCCCGCGCGCGGGTACACTTGGCACGAAGGCGCGCTGTTGCGCATGGTGCATGGGTCCTAATGTGACGTGCGCGGCGCACCGAAGTGAGCCAAAACAGCGCGACTGTGTGGCGTGCTCGTAGAGGCTAACAGGTGAGGTGGCGCACGCGCGCATGGCAGTGAGTCAAGTGGACGCAGCGCGCATGGGCGTGCAGACCTGCGCGCGCACCAGTGTGTCTTGCGCGCGCGCAGAAGCTTCCAGCATTGAATGACAGTGCAGTTACAGTTCAGCTTCGAAACTGACGAGTTAACGGTCTTTGACTTTGAATTAAATGACGTATTAAATTGCATTGAAGACGTTTAATGCAATTTAAACCTCTCTTTAATTCCGTTTTGACTGTTTCGACTTAGGAGCTATATAAATACAGCTCCATACCAACTGCAGAAGACACTAGCAACACAACAGCATTCAACCTTTCTCTCAACAACTTTTCTAATCTTTCTCTTGCAGTTTCAAGGTACCCTTCGGGTTGTAAGCTATCTCCGGCAGTACGCTGCTCCGGCTGTTGTACCCTGGGAAACAAAACGAGTACTCTTGGGAGACTCGGAATTTGTTTTAAGGGAAGCGTGTAGACACGTGCCTCAGCCACTCTGTTTCTACCCTTTTCTTGTATTTTGGTTTATTTCAGTTGTAATTGTACTAGAAATTGTAGCTTTCTTATTTCTGTATTGTAATCGTTTGAATAAAAATTTGTTTAATTTTATTTTATTACGCGAACGGCTCCTACAACTCGAACCTTGCCAAACGACACTGTCTTCTTTGGTTCATCCTTAGAATATTTCTGCATGGTTTTTTTTTTTTTTTGTAAGATAATGAAGGGGCTGAAAAGTACGTGAAAACGTTATGTTATTTATTGAAGATATATATATTATATAGTGGTTGTGGAGTCTTAGGTTACATACGTGTTGTGTGATTCTAGATATTTGAAGCGGGTAGATTTTGACAAAGATGGCTATTGTTGTTTGGCATTAACGCACATCACATATTCACATATATTGTGCCGTGTAGAAAAAATGAAAAGGTAAGCCTTACTAGAAGGTGGGTATGATCAATTCTATAATATTTTTTTTTTTTGGTTTAATCATTTTTTTTTTATCATTGGTCAAAATGCACTTTACATCAATATCGCAGGTAAGCGAGCAACAAGCTGCACCGCTACCCATTTCTGAAGAAATAAAAAAAATGTTTATTTTTCTGATGTGAATAAAATGCCCCAAATTTGGAGGAGAAATGTAAGCATCTATTATCTATATTAAAACAAAACAACTTAGTGCCACTTGGCATTTGCTTAAACCTATTATTGCCACCTGGCAACTTGATAGTCCTCACAAAATTGATTTGAGCGGCAATATACATTTGCTTCTTTCATACGCTTCTTCTCTACAATACCCTTTGTTCTCTCTATTAAAAAACCTCCGATCTTCTCAAATCTTCTCCTGTACTCCTCCTATATATCTCTACTACTACTGCGCTTCCTCATATCATATTTGATCTTCAACAATTTCTCTTCATCTCAATCCACTTCGTGCTTCCTTCATTCTTGAAGATCAATTGCATCAATACTTTATATTTGATCTTCAGATCTTCAGATACAGGTGGGATCTAGGGTTTTTACGGTCAACAATTTCATTTCTACCGTTGCTGCAGTTAAGATACAGGTGGGATCTAGGGTTTCTATACCTGAATTCTTCCTCTCTTACTCGATTATACCTTTTCTTTGCCCTATGCTCTATTAATTGACCTATTTCTGTTCTTTTTCAGTTCAAATGGAGGCTCTGCTCATCACAACTGTTGATACTGAATGAAGATGTGCATCTGATTGTAATGAAGAAACAGGTTTGTTTTCGATTATCTGTATTCTGAGTTGAAATCTTCTATTCTTTGTAACGTGATTTGGTTTGTAACTATGTTGCTTTGATGAGCAGAGCCGAGAGTTAGGGCAAACTTAAAGAGAGATCGAGCAGGTAAATCATGCCAGAAGTCACCATATGCCCCTTCCTTTGATGTAAAATTTGTTACAAAATTAGGGTTAATTTTGATACTACCAAGTTTAGGGTTACACACCAAATCGTGGTTTAGAATTTGAAAGAAAGAGAACAAATGTGAATAATTTTTGTGAAGAAATTTTAGGGCCTGGAGGAAAGAGAACACAAGTGTCGAATCAGGGAACGAAGAGTCGCTCAAATGGGATTATAGGGTCTGGAGGACGGTTATCTTCTTTTTGTTTTCTTTTTCATATTGATTTGTATCTTGGGTGAAATTAATTGGGTTTGTTTTGTGCAGAATCTATATCTGGGACTTTACTTGGATGGGATTTCGCCTCATTTTTATCGACCTTTTATTGCATTCACTCGGTAATAATTCCCCTTTTATTTCTACAACTTTTGGTGAGGATTAAGGTTTGTTTGGTTTTCAGGGTTGGTAAGGCGTCACTGATGAACCAGTATCCTGTTCGTACTGGATATTGTAATTGTTTGGAGTTAATTTGTGTGATTTTTGTTTGTAAAGTTGAGTTGATTTAGGGTAACTTTTATAAAACAATACATAGCAGGTGTTTGTTATTACTTTCTGCAGATTATTAGTTTCTGCAGATTATTAGTTAACCAGTATCTTGCTTTTATATACATCTTATGCAAGTGTTTGTTATTACTTTCTGCAGATTATTAGTTAACCACTGGCTAATGTTGGTATATCATATATGTCATCATTTGGTTTAAGGTGGAGGTGTAGCAAGATTGTATGTATTTCGAAAAAAAATAATGATGTGGTTCTTGGATATGACTCAGTCAAGACATACAAGGTACTGTTTTACATTATTTTATCTTTAAATAAATTTTTATTAATTAAATGATATTGTTATAATTTTTTATTATATTAGACTTGACATTTTAAAGATAAGATTCAAACATATAGTGATCATTAAATCACGAGAAGGAGACAAGAATGGTCTGGTACTCCGGCCAAACTGGTGAATCTCTGATTATATCAATCGGGCTAACGGCTACAGTAATGAACTAATAGGTATTCGTCCGATTCTAGGGTTCCGATTACGCCCCGATAGCTAAGAAGGTAAATTATTCAAATTAGTTTTTGTAGGACTTTACTGATAAGAACATGACTTATGTGTGCTTGGTGTTGTTACTTACTATTTTATATGTATTGTGTACACATAAAGCTTTATGTATGCTTTGAATGTAGTTTGATATACTGAAAGAGAAATGAAATTGTAGGCGAAATTTGAATTGAAATGATTTCCATTATTATATATGTTAAGAATGGTGAGAACTGATATGCAAAATTCATTGTTGACTTAGGTGACAGTTAACGGGTCTACTCGAGTAGTCAACAAATCATGGACATCTGCGATAGAAGGTAAGTTATTCTTATGTTTAATTTTTTATTATATGAAGTATTTATGGTTGATCATCTTAATTTTTTTAGTATCAATTATATATGTTCCGAGTTCATGGGTGCCCTTAACGCCTCGAGTCAACTGACGAAGTTGGAGGACTCAGTGGATGTGACAATTAACATCGATTACGAGTTCTCTGCACCGAAATTCTTCAATTTTATCGAAGGAAAGACTGATTCCGGTGATCCCTTCGATGTTCCAGCGAAACGTTGGCTTCTTGCATGTTCTTCCTTTGTCAAGATAAACCACCGTAGGTAACATAAAAATATTTTTTAAGTTGTTTGATGATTTTGAAATAAATTCGTTTAACACTTTTGGAGTTGTTTATTTCAGGAGATTGTATGTATTTCGAAAAAAATAATGATGTGGTTCTTGGGTATGACTCAGTCAAGACATACAAGGTACTGTTTTACATTATTTTATCTAAATAAATTTTTATTAATTAAATGATATTGTTATAATTTTTTATTATATTAGACTTGACATTTTAAAGATAAGATTCAAACATACAGTGATCATTAAATCACGAGAAGGAGACAAGAAAATTTTACAACGTAACTCTTTTTTTCTGAGTTACAGTGTCCATATTTCATAGACTTAGAGGAGGGGGGTGCTTTTACCCAATGTTTTCTCATGCCTGAAAAAAAGACCCTCCCCTTTTAATTTATTATTGTTATTACGAAATGAATGTTTTGTTTTACAAGAAATAGGTCTTGCTAGAAAAAAACCTACTTAAATATTTATGCTTCAGAAAGAAAATATGCTAGGAATGTGAGAGGTTACACATTAAGTCATAGATTTTTTAAAGTAAAGTTTGACCTATAAAGTCAAACTTTACAAATTACTGATACAGTTATAATTTGAGATCATCTACTACGTATATTAGATGGGTCAAGCAAGTTTGGTTGTGGTTCACAAGTTTACACTGGGTTTGGTTTAAAAGTGGTAGTTTTTTAATACGGTTCATAAACAATTTTGGTGGTTTTACTTATTTCATATAATACTATGCCTGACAAACCTTATTTTATGCCTTTTATAAAGTGGCAGTTTCAAGCCATTTATAAATTGGTTGATTTGGGTGGACAACAAGTTACTAGAGTGTGCTGATGGACAACAAGTTACGAGTTACCACCATTACTAGAAGATGGGTTGCCGTTCAAAAAAACACTAGAAGATGGGTAGAGAGTGCCATTGTATCAGAGGTAAAATAGTAAAACATTAATTTATTCAACTTTTTATTGGTTAATTTAGAATGGTTCTGCAGGAAAATTGAACATCTGATATGTCTCTATATAGTAGTTCAATCGATTTCTGATTTTATTGATTGCTTTTGTTTTCAACGTATTTATATATGTTACTAATAAAAAAATTTCATATATATTTTGTTTACGTTAGTTATGGTGTTGTTGGATGGCATGATATAATTAAAGCCGAACATATTTCATTAGGTGATAACTGTTTTTTCAATTGGTCTAAAACGAATTCGAGTTTAGTGGTTACGGAACTCTAGCAAGTAGAAGTACTAGAGTAATAGGCTTTCAATTTATATTTCAAACAAGAAAAACGTATTTCTTTCATTTACTTATCTTTTCGGTTTTGTTATATCTATAGTACGATGCTTCGTTTTATTTTAATCTTCAACTTCAGATTTCCATAATAAGTTCACGCGTGCAGTTTCTTTATCATCATGTATCTCGAGATATTAAATTATTTGTCTCACTGTAGTTTACTAATTTATTATTACTTGAACGGTCATTTAATTCAAACGATTAGTTCAATAAATTAAACTTACTCATTTGTGTTTTAGTCCACCCGCGAACCTCGCGGGTTCTTAAACTAGTGACAAATAAAAGAAACCCATTGACTTTAAATATGGATAAGTTTCGATTCAAGAAAAGTACTTGCCACAATACAAACCTTTCAAGCATACACTCATATACAATATCTTGAATCGTTTATATCTCAATTTCATGTTAAAGTATTTCTTGGGTATGAAATCAATGCTAGAATATGAGTTTTACAAAACGGGAATGTGATTTAGTGTGAAAGACGAAGTTCTGATTTTCCGTGTTTAAAACATATCAAAATCAAAAAATGTAATATTTCTGGTTTTTCGTCTGAAAATTTTAAAATTATATAGGTCTGCTTCCGCCAATTATTTCGCCTAAAAATCCCCTGCCCCTACCAATTTTGTTGTCCAAAAAATTTATACATATTTGCGTATTGAGTTAAAAAAATATGAAGAACGAGCTATTAGTAAGTTTTTATAAGTTTATAAACTTTAAGTAAAATTTTGTTACTACTTTATATATAAATCAAATTAAGTAAAATTTTGTTACTACTTCATAAAGGTACTTACCATTTATGTTAAAGGTCGTTAGGCTGAGTTGTAATTCTTCATTTAGTGTAACACCCCGAGAAGTTTAAACCATTAAGACGCAATAGAATTTCGAACCATAAAAAATCTTTCTTCACAAATGAATTACACAATTGTAAACCATTAAAAACGACTTCTTTAAAAGAAGTTACATCATTCATACGTAATTGACATAGTGATTAAATCATTCAAATATGTCAAGGTGATAACCTCTTTTCGTACAGTCCAAGCTCTTTAGCTCGATCTCCACCGTTTATCCTTCGATAATAACAATGGTTCGAGTGACTTGCGGTCACCATAAACAATTCACACATTAGTATATGGTGACATCTTAAATATGCCATAAACACGAAACTAAAGGAACATATCGTGTTCAGACGACGTAAGATGTTTCATTCTATTATCCTTCCTCATTCATCCATTACATCCGGACATCAACACTCTTTCTCTATGTTAGCGTACCTGCACTTTTCATTTCATTCTCAATAATAATAACACGGTTAGCGATCCATAATTCTTAACATATTGAAGACACAATGTTTTCACGGAACTACCTACCATTAGTGTCTTTCATTTGACTACAACACACATACGAATTCATACTACATATATCTACCACAAATCCATCGATCCATCATTGCACATAAACCAATTCACTCAAACACATATAAATGCCATACTTATTCATGCGCACTACTATCCGACTAAAATCCTATCTTAAACGAAATAATTTTTATCCTTACACATATAATAATATATCAAATCTCGCTTGTCCATTCAAGTTTTAATCCCATAACTATATACAACCCACACATACGATTCCACGATCATTATTCGTTTACCGAGGCTTACCCGTATAACATTTATATTATATATCCTTCTAACACTTTACCGTAAATCAAACCAACCACTATATCTCATCATAATACTTTCCATGTTTTAACCCGTTTGATCTCACCAAGCATTTCTCGTTACTTATGAACTATAAGCAACCTACTACAACATTCCTTACCTGATTTATTTACATTTCACAACCTTTCCTTCATGACTCATAACATTCATACAACACATTTCATTCATATACTAAGAAGTGAGTTACGGAATTCACTTACCTCAAGTGCCCGTTTCGTACATGCTTCCTCTTATCCTTTCCGTTAGCCATCTATGCTTTCCCCCACCTTGACATGATCCTATACTTTCATGTCATCATGGTTACCACATCATTAGTATAAACGTACATTCTAATATTGCATTCATTTCACAACTAGCAACATCATTCAAGATTAACTAATTTAGCACTATTCTTGAACCCAATATTATCCTTACTAGAAAATACACATATCATACAAAGACACCACTTTCACCCCTTGATCCCAACTACATAATCAACTAAATGCATTAGGAGTGCCATATCTTTATACATAGAGTACAAGCTCCTAAAGCACACTCCTACCACATCATACTAACAATCAACTTTTTCCACATGATTTCTATCTAAAACACACCTTTCATGTTAGTTTGCTAAGAAATATATCATGATTTCCTTCTATACTTATTTACCCACAATTTGCATACACTTTTTTACATATTGTTGTCATTTAGACATTTTATCAAACACTAGGTGTGCATACACCATTTAATGCGTAATGTACAACTAATTTATGCATAATCTTCCAAGTTCTTACTTTCAAGCATCAACACAACCAAAACATTAAACTAACTTCATACCATATTCAACCCAACTTGCAAGAGTTCATCTTATTCAACATAATCAATTGAATTTGCACATGATTTGAACATGGGTGATTCACCCATGTTGCTACCTTCACCATCAATGGTGGGTTTCAACTTCAATCGTCAAATTACTTAAAATCCTTCATAATTCAAGTCCTATTTGATGATTCTAACACATATTCATAATTAATTTCATACAATTTCGTGGATTAAACATAAACCCACTCCATACAAGATCATCAAATCTGAAATTACAACTTACCACATGTTTCATATAGCTTATTGATGTAGAATCTCTACACATGCAAGAGAATTAAGGCTGGATTTTGCTTCAATTCTTCAACATTTTATCACCATGAGGAACCCTTCTTGGCTCCTTGGCTTGCATCGACACCAACATCAGACTTATATTTGATGTTTGTGGACTTCTACTACTTAACCAAACACTATTTAAAATGTGCAAGATCAACCCTTGTAGTTTTGATAATTTATTTCTTTCCTTCTTGTGACTAATATAGATACACAAACCAAGTTAACTAATCCTAGTTAGTCAAACCTAGTTAAGTTATTTCACACATAATTCTAGTAAATGCCTTTATTTATCAAATATTAGATTTTTTGGGCATTACAAGTCAACCCCCCTTAAAGGAGGTTTCGTCCCCGAAACCTTGTTCATTTCTATCAAATGATAACTACTTTTACTTTCTGACTATAATACTAATCCTTACATCCACATACTTACAACACATTCCTAGAATGCATACTTTTAGATTTCGAATTCTTGTAAAATGCTAGTTCCCCAACAAATATCATCACTGCATACTTATTCCTTCAATACATCCTAAAGCATACAATTACATGAACCTACTCATGGCTCGCATAGAGACTTCGTTCGTGAACAATTATAATTACATGTTTTCATGCATTGATTCCTTATGACATACCCAGTACTTCTACTATTACTTTTTCATTCTATTTATTCAAGATGCTCATTTCAAAATGAAAACACTTATGAGTCATTAATGAAGTAGCATTCACGCACATCCATAAGTACATGTCTTGTTCTTGCCTTCTTAATTAAACATATAACTTTCATACATTTACCAATCATGGTCGATTGGTTAATTTTCCATCTTGCACGTGTGTCATACATGTTATTCCATTCTAGTTAGTCACATGAGTACTTATCATGAGTTTACTTCGGTATTATATTATTAGCATTCTTCCCGAGTACTTTTGTTGGCACATGGTAATTTAAACCATGTATATGCGCATATTGCCAACATTCGTTTTGGGTTGTCACTATCTCTAGGTAGTTATTAATTCATTTTTGTTCGTCTTGAGCAAACCACAACATTTCATTACTAATGCTTCTTTTAATTACTTTCATATCCACGCGAGAGGTGAGCATATGAGTATATGAATACCATAAACATTCAATTATGGTATCATTAATGAAACATAACTGCTATTTCATATTCACTTATGTGTACTTAACCCAAGAGTTAAGCATCATTCTATGTTTTCTATCAACATATACTATGCACATCCTTAGGTCGAATTTAGAATCATTTCACTTTATGATTAGCTCCCTTCATGCACTTTTTTTACCATACATGTAAGCATGAAACACAAGTTCATCGTACGAGTATTCAACCATTACCCCCAAATTCTTACTCAAAAATTTTCATATTTCCTCTTAATGGACACAATTGTGGGTTGAAATTTCCTCCTAAATTGACCTTTAAAGGTCATACATTACATATTATACCATACTTATTTTACTGTTTGTTTATTTGTGGGTAATATTCTATCTA
This sequence comes from Helianthus tuberosus, assembly GCA_030545235.1. Taxonomy (NCBI): domain Eukaryota; kingdom Viridiplantae; phylum Streptophyta; class Magnoliopsida; order Asterales; family Asteraceae; genus Helianthus; species Helianthus tuberosus. The sequence goes on along the minus strand of CM060417.1, from coordinate 116,850,199 downwards.
CCAATTCTTACTTATCAATCATGAGCTAAACATTTTACTTGCCTCGTCTTCATTGCGTAAATCAATGATCCATAAGCCGGATTAATCCGCTTCTTCATAGTACCTTCCATACCAGGATTGATTTCATTCATTCGTGTACTAAGCTCCCGCTCGTGAGCATCCTTTCATCAGCTCTATTACTTTTATCACGCCAAGAATTTCACCATTCTCATCTGTAACATTAATGGTTAGCACATATCATTCAAATTCCTTCAAGTATGGCGTTTATCAAATCAACTTGTTTACATAATAGCCCTTTCTAGATTCTTTTAAAACATTAGTTCGTTCGACCCATTTATAACGGGTCAATACATGACCATTCCTTAGCATATCTGATAGGAATCGTATATTAGTTTTTTCACTAAAATAGTATTTTGCAATTATGGGAGGGGGTATTTTATAAATAAAGAGCACTAGTGACTTGGGGAAGGGGGAATGGAATTGGTTAGTTGTTAGGCTCATTGCATTGTGCATGAGAAGGGCATAGCCCTGGGACCACTTGTTATAACAACCCTCCAAAATTATTTCCGACACCCCTAATAAATTTAGAATATCCCTATATGTCCTAAAATACACCCCGTATACGAAAAACGGGCCCAAAATACTTTATATAATTAAAAATTAAATAAAAACAAAATTTTGGTTGCACTCGCGGGCCGCGAAGACTTGCTCTTCGTCCTACGCGGGCCACGACAGCTGGTTACCAGGACGCAGCCCGGTGCTGCCAAGTGTCAAACGCGTGTCGAAGCTAGGTCAGTGATTGGTCAAGGCTAGGGCCTATTACCCCTATGTCGCGGGCCGCGAAGGCTAATCCTTCGGCTTACGCGGGCCACGAGAGATGGTCTGACCAGCCCTATAAATACCTTCGATCGGCCTCAGTCCCAACTCGCTCAAATTTCGTGAATCTCTCTCTATTTCTGTAGTGTAGGCACTATAATCGGGTATTATACCCACTAAAATAGCGAAGCTTTGCCCCGTTGTAAGTATTTTAACCCCCGGTTACGTATTAGATACGCTGCCCGATTGATCTAGCGCTCCGTAACGGCTGTCGAGGCTCTGCCCGACGTAGTCATTGGAGTTCTGTCTCGGGGAGGGTATAACTAATGTAAATATTGGGTTATTATACTAACGCATGTGCATTGTTTAATCAATAGATTTTAACCAGGAAAATCACAGGAAAAACCCTAAATTAGCAATGTGAGTAATCCTCCTTTTTGCAAACTGTTTTACAAAGCCTCAATGTTTTAAATTATATTTAACAATGATTGAGTATTTGTATTCTACAATTATCGTTGGTATGTTGGGGTTTTGTATACAAAATTTGTTACTACATTGTGAGTAGTAACATGACCACAAGTCGGGTTGACAGTACCGTGGGTGGTAATTAAGGTAGAAAAATAAACAAATGTAATTGCGAGATCGCCCTCAATACTGTAAAACTAATAAAACCTGTCTTGATTAAATTGGGATTCACTCACCAGTATTTCCCACTGACAAAATGTTTTAAACGTGTTTCAGGTAACAAAATGTGAAAGCCAAATAGAAGCCAGCTGGACAGCACTGAAGGCTTGGAAAAGTGGCTATATAAAAGTTACCTAAATAAAGAAGATGTTTTATTTCAATAAAATAGGGTTTATCCCTATAAATCAGTTTGTAATGAAAACTTGGGAATTTCCCATGTGTTTAATATTATAAAAGTGTGATATTTTACTCTGATAAAATATTTCCTAACTACGGTCCTGATGAAATTTCTGCTGCCAAATAATGATAAACACCGTTACCACTGATACTGGCCGCGGCCGCCTGTTCCCGGGTAGATAGGGGACGGGGGTTGCGACACTTGTGGTTGTTATCCTTGGAGATCCTTGTGATCAAATCTTTCAATTTAATACAATTAGCATCATTCGATTTCATCATCTTTGTTATACACAATTCAAACCTTATCATTGGTCTGACCTGCCTACTCTGCTCTCAATTCATCTTCAATTTCACGTTGGTTCCTCAAATTAGCGTCTCAAATCAGATTCAACTTTCTCCTCTATTTCAATTGCAACCTCGCTATTCTTCTTCTGTTTATCCTGGTTCCTCTCGGACCTAACTGTTCTTCAATTGCTACATCTGCTCCTTCATTCGGTCTCCATTTTTCATTCCAATTCGCTTTCCTTTGTTCTCTGCGATATGGTGTTGATCGGATCTTAATCCGATTTCTGATTTTCATTCCGACGGTTGCTTCATTTTTTTTGGTTGTCATCCTCATCCTCAATTGTCGAGCCTATCTCATTTGCCGATTTAGTTTCCATTTTATCCACAATTTCTCTTCTCAAATCCGTTATGGTGAACCACACGGCTAAAATAGAGGCACATGAGCTACAGATTCAACAATTACAGATTCAACATATCATTTTCATTTGTTTGACCCGTTCACAACGGGTCAATACATGACCATTTCTAAACATATTATTTTCATTCGGTTATTCATTTTATTCGGTGTTAATTCACCTATATTCTTCCACAAATCCTTAACTTACTAGGCATACTACATTATACATTTCATTGCTTACGTAATACTCTCTCATGAGTTAATTTTCAATATGTCTATCACGTAACTTTATTCAATACTCTTCTCAACTAATGTTTTTCTTGCTACTACAACTTTCTACGGTTTTTGCTTGTTTAATAAACCGAACCTTTCATATTATTTTACTATTACTCGCTTTCTAGTTAATAATCACAACTCCATTTGGATTTTTAGAAAGCCAAACTATTAATGCATTCTTATTTACCTTTTATTAATCAACTATGACTTACCCTTTACGTGTCCATTCATGCACTTACACATACATATGCATTTCGTTAGTCAAGCGATATGGTTAACCCGGCAATGCTATTTTCATCGCTTACCCACTATGTTTATACTTACTTAAGGATTTCAGTATTTTCATTCTTACATATTACTCTTTTGTATTAGGTCTGTTTTTGCCTACAGATATTACCTTTCTCATACTTCGTATTCTTTTATCTTTGAATCCATCAATGGATTCAAACCTTTCATTCTTACTTTTCATTCTTTCATGTTTGAATCCGTGCATCAACTACGGATTCAAACTCTTCATTCATGCTTTTCATTCTTACAAGTTTGATCCGACATCAACTACGGATTCAAACTTTTCATTCATGCTTCTCTTTCTTATATGTTTGATCCGTTCTCACGTACGCTAACATAGAGAAAGCGCCTATTTGCTAGCGTACCTGCACGGATTCAGTTTACGTAAACTAAATCATTGCTCTTACTTTTCTTGACTGTATATCTCTAAAATGTCAACATATACACGTGTGATTTAGTTTACAAAGATTTTTCAATGCCTAGAACCTCGATCAGAGAGTAAAAAAGGCGAAAGGTTCCCAATGGTGTAAAACTAAAATGGGATATACCGGGCTAGGATTCGAGTTACAGGAACAAGGGGCAACCAACCACCCAAGAATGGAATTGTCGAGCGAAAACACTTGACAACCTCCTGGAAGCAGCTTTTCTTGCCACCAGACCTTTCTCCATCAATTAGGAATCTGATGCCGTCACTAAACACATTCATTAAATTGTAGCCATTTTTTGAGTGTTTATTTTTTGGTGTCTAATCCGCATATATATCACCATTGCTTTTGATTTTCTTGACTGTATATCTCTTAAATGTCAACATATACACGTGTGATTTAGTTTACGAAGATTTTTCAATGCCGAGAACCTCGATCAGAGAGTAAAAAAGGCGTAAGGTTCACAATGGTGTAAAACTAAAATGGGATATACCGGGCTAGGATTCGAGTTATAGGAACAAGGGCCAAACCAAACACCCAAGAATGGAATTGTCGAGCGAAAACACTTGACAACCTCCTGGAAGTAGCTTTTCTTGCCACCAGACCTTTCTCTATCAATTAGGACTCTGATGCCGTCACTAAACACATTCCTTAATTTGTGTCCATTTTTTGAGTGTTTATTTTTTGGTGTCTAATCCGCATATATATCACCATTGCTCTTGATTTTCTTGACTGTAAATCTCTTAAATGTCAACATATACACGTGTAATTTAGTTTAAGAAGATTTTTCAATGCCGAGAACCTCGATCAGAGAGTAAAAAAGGCGTAAGGTTCACAATGGTGTAAAACTAAAATGGGATATACCGGGCTAGGATTCGAGTTACAGGAACAAGGGCCAAACCAACCACCCAAGAATGGAATCGTCGAGCGAAAACACTTGACAACCTCCTGGAAGCAGCTTTTCTTGCCACCAGACCTTTCTCCATCAATTAGGAATCTGATGCCGTCACTAAACACATTCCTTAAATTGTAGCCATTTTTTAGTGTATATTTTTTGTTGTCTAATCCGCATATATATCACCATTGCTCTTGATTTTCTTGACTGTACATCTCTTAAATGTCAACATATACACGTGTGATTTAGTTTAATAAGATTTTTCAATGCCGAGAACCTCGATCAGAGAGTAAAAAAGGCGTAAGGTTCACAATGGTGTAAAACTAAAATGGGATATACCAGGCTAGGATTCGAGTTACAGGAACAAGGGCCAAACCAACCACCCAAGAATGGAATCGTCGAGCGAAAACACTTGACAACCTCCTAGAAGCAGCTTTTCTTGCCACCAGACCTTTCTCCATCAATTAGGAATCTGATGCCGTCACTAAACACATCAAGATAGGATCCTATGGAATTTTTCTACGGAAAACCTTCATTTTCGGCACTTTCAAAAGAATCCAAGACATTTACACAACATAACATGGTGATGTGAACTGTTCATGACCCAAACATGAGGCCCCATACTGAAAATAATGGTCCAAATTCGTAATATCTTAGTTGCCCCTTCGAAGCTTGAAAGAACAAAAGTTTTTGGCTTCTGCAAAAGGCTTACGGACCGTAAGCCACCACCCTTACGGTCCGTAAGGGGTGCCCAGCGACAGAAAGTTTGGCAGCAGCTGTTATAAATGCAATAACCGACTTAAAATCGATTTTCCACATCTTTGGACGACCCCTACATGCTTTTTAGACTTAGGGGACATCTGTGGATGATCCATGGCCATTGCTAGGCTTGTGTGTCAACAATCTATGAGATCAAAAGCACTATAAAAGGCTTCTTGTTGCAACCATTTTGATCACTCATTCCTTCTGCATTTCTGGAGCTTCCTGGAGCTTAAGAGCAGACCCTAAGCCTTTCAAATCGTGCATAGGACTTCAGTAAGTATGCTTAACCTTTCTTAGTTAAGTTTTTGCTTAGTTTTAGCTTAAAAGTCAAACCGTCGTAATTACCGTTTGACTTAGCGATTAATCATTGATGGTCCAGTGATTAGTCAAATTGAAAGTAGTTATAAGTTGGTAATTATGTGGGCATTAAACCCTTAAAAGGGCACCCTCTGATTCCCACTCTATCTAGACCATTTGTCGGGTCAAAGTTGATTAGAAAAAGTCAACAGAATGCTAATCTTCGAATTAATGCATAATTAACAATGCAGAAGGCGTGTAACCTATTTTATCACTCATATAACTTGGTAATAAGTATAATAACTGGTCTAAGCTTGTTTGATCTGACAATTTTCCTATTTAGACCCGGTTCGAAACCGAAAGTCGCAAAGCTTTGACTTTTGCTTTGACTTCAGTTCTGACCCGTTTTGGTATGTTTTAGAAATGACTTAGAGCTTTAATTGGACTAGGTTACATGCTAGTATAACCCTCTGTGATTATACACCTTGGTTCATTAGTTATCCAATTAATATGCATGATTCCGTTAATTGCCTATATGTTGACCGTTATGCCCTTTTCACCATAAAACGTGATTTTTTAAAATGTAAAAGAGTAGAAACCTTAGTTACTGATTTATAAACTTGTAACCAAAATTTGACATCAGTTTGAGGTGTAGATTGAGAGTTATGCTCATTAGCGTAATTAGAAAGCTTTTTTGCGATTAAACGACATAATTAGCATATAGCCTATTTAAACCCACTTTTTGATATCAAACTTGCTACCCACTGATGCAATATATTATTTTGGGATTTTTGAAGATTTTTAATTAATTTTAGGCTGAGCATAACTTAGAGTCATAAGCTTAATTCGGTAATTGTCGGTTTTGCCCTTTTGGGCTATAAAATGAGTTTTACATATCTTTTGACCCCAAACCTTTTGCTACTGAGTTTAGATGATAAATAAATTATTTTAGACCTTTTGGAATAATAAAAATATCAGTTTTCTATATAGAACCCGGAAACGGCTTCTAATCGCCTTTTTAAGCGTTTTAACGCATAGTATGTACTAAAACTATTTTAAACATACAAGGATTGATACCTACTGATATTTTAGGTAAATTATAATATTTTAACAGTAAGCAAAAGTTGTTTAACTCAGACTTCAGTTTTGAGCTTTTCGGCTTATGTGAAATTACCAAAATGCCCCTTCGGTGCATAGTTTGGTTATAATTGATAAATTTCACATATATGCAATACCCTACTGATATAACTTAGTAAAATGAGTATTTTTGCTGATTACATCAGACCTGTAACTCAGGTTAATACTTGAACTCTTTTATAACCTTTGTAAATGACCAAAATACCCCTACGGGGCATAGTTTGTGTTTAAATTCGTTTCAGGCATAATAAAAGATATCTTACTGATGTCACAACATATTTGAGGCATATTAACTTAGGAAACCTGTTTAGGACCCTTATGGTTACCCGTTACGCTTCTTACGCGTTCGGTTCGGTTTATGTAACTAGTTTACATAAATTAGCCGAAACGGGTCAAACCTTATCGTTTTTATCTCAAAATCCAGAATGTGTTTAGATTACCCATATAAGACAAGTCTTTAAAATTGTCGGGTCTAAACCACATTCTATTCCGGTCTTCGCTTAATCGTGCGTACGAACCGTATCTTTCTTTAAACTAACCGGTCTAAGCTTAAGCTTAACTAAAGACCGTTAGGATTCTAATAGGTTATTATAAACCTTTGTTCCAGAATAGGAGACCCGGTAAAAGCTACCTGCATTTGCTAATTGTGAATTATACTTGCAAAGGTAAATACTTTTAACTTGTTTTCCCTTATACGGGCTTGGGGTACGGTATATAAAATACCGCTTGGTCAGGCATTCGACCTTAATCGATTAGTGGTTAAGTATTATCGAGATGACCTGTTTAAAAATATGTTTTGTTTGCTTAACGCCTTTGGGGGGTTAATGACCATGTCCCGGATATCCTTGGCATCATTTTACGAAATGGCCACGACCTAAGCGCGGGGTGTAGGCGTACACCCGTCAGTGCCAAAATAAATAATGTGCTGTGTCTGTTGATCTTTAACCCGGCACGAACCGGGCTACTGAATGCATAAGGAACATGTAATTCTTTTACAAGTTTATATATATAAATAATTATCCCAAGTTATAAAAAGTTTGTGCCACGTGCATTCAAATCAATTTTAACCATTTTTAAAATGAGTCAGTTAAATTGTATTTACCAGTGTAAACTGACGTATTTTCCCAAAAAGGTTAAGTGCAGGTACTACGTGAACTAGGCTGGCTACTCCTAGCATCAATAAAAAGTCTCGCAAGCTTAAGATGCCTAAAGTCTGTTGAACTACTGTTTCCATTTTGTTTTGATCCACCTGTGGATAAACTTTCGACTGTTGTGATACTTGATATTACAATTTATTAAAGTTGAAATACATCTATCTTTTGCTTCCGCTGTGCATTTAAATATTGTGTTGTTTGACTGTAATGTTACCAACTACGTCACGATACTCCCCACCGGGCCCACCGGTCATACGTGGAAATATCGGGGTGTGACAGGTTGGTATCAGAGCCAACATTGAGTGAATTAAACACTAACCTTTTGTGTTTAATCTCAATGACACAATTGCACATTCCTAAATTTTCGAGTCTAGACAAAGAACATAGGAATAATCTAAAATGTTTTTGTTTTTATCTTAACTTTGTCCTTTATATTTTGTTGTTATATTATGTTATATTGACAGGTCTAAATATGCCGCCAAGATTTTTCAGACGAAGAGGACGAGGCAAGGGGCCAATCACCGCCCCCAACGATCACGAAGCCGGGCCTTCGCACAGGCGAGCTCCTTCTACCACTGCGAGTGCCGATCCTCGAGAGAACTGGAGGACCAATGTGGAGCCCGCTAGATGGTCTGTTTCACACAGCTCAACACCTCCTTACCGCCATTCCTTCGGGCCACATGCGGAAAACGAGCCCGATAACCCACAGCCTTCATATATACCCCTCCAGAGATCTCTTTCGCACAACTCCTTTGGCAATCCTACTCCTCTTTTTCGGGGCCGGTGAGTGAATCCCAGTTTAATCAAGTTTAATAAAACCATTGTACAGTATTGAGGGCGATATCGCAATTATATTTGTTTCCAAGTTATACCAATTAACATCCGTGGAACTGTCATCAGACTTATGGTCATGTTACTCCTTGACCAGGTGGTAACAAATTTTGTATACAAAACCCCAAATATACTCACGATAATTGTATTCTTACAAATACTCAATAACTGTTATTCGCATGGAAAAATATTTAAGGTTTTGTAAAAACAGTTCACAAAAAGGTTTACACAAAAAGAAGGATTACTCACATTGCTGTCTTAGATTATTCTTTAGGGTTTCCTGGTGAAAATCTATAATTTACACAAATGCACACGCGTTAGTATAATAACCCATTTTAACATTAGTAATACCCTCCCCGAGACGGCATTCCAACGACTACGTTGGGCAGAACCACGACAGCCTTTACGGAACCCTAGATCGATCGGGCAGCGTATCTAATACGTATCCAGGGGTTATGATACTTACAACGGAGCAGAACCTCGCTATTTAGGGGGTATTATACCCAAAAAGTATAATATTTCTTCAGAAATTCGAGATTGGGAAAGAATTGTGAGCGACGAAAATGAAATCCCGAGCTCCCATTATATAGGGGCTGATCTCGACTTTTACGTGGCCTGCGTAAGAGTAGCCAAGGGTCTACGCGGCCCGCGTCAAACCCTGGTCAACGTGTAGCTTGGCTGGGTCATCGACTAGGCTTGCCGGGTGTTGGGCCACGTGGCCGCACCGGGCTGCGCCACATTTTTTATCTCTAGCCGCCCGCGTAAGGGTTGAGGGTCCTTTACGTGGCCCGCCTAAACCCCAAAGATTCCATTTATAACTAATTTTAATAATATTTAAGGTATTCGGGGCCCGTTTTCGCGTATGGGGTGCATTTTTGGACATATTGGGATATTTTAAAATATTTTGGGGTGTCGAAAATAATTTGAGGGTGTCGATTCAAGGTTGTTATAACATGACCATATCGCTTCCTTAATCTCGGCCAAGGTGAATGGTTTTTCAAGCTCCCTGGCCTCTGAGTCCGCCAACTTAGACAAATTAGGGCAAGCAATTCCTGGTCGGACCTCCATCGGTTCCTTAAACTTGTCCGAAAAAAATCCGAACGCCTTATCCTTAATGATAGTTGGATTAGTGACCCATTCACCGTCAACCAAGATCCCGTTAATCCTATTATTCGATGTATTTGTGTTCATAATACCATGGAAAAAACTAGAGTTTTCATCTCCCTCCAAAGCCCACCTAACTCTAGCCTTCTGTTGGGCATCAAGTTGTTTGGACCGATCGAATTCGAGAATGAAAGCCCTACCCTCGTTCCTTTGTTGAATCTCAGCCGACAGTAGTTGTCTTGATTCAGCCGCTTGATCCAACCGAGAAACCTCTTCCAACTTCTGTTTATATATATATCCCATCTAGCTTATTCCTCTCCTTAACCACCCAGGTTTTAATTCTATGCTTTAGAAACTTCAGCTTTGTTGCCATAGCCAAGTCGGCACGGCCGTGGAAACTAAAATCCATACATAAACCATCCACATATTCCACAAACGTAGGTAAGTCTAACCACGTGTTAAAGAATCTGAAAGGCTTGTGGCCGAAATCATGCGCTACAGTGGATAGAATAATAAGACAGTGGTCTGAGACATATCTGGACATAGCGGTAACTGTCGCCGCTGGCCAATTGTCCATAAATTCACTACAAACCAAATATCTATCCAGTTTGCTAAATTTCTCCCCATTGTCGGATATATAGGTAAAACTATGACCCCCCATATTATATTCTTGCAAACCCGCAACCCGTATAAAATCATTAAAGGCACTCGCATTTGCCACTATGAATTCAGAGTTCCTGCGTTCGTGCAAGTACCGTACTTCATTAAAGTCTCCCAAAAAAATCCACGTACCTTGAACCGATGATTTCAATTGGATGAGTTCTGACCACAGATTTCTCCGACAACTAGGGTCGTTTGGTGCATATACGTTAACAATGTTTATACACCTCCCCGTTCCTATTAACGAACCCAAAACTATCAGGTAGTGCCTGTTCTTTATGACCCCCGACTGTCGAAACACTGTCGGATCCCATAAGCTCACCAACCCACCTGACCGACCATCCGAATAGACTTGCTCTGAAGCAAAAACAGTTCTACCCCAAAAATTACTGAGCTGAAACAATGAGTTTACCCCCATTTTTGTCTCCTGCAATGCCACAAAGTGAATCCCGTTACTAGTTTTCAAACCCTGAACCCAGGGCGCCTTCCTCGCATCCCTGACCCCCCCCCTGATATTTAATGCCATAAAATTCATTTTAGCACGTTGATTTCACCATCACCATCAACCATCCCCTGTACCTGTTGTTCAAACCCAGCCAAGTTTATACCGATAACTGCCCCAACCGCAATCGTGTCGTTGACTTCTTTGTCTCTTGCCGTAACAATCGGGTCCGGCGCAGCCTGTACAGACACCGGTTGTATCCCCGGAGTCTCTTCCATAACCTCCTCACAATCATCCATTAGCCTCATTGTGTGGGCCCGGACCTGGATTCTCTTGGACTCCATTAACACAACTTGAATTAGGACAGGGATTGTTCAGATCCAAGGTCGCCATGACATTAGGAGTTGCACCATCAAACCTCCAGTGCTTATTTCCCATAGAATCTGATACATTATTTGGAGACTTAGCACTTCGAGTTCTTTTTCTGGATTGGATAGATGGGGAGGGGTCCACTTGCTTATTTAGGCCCACCCTAAATTTAACCACATTATCGCCTAAGCCCAAATTTGGAGCCCAATGTTCCACTCCATGTGTGGGGTCCATGTTACTCTCACCATTCGAACATACTGCCCCTACCACCACCTTGTCTCCTTCCCCATGCAAAAGTGCATGACCTTCCCCATGCTCATGATGACTCCCTGACGTTTCAGTTTCCAAAGCCCCCCACCTCTCCGGCTTCCCCTTCGATTCCGGTTCTTCCAATCTAACCTCCCCCTCCTCCCAGTCGTCATCTCTGGCCACCGACCCCCTGCTGTCCGGCGAGGTCCCAGCATTCGAAGACATCAGGTCAAGAAACATCGACATACCCTCAAATGCCATAAATAGACTCGTAAATGGTGCTACATAATATAGTAGACTCATAAATAGGTACAACATTTTGGCATTTGAGAGTAGAGATTTTGAGAGCATTGAAAGTGAGATTAGAGATGAGGTAAAAAAGTAAGTTGACCTTGTAGTCCAGTGGTGGAAAATGCTTGAGTTCTTGAAAGAGACTCAGGTTCGATCCTCACTCACTGCAAGTGAGGTGGTAAGGTTTACCCACCTTGGTGGGGTTCCTGACTGGGGTCACGGGTTCGAGCCTAGCAGTCGGGATTAAGTTTCCACGAGGTGCGAGGAATGGCTCTGCACTGCACTCCCCCTCATTCGAACTCGAGTGGCTGTGCTTCCGATAAAAAGGGTTGAAGCGCAGTCGGTAGTGGATTTCCAATCGATCTACACCTTTCAAAAAAAAAAGTAGACTCATAAATAGGTGCTACATAATATACGTTCTTTATTATTAACTAGGAGAATTCCCGCTCGCGCGCTGCGCGAGGGGCGCGACACTCTTTTTTCTCTTTCATGGCCGGGGAAGAGAGTTGTTGCTGCCTGTTGCCATTCCATGTCCTCTGTTAACACTGGGTTCATGGTGACGTCGCTTGACCCCGGACCTTGCTGCCTGGGGTATTGCACCTGCATAAGCATGAGTTAAAAGAAAAAGTAAGGAATTCATCATTACACACATGAAAGAGTAAACCAAAATGGAACTTTCAGAAAAATAATAGAGTTGCCATATAACTTAGAATACATGCTTATCTTTGTACAATTCACAAGAGAATCCTTACCAAGCTTGTCAACCTAAAAAACCATAAATGTAAGAAAATCCAATTCCAGTAGATGTACTTTTGCCGTATTTGACCCGTGTCTATCACACCCACTTAAGCCTCTAGATACCTATTAACATACTTGCAATCGTCTAAAAGATTGGTCTTAAATTTACAGATCAAATGAACCCCATTTAAATGTAAATAGTATCCATCATGCATGATATGTTAAATTAAGTACACATGAAGTTGCAGACATTGGTACGTCTGCAGATGCAAAATCAAATTTCAATCAACACAATGCACATTAGAAATATCACAACAATTAGTTTATTAAAGTTGACCTTTTCTCATAGTGGAACCTCACCGTCTACTAAATACAGCCCTTAATGTCGATTTGAGCTTACAATAAAAAAGCTAATTTTTAAAACCGGCAGAAATAGCGATCTTCAATTGTAGTGTAATCTGTCGATTTGAGTTTACAATAAAGAAGCCAATTTTTAAAACTGGCTAAAATTGTGATCTTCAACTATAGTGTCGACGCATTTGTAAGTAATTAATTCAGCAACAATCTGCACTATATATAATTTAGATTGTATAAATAATTTTTCTGCCGTAAAATATTAAGTTAAAAATTGGTTGGTATGTGTTCATCTACATAGTATGAAAGCAAGAAATTAAAACTTGCCTAGCAAGAAGCAAACAGAGTGTAATATATATTGCTATAACAGAATTGTTATCATTAACTAAAAGCTACAGCAACCATCTTGAATTGGTGTGTATATGCAGTTTTTTTTTACTTAAATTCATATCAAGTGTGAAGCTAAAGACATAGAAACAAACACCTCTTGGTGTAAAACAATTGGACACAAAAAAAAAAAAAAGATTACGATTCTTGAACCGGTGCGCATACTATTTTTTTGTTTTGGTTAAATGCATATTATATGCAAACGATAAGAACATAAGAAGAAAGCAACAGTGGATACCATCTTCTACAAAGAAAAAAACAAAGACCAAAATTCATTTTGCCCAAGTTACTAAAGAAGGTATAGCAGCTATACAAAGCAAATCCAATTGGGAAAACCCAAATACAAACTCTAGACACCATTATTGAGAGTGAACCATGGTTTTGAAGTTGGAACCTCTTTCACACGGCACAAATTTATCACTATAAGAAGTTTTAGACACCAATTTTCTTAAAATCAATGGAGATTGATTCAGATAAATTGCGAAAATGCAAACAATAAACATACCTTCAAGGCCTTCTCAGATCTAGTCGTAACACCGTTTCCTGCTGAAATCGCCTTCTTTTCTTTTCGATGCCGCAACCTAGTTCATGACCTTGCCTGAATTGCCTTCTCTTCTTTTGGCTGTCGCAACGTAGTTCATAACCCCATGGAGGTGTGTCTTAGATAGCCAATTCATGTGACTGAAACTGGGAAAGGTTAAATTTGAAATTTTATATAACCCACTTTCTTGCATATAGACATATATATGTTTAGTTGACCTGAGTTTAATGCACAGAGATATCCCAAATTAAAACATCATGTGCTATAAGTGCTGTAGTTGAATTGTGCATGCAATATGCAAATGTTTCTACTGTACAAAATAATTTATACATAATAAACAGATAGAAAACAAATGAATATACAGAGATAAATGATTTGTTGGGTTACCATGCCAGTGTAAAATTTGAGCACTCTCCATGGATGTTCTTCGTTTATATTTCTCATTGCCTTTCTCAGTCTTTTCGCAAATCAAATTAAAAGATGAGTTTCGTAAAATTCAAAAATCAAAGATAATTATAAACAATAAAAGTAATCATGGTGCTCAAACACATAATTTCAGAAATAGAAGAACCAAATTCTCACATACAACAAAACCCTAGAAAAAAATAACAGTCGCGTACCTGGGTGAACGCAATCGTGTTTGAAACCGAAATCTATACGGGGATCGGTTGCAAAGTCACTGGTCGGTTGAATTGAGCGGTCAACTGATCGTTGGTTGGTGGCAAACAGAGCGGTGGTGTTAAGATAGAGTCGTGGATGAAGGAAGTTTAGGCAACGAAAATTCAACGTCATCAACTGCCAGCTGAAGACCTAAACCACCGTAACGGCGTTGCCCTAAAATCCAGACCGCCGGCGGTAGCGGTTTTCTGCTCTCTCGCGTCTCACTTCCGTAAAAAATGCAAGATTACCCTATCTAGGGTTCCAACGAACGACGTTGCCCTAAAATCCAGACCGCCAGAGACGATGCAGCCATGAACCAACAGACCGTTGACGGCAACGGTTTTCTGCTCTCTCTCTCTCTCTCTGTGGCATCTCACTTCCGTAAAAAAATGCAAGACTACCCAGAAGATAAACGGAATGACTGGCAGGTGTAGGTCAAGGAAACCTTGGATACCCAAACTGTTCCTAAGAACCTACCCTAAATGTTATATAGTATAATTACCTTAGAGCATTCACATTCTATCCATCAAAATATGTGAGGGGGAGTTTTTATATTATAAAGGGTATAAAAAGTGGTTGTGAGTGGAGGAGAGAGAAAATGTTACTGTTCATCTGTATATTTGGGGGGACACTGTTCACCCAGTATAATTTTTTTAATATATATTGAAAGTGGTTGTGAGTGAAGGAGAGAGAAAAATGTGATGATAATATTATTTAATTGAAAAGGAGAGAGAAAAAATATTTGTTTTTAGTGGAAATATATTGATACAGGAGTTGTTTTTTAGTGGAATGTATGTATAATTTGATGGTTTGGATGTGAATGCTCTTATATAAGTTTGTTCTTATTAACTTTCATGTCAAACATAATTCGAAAGTATGATTAATCATATTTAGAAATGGTTTTAGCCAAATTCTATTACAATTATATTTAAAAAAGGGCATCCGATTTTTATTTTGCTTGGGGCCTCTGAAATAGTTGAGTCGGCCCTAATTAGATCATTAAATTAGCCATAGAATAATATGTTATTTAGCATGTCATCGAATAATTTGTTAAATATTAATCTAATAGAAAACAAATAAATCTTATATACAAAAAAACTAATAAAAATAAATACTTAATTTTATTATTAAGAAAAGGATTTATATTATTATCCTTATATTATCCTTATATATTAATTTTCAAACCTTTTGAATAGTAACTTTATCCTTATTCATATATATATGTATCAATTTGAAACATAACAGAACAATAGTGATTTGATTTTAATATTATAATAATACATAAAGTTTTTTAATACTTTTATTATTTTGATATTATAATACTCAGTATTTCCTTAGTTTTTTAGTTGAATAAGCTTTGTGTCAACCGGTATTTGTATCGAAAATATATGTATGGTCCGGTTCGTTATCGATACATGAAGGTAAAAACCGACACCAGCCTGGTACAGTTATCGATACACGAAGGTAAAAACCGGCACCAGTCTTTACAGAAAACCCCAAAAGTCAGTACCGAAATGATTTTGAAAATCTTTTAGTTCAGGAAATTCGGTACTTCTACCCCGTACCATTTGCTCATCTCTGATCATGGGTACCGTACGAACAACAACGGTATCGTGCAACTTTTTTTGTTGATTTTCTTCAACTTTAAATGATTTCTTTTTTTCAGTTTCAGTGGTAGGGATGAGCTCGGTGCCAACCGATATCGATACTGAAAATACCGGTTACGGTACCGGTATATGAAGGTAAAAACCGGTAGGCGCCAAAAGTCGGTACCGAATTTGTACTTAAGATCTTTCGGTTCAGGAAATTCAGTGCCGGTACCCAGTACCATTTGCTTTTCTCTGACCACGGGTTTCATATGAACAAAATCATTACCATAATTTTTTTTTTGTTGATTGTCTTTCGGTTGTCTTTTAGTGTTTTTTTCTATATCTTCTTTTGATTATTGTCAGCGGTTCCGTGCGCAACGTCCTCGTAGCGATTTCAAAACACATGTAAACACAGACTAAATAACAAAATAAGTTCACCGCAACACGGTGATTGTGAAAAAACCTAGTTAGATTAAGAAATGTTAATAAAATAAACATGATGATCCTCAAAATGTGGAGGGAAAGATTGGAAATTACCGAGAGATACAACACAATAATATCTCACGCGACCATTTAAAGTTAGAAATCCCAGTTGGCCAGTTGGGCCGGTTGCTTCCTTGGAGGCGCTGGTTCGACTCTCGGCTGCGGCATAGGGGTAGGACCAGGCAATGATGGTAAGGACTTGTAAGCCATTGGGAGCGCAAGTTCGAGCTTGAGCCGGCCCCGGTTTTAATCCGGCCGTTACTCCAGCGAGGTGTCTCGTGTGGAGGCGGTACGGTTTCCGGGCGAACGCCGTAGCCAAGTCTGACCACTCCCAGCGCGGATCCGGTTAAGACAACGTAAGTCTGAGACAGATCTTGGTCAGGGTCCCCGATTTGGGGATGTAAATACCTAAAAAGAAGTTTACCGTTCAAAAAAAAAGTTAGAAATCCCAAAACAAAGGTATATATAATCGATACTATTTTTTCTCTCAACTCAATTAAATAATTTTTTTTTATATTTTTATCATTATATTTTCTTTCTCCTCCATTCAAAACAACTTTCAAAATATATTAAAAAATTATAAAGGGTGAACACTGTCTAGGGCTGTTCATGAGCCGAGCCAAGCCGAGCTAGGGCAGACTCCGGCCCGGCTCGATTATAAACCGAGCTGAAAATCTAAGCTCGGGCTCGGCTTGGTTTTAAACCGAGCTGGCTCGGCTCGGCTTGGTTTGGCTCGATTTTAAAAATAAAAACTAATACATAGCTCTCAAAATTCAGTATTCTAAAATATTATTCAATACTTCAAAAGAAGTTCAACCTAATACATTACAAGCCAAAATCACGTTTAACAACACAAAATAAGTTTTATATTTCGAGTAAATACAATATTTGTTTATTAGCACGACAATCAACCTTTAAATATGTCATAGATATCAAACTACAAGCCTAAATACATGTAAATAATAATCACTTTTTTTGTAATATATTACATGTATATAAAAATAAAATATATTATAAGTAAAAGAATTCGAGCTAAGCCGAGCCGAGCTACCAAGCGAGCCAAACCGAGCCATATTGGCTCATCACGAGCCGAGCCGAGCTAGGCTCACTTTCTAACCGAGCCGAGCCGGCTCGGCTCACTTTCAAACCGAGCCATATCGAAAGAGCTTTTTCTGAGCTAAATTCGAGCGAGCTTCGAACCGCGAGCTTTTTGAACAGCCCTAACAGTGTCCCTTAAATATACATATAAACAATAATATTCTCTCTCATCCACTTACAGTCACTTTTATAACATAAAGACCACTCTCACAGATTTTGATGTAGGAAATGTGAATGCTCTAAACATGTAATGGAAAACAAATAAAATTGTATACCCGATAAGCCATCAATTGCAACGTAGAGAGAAGTAGACGACATATCTATTATCTTGGTCGAGTTTTCGTTTAGGGTGTACAATCCTAATTCTAATGGGGTTTATGTGCTATAAGAGAACATGATTTGAGAGAGAGAGAGAGAGAGATGTGACGAATTTATTGTGTTATATGGATTGTGTTAGTGTGTAACCTTAATCTCCACAATCATCTCTATATATACACCCACTAGTAAACTCTTGATTAGGTACTAAGGGTAATTACGCCCATCAAATAATTACCAACTAATGTAATATGAAATGATAATATTTTGATCAAATTATAAGATAAACGATGATGATGACCATAAATAAATATATAAATATATTTATTCTTACACATGTATAAATATCCAATATACATCACAACTCTCACCAAAGATATAGTAGGTAGTGCATATGTTTACTCTAACCGGGTCGCATAGAACATGTGTCTGCTTTGTCATAGTGACTTGAAAAAGGACCAACGAGTGAAAACATAAGCAACACCAACACCAACACCAACACACATGATTCATGAAGCCGGGTAAAGATAAAAGGCTCGATAGGAGGTATGTGTTGATCAGTTCTGTTTAAACATAATGGAAAACATGAATCACATACCTGTTACAGCAGACAGGCCAGCAAAGAATCCAGTCAGAGATGCAGCCATTGAGTTCGACATAGTTGTCAGTGTGATCTGGTTCCTCCTTAGGGTGTAAGATGATGATGGTGAAGAACCAAAAGTAGGGTGAGTTTCGGTTGTGGGGAGAGAGACGAACTTGATGTTATGAGGGTTGGTTGATTCACTAAATTGTGTAAAACTGTGTAACCCTTAAACTCTCTAATAAGGCCCTTATTTATACACCCAAGAGGAAACCTAATTAGTTAATAAGGGTAATATGGTCCATCAACAATTACCAACTAATTATTAATAGGTTATTAATATATTTTGATCTAATATAATATAAATGATTATAATGGCTAAAAGATTAAATATTACATTAATAATATATTTAATCTCACATTCTCCCACTTAGCCGAGTAATCATTTATCATGAGTATTAGGTAAGCCTGGCCAGGAGTTAACACTCATTTTAGCCTTAAACCAAGAACTATAGCAGAGAAATACAGCCGTTGAATCATCATTCGACTCAAGACCCCCATTAGTCATACTATAGCCTCAATTTAAAACCTAATAGTTATGATCAAAATACGTAGCCCTTTAGTGTCTGATTTGTATTTATATTTGTCTATATGTCATTACACTGGCAGAACATATGTAAGAAACATACAAAATCAAACTGAGGAAATTTTATTAATTAAAACATAAGCTAATACAATATGCCATTAAATAAGGTCTTTAGTAAGTCCCATATTCGATACATGTTCTTCGAAAACTTTAGGTGGGAGACCTTTAGTCATCGGATCCGTAAGCATATCTTTAGTACTAATATACTCAATACAAAGATTATTTTCCTCAACTCGTTCACGTACGAACAAATATTTTGTATCGAGATATAAACTAGCTCCAGTCGAACTGTTACTGTTCGAGAAACTAACGGCAGCTGAGTTATCACAGTAAAGCTTCAATGGTCTAGAAATGGAATTAACGATTTTGAGTCCAGTGATCAGATTTCTAAGCAACATTCCATGACAGGTTGCGTTGTAAACAGCAATGTATTCTGCCATCATTGTGGAAGTTGTAGTTAACTGTTGTTTATGACTCTTCCATGAGATAGGTCCGCCTGCTAACATAAAAATGTAGCCCGAAGTGGATTTCTTGTCATCTTTGCATTTAGCAAAGTCAGAATCAGAATAACCTACCACTTCTAAGTGATCACTTCTTCTATAAGTCAGTTTATAGTCTTTCGTCCCTTGCATATATCTGAGGACCTTCTTAGCTGCTTTCCAGTGATCTAGGCCAGGATTAGTCAGATAACGACCTAGCATTCCAGCAATGTAACCGATATCTGGGCGAGTACAGACTTGAGCATACATCAGGCTCCCGACTACTGACGCGTAAGGTATCTGGCTCATTTGCTCCTTTTCAACCTCTGTTGTCGGACACTGGAATGAACCGAAAACATCTCCCTTAACTACTGGAGCGACTGAGGGTTTGCACTGTTGCATGTTGTAACGTGTAAGGACACGATCTATGTAAGTCTTTTGAGACAATCCTAAGATCCCTTTGTGTCTATCTCGGTGAATTTCGATGCCAATGACGTAAGAAGCATCTCCGAGATCCTTCATGTCGAAGTTATGCCAGAGTAACCGCTTCGACTCATGCAACATGTCTAAACTATTACTTGCCAGTAGAATATCATCTACGTAAAGGACAAGTATAGTAAAGTTACTCCCACTCATCTTGAGGTAGGTGCATTGATCCACTTGATTCTTCATAAAACCTTGCCTCTTCATGACTTCATCAAACTTGAGGTACCATTGACGTGATGCTTGTTTTAACCCATAAATGGATTTCTTCAACTTACAGACTAGATGCTCCTGACCTTCAGGTTTAAAGCCTTCAGGTTGTTTCATGTAAACATCTTCGTCTAAGTCTCCGTTAAGGAAAGCAGTTTTGACGTCCATCTGATGCAGCTCTAAATCAAAATGAGCTACTAGGGCCATAACGATCCTTAATGAATCTTTACGAGAGACGGGTGAAAACGTCTCTTGATAATCGATTCCCTCTTTCTAAGTGTAGCCCTTTGCAACCAATCTCGCTTTGTAGCGTTCAACGTTCCCATTCGGATCCAGTTTGTTTTGAACACCCATTTACAACCTACAGGTTTGGCACCATTGGGTAATTCGACTAAATCCCAAACGTCATTTTTCTTCATGGATTCAAGCTCATCAATCATTGCTTTATTCCATTCAGAAGACTGATCACTGCTAATGGCTTCATTATAAGAGATAGGATCATTGAGCTTTCCAGCATCCATTTCAGTCAGGTAGGTAACATAATCATCCCAATTAGTAGGCCTTCTTTGCCTAGATGACCTCCTGAGTTGATTATCGGGTTGAGCGTTGTCTTGGTTTTGAGCGTTTGATGTGCCTTCGTTATGAGGTATAATGGGTTCTGATTGTGGAGATGGAGTTTGTGCAGTGGCTTCAGGTGCAGTTGTTGCATGGGGTACAAGAGGAGTAAACGGAGTAATGGTAAGCGACGAGTCTCCCCCCCCCCCCCCGCGTCTTATACTTCTTGCAATTCTTCGTAAGGGTTGGTACTGCTCCCACTGACCTTGAAATCCTCCAGAAACGCAGCACGCTTGGTTTCAACAATACGGGTGACATGGGAAGGACAATAGAAACGATAACCCTTCGAATGATCAGGATACCCGATAAAGAAGCAGGTAACTATTTTAAGGTCAAGTTTCCTTAGGAAAGGATTATATAGTTTTGCTTCAGCAATGCAGCCCCATACTTTCATATATTTAAGACTCGGTTTCCTTCCTGTCCAAAGTTCATAAGGAGTTTTAGGGACAGACTTAGAAGGAACTCTATTGAGTATATGAACAGCTGCTTTTAACGCTTCAGTCCAGAGGAATAATGGTAAATTAGTGTTGGCTAACATACTGCGCACCATGTTCATAAGGGTACGATTTCTTCGTTCAGCGACACCATTCTGCTGAGGTGTACCAGGCATGGTGTATTGGTTCACAATCCCCTGGCCCTTACAAAACTCATAAAATGGACCAGGAGCTTGACCCACATCAGTATGTCTTCCATAATATTCACCGCCTCTATCTGATCTCACAACTTTAATCTGACGATCTAATTGCTTTTCAACTTCAGCTTTATAATCTTTAAAAGTTGTTAGAGATTCAGACTTTTCCTTAATAAGATACAAGTACATGTAACGAGAATAATCATCAATGAAAGTGATAAATGAAGTATGTCCTGTTATGCCAGCAATTTAGTAAGGACCACTAATGTCAGTATGAATGAGTTCTAATAAATTAGAGCTCCTAGTGGCACCTTTCTTATTTGCTAATGTCATTTTGCCTTTAAGACATTTGACACATGTTCCAAAATCGGTGAAATCGAGAGGAGGTAAGACTTCATCCTTTACGAGACGATTTAATCGTTCTCTTGAGATGTGGCCTAAACGTTGATGCCACAACATAGATGAAGTCTCTAAGTCTCGAATTTGTTTCTTTTCCATCTTTGTGAGTGATTCATTAATATTATATGACAACAAAGATTTGGAAAAATTATCATCTAGTTCTAATCTATAGAGACCACCATCCAGAATGCCAGTACCATAAACAACAGAATCATAGAGAATAGAGAGTTTGCGATGACCATGAGAAACGACAAAACCGTCCATGTCTAACTTTGGTCCTGATACAAGGTTCCGAGTTACCTCAGGAACATATAAGGTATCATAAAGTTTAATACATAAACCAGTTTTCAAAAATAATTGTAATGTTCCTATGGCCTTCACTTCTAATTCCCGATCATCTCCAACTTTAAGTGTTCTTTGGTTTCTTCCCAGCTTCCGGATTGTAAGGAATCCCTTAAGTGAATTGGTAACATGAACCATAGAACCAGAATCAAACCACCAAGAATTAGCAGGAACATTTAAATTAAAGGACTCAAGTATCATGAAAAAAATCGTTACCTTTCTTAGCCAGCCACTCCTTGAAGTCAGGGCATTCCTTTTGCTTATGTCCTATTTTCTTACAGAACTTGCAGTAGGGTTTGCCTAAGGAGTTCTTAGAGCTGGAAGGTGCACTTGTATGAGGATGTGGATTTGGCTTTTGGACCTTAGAAGCATCTTTTCTTTGATAAGTGTTCTTCCTCTTATTAGAGCTGGAGGTGGTGAAGTTAGCAACATCAGTAGTGCGATCCATCTTCATACGCTCTTCCTCCTGCACGCACATAGCGATCAGCTCACTCATCGTCCATTTGTCCTTCTGAGTGTTGTAATTGATCTTGAATGCTTCATAGGACGAAGGAAGCGAAGTGATGATGAAGTGAACAAGAAAACCATCACTGATTTCCATCTCTAGGCCCTTCAGCTTATTGGCCATGTCATGCATCATCATGATGTGTTCGCGAATGCCGCTCCTCCCATCATACTTAGTTGTCACCAGCTTGAGGATAAGAGTACTAGCGTGTGCTTTTGATGTTCCCTTGAATTGATCCTCCACAGAAGCCAAATAGGTTTTAGCATCTTCAGAATCAGGAATGGCTCCTCTGATTGAGTTATGAATGGACTGCTTCATGAACATGAGAGACATGCGGTTACACCTAGTCCATTTATCATGAACTATCTGCTCAGCAGCAGTACTTGTAGCAGTAAGGTCCGCTGGCTTATTCTCTCTTAGAGCATAATCAAAGTCCAGCAGCCCAAGCGTAAGCATGAGAGCATCCTTCCATGCAGCAAAGTTATCACCAGTCAAAGGTGGAATCCCGCAATTGGGCGCTGATAGTGGAAATAAGGTGAGCAAGTTATGATACTAAGAAAGAAGTCTTAATGTGATCTAAGGGCATGTTATACTAAGGCAGGCATAAATAATGACCATTTTAATTATGAAGCTGTGATAATGTCTATTACTAACATCAAAATAATAGACTTAGTAAAATTCTACTTAAACGAAGACAAATCAGCTTTGGCCAGAAGTGTAATCATTTAAGTATGTGTGCAAAGTAATCGTGACAAATCAGCTTTGGCCAGAAATGAGACAATCACTTTAGTTATGCACTTGTCAAGCATGCTAAACATAAATGAATTAAATCAGCTTTGGCCAGAATTAAGACATTTCACGTTTGTAATGCATACTTAACATAGCTTTTATAATACTTGAACAATAAATAGATGTATTAAATCAGCTTTGACCAGAAATGATACATCAGAAGCTCATTCAAGTTAAGCTATTTTGGTTTTGTAAAAATTATCTGATTCTAATTAATTAATTAAGTATTAACAAAACCAAGTGTTTAATAGCAAACCACCTGTTAGCGCGGATCGATCAGTAAACAGCTTAAAATAATGAGGTTTCGAGTCTTGTGCGATCAGTAATGCCCAAGTCTTGTGCGATCAATAAGGCCCAAGTCTTGTGCGATCAATAAGGCCCAAGTCTTGTGCGATTAATAAGGCCCAAAACAAATTTGTGCGATCAGTAAGGACTTGTGCGATCAATAATGACTTGTGCGATCAGTGAGGCCCAAGTCTTGTGCGATCAGCACTATCTTGTGCGATTTCCCTTGTGCGATCAGATCACATCTTATGTGATCTGATCTTGTGCGACTGTTAAGGGACTTGTGCGATTAGTACATTTATGATTTCGAAACCCACTGTTAATGGCTGTTAATTGTGATAATAACTAAAACTCGAAATTTAAGGGATTGTGGGATAGTGTTTCCTATTTTATTTATGATCTAAACTTATCAAATATTTCGAAAATAATAACTGAAAATCTATTAACAGTTTTTCAAAATTTTAATAGATAAAATTAAGATCAAACATTGGAAAAACATCCACTAATCCAAATTATATTCCAAATCTTAGGGAATTTTCGAGTTTTATCTTAGAACAGTATGATGAACCCTAAAAAAATTAAAACATAATCTGGGATCCGAAACCTTATATTTTAGACTTTAGTTAACAGATTTCGGATATTAGCTTTACCCATTATGATTTCAAATCAATATATTAACCAACTTCTTCCGAAAACAGTGATTTCGGCATAAAAGTACTCAAAACAGCCGTGATTTTATATGGCTTTAAAAAAATTTCTGTTTTCCAGATTATGATCCCAGAATGATGGATACGAAAACAGAACTGATTTATCAACATATGCTCTGATACCACATGTTGATCAGTTCTGTTTAAACATAATGGAAAACATGAATCACATACCTGTTACAGCAGACAGGCCAGCAGAGAATCCAGTCAGAGATGCAGCCATTGAGTTCGACATAGTTGTCAGTGTGATCTGGTTCCTCCTTAGGGTGTAAGATGATGATGGTGAAGAACCGAAAGTAGGGTGAGTTTCGGTTGTGGGGAGAGAGACGAACTTGATGTTATGAGGGTTGGTTGATTCACTAAATTGTGTAAAACTGTGTAACCCTTAAACTCTCTAATAAGGCCCTTATTTATACACCCAAGAGGAAACCTAATTAGTTAATAAGGGTAATATGGTCCATCAACAATTACCAACTAATTATTAATAGGTTATTAATATATTTTGATCTAATATAATATAAATGATTATAATGGCTAAAAGATTAAATATTACATTAATAATATATTTAATCTCACAGTATGATCGATCTCGAAGTGGTGGTTTGGACTTTGGAGGAGTTCATAAGTTGAAGGGATCAAGGTATAACTTAGTCATTATTAGTTTAATTTGAACTACATATGTTTGCCTTGCATGGCGAGTTGTTTAGATATAAACAGGGTTAAAGTCTTTGTTGATCATTCGTATTGTAATTATGGTTTACGTAGTAAACAAGTAAATGTTGAACGAATTATAGTTCTCTTCTTGTTTATATCATGAGGTGCTCGACTACCAGGTTAACACGACCATGCACTAATCATTTTGTTGTTGGGAGAAAATTCGGGATTTAGATTGGTCAAACTGGCGTAACTTGTGTATTATTAAGACCACTTGATTAGTTGTTACTTGTTTATTGATTTTTCGTCCTAGCTTAGGTTTTTTTTTTTTTTTTTCTCTTTATTCTAACATAATTAACTATCGTTAAAAAAACTAGCAGGTGTAACTTTGATAGATCACCAAAAATTATATCTTCACAGTACAGAGGTAAACAACTAAACATTATACGATAATCAAATATGACCTCACGAATAAAATAAAGAACAAACTAGACTAGGTTGAGACTTTAAGCCCATATAATTAAGTAAAACGAAGCCCAGATAAGACTGCTCATTCCATTCTTCTCACATTTGATTTCTAGAATTCTTCTTTTTCATTTCTAGAATCCTCATCCTCATACCTCATCCCTAAAGTATTCACCCCCTATATTTATTTTCTATACTTTTGTGAGTGTAACAGAAAAGTAATAAAAAAATAATAATGAATTATTATTTAATTGAATATGGAAATATACGTTGAATGAGATGGGGAAGGTTTTTCGAAAATATTTAAATTTTAGATACCGTTGTAAATGCTCCAATTATGTGATGGTTAAAAATCAAATATTCTTTTTAGAAGTTAGGGGAGGGGGTGGTCACTAGTGATAGAATTCTATCACTCCCAATATCTAATCAACTTATGCCATGCCATCACCCAATATTCTATCACTAGTAATAGGAATGTAGTGGGGTTTGTCACTAGTGATAGAATTCTATCACTCCCAAATTTTTATAATTTTTATTTTAAAATTAGAAATTAACAATAAAACACTAAATTATAAATTTCATTAAAATTAAAAAATAAATTACATAGCAAAATAAAAAAACAACTAAACATTGGAAAAAAAAAAAAAAAACTAAACGGGTGGCATCTCTCAACCCCACTTTGCGCAAATCTAGCGCTTTTATTGAATTACAATTGACTTAAACGGTTCGTCGAGATGGGCGTGCTTTTCACACAAGATTTTTAAATCATTTTGTCTTTCAACCGTTTTCAAGTGTCCCATGTACGTGTACTCGCGTTCAAGTTTTACGGACACAAGTTTTTCTTTTCTTTCTTTCGCCTCGTTGTATTGTGCCAATTTCGCCTCTTCGATTCTAACGATTGAATCCGCCACCGCCTCCTTTCCTTTGCTTGACGATTCACCACTTTTCTTGCGTCGTGGCCTTGTAGGTGTATCTTCTTCAACGGGGTCGTCAACGGGTTGATCGGGTTCGTCAAGGGGGTCGTCGTTTAAGTTCATTTGGGGCAAGTTATCCGACGCGGAAGTCGTGTAGTTCCCCGAATCAAACGTCTTTGATCTTTTCGAACCTCCTCGTTTTTTTGGAGCCGTAGGACCACGCATGTCAACCAACTCAACCGGGACCCACTTCGAATGATTTCTCGCAACTTCCCATGCCGCCACGTGTGGAAAACTCCTCTTTTTGTAAAGATCGCAATATTGTTCGGTGGCTTGTCGCATAATTGTCGCCTCGCTCGCTCCACTTTGTGGGTTTCGCCGTTTCGGTTCTACAAAAAATATAAAAGGTTATGTATTTTAAAAAAAATCTGTTTTAAAAAAAAATAAACAGTTTTCTGTTTTTATAAAAAAACTGTTTTCTGTATTTTTTAATAAACTGTTTTCTGTTTTTTTTATAAAAAACTGTTTTCTGTTTTTTTTTTAAAGCTGTTTTCTGTTTTTTTTAACTGTTCTGTTTTTTTTAAACTGTTTTCTGTTTTTTTAACTGTTCTATTTTTTTTAAACTGTTCTGTTTTTTTTTAAATAAAAACTGTTTCTGTTTTTTTTAAATTGTTCTGTTTTTTTTAAATAAAAACTGTTTATGTTTTTTTTAAATAAAAACTGTTTCTGTTTTTATTTAAAAAAACAGTTTTGAATGAAAAAAGATTTAAACTTTATAAAAAACATACCTTTTGAATGAAACAAGCGTTGAACTTACTAATTTTCCCGTTCAAATCCGTCCATTTCGACGTCATTTGGTCCATGTTTCGTGCCTTTGCACCCGGAAGTCGGCTAAAATGATTAATGACCCATCTCCAAAACGCATCCTTTCTTTGCTCGTTGGCATGTTTCTTGCTCTCCGAGATGTGCAAGTACGCCTTCACCAATGACACCTCCTCCTCGCTCGTCCAATGTTGTCGGACGGTTGGGACGATTTCTTGAACGTCATCATTTTCTTCTTCTTCCTCTTCCTCTTCTTCTTGTTGTTCTTGAACGTAATCATCATCTTCATCGTCGTCAAGACTTTGTTGTGGTTCACGATACGCGGTTGCAAAATGATGGATGAGGGTGTTGTCTTCTTGTAGTGGGTCGAGTTGGTGGGGTTGGGTTTGATACGTTTGGGGTTGAAATTGGTGAGGTTGAAACGGTGGGACGAACAGTTGGTTTTGATACGTTTGCGATTGAAAGGGTGGATATTGTTGGGTTTGAAAGGGTGGGACTTGCTCGGGTTCGTCTTGCAACCTAAAGCGCGTCGGCTCGCCAAGATTCGGTCGAACCTTGGGTATTACGGGATTTTTCTTCGTACCCGAACCTCTTTTTTTCGAACCCCCACCTGTCTTGCTTGAACCTTCCATGTTTCTTGTAAAATTATTTTTGAAATCAAATGGAGAATTGTATGATTTTTTGAAGTGAGTTGGATAAATTTTGATATGAAATGGATTGGGTTTCATAGATTTTATATAAAACTTTCAAAAAAAAAAAAACCCAACGTTCATTTTTACCCCCAACGGTGTAACACCCCGGCCGAAGGCGGAAAGCCAAAGGTGTCACGAAACTTGATAGAATGCATTTGAGCACATGGATATTAAATTAAGTTGAAATATGATTAAGATTCAATTATGTAGATTGCATTCAAATCTGAAAGAAATACAAGTACAAAAGCAAATTACAAAATGACAAATTGTTTAACAAGCATAATTGATTCGAATTAAATCTAAGGCAATAAGTCTTGATCCATCCTATGTGAGACATTCTTGCAATTTATGGCATCACACATTGTCACCTGAAACATATGTTAGGAGTAAAAGGATCAACAAAGGTTGAGTGAATTCATAGGTTTTGTTCTGCAAAAATTGTCAATGTGATATAGATATAGTTTCAACAAAAGTGGTTGTCGATATGTCTTTATAGCAAAAGAGTAATACATGTAGTTACTTAGTGGTACATTCAAACCTATGACAATACTCAGAAATATCATCCATCCTTCCTTATATGTATGTATGTATGTATGTATGTATGTATGTATGTATGTGGCTCCAACAAAACAACAAAATTGCAAAGTTGGAAGTTTGGATGGGGTGTCAATCCTATAGCGCTATAATACAACCGATGGGCTTATGCAAGTTGATGAACGTAAACTTCTTAAAGCAAACAACAAAGTATTAAGCAAATGCAAAAACAATCGGGGGAACCACAAAATAGCAAATAGTTTGTATCACATTGTAACATATGTATCATCCCAAAAATAATGTAAAAAGGGACTATGAACTCACCTTGATCTCGGGTAAATCCAAACAAGTATGCAAAGTGTGAGAGTTCTTGGAATTAAGATTCCACGTCACTCTAATTGATTGAACATGCAACAATATGGAATATGTATCAACAATAATGTTTAATTGGATAATTGGAAATCCTAAATCTATAGGATTTGGTAGTGTTTTGTAATTATGTGGTTTGGATAACCTAACAAGAGAACTCGGAAAATGAATAAGGAATTATATATGAAAAATATTTCTTTGACATAAATAATTAAATTATATACGTACATAATTGAGTTACTACAAACATTTTAAAATAATGAATCAATTATATTCGATTTGTATAATTAGTTTAACATAAATAATTATACCAAAATATTTCATAAGTGATATAATTAGTTTATAAATTATAATTGAATTTAGAAGTACAAAAATATATAATTATTTGGTAAATGATAATTATATAGTTTAAAGAATAAATATGATAATTATATAACTAATTATCAAAATAATTAATTTAAATCAGAATAATTAAAAATAACATTTTTAATTATTGAACTTTAATATTACTGATTTAAGATAATTATTACAGTTTTGAAATCATTTTAAATAAATAGAATGAATTAAAATGATTATAATAACAATAAATAAGTTTACATAAGTTTAATTATCTAAATAATTAAATGTAATAAAATTTCAGTTTCTAAATTTATATAAACTCAGAATAATGCATCTTTTGTCATAAAAATAGTCTTGGAAAAAATTTATATAGTTATATAATTTAATTATATAAAATGAAACTAAACTTTTAAAGTGTAAACACTGTTTTAATTTCAGAAATATCAAAATTATGTGAAATATTACCAACAATATTATTTCTGTAAAGTCCAACATATAAAACAATTACTATAAAAATTTCAATAATTAATTCTTTAATTTCAATTTATTATAATTTTTGAAAGGTTAGTACTGTTTTTAATATATAAAAATTAGTTTAATAATTATTTTGGCTTATATTATATTTTTAATATAAGTATCAGTGTTTAACATAAATATGCTAAAACTTTCAGACTTATTTCAACTAAAATCGATTTATTATGAATATTTAAAGAATAAGACTGTTTAATAAAATAAAAAAAAATAAAGAAAATAAATAAACAACATCACTGTTCATCGTCTTCTTCCCCAAACCAGTCAACCCGAAGTCAAACCCGCCCGATTCCGATTCAAAACAGGATTATAATCGAATTAAACTTGCAGAAATATTAAATAAGTATGAACATACTGATTGGACGAGTATAACTGATCCGGTATCGATGAAATTCGAAGAAGAAGTGGATTCCGGCGACGGTACTGTTCCGGCTAAGTTGCAGGTTCCATTTCCACCGAAATCCGATGTGTTTGAGCAATGTGAAGGGTGTAAAAGCTTAGTGACGATCAAAGGAACTTAAATAGGGGTCTAATTCGATCTCAAATTCGACAATTTTAGTGGGATTGATCCGGTTATTATTTTTTTATAAAAGTCCGATCGATAGTCGGTTGGCACGATATTATGTCGAATTAAAGTGAGTAATCGGGTTGGCGATGAGTTGGAAGCATGGGGTTAAAGTTTTCATATCGCATAAACAATAATGAGTGGGAATGGGTCGATTTTTCGGTGGATTTGTTTGAAAACCCGTAAGTTACAGATCTGTGTTAACAATCAAATCTGTTTATAGAGCCTACATATTTAGAATAACATTCAACAAATTACACAACGAAGCTGGTAGTCCAGCCGGTTATGCACGTGTTCGGTTTGCGGGTGTGCGCGGGTTCGATTCCTTGTTGTGGCCGGTTCTTATAAGGTTTTCTAAAAAAAAACTTTTTAAACATATTAAATGTAAATTTTCATTTTGGTCCCTGTGGTTCTATAATTACATAAATAGTCCCTGTAATAGTACCGTTACATAATTAACTAGGTTAAGTTCTTAAATAAGAATCCTTTACAAAATAGTTAACCCGGTTAGAGTTTATTGTTAAAAATAGTTTCAAATTGTCTAAATTGGTCCCTGGAGTTCAAGTATAAATAAATGACTAAATGGTCCCTATACTTTTATTCCAAAAATAAATATCTTTATTTTATTTGAAATATAAGTTTTAAAAATGACAATTAGGACCCTAAACTTTTGAGTTTTCAATATTTACATTTTTAACCCGAACTTACAAGATTTCAAAAATGACTTTTTAGTCCCCGGACTTTTGTACTTTCTAAAAATGACGGTTTTAGTACTCGGACTTAAAATCAACGTTTTCAAGCAAGTTTCAAGGAATGTAAATTAGGTCTCTCAAATTGTAGTTTCACAAAATGTCATAATAGGCCCTTATAGTTTATGTAGTCTTGTTTAATAGCATAAAACTCAACAAATTTGCAATTGTTTCATGTGTTTGTGTTTGTATAAGCATGTATAAGCACAAAGCAAGTATGTTCAAATAAGTTTCATTCCAAATACGGTATTTGTTACCATGCAAGTCAAAACAAATGCGAGTGTGAAAACCAGGGTGGTTACAGTCTCCCCTACTTTAGAAAATTTCGTCCCGAAATTTATTCGAAAGAGACCGTAACATGTAATTGTAATGATTAGAAAAATAATCAAATCATTGTTTGATGCTGTAAATTTTGAGGAATTTACGAGGATCATTGTATAGAAATTGTTTTGCATGGCACTATGTCATGCTGGATTTGTAATGTAGATATTATACAAACAATCGTGTGTACAAATAAGCAATTGGATAATCACATAACCACATAATGTTTTTATATGTCACCTTACTTAACAAGGCTTACTATGATTCTCATGCATCGAACCTCGTAATTAAGTGTGCACCCAAAATTACGCGTTTCGTTGCATGGTCCACATAGCACTTCTAGTTAAGTGAGGAAACAAATAAAATTGAGGTATTGTTTAAATCAAACAAGCATCAATATAACATAACATCAACTGAATTAAAACGTATTTCACATTAGCAATGATAGCATTGTTTGTTTGACAATCTATTGAACAAATTTACATTTGAAATAAGTTATGTAATGGATCAAATTCAGGATTATAAGGTGGTGGAGGTGGTAGAGGCAGTTGCAGATGATCAGTTATTTGTATCAGCATGCTTTCTAACCATTGATTTCTTTCTGTCAACCATCTTATTTGTTGAGACAAATTTTGAACTTGATGGTTTAACCTAGTCACTTCGTCTCCCAATGAATCTGGAGGTAGATTCATTTGAGGCATCGTACTTGGGCCTGCCATATCAGTTGGTGGTAGTTGTTCTACTTCATTCAACAGTGACTGGAAAGAATGTGGCATTAATGGTGCTTGCAAAAAGGGTTCTGATGCTAACTGCTCTTGAGTCATCATGTTTTCATTAAACCAAGTTCCTTGCATCGTTGAATTCTCCTCGAAAAATGACGGTGGGAAGCTTGGTAAGACGTTCGGTGTTAAAGGTTGGAATAAGTTAGTTGTAATAGGTTCTTGTATGTATGGCAGCGGTGGTTGCATATCAAACCGATAAAAAGACGATTGAGGCAACTGAAAAAATGATTGTTGTAAATTTTGTGGGAAGGTATTCTTTAAGATAGCTGGAGCTCCCTCCGACTGTGATGGTTGTGTTAGTGTACTAATATGAACAGGGTTTAGCCTCATGATGTAAGGATTTACAATCCCAGGTGCCTTTGGTGGAGATAATCCCCGGATAATCTGATCACTTAAGACACCTAATGATTGTGCTATTTTTGTAATGTAAGACCCTCCCATGAGACTTCTCAGAGGATTTGTTTGTTGACTAGAAAAATATTCAGCAAGCTTGTGGGCAATATTACAGGGAACTTGCTCAAAAATACTATACAAATAGAAAAGTTCAGTTGTTTTAACCCTTTGTTGATTATGTTTGCGGCCCGTGATAGTGTTGGCTAAAACACGGTGCATATATTGATAACAAGGGTTTATGAAGTTTGTAGAATTATTGTTGACACACCATTCTTTTGATGAAAGGTATTGCCAATAATTTACCATATTCGTGGAGGAACCAGAGGTTGATGCCTCCGTAAAAATGGGTTGTTTGACTTCTTCATCTGTATATATGCCCAGATGAACTGCGAATTCTGTTAATGACATAGTATGAAGTTTCCCACAAAGTTGAAAATTAATGGATTCAGTGGTAAGATTTTTATTATATACGTAATAGAAAGTGGACAAGAACTCATACACCAGTTCATCGTATGATGGTTCTAGGATGTCAAAGAAACGGCGCCAAGGTGTATTAGGTTGTAGTGATCTTGCCAGCAAACCACTGAAATCAAACGTTCCTATTTGTTGCCAATCAATACCGCTAATAGTAAGAATTTTTTTATGCTTGAGTTTTTGATACCACTCTTGGTTGTAAAAATTTGCAAACTGAAGGAAGGGATGAATTCTTGCTGCATTTGAAGATTCAGCATATGTTGCTGGGAGATTTGCCATTGGGATATGGGGTTTTGTTGAACTAAGAAAGGTTTGGGTATGTGTTGAGTTATATCAGAAGTTTGTAGTTCTTGTGTAGATTAGCTCGAGTAGTGAGTTTCTTATATAGATAAGGAGATTCCGGATTACACCATGTGATCGGTTAGTGCTTCCATGCTACGTTCTGCAGCTAGTTTGAAAATTTGAATCTGACAGGTATGGTCTCGAGAAAATTTTGAAACTTGAGAAAGAGGGAATCATATCGTATAAAATTGATAGTAGTATAGCGTAGGTCGATTAAAACTTGGATTGTTCAGGAAAGGAGAAAAGAAAAAAAAATCCTTTTGAATTAGGGTAACATGCCTTGAGCCTATAGGTATTCTGTACTCTCATCGGTAGCTCCCAGGTAGGCAAACGTGTGTCTCGTCATGGGGGCATCTTCTGAAAGAGAGATCATAGTGATTTCATAAGGGGGTAAAGTAGTTTCAGAAAATCAATGAGGATCAAAGAAGACACGTAACAAGATGGATATCATTTATTCCATGAATAAATGACATCAATGACAAGTCAAAGTAGTTGGGTTCTTATAACTTGGTGAAGTCATGCTTTAGCCTATAAGTGGATACTCATCCCAAGAATTCCCAGGTAAGCACAACTGGTCTCGCGTCTGATGAGATGTATACGAAGTGCTTGCCTAGACAGAAAACTCAGAATACAGGCATCCACCCTTCCAGATTGCACGAGTTCGTTATTAGAGCCCAAGACTTTGATGAGAATTTAAAAAAAAATCAGAAGAGGTTTTGAAAATAATCACCTAAGGATAGGTGATGAGCATTTGTAAAATCTAAAGATAAGATCTGTGGTGACGAGGCATTGGTTACAAAAGATAAGAATAGAGATGAAGACAAGGCAAAGATAACAGAAGAGTTACTAATGGAAAGTGTCCTAGGTAAGTTATAGTCTAGGTCAAAAGTAATTTCTAATAACCTAAATCCCTATAACCATGGCTCTGATACCAATCTGTAACACCCCGGCCGGAGGCGGAAAGCCAAAGGTGTCACGAAACTTGATAGAATGCATTTGAGCACATGGAGATTAAATTAAGTTGAAATATGATTAAGATTCAATTATGTAGATTGCATTCAAATCTGAAAGAAATACAAGTACAAAAGCAAATTACAAAATGACAAATTGTTTAACAAGCATAATTGATTCGGATTAAATCTAAGGCAATAAGTCTTAATCCATCCTATGTGAGACATTCTTGCAATTTATGGCATCACACATTGTCACCTGAAACATATGTTAGGAGTAAAAGGATCAACAAAGGTTGAGTGAATTCATAGGTTTTGTTCTGCAAAAATTGTCAATGTGATATAGATATAGTTTCAACAAAAGTGGTTGTCGATATGTCTTTATAGCAAAAGAGTAATACATGTAGTTACTTAGTGGTACATTCAAACCTATGACAATACTCGGAAATATCATCCATCCTTCCTTGTATGTATGTATGTATGTATGTATGTATGTATGTATGTATGTATGTATGTATGTATGTATGTATGTGGCTCCAAGAAAACAACAAAATTGCAAAGTTGGAAGTTTAGATGGGGTGTCAATCCTATAGCGCTATAATACAACCGATGGGCTTATGCAAGTTGATGAACGTAAACTTCTTAAAGCAAACAACAAAGTATTAAGCAAATGCAAAAACAATCGGGGGAACCACAAAATAGCAAATAGTTTGTATCACATTGTAACATATGTATCATCCCAAAAATAATGTAAAAAGGGACTATGAACTCACCTTGATCTCGGGTAAATCCAAACAAGTATGCAAAGTGTGAGAGTTCTTGGAATTAAGATTCCACGTCACTCTAATTGATTGAACATGCAACAATATGGAATATGTATCAACAATAATGTTTAATTGGATAATTGGAAATCCTAAATCTATAGGATTTGGTAGTGTTTTGTAATTATGTGGTTTGGATAACCTAACAAGAGAACTCGGAAAATGAATAAGGAATTATATATGAAAAATATTTCTTTGACATAAATAATTAAATTATATACGTACATAATTGAGTTACTACAAACATTTTAAAATAATGAATCAATTATATTCGATTTGTATAATTAGTTTAACATAAATAATTATACCAAAATATTTCATAAGTGATATAATTAGTTTATAAATTATAATTGAATTTAGAAGTACAAAAATATATAATTATTTGGTAAATGATAATTATATAGTTTAAAGAATAAATATGATAATTATATAACTAATTATCAAAATAATTAATTTAAATCAGAATAATTAAAAATAACATTTTTAATTATTGAACTTTAATATTACTGATTTAAGATAATTATTACAGTTTTGAAATCATTTTAAATAAATAGAATGAATTAAAATGATTATAATAACAATAAATAAGTTTACATAAGTTTAATTATCTAAATAATTAAATGTAATAAAATTTCAGTTTCTAAATTTATATAAACTCAGAATAATGCATCTTTTGTTATAAAAATAGTATTGGATAAAATTTATATAGTTATATAATTTAATTATATAAAATGAAACTAAACTTTTAAAGTGTAAACACTGTTTTAATTTCAGAAATATCAAAATTATGTGAAATATTACCAATAATATTATTTCTGTAAAGTCCAACATATAAAACAATTACTATAAAAATTTCAATAATTAATTCTTTAATTTCGATTTATTATAATTTTTGAAAGGTTAGTACTGTTTTTAATATATAAAAATTAGTTTAATAATTATTTTGGCTTATATTATATTTTTAATATAAGTATCAGTGTTTAACATAAATATGCTAAAACTTTCAGACTTATTTCAACTAAAATCGATTTATTATGAATATTTAAAGAATAAGACTGTTTAATAAAATAAAAAAATAAAGAAAATAAATAAACAACATCACTGTTCATCGTCTTCTTCCCCAAACCAGTCAACCCGAAGTCAAACCCGCCCGATTCCGATTCAAAACAGGATTATAATCGAATTAAACTTGCAGAAATATTAAATAAGTATGAACATACTGATTGGACGAGTATAACCGATCCGGTATCGATGAAATTCGAAGAAGAAGTGGATTCCGGCGACGGTACTGTTCCGGCTAAGTTGCAGGTTCCATTTCCACCGAAATCCGATGTGTTTGAGCAATGTGAAGGGTGTAAAAGCTTAGTGACGATCAAAGGAACTTAAATAGGGGTCTAATTCGATCTCAAATTCGACAATTTTAGTGGGATTGATCCGGTTATTATTTTTTTATAAAAGTCCGATCGATAGTCGGTTGGCACGATATTATGTCGAATTAAAGTGAGTAATCGGGTTGGCGATGAGTTGGAAGCATGGGGTTAAAGTTTTCAGATCGCATAAACAATAATGAGTGGGAATGGGTCGATTTTTCGGTGGATTTGTTTGAAAACCCGTAAGTTACAGATCTGTGTTAACAATCAGATCTGTTTATAGAGCCTACATATTTATAATAACATTCAACAAATTACACAACGAAGCTGGTAGTCCAGCCGGTTATGCACGTGTTTGGTTTGCGGGTGTGCGCGGGTTCAATTCCTTGTTGTGGCCGGTTCTTATAAGGTTTTCTAAAAAAAACTTTTTAAACATATTAAATGTAAATTTTCATTTTGGTCCCTGTGGTTCTATAATTACATAAATAGTCCCTGTAATAGTACCGTTACATAATTAACTAGGTTAAGTTTTTAAATAAGAATCCTTTCCAAAATAGTTAACCCGGTTAGAGTTTATTGTTAAAAATAGTTTCAAATTGTCTAAATTGGTCCCTGGAGTTCAAGTTTAAATAAATGACTAAATGGTCCCTATACTTTTATTTCAAAAATAAATATCTTTATTTTATTTGAAATATAAGTTTTAAAAATGACAATTAGGACCCTAAACTTTTGAGTTTTCAATATTTACATTTTTAACCCGAACTTACAAGATTTCAAAAATGACTTTTTAGTCCCCGGACTTTTGTACTTTCTAAAAATGACGGTTTTAGTACTCGGACTTAAAATCAACGTTTTCAAGCAAGTTTCAAGGAATGTAAATTAGGTCTCTCAAATTGTAGTTTCACAAAATGTCATAATAGGCCCTTATAGTTTATGTAGTCTTGTTTAATAGCATAAAACTCAACAAATTTGCAATTGTTTCATGTGTTTGTGCTTGTATAAGCATGTATAAGCACAAAGCAAGTATGTTCAAATAAGTTTCATTCCAAATATGGTATTTGTTACCATGCAA
Organism: Helianthus tuberosus; assembly: GCA_030545235.1. Classification (NCBI taxonomy): domain Eukaryota; kingdom Viridiplantae; phylum Streptophyta; class Magnoliopsida; order Asterales; family Asteraceae; genus Helianthus; species Helianthus tuberosus. The sequence continues at coordinate 116,812,665 of CM060417.1, read as the reverse complement.
GTCAAAACAAATGCGAGTGTGAAAACCAGGGTGGTTACAAACGGTCACAATCAAACGGTTCTTTTTTGAATTTCAACGCGTTATGGGTTGTAACACCCCAAAAACGAGTTTGGTAAATTAGAACCCGGTTGATACAAAGAAATGAGTTTTTAGTCTCTTATATAATCAAAATGAAACTTGAGGGACCAAAACCGTTAAGTGGGAAACATGAGTTTTTTAAACTAAGGTTAAAGCAGTATATGTGTGTGTGTATCGATGTCCAGTAAGAAGAAAAAGGGTTCAAACCCTAGTCTCTCTAAAATCTTCAAATTGGAAGGCTAAATGAAGCTTAAATTCATAACCGAGCATGGATTAATGATCACCTTCACAAGGGGATCATAAGGTATGTTTTAAAACCTAGATTGGCGATCTTGCACGAAGTGGGGTATGTTCTAATCCGTGAATCGGTATGAAATTAAGTATGAGCATGTGTTAGAATCATCATATAGAATATGGATTATGAACGATTTGGAGTAATTTGATATTTGGAGGTGAAACCCACTTCTAGTGGTGAAGATGGCGACATGGGTGTGTCACCCATGTCCAATCCTTGTTCAAATCTTGTTGTGATATGTTGCATGTAATGCGTTCTTGTTAGGTAGATTGAATGTGATATGAATTTGTTGATGTTTTTGTGTTAATTGATGAATGAAAGCATGAAGTAGGAAGTAAAGCATGAAACACTTGTACATTATGCATAAATTGTGGTATGCACACCAAGTGTTTGATGAAATGGCTAGGTGAGATTAATAGATGAAATGGTATGCAAGTAATGGATGAAATCGTATAATATGGGGATATGATGTATTTGATGATAAATAAACACGAGAAATCTATTTTTGGATGGAATTCATGTAGGATTTGGTTGGCCATGTTATTTGGTAAAAGTATGCATTAGAATATTGTACTCTATGTTGGAGTGGCATGATGTTTACTACATATTAGAATAATTGTTTAATCAAAATTGATAAGTAAAAATACTCTAAATGTGAAGCATATGAGATCATTAGAACAGGATGAAGTTAGAATGATGTTGGGTTGTTAAGCATAGGTCATGGTGTTAGTTGTAGAATTATGTTACTAGAATGAACGGAATTGAATATGTTTGGTGTGTGCATATAACTAGATGATCATGTGGTTGTATGCTTATTGCATCGTGAGTATGAAATGTATATAGTGTCATTAGTATAGTCTACTATAATGACATGGATGTATGAGGTTAAGTCGAAAGTTCATATGATAAATCGTTGACTTTCTGAAAGTCAACTGTGCATAAGTAGCAATGTTAGACTTTTGTCACAATTGTAATGTTATAGAAAGTCATATGATGCGTGTTATATCCATATGTGTTATATGTGATGACGTGATGAATTATAGGAGTTTGAAAAGACTGACTTGTGGAAATATGCCTTATGCTTGTTAGAATTGACTAATGAAAGTCAAATGTGAAACATGAATTTGATATGATCGTTAATATGTATAATCATGTATGCTAACAAGAATGTGATCATGTCAAGATGGATGGAAGCATGGAATGCTAACGGGTCAAAAGGAGGCGAGGAAACGGATGCGAATACGAACACTTAAGGTAAGTGATCTCCGGAATCACTTCTTATTTATGAATGAAGTTTGGTATGTTGTATATAGGGAGCCATGTAAGAATTTACGGGTAAGGGTAAGTACCAAGGTAAGTTCATATGAACTTCGTCTATCCTTAATGTAATTTAAGATGATAGTCTCATCGTGTTAATGGAATGTTCATTATGTTGCTGAATGTTCATCGTGTTAATGGAATGTTCATTATGTTGCTGAATGTTCATCGAGTTAATGGAATGTTCATCGAGTTAATGGAATGTTCATTATGTTGCTGAATGTTCATCGTGTTAATGGAATGTTCATTATGTTGCTGAATGTTCATCGAGTTAATGGAATGTTCATTATGTTGCTGAATGTTCATCGTGTTAATGGAATGTTCATTATGTTGCTGAATGTTCATCGTGTTAATGGAATGTTCATTATGTTGCTGAATGTTCATCGTGTTAATGGAATGGTCATTATGTTGCTGAATGTTCATTGTGTTAATGGAATGCTCATTATGTTGCTGAATGTTTATCGTGTTAATGGAATGTTCATTATGTTGCTGAATGTTCATCATGTTAATGGAATGTTCATTATGTTGCTGAATGTTCATCGAGTTAATGGAATGCTCATCATGTTACTGAAATGTTCATCATGTTAATGTAATGTTCATCATGTTTGTTGTAAGTTAGTCGGTTATGTTTAATTGCTATTGCATTAAATTGTGTTGATATGTTTGTTAGGTAAGACTCCATTTACAAATAAGTGAATGTGACTTGTATGTATGTATGTAGATATGGAACTGTAGCGTGTGTAAGTAATGTGAACTTGTATGTACGCACATATGAATGGGATACGTATGAATGTACTTAGATATATGAAAGTGTATACACGTGTTGTAATCTAATGATTGTAGCTCACTAGTATACGTATATGTGAAGATGTGGGTTTTCAATATGTTTGAGATTACGTATCCCTAACCATGTTACTATTGAGAATGAAATGGAGTGCATGTGTGGGAACGCCGGACTCTCGAGGAATTGATGTCGTACTCGAGTAAATAAAATTGAGAGGATGTTTCAATGGAATACCTTACGTAGTTAGAATGTGATATAGCCTTTTAAGTATATGGATTAAATTATATATGATGTCACCATGTACTAACGTGTTGGTTATATATGGTGATTGCAGGTTAGTCAGATATTCATGATGGACAAGTGAACGAGGGTCGAGTTGAAGATCATGGATTGTACGGGAAAGTTGTCACGTTGTTTGTAATTATTTGTTAACATAGTTACATTAAATAAATGATGAATGATGTATTTATGTTAAAAGGGTTGACCTAAACGGTATTCAAGTATGATAGAGTAGTTAAAAGAAAGAAATTTTACGGTTCATTTTCCGCTGTGTCGTTTTGGGTCAAATCATGATTAGGGTCTTACAAGTTGGTATCAGAGCCCTGGTTTGAGGGAAATCAAGTATGAGGAGGTAAATACTTGAACTCAAACCTGTGTGCTCTTGTGACAAGGAACCCATACAATCCGAGACTCGATCAAGATCTAAGGGTAGAAGCAAAGGTAAGTATGTACTTAAGTATGCATTTGAAGAAAACTAACAGTATGTTATGTGTAAGGTAAGCGTAATTGCTTGGAGAGGATGATCCGTGAATGTGGTCTAGGACCGGCACCAAGGCATGTATTAAGACAAATTGACACAGGTATGTAAATTTAACATGTGGGTGCGTGTAATGGTAAAATCTAGCAAGTGGAAGAAAATTTTAAATGAAATATAATAATGGAATGGTAATGAAGATTTGAAAATGTTACACGTACCGAAACTTAATTCTTCAGACATAAGGTGGCGATTATACGAAGACACAAAACTAGTATGTGGATTGTGTACCTGGCCAGTACACAAGAAACATATGACATTCATGAGACCGCGATAATTGTTACAGGTATGTCCGTTAGAATTAGGTAGTAGGTGGACGTGAGGGTGAAGAGAAATGTAAGACTTTCAGGAATGAAAGTATGAATGACATGTTAGAATCCGTGAGACGGATTCGAAACATGAAAGGAATGAAAGTATGAATGCTATGATAGAATCCGCGAAACGGATTCGAAGCATGAAAGGAATGAAAGCATGAATGATATGTTAGAATCCGCGAGACGGATTCGAAACCAAGAAGGAATAAAAGTATGAATGGTATGTTAGAAACCGCGCGACGGGTTCGAAACATAATGAATGATAAGAATGAAAAGATTCGAATGTGTAAGTAATTACAGACTAAGTAAGTAAATATTCTTTAAAAAGAGAATATTATCCAAGTTATGTCTTAAAATTATATATATATATATATATATATATGAATAAATGTATACATATATACAAATATGTTTGTATGCAAGAATGGTTGGAGAGACGAATGAGTCATGCGGGTCAAATGGTAATCGCCATTTAAACCCGATATATTTAATGTTATGATTTGTTAAGTTTTATACTTATAGGTGAGCATAATGTTTGGCACGTAAACCTAAATTCTGACGAAAGAAAGAAGTTTTGAACATGTTATGTGTTAGATGTGTTAGTAATCGACTCTTAGGGGTCGTAATGAATGACGGGCTACGACCCGGACAATAATTTAAGTATGATTGAGAAGGGTAAGTTTTGGCAAGATTGCTGAAATGATATAATGAATGTCTTGGCAAGTAAGCATGAAAGGAAAAAAGTAAAAACGTGTACTTCAATACATCTACAATAAGTAAGAAATGTCAGTTTAACCTCGAAAAGTCAAAATGCAAAGGTTGACAAAATAAGTAACCAGAATAAAAGAATTGCATGTAAGGGATGAAAAGCGGGATGTGTTATAGCATGTACGTAGGAAGATGTAAAAAGGATTATAGGTGAGTAATCACCTAGTATGATGAATGTTTGAATGAAAGGTGCTAACCGCCGATTTTGTAGATGTTAATGGTAGAATTCTGAATGTGATAAAACCAATCGAATTGGTGAAGGAATGTGCACGAGTGGAAGCCCATTACAAGGATGAATGAAAGCTGGCCTGGTACGGTTAGTACTCGTGAAGGAGAGGATCGCTCTGGTTTACGGATCACTGAAGCATGAAATGAAATCGAGGTAAGTAAAATGTTTTAACTCATGCCGGATATAAATGAATTAGTAAATTGAAAACGACCTACGAGATGAATGATGGAATAGTTATAGTATGGTATGGAATGCTTGATTTTAGAAGTTGACATAAGAAGAAAACTATGTCATTAAGAAGTAAATCTTAAAAGTTTTGAGCGAAAATTTCGGGTATTGGTTTAACTCTCGTATGAAGAACCTGCATGACACGCTTGCTTATGCAAATGAAGTAATGCATGAAATCAGAGGAATAGTAATGTACAATGAATGAGGTGAGTTGAAGGTAACGTAAGGGTACGAATAGTACAAATAACTATAGGAAACGTAGAATGATGTTAACTTTGGAGTTAAGCGTGTATATGTGACCATGAAATAGTAGTTTTGTTGCGATAACAAAACAAGAACTAAATGTTATATGATATATGTGTAGAATATAATCTAAGAGGTGGGATGAAGGTATTAGATCTGTTATAAACGGATCATACGAATGTAGGTACTATTACATGTGTGAAGAAGTGTGTATATTGACCCATTGCAAACGGGTCAAGGGAAATAGGAATGCCATGTGAAAGTAAGGTATGGGCGGTATGGACTTGTTGGAAAGAAGTCGATTATATGAATAGTTTATGAATAGAGAATGGATAGTTACCTATTATTATGATGTACCTATCAAAGTTAAACATAGAGGTGTATGTATAAGTTACGAAGTGAGATCGTATCGTCGACGAAAATAATATGAATATTGGAAATGAACAAAAAGGAATGTTATTAATGAGATTGTTTCAAGTAAACAAAATGGTATATTGTACGTGATATACGAGTATTGGAATGATGAATAAACCGCTAGCTATGAAGCGCGATAGACACTAGCAATATTTAGTGAAAGTGACACTAATAAGAACTCTGGGGCGGGTTCTTAGATGGGCTCGTGGTCTTGTTGATGGGCCGGGAAGGAAAGATAATTAGTGTTAAATGGAAATGAGAAAGGTTTCGGGGACGAAACCTCATTTAAGGGGGGTAGACTTGTAACACCCCAAAAACGAGTTTGGCAAATTAGAACCCGGTTGATATAAAGAAATGAGTTTTTTTGTCTCTTATATAATCAAAATGAAACTTGAGGGACCAAAACCGTTAAGTGGGAAACATGAGTTTTATAAACTAAGGTTAAAGCACCACACACACATAGTATATGTGTGTGTATCGATGTCCAGGAAGAAGAAAAAGGGTTCAAACCTTAGTCTCTCTAAAATCTTCAAATTGGAAGGCTAAATGAAGCTTAAATTCATAACCGAGCATGAATTAATGATCACCTTCACAAGGGGATCATAAGGTATGTTTTAAAACCTAGATTGGCGATCTTGCACGAAGTGGGTTATGTTCTAATCCGTGAATCGGTATGAAATTAAGTATGAGCACGTGTTAGAATCATCATATAGAATATGGATTATGAACGATTTGGAGTAATTTGATATTTGGAGGTGAAACCCACTTCTAGTGGTGAAGATGGCGACATGGGTGTGTCACCCATGTCCAATCCTTGTTCAAATCTTGTTGTGATATGTTGCATGTAATGCATTCTTGTTAGGTAGATTGAATGTGATATGAATTTGTTGATGTTTTTGTGTTAATTTGATGAATGAAAGTATGAAGTAGGAAGTAAAGCATGAAACACTTGTGCATTATGCATAAATTGTGGTATGCACACCAAGTGTTTGATGAAATGGCTAGGTGAGATTAATAGATGAAAAGGTATGCAAGTAATGGATGAAATCGTATAATATGGGGATATGATGTATTTGATGATAAATAAACACGAGAAATCTATTTTTGGATGGAATTCATGTAGGATTTGGTTGGCCATGTTATTTGGTAAAAGTATGCATTAGAATATTGTACTCTATGTTGGAGTGGCATGATGTTTACTATATGTTTGAATAATTGCTTAATCAAAATTGATAAGTAAAAATACTCTAAATGTGAAGCATATGAGATTATTAGAACAAGATGAAGTTAGAATGATGTTGGGTTGTTAAGCATAGGTCATGGTGTTAGTTGTAGAATTATGTTACTAGAATGAACGGAATTGAATATGTTTGGTGTGTGCATATAACTAGATGATCATGTGGTTGTATGCTTATTGCATCGTGAGTATGAAATGTATATAGTGTCATTAGTATAGTCTACTATAATGACATGGATGTATGAGGTTAAGTCGAAAGTTCATATGATAAATCGTTGACTTTCTGAAAGTCAACTGTGCATAAGTAGCAATGTTAGACTTCTGTCACAATTGTAATGTTGTAGAAAGTCATATGATGCGTGTTATATCCATATGTGTTATATGTGATGACGTGATTAATTATAGGAGTTTGAAAAGATTGACTTGTGGAAATATGCCTTATGCTTGTTAGAATTGACTAATGAAAGTCAAATGGGAAACATGAATTTGATATGATCGTTAATATGTACAATCATTTATGCTAACAAGAATGTGAATGCGATGACATGAAAGTATAGGGATCATGTCAAGATGGATGGAAGCATGGAATGCTAACGGGTCAAAAGGAGGCGAGGAAACGGATGCGAATACGGACACTTAAGGTAAGTGATCTCCGGAATCACTTCTTATTTATGAATGAAGTTTGGTATGTTGTATATAGGGAGCCATGTAAGAATTTACGGGTAAGGGTAAGTACCAAGGTAAGTTCATATGAACTTCGTCTATCCTTAATGTAAATTAAGATGATAGTCTCATCGTGTTAATGGAATGTTCATTATGTTGCTGAATGTTCATCGTGTTAATGGAATGTTCATTATGTTGCTGAATGTTCATCGTGTTAATGGAATGTTCATTATGTTGCTGAATGTTCATCGAGTTAATGGAATGTTCATTATGTTGCTGAATGTTCATCGTGTTAATGGAATGTTCATTATGTTGCTGAATGTTCATCGTGTTAATGGAATGTTCATCGTGTTAATGGAATGTTCATTATGTTGCTGAATGTTTATCGTGTTAATGGAATGCTCATTATGTTGCTGAATGTTCATCGTGTTAATGGAATGTTCATTATGTTGCTGAATGTTCATCGTGTTAATGGAATGTTCATTATGTTCTTGAATGTTCATCGTGTTAATGGAATGCACATTATGTTGCTGAATGTTTATCGTGTTAATGGAATGTTCATTATGTTGCTGAATGTTCATCATGTTAATGGAATGTTCATTATGTTGCTGAATGTTCATCGAGTTAATGGAATGCTCATCATGTTACTGAAATGTTCATCATGTTAATGTAATGTTCATCATGTTTGTTGGAAGTTAGTCGGTTATGTTTAATTGCTATTGCATTAAATTGTGTTGATATGTTTGTTAGGTAAGGCTCCATTTACAAGTAAGTGATTGTGACTTGTATGTATGCATGTAGATATGGAACTGTAGCGTGTGTAAGTAGTGTGAACTTGTATGTACGCACGTATGAATGGGATACGCATGAATGTACTTAGATATATTTAAGTGTATACACGTGTTGTAATCTAATGATTGTAGATCACTAGTATACGTATATGTGAAGATGTGGGTTTTCAATATGTTTGAGATTACGTATCCCTAACCATGTTACTATTGAGAATGAAATGGAGTGCAAGTATGGGAACGCCGGACTCTCGAGTAATTGATGTCGTACTCGAGTAAATAAAATTGAGAGGATGTTTCAATGGAATACCTTACGTAGTGAGAATGTGATATAGCCTTTTAAGTATATGTATTAAATTATATATGATGTCACCATGTACTAACGTGTTGGTTATATATGGTGATCGCAGGTTAGTCAGATATTCATGAGGGACAAGTGAACGAGGGTCGAGTTGAAGATCATGGATTGTACGGGAAAGTGGTCACGTTGTTTGTAATTATTTGTTAACATAGTTACATTAAATAAATGATGAATGATGTATTTATGTTAAAAGGGTTGACCTAAACGGTATTCAAGTATGATAGAGTAGTTAAAAGAAAGAAATTTTACGGTTCATTTTCCGCTGCGTCGTTTTGGGTTAAATCATGATTAGGGTCTTACATGGGTTCAATGCGTTTAAGTTTCCACGCGTGATAGATGTCGCGACGGCGGTGTGCGTGATTGTATAACGCGTGACGGGGGATCCATCACGGACCGCCCCGCCTCCCCTAAACTTTTTGTCGTCTAGGAACTTCTAACAATCAGCAAAATAAATCTTCAGTTATTTTTTTAACAGCAAACACACTTTATATATATATATATATATATATATATATATAAAGAGCCAGCAAGCGGCTGGAAACAAACATCAAACAACGACAAACGGAAAACAAAACAAAATTACATAATTTCGACGATATCAAAAATCTTCCAATTCTCCCATTTCAACGGTTTAAACTTCGCGCGATTATTAATCCAGATGAAAGAATCATCTTTAATCTGCTCCACCATCCTACCGATCGGAATGAAATTGCCTTCAAAAAGTTTTTCATTTCTAGCCCTCCATATTCTCCAAACTGTCGCCATGGTTATCATGTAAACAGTTTTTTTCCAAGCTTTGTCTCCCGGGTTTTGCTTAATATACTCAATAAAATCGCTAAGGTTATTAAAATCTATATATTTAATCCGGACCCAGGCCAAAATATTCCACCACACGCGTTTGGCCAATAAGCAACTTATGAATATATGATCCGGGCTTTCATCATATAAGCCACATCTGGGGCATAAACTATCCCCGAGAACGATGCCCCTATGAATGAGCCCAACCTTAGACGCGATCTTCCCCAACAAAGCCCTCCTCAAAAGATAATTTGCTTTCGGGGTGGCCCGGTTATTCCAGCCGAACACAACCCCATCGGAACCACCCTGCTGCGAAATCTTCAGTTATATTAACTTTGGGTATTTAGTATTAATGGGTCTTAGCATATAAAAAATTTTTAACGTAAGAAGTGACAGTGGAATTTTTTTTTTTTTTTTTTGAATTTTTTCCCTACTTATTAAGCACGTATTTTAATTTCAAAATCCAAAAAAAAATCGTGATTTTACACTAGTAGAGTAATTATGTAATGGAGGTAACTTTGTAGAATAGTAACCAAGTTTTAAAAGTATTCCAATTAGGCCACTCAAGTTTCAAAAGTGTTCCAATTAGGTCAATCAACATTCATTTTTCATTAAAATTAAGGGTTTTTTCATTCATTTCATAGGTAACCAAGGTAATGTGGATCTTTGTTTCTTTTTTCCTTTTTTTATGCTAACGTCGAGTGATGACGTAGATTTTAACTTGTTTTTTTTATTTTTAATGTAACTAACGTGTTTTACTTTTAATAAATATTATTCCGTATATTAAAATAATCCGACCTCAGCATCTTATGAGCCATTTTTTCTTGACACATGAAAAAAAGGACATGACTCGATTTGAATGTTAAGTTATCTAATTAAGACAAAAACGATACGAGTGACCTAATTAGAACACTTTTAAAACTTGGTTACTATTCTGTGACATTTTCCCTTATGTAATGAGTTAATTACGTTTTTCATCTCTGTGGTTTGTCGAAAATCACTATTTCAGTCCATTAGTTTAAAAATTGTCAAAACAATCCATGTGGTTTCAGTTTCGTAACTATTACAGTCCACCTACACTAACACCGTCCAGTTATTCTGTTAGTTTAATTGAAATGACCATAATGCCCATATTATTATAATTAAAATTAAAATAAATAAAAAGTTAGTTACGTTTATCATCCCTGTTCTTTGTTAAAAATAATCATTACAGTCCATTAATTCTAAAAATTACAAAAACAATTTTTTGTACTAATGGATTGTAATTTTTTCCTATCATAACCATCACATAAAAATTCCATCACGCACATTTCACAATTCATTTTTTCACGTTCTATCACATTTCACTTATCACATTTATAACACACATCACATTCCATCACTATTGTTTTAAAATAAAATATAAAATAAAGTTGTAAAAGAAAAAAGAAATAAAAGCTAGCTGACTTTTTTTAACGAATGTAAATTTTATTATAAAAAGAGTAAATTACAAAAACCGTCATTTATGTTTGTATCAGATTGCAAAGTATGTCATTTACCTTTAATAATTACAGAAAATGTACTTTATCTTTGCAAACCTTTGCACGATTCGTCCTTTACTACAAGCCCAATTTATTTTTATGGTTAAATCTGACTAAGTAGACCTATTTGAGGACAAATTAGACTTTTTACTATTTATTTATATAAAACAATTATATAAAAATTATACCAATTTCTTTCAAACATACTTTCAGATCTCTCTCTCTATCCTCTATCTCTTCCTCTTTCTCTTACAAGACACCACCCACCAGCATCACCCATGACACCACCATTTTCATGGTTAAATCTCCACCGCTGCCACAAACAACCTCGCCTCCACCGCCCCACCTGCCACCACGGTGAGATCACACTTGCAGGAAAGTATTTAGTGGGTGTTTAATGTCACCGCTGCCACCAACAACCCCGCCTCCACCGCCCCACCTGCCACCACGGTGAGATCACACTTGCAGGAAAGTATTTAGTGGGTGTTTAATGTCACTTTCCGGCAAGTGTGATCTCACCGTGGTGGCAGGTGGGGCGGTGGAGGCGGGGTTGTTGGTGGTGGCGGTGGAGATTTAACCATGAAAATGGTGGTGTCATGGGTGATGCTGGTGGGTGGTGTCTGTAAGAGAAAGAGGAAGAGATAGAGGATAGAGAGAGATCTGAAAGTATGTTTGAAAGAAATTGGTATAATTTTTATATAATTGTTTTAAATAAATAAATAGTAAAAAGTCTAATTTGTCCTCAAATGGGTCTATTTAGTGAGATTTAACCATAAAAATAAATTGGGTTTGTAGTAAAGGACGAACCGTGCAAAGATTTGCAAACATAAAGTACGTTTTCTGTAATTATTAAAGGTAAAAGACATACTTTGCAATCTGATACAAACATAAAGGACGGTTTTTAGAATTTACTCTTATAAAAATCTAGCAAGAAGCTAGATATCAACATCATACATACTCAAGCATTAACAATTTTGAAACTATGACAATCTGACCACACTAAAGAATGTATCTTTACTCTATTTTTTTTCTCACCCGCTTCTCAACCGCTTAATCTCCTTGCAAGTCTTGTGAGCTGTGAACAGATAAGGCTGAACTATTAAATGTTGAATGCCAAATGCACAAGCTAAGACACCAAAGTACCACTTGTATTGCCCATTATTGGACTGCCGAAGATGACATCTGTTTAGGGGGTGGGGGTCCGTTCGGTAACTAAAAGATAGCTTTCTTAAGATTTTGTTTCTATTTCTTGATGTTTGACCAGTCGCTAGTCTAATCGTTGACATGTGTTTGTCACTATGAGCCTCTTTACCCAAGTCCCAAATAAACACAGCCAAAACTTTTCATCAATCAATTTTGTAACTTATTTTAAATATAGTATGTGACTAAAATAAATACATGAATCAGTTTTGTAAGTTATTTTAAATATAGTATTCGACTAAAATAAATTCATGAATTAGTTTGACTAACAAAAAGTATGTAATATTTTATTTAGAAAACATGAACTTATTTGTATTTTTAATTTTTTGAACAGCCAAGCAAGCCTATCTATCTCTTATATTAAAGCAAAATAATGGTTGACTATTTGACTTTGATGTGACTATTCTCTTTGGCCAGAGAATTGGGATTTTAGGCGGTATTCTCATCTTCTCTCTATTTCCTTCAATTATCTACGCGCTTTCTTAGATTATATATGGAAGGTTGAAAACTGATTCAATAATCGGAAGTTTATTTAGGAAATTATGGATCCGTTTCCAATTGTATCGCCTATATACAAAATCTTGCTTTTAATCGGATGTTTCAATCGATTGTTGAAGAAGCGTGCTCTGTTTTATGTTCATCATCAGACATCGAAATACAAGCATCGGTAAGTATATTCCACCTCTGTATGTGATTTTTAGTTTTTATTAGAAAACCCCAATTTTGTTGTATGATTTGTATTTTGTTGTTTATGTTAACGGATCTGCTAATTCTTTGAGATATGAGATTTTTACCAGTTGATTGATGTAATTTGTCTGTTTATTTATGTTCTTAGACACCGTAATGGATTTCTATTTGTGTCTGGTTATTTATCTATACTTCGCTTTTACAGTTCATTCATTCCATCATAAACCCTAATCGCTATTTTTGATTATGTAGACAGATTTATGTTACCATGTTGTTACAGAGTTAGAAAATTTAATAAAACTGTCTTTTTGTTCTGCTTTTTTGAATATAACATTGTTCTAATTACAATTTTTGTTTGTGTATTCTTATTTTCTTTGCAGATATGGATGTTGGGTTTCTGGTTCATATGACGGATCCGTATAAATCTGAGTTGGTTAGGAACTCTGCTTTATTTGCCAATTTTATTTTGTTAGATGTTATAAATTTACTTAGTTATATTTTTATATTGTTTACCTTCTGTTATAACTATATTGTTATATTTGTTTTCAGGAAACTTAGATATGGATGTTGGGTTTCTGGTTCATATTACTTTGTTTTTATATTAGAAAACCCTAACTTTGTTCTATGATTTCTATGTTGTTGTTGATATCAACTAATCCGCTAATTCTTTTTCATATGCGGTTTTAACCAGTTCATTGTTGTAATTTGTGTGTTTTTTGAAGTTGTTATACACCCTAATGGAATTGTACAGGCTTTTTGTTCTGCTTTCTAGTAGATAATATGGTTCTAATTTCAATATTTTTGTGTGTATTTTTTTTTTGTTTGCAGGTATGGAAGTTAGGTTTCTGGTTCATATGATGGATCCGTATAAATCTGAGTTGGTTAGGATCCCTGCTTTATTTGCCATTTTTCTTTTGTTAGATGTTATGAAGTTTTAATTTGGTTGTATGATTTCTTATGTTGTTGTTGTTGATTAGGCCGTTAATTGTTTTTTGTATGCGGTTTTGTGTTGGTCATGGTGATTTTGTGTTGTCAGGAGGGTGGTCGTCACTGGACGGTCGTTGATAGTTGGGTATCAACGTTAACGCTGGTTTAGAATACCTAGCCACCGCCTCCGGGCATGGCGGCTAGGGTTTTGTTGGACTTATGACGATGCCGGTTCATTGGTATATTCATTTATGTACTATAAAATGCTACAACATCAACCAGTAACATTTTATAGCTGTTTGGTGTTGTACCGTGTGGTGAAATGGTTGTACCGTGTAGTTGTGTTTGGTTTAAATGGATCGTTGTTACACAGAGGCTGTGATGAGTTATAACAAAATAAAGGCAATATGTCTCCATGGTGTGGCAGCTATGGAGGATGGCAGCTTAGTACTTGTAACCCCTATTGCAGCCATGGTGGCTTGGTCCTTTTGCTTACTCTGAGCCTCATGAATATGTTAATTGTTGCCTAAGCTTGGATTTATGATGGTGGAGAAAATGAGTAATGGTGTGTATGAAATCATTTGGTTGTTTTAAATTTTCACTCACTGGTTTGTTTTCGACACGCCCAATACTTTTAGTGAGCATTACGATATGCCGACAGGTAACTACCGATACCCTGTTTTATAAATGTGGCAAAATGGGTGGGTGGGGGATAATGGGTCAAACTGGGTTTGGTGATGCAGAGTAAGCATCTTTCTTTTAGGAGTAAATTACCTTTATTCCCAGACAAAGTCCAGCCAACAAACCATTTTCATTCATTTTATTTTATTTGTTATGAAATATATATATTATGCTAATCATGATTGCAAAACAAAGGTGTATGAGTACTTTTACAGCATTTTGTAACTACTTGAAAGCAATCACATCTGATCGAGATGCAATATACAATAAGAGCTTGAAATGGGCCAGTCAGTACATATGGGCATTATCCTTGCTGGTGATTTTATGGTAAGTTTGCTTTTGTTCGCTTTTTTTTTAAATTTAAATTTTAGTTTTTGCTATATTTTGGTAAAGTTGCTAAGCATTATGTTTTTACAAATCTGAAATCATTAGAGGCATCTTTGTTCAAGTCTTGGTATAATCAGTCAGATGGTTAAGCTGCAAAAAAATGCATTCAAAAGCCTAAAAGACTTTAATATAAGGTAATTAGACAAAAAAAACTTATTTTTTTGGTGACTGAGCTTTTCGGTAGCGGTGACAAAAGAGCAACACCAAATAACATAGTTAATTCTTCATTTTTTTGTTCCACTTGACTGCATTGTTTCTAATTTTTCCAGCTGACCTTTATGTATTAATGTTATTTGAATAATTGTTTAATTCTGTAAACTATTATGTGTAGGTGGCATTTTGGGTCACCAGATTGACTTCTACTGATTGTTGCGGGCGCTCATCGGGACAGAACCAGACAGTACCAACACCGAAAGATTAAAATATCAAATCGAGGAGAACCAAACCTATCTAAACGAGTTCCATTTAAGACTGTAACGATTTGCGTTTTGGATTTCCTAATTCTCACAAGGAGTGTAATAGTTTTTTAGCGTTATCAGGGAAATGACCACCGTACCTACCTAATATAGTTTTTTTTTTGTTTTGCTACTTATCTTTACTTTGCTTTCATAATTAAATTGGTGTCGAATTTTAGGTGCAGGCCATGGATACCGAAGACAAGGAGAGCAAATAACTAATTGGACATAGAGTTTTTGTTATTACTGGTATGCTAAGATTGAGACAAAGTTAAACTTTTATGGTAAATGAACTAATACATATATTTGGAAAAGTATTGGAGTTATGTTTTTTTTAATTGTTGTTTTATAGAGAGGCATGAGTGTAGCAGGTGGTCTGAGTGCGAAAATCTGGTGGCAGATGAGTTGTTAGTGGTTGTGGGCGGTGGTGATTGTTAGCCACACCATTGTGGTGATTAAGGAAAAGAGGGATGGTTTTCAACAACCGGTGAGCCATTTGTAGTAAAGGAGGATGATTGCCAGTTTCATTCCAAGGTAAGTGTTTACTTTTTTTTTTTTTTTTTGTAAATACAGGTGTAAGTAAACTGGCAACTCACATGTTTTACTGTTTTTTTGTTATGTGCATTCAAAGGAAATTGGGTGGGTGGGGGATAATGGGTCAAACTGGGTTTGGTGATGCAGAGTAAGCGTCTATCTTTTAAGAGTAAATTACCTTTATTCCCAGACCAAGTCCAGCCAACAAACCATTTTCATTCATTTTATTTTATTTGTTATGAAATATATATATTATACTAATCATGATTGCAAAACAAAGGTGTATGAGTACTTTTGCAGCATTTTATAACTACTTGAAAGCAATCACATCTGATCGGGATGCAATATACAGTAAGAGCTTGAAATGGGCCAGTCAGTACGTATGGGCATTATCCTTGCTGGTGATTTTATGGTAAGTTTGCTTTTGTTCGCTTTTTTTCAATTTAAATTTTAGTTTTTGCTATATTTTGGTAAAGTTGCTAAGCATTATGTTTTTACAAATCTGAAATCATTAGAGGCATCTTTGTTCAAGTCTTGGTATAACCAGTCAGATGGTTAAGCTGCTAAAAAATGCATTCAAAAGCCTAAAAGACTTTAATATAAGGTAATTAGACAAAAAAAAACTTATTTTTTTTGGTGACTCAGCTTTTCGGTAGCGGTGACAAAAGAGCAACACCAAATAACATAGTTAATTCTTCATTTTTTTGTTCCACTTGACTGCATTGTTTCTAATTTTTCCAGCTGACCTTTATGTATTAATGTTATTTGAATAATTGTTTAATTTTGTAAACTGTTATGTGTAGGTGGCATTTTGGCTCACCAGATTGACTTCTACTGATTGTTGCGGGTGCTCATCGGGACCGAACCAGACAGTACCAACACCGGAAGATTAAAATATCAAATCGAGGAGAACCAAACTGAAGAAACACTAGATAAATGGTCGGAACCGAGATATCTAGGGGGTTTGAATCCGCATAAAAGGTTGGTTTCCTCTCGATTGATTCAGGTTCAACAGATCTCCTTCTCCGATAACTCTACAAAAAAGAGCACCGTTAGCCTCGCCAAGGGGAGAAGAGGGTTCTCTCCTTGACCCGACTCCGGTGTGAGAATAAGTATTGGTAATGAAGAAGAAGATGAATTTGAGAAGTGAATGTAACTTGAATTCATACCTGGGTTATTTCTCATATTTATAGCCGGGAGTCTTTTGGGCGGGAAAACTCGTTAGTGAAAAGATAACGGAAAATGCTATCCCCGTAATTGGTTACGTTTCCTTCCGTCCAGTTCCTCGATCCGACGTGAATGCACACGGATCGTGGTTTAGATCAAGGGCTGGGGATTTGCCACGTGTAAAGTGATTAAGTGGAGATTACTCTCCAATTGTGTAACACCTCGAAAATTCACGTCCTATAATGTGTTGACACGTGTCATAAAGATTGAACGTGTGAAAGAATATTATAAAAGGACTAAAGTTGACAAACATGGAAAGTATGTAATTATACGGATTCTAAGTGTCAACAGTGAATGAATATACTTCATAATAACCCTACATGATGTTTATAACATCAAACGAATAAATCATGGATCATACGAAGCTAAAAGTGAGAGATTACAAACTACAGGGGTCAAATGTGTCAACATGTTAAAGATATACCTCTGAGTCATCTTTTGACAAACCCGAAGCTTTGTAAATATAAATTATGCTCACTAGAATGCACGATTAAAATTTCATAAAGTTTCGTTATAGTATGAGCAAGTTGTGATCAAATTCGTTCACAAGGGTTAAAAGCGTTAACGTTGAAAGTTTGGACTTTTCGGGTTAACCGGAAATGTCCAGGGACTTGGTAAAGTGGGTACAAGTCCTAAAGCCCTTGTAAATAAATAAGAAGGGGTCAAATTGCAATATATAAGGGTTACTTGACCTTTCGGAATAGCCAAGAGTCAATTATGCAAAGAATGGAAAATGTGAAGGCTGATCAGAAGCCTAGCGGGGCGCTACACAAAAGTGTAGCGGTGCGCTAGGGGTGCCCAGATGCAGCAGAAACCTTCTGCAGCCTGTTTTTCGCGATTATGACCCATTTAACCGGTTTTTCTTGCATGTGCATGACCCCTAGACATCCCTAAACATGTAGGACAAGTGTTGGATGGTTGTGGTTAGTCCTAGTCTTTGTTGTCAACTTGTTGTGGTGTGTGCACAAGTATAAAAGGGCATCAAGGTCACAAACACTTCCCACACACATTCTCTGCATTGTTGGAGTGATTCTGGAGCTCAAAGGTGCTTCCTAGTGATCATACCTCGTGCATAGGACTTCAGTAAGTATTCTAATCTTTCCCTAATTGCTTTTAGCTTAGTTAATTAGCTAAAAGTCAAACCGTCGTAATTACGGTTTGACTTCGAGATTAGTCACTAATGACTCAGTCTTATCTCGAATTAAAAGTAGTTTTAGAATGGTATTTATGTGGGAAATAAAACCCCAAAAGGGTTTCCCCTGATCACCATCCTAAGCAGGTCAAATGTCGGGTCAAACCTTTACTTAAAAAGTCAACATATTGCTTAGAATGGCATTTATGCATAATTAGCTATATAGAACATGTATAACCTGTTTGAACATTGTTATAACTTAGAAATAAGTGTAAGAACATGTCCCAACATGTTCAACCCGACTATTTCCTGTTTAGACCCGGTTCGGAACCGAAAGTCACATAGTTTGACTTTTCGGTTGACTTTCAGTTCTGACCCGTTTGGGCATATTTTAGAAATGCCTCAGAGCTTTAATTGGATTAGGATACATGTTAGAACAACCCTCTGTGATCATACACCTTGGTTCACTAGTTATCCAATTAATATGCAAGTTTCCGTTAAATGCTCATACATGGACCGTTATGCCCATATTACCTTAAACCATGATTTATGAAAATGTAAAAGTGTAGAAACCTTAGTTACTGATATATAGACTTGTTTCCAAAGTTTGACATCAGTTGGACTTGTAGATAAAGAGTTATGCTCATATCGCTAAATTAAGGCTTTATGTTAACATAATGGCGTAATTAGCGTAAAGCCTAGTTAAACATATTTTTGACATCAAATCTTTTACCCCCTGATGATATATACTATTTTGGGATTTTTAAAGATTTTTAATTAATTTTAGGACGAGCATAACTAGTAGTTGTAGGCTTAATCCGATAAATGACGGTTTTGCCCTTACGGGCCATAAAATGAGTTTTACACATCTAGACGATTCCAAACCTTTTGCTACTGATTAGTTATGATAAATAAATTATGTTAAGCCTTCTGGAAATATAAAAATATCAGAATTAAGTATCAAACCCGGTAATGGCCATTAATCGCCAAAATTAGCGTTTTTAACGCATAGTATGTCTTAGAATCATATCGGACATACCCGGGTTGATACCTACTGATATATGAGGCAAATTATGATATTATAACAGTAAGCAAAGGTTGAATTACTCGGACTTCGTTTTTGAGCTTTTCGGCTGAAGTGAAATTACCAAATTACCCCTACGGGGCATAGTTTGGTTAAAGGTGATAAATTTCACATATATGCTTTAGCCTACTGATATAAATTATCAATTTAAATATGTTTGCTGTTTACATCAGACCTGTAACTCAGTTGAACATATAAACGCTTTTACAAACTTTAAAATGACCAAACTACCCCTATGGGGCATAGTTTGTGTTTAAATTCATTTCGGGCATAACGAAAGACATCCTACTGATGTCACAACATATTTGAAGCATATTAACTTAGGAAACCTGTATATGGCTCTTACGGATACCCGTTACGCTTATTTCGCGTTCGTGCGGCTTATGTAACAAGTTTACATAAATTAGCCGAAACGGGTCAAACCTTATCGGTTTTATCTCAAAATCCAGAATGTGAATAATAAACCCATATTAAACAAGTCTTCAAACTTGTCGGGTCTAAATCACATTCTATCCGGTCTTCGCTTAATCATGCGTCTGAACCGTATCTTCCTGTAAGACTAACCGGTCTAAACTTAGGCTTAATTAAAGACCCGTTAGCATTCTAATTAATTATTTATACCATCATTCCAGACTAGAGCTTTCCGGTAAATGGTACCTACGCTTACTTAAGTGAATACGACTGAGTTATTAATTTCTGATATTTAAGACAGGAGCTAGCTCAGGTAAATACTCTTAACTTATTTTCCCTATATGGGCTTGGGATACGGTACTATAAAAGTACCGCTTGGTCGGGTGTATGTAGTCATTAAATCGGATTGTGATTGATGTACTTACATAACCTGTTTAATATGTATTATTTTATTATTTGGTGTATGGCCCTTGGGGGTTAATGACCATGTCCTGGATATCCTTGGCATCATTCGAAGTAATGGCCACGACTTAAGCACGGGGTGTAGGCATACACCTGACAGCTGCATTATGTAAAAACTGGTAATCCACTCCGAGGTATCATCCTTGTGGGCATTATACCGGAACTGGTAATCCACTTGGAGGATGATAGCCCGTGGGCATTATACATGTGGCGTGTCTGTTAATCTAGTCCGGCCCTACAAACCGGCCCTAATGGACGACAAATAAGTAAAACTGTATACAAGATTATATACAAATAATTTTCCCAAGTTATAAAAGATTAATTTTGCCTCTGTGCATTTTAATCAAAGTGTCAAAAGGTTTTGTGCCTGGTGCATCTAAATCAATTTTCTTAAACTCTTTTCAAATGAGTCGGTTGAGTGTATTTACCAGTGAAAACTGACGTATTTTCCAAAAAGGTTAAGTGACAGGTACTAAACGAAATTGGCTGGAAGCTCAGGGCGCTAATAAGGAATCTTGCAAGTTCTAGGCGTCTAAAGTCTGTTGAACAAATGATATGTTTTAAGATCCGCCTGTGGATCCTTTACTTCCGTTGTAATACTGAATATTACTTTATATTCGGAATGTAATAATAAATATCCTTTGCTTCCGCTGTGCATTCATATATATTGTGTTGTTTGACTATCATGTTGCCAACCACGTCACGATACTCCCCCACCGGGCCCACCGGTGACACGTGGAAAGTCGGGGTGTGACAGGTTGGTATCAGAGCCAACACTGAGTGAATTAAACACTAGTCTTTTGTGTTTAATCTCAGTTACACAATTGCACATTCTTGAGTCTAGACAAGAACATAGGAAAAATCCAAATTTGTTTCATTTTACCTTATTTGGTTCCTTTGTTATTTTTCTGATTTGCCCTTGCATGGGCAAGTCAATTGCTATAGAAGTCCCGTTTAGGGCAACCATATACTTGTTAAATTTTAAAGGAATGATTATATTTAAAATATCATTCCTATATTATAAGATCTACCATTATAATAAAATGGCAAAATTTAAAAAGGGCAGACCTAGCCATATGTCACATTAAGACAGGGCCAAGATGGTAGTTCCATAATTAAATTCAGATCCTTGTTAACAGTTCAATTTAGGATTGTTCTGCGTTAAATATTAAAAAGAATCTTAAAGGTAAAACCTAGTCTAAATGTCACGGCATACAAGACCAAGATGGTAGAGCCTATTCAAGAGATTCAAAACCTTAGTAAACATATGAAAGCATATAAATATGCTCGACAAAATGTGATATGATAAAATCACATAAGTCATTTTGGGACATACTAAATTCCCTTATTTATATAATCATCCATTGTGGATGAAGTGCCCACGGGCTATGATTAACGTCCTCTGAGACTAAAGACAGTGGTAGCCTACAACTCCCTGTCAAGAAAAGGTAATGAACTATGATTCAAACCTTAATGCCTCGATTCACTGAAATCATGGCTTGTAAATTAAACTTGTCTACGTGACTAGGCCTTTTGTGCTATTATTAACTTATAATAAAGGATTATGATAAAAATCCTGAACAATTATATATTTATCAAATTAACTAATATGTGTATTAAAAGCATGGTTAATAAATCGTTTAAGAACGGTAGTACTGTAAGGGCGTCTAAATAAACCTTGCCCTTATTTTCTTTTTGTAGCAACTAAGACTACATGGCTGACTCTGACGAGATAAACAGTCACCCTTTGGAAAACCGCGATGACAATGATCGGATTAATATAACCAAAGGAGAACTTCGTTCACTGATTAAAACAGCTGTATCCAAAGCTATGGAGGAACAGTTCAGGGAATATAGTGGGACTAATAGTAAAGCCTCAACTGTACCCCACTCTAAGTCTGTCCCTAAGACTCATTCGGAGGCTCACAGCAAGCCACCGCCCTCAAAGAAAGATGAGTTAAAGAAGGATGATGATCGACATTCATCTAATGAACACAGTGTTCCATCCAAGAAGATAGTGTTCGATAATGAACCTCGTGCCAAGTCCTGTACCTATAAATACTTTGTTTCCTGCAAACCCCGGGATTTCACTGGGGAAAAGGGGGCAGTTGATAGCATGACTTGGTTGGATGAAATGGACACAGTTGTCGACATCAGCGGTTGTGCTGAAAGGGACGTGGTGAAGTATGTCTCCCAATCATTCAAGGGAGAGGCACTAGCATGGTGGAAATCTCTCATTCAAGCTGCGGGGAAGGTCCCACTCTACAACATGTCGTGGGAACAGTTTGCTGATCTCATTAGAGAGAATTATTGCCCGCAGCATGAGGTAGAAAGGATTGAATCAGATTTCTTAGCATTGGTGATGAAGGATCTAGATTGTCAAGCTTATCTCACCAAATTCAATACCCTATCCAGGCTGGTTCCATATCTAATAACACCGGAACCCAAGAGAATTGCTCGCTTCATTGGGGGTTTAGCCCCAGAAATCAAAGCCAGTGTTAAGGCTTCAAGACCTGCTACATTTAGGTCAGCAGCTGATCTCTCTCTATCCCTTACTTTAGATGCGGTCAGGCTAAGGTCGCTAAAGAAATCTGAAGACAGTAAGAGGAAGCGTGGGGATGATAACTCACGAGGATCAGAGAAGAAACACAGGGGAAACACTGACTCTGAAAGACCTGGGTCTGAAAAGAATAGTCAGCGGACAGAGGAAAAGCCAAGGTGCTCGACTTGCCAAAAGCGCCACTTTGGAAAATGCAGAATGGAGTCCAATTCTAAATCAGGACCACCTGCATGTGGGATATGCAAGTCTAGGGAGCACAAGACTGTTGATTGCAGAAAGATTAAAGATGCTACATGCTACAACTGCAACGAGAAAGGGCACATAAAGACCAACTGCCCTAAGTACGCGAAGAAGCCTGAAGAGGCCTAGAGAAAAGACGCATGAGCTTTTAGGATGAACGCTCAAGAGATGGTGCAGTATAATAATCGTATAGCATGTACCTTTTCTTATCAAACAATTTATGAAGAAAACTTATTCAATATCGGCAAATATTATTATGGATGATAAATATTAAGCACGGTTGTCTCCGCCGTCCTTGTTTCGCTAATAAGAGGACCGGTATAATAATAGGAAAGGATTGGTCGTCTTATGACCAACCCATATTGTGTGTGATAAGAAGCAATTAATTATCAAAACTCCTTATAGGACAACCCTCACAATTAAATGTACCAGTGTGAGTAATTAATGTTAAATATAAATTATACCTTAAAAAGAAAAAAGAAAAAAATGGTGGAACTGGCCGTCCCCGGAATCGAACCTGGGTCTAGGCCGGCCGCACCCTTTCGCGCACCTAACCAACTGAGCTAGGTGCCTAGTTTGTGAAAATCTCCATTATAATTAAATATAAGCACTTGTACAATAAACTTCCTTATCATTTATCAATAATAATCTCTGCTAAGTGTCCTGTTTTTAATACAGGCAATAATAAATATTCATGAACCATAAACTTAGCAAATTTTTATCATCCACAAGGTATAACTACCAAGGAACCCATAGTAAACAATTCTTCCAGTATCGGCAAGGAATACTTCCAAAAATCTAAGAACACTCTTTCTTTGCATAGAGTACGACGACATATGTAATTTTAATTATTTTCTCATTGTTTTCTATCGCCTGCGAATGCCAAACTATGTTTGATTAAAGTGTCATATGAGGATTGGCGTATCCTAGTGTGTCCCATAGATTATTTCCATGTCTGATCAGCATGGAGGTTTAATACATGGAACCCCTGAGATATCCCAATGGTCATATTGTACTAGAGTCGACTAGTAGTATTCAAAGAAGATATCCAAAAATGGAAAAAAAAAAATTTGTAAACGTTCCCGACTAAGGAATTCGTGAACTTATAACATAAAGGTGTCACTTATTTGACACGAGTAATGATGGATGAACTAGAGCCTGAGATATGGAAAATCTCTGTAGCCTCCTTGCATCTTGATTACATTCTCATAAGTTTTCCTCGCTTACCTCCTGGAGGGCAGGTAGAATTAAGATTAGCATCCCGCTGTGGGATGGAGTATTGTGAAAACTCCATATTTAGTCAAAACCTTGATTAAGTAGGTTTTAAGACATAGGCTCATATAGCCTGACTCGATCTTCTGAGAGTTTTATATTGTTAAATAAGAAAGACGGCTCATATTACTCACGTATTAAATGCCGCAACCCAAATTAGGCAACGATTAAGAATTTCCATCAACTACCCAGAATCTAAGGGCAAACTATTGGTGGATAGGCCTGAAGAAGTCTGTGGCCACCTATGTAGCTAAATGCTTGACAAGTGCGCAAGTCAAAGCCGAGCATCAGAAACCATCAGGTTTGCTACAACAGCCTGAACTTCCTACGTGGAAGTGGGAAATGGTGACTATGGATTTTATTGCCAAGTTACCCAAGACAAGGAAAGGAAATGATACGATATGAGTTATAGTTGACAGACTGACTAAGTCAGCACATTTCCTACTCATCAAGGAGACTTATAGCTCCGATATGCTAGCCCAGTTATACGTAGATAAGATTGTAGCCTTACAGGGCATACCTGTAGCTATTATCTCTGATAGAGATACTAGGTACACGTCACATCTTTGGAAGAGTTTCCAACAATCTTTAGGCACACGTTTGAACTTCAGTACGATTTACCATTCTCAGACAGACGGTCAGAGTGAGCGTACTATTCAAACGTTGCAAGACATGCTACGTGCATGTGCGATCGTTTTGGGTGGTAGTTGGAATAAGAACCTACCGTTAATCGAATTCTCCTACAACAATAACTACCATACCAGCATAAAGGCTGCGCCTTTCGAGGCATTATACGGTAGAAAGTGTAGATCACCCATTTATTGGGCAGAAGTTGGAGATGTCCCGTTATCAGGACCAGAGATTGTGTTCGAAACGACGGACAAGATTGTCCAGATTCGTGACCGTCTCAAAACTGCCCGGAATAGGCAGAAGAGATACGCTGATCCAAAGCGTAAGGATTTTCACTTCGAAGTAAGTGACAAAGTCCTACTGAAAGTGTCAACCTGGAAGGGAGAAATGCGGTTGGGTAAGAAAGGCAAGTTAAGCCCGAGGTACATAGGACCTTTCGAGGTTATCGAACGGGTCGGGTCAGTTGCCTATAAATTAAACTTACCATAAGAGCTTAGTGGAATTCACAATGTGTTCCACATCTGCAATCTGAAGAAGTGTTTCGCTGACGAATCATTGGTAATACCGCATACAGATGTGCATATAGATGAGAGCTTAAGATTTGTTGAAAAACCTTTGTCGATTGAGGATCGACAGGTAAAGAAGCTTCGAAGAAAGCATGTACCTATTGTAAAGATCAAATGGGATGCCCGAAGAGGTCCCGAATTCACGTGGGAGGTTGAATCCACGATGAAAGAAAAGTACCCTTACTTATTTCAGTAAATCTCGGGTCGAGATTTATTTTAAGGGGGTGAGGATGTAACACCTCAAAAATTCACGTCCTATAATGTGTTGACACGTGTCATAAAGATTGAACGTGTGAAAGAATATTATAAAAGGACTAAAGTTGACAAACATGGAAAGTATGTAATTATACGGATTCTAAGTGTCAACAGTGAATGAATATACTTCATAATAACCCTACATGATGTTTATAACATCAAACGAATAAATCATGGATCATACGAAGCTAAAAGTGAGAGATTACAAACTACAGGGGTCAAATGTGTCAACATGTTAAAGATATACCTCTGAGTCATCTTTTGACAAACCCGAAGCTTTGTAAATATAAATTATGCTCACTAGAATGCACGATTAAAATTTCATAAAGTTTCGTTATAGTATGAGCAAGTTGTGATCAAATTCGTTCACAAGGGTTAAAAGCGTTAACGTTGAAAGTTTGGACTTTTCGGGTTAACCGGAAATGTCCAGGGACTTGGTAAAGTGGGTACAAGTCCTAAAGCCCTTGTAAATAAATAAGAAGGGGTCAAATTGCAATATATAAGGGTTACTTGACCTTTCGGAATAGCCAAGAGTCAATTATGCAAAGAATGGAAAATGTGAAGGCTGATCAGAAGCCTAGCGGGGCGCTACACAAAAGTGTAGCGGTGCGCTAGGGGTGCCCAGATGCAGCAGAAACCTTCTGCAGCCTGTTTTTCGCGATTATGACCCATTTAACCGGTTTTTCTTGCATGTGCATGACCCCTAGACATCCCTAAACATGTAGGACAAGTGTTGGATGGTTGTGGTTAGTCCTAGTCTTTGTTGTCAACTTGTTGTGGTGTGTGCACAAGTATAAAAGGGCATCAAGGTCACAAACACTTCCCACACACATTCTCTGCATTGTTGGAGTGATTCTGGAGCTCAAAGGTGCTTCCTAGTGATCATACCTCGTGCATAGGACTTCAGTAAGTATTCTAATCTTTCCCTAATTGCTTTTAGCTTAGTTAATTAGCTAAAAGTCAAACCGTCGTAATTACGGTTTGACTTCGAGATTAGTCACTAATGACTCAGTCTTATCTCGAATTAAAAGTAGTTTTAGAATGGTATTTATGTGGGAAATAAAACCCCAAAAGGGTTTCCCCTGATCACCATCCTAAGCAGGTCAAATGTCGGGTCAAACCTTTACTTAAAAAGTCAACATATTGCTTAGAATGGCATTTATGCATAATTAGCTATATAGAACATGTATAACCTGTTTGAACATTGTTATAACTTAGAAATAAGTGTAAGAACATGTCCCAACATGTTCAACCCGACTATTTCCTGTTTAGACCCGGTTCGGAACCGAAAGTCACATAGTTTGACTTTTCGGTTGACTTTCAGTTCTGACCCGTTTGGGCATATTTTAGAAATGCCTCAGAGCTTTAATTGGATTAGGATACATGTTAGAACAACCCTCTGTGATCATACACCTTGGTTCACTAGTTATCCAATTAATATGCAAGTTTCCGTTAAATGCTCATACATGGACCGTTATGCCCATATTACCTTAAACCATGATTTATGAAAATGTAAAAGTGTAGAAACCTTAGTTACTGATATATAGACTTGTTTCCAAAGTTTGACATCAGTTGGACTTGTAGATAAAGAGTTATGCTCATATCGCTAAATTAAGGCTTTATGTTAACATAATGGCGTAATTAGCGTAAAGCCTAGTTAAACATATTTTTGACATCAAATCTTTTACCCCCTGATGATATATACTATTTTGGGATTTTTAAAGATTTTTAATTAATTTTAGGACGAGCATAACTAGTAGTTGTAGGCTTAATCCGATAAATGACGGTTTTGCCCTTACGGGCCATAAAATGAGTTTTACACATCTAGACGATTCCAAACCTTTTGCTACTGATTAGTTATGATAAATAAATTATGTTAAGCCTTCTGGAAATATAAAAATATCAGAATTAAGTATCAAACCCGGTAATGGCCATTAATCGCCAAAATTAGCGTTTTTAACGCATAGTATGTCTTAGAATCATATCGGACATACCCGGGTTGATACCTACTGATATATGAGGCAAATTATGATATTATAACAGTAAGCAAAGGTTGAATTACTCGGACTTCGTTTTTGAGCTTTTCGGCTGAAGTGAAATTACCAAATTACCCCTACGGGGCATAGTTTGGTTAAAGGTGATAAATTTCACATATATGCTTTAGCCTACTGATATAAATTATCAATTTAAATATGTTTGCTGTTTACATCAGACCTGTAACTCAGTTGAACATATAAACGCTTTTACAAACTTTAAAATGACCAAACTACCCCTATGGGGCATAGTTTGTGTTTAAATTCATTTCGGGCATAACGAAAGACATCCTACTGATGTCACAACATATTTGAAGCATATTAACTTAGGAAACCTGTATATGGCTCTTACGGATACCCGTTACGCTTATTTCGCGTTCGTGCGGCTTATGTAACAAGTTTACATAAATTAGCCGAAACGGGTCAAACCTTATCGGTTTTATCTCAAAATCCAGAATGTGAATAATAAACCCATATTAAACAAGTCTTCAAACTTGTCGGGTCTAAATCACATTCTATCCGGTCTTCGCTTAATCATGCGTCTGAACCGTATCTTCCTGTAAGACTAACCGGTCTAAACTTAGGCTTAATTAAAGACCCGTTAGCATTCTAATTAATTATTTATACCATCATTCCAGACTAGAGCTTTCCGGTAAATGGTACCTACGCTTACTTAAGTGAATACGACTGAGTTATTAATTTCTGATATTTAAGACAGGAGCTAGCTCAGGTAAATACTCTTAACTTATTTTCCCTATATGGGCTTGGGATACGGTACTATAAAAGTACCGCTTGGTCGGGTGTATGTAGTCATTAAATCGGATTGTGATTGATGTACTTACATAACCTGTTTAATATGTATTATTTTATTATTTGGTGTATGGCCCTTGGGGGTTAATGACCATGTCCTGGATATCCTTGGCATCATTCGAAGTAATGGCCACGACTTAAGCACGGGGTGTAGGCATACACCTGACAGCTGCATTATGTAAAAACTGGTAATCCACTCCGAGGTATCATCCTTGTGGGCATTATACCGGAACTGGTAATCCACTTGGAGGATGATAGCCCGTGGGCATTATACCTGTGGCGTGTCTGTTAATCTAGTCCGGCCCTACAAACCGGCCCTAATGGACGACAAATAAGTAAAACTGTATACAAGATTATATACAAATAATTTTCCCAAGTTATAAAAGATTAATTTTGCCTCTGTGCATTTTAATCAAAGTGTCAAAAGGTTTTGTGCCTGGTGCATCTAAATCAATTTTCTTAAACTCTTTTCAAATGAGTCGGTTGAGTGTATTTACCAGTGAAAACTGACGTATTTTCCAAAAAGGTTAAGTGACAGGTACTAAACGAAATTGGCTGGAAGCTCAGGGCGCTAATAAGGAATCTTGCAAGTTCTAGGCGTCTAAAGTCTGTTGAACAAATGATATGTTTTAAGATCCGCCTGTGGATCCTTTACTTCCGTTGTAATACTGAATATTACTTTATATTCGGAATGTAATAATAAATATCCTTTGCTTCCGCTGTGCATTCATATATATTGTGTTGTTTGACTATCATGTTGCCAACCACGTCACGATACTCCCCCACCGGGCCCACCGGTGACACGTGGAAAGTCGGGGTGTGACAGGTTGGTATCAGAGCCAACACTGAGTGAATTAAACACTAGTCTTTTGTGTTTAATCTCAGTTACACAATTGCACATTCTTGAGTCTAGACAAGAACATAGGAAAAATCCAAATTTGTTTCATTTTACCTTATTTGGTTCCTTTGTTATTTTTCTGATTTGCCCTTGCATGGGCAAGTCAATTGCTATAGAAGTCCCGTTTAGGGCAACCATATACTTGTTAAATTTTAAAGGAATGATTATATTTAAAATATCATTCCTATATTATAAGATCTACCATTATAATAAAATGGCAAAATTTAAAAAGGGCAGACCTAGCCATATGTCACATTAAGACAGGGCCAAGATGGTAGTTCCATAATTAAATTCAGATCCTTGTTAACAGTTCAATTTAGGATTGTTCTGCGTTAAATATTAAAAAGAATCTTAAAGGTAAAACCTAGTCTAAATGTCACGGCATACAAGACCAAGATGGTAGAGCCTATTCAAGAGATTCAAAACCTTAGTAAACATATGAAAGCATATAAATATGCTCGACAAAATGTGATATGATAAAATCACATAAGTCATTTTGGGACATACTAAATTCCCTTATTTATATAATCATCCATTGTGGATGAAGTGCCCACGGGCTATGATTAACGTCCTCTGAGACTAAAGACAGTGGTAGCCTACAACTCCCTGTCAAGAAAAGGTAATGAACTATGATTCAAACCTTAATGCCTCGATTCACTGAAATCATGGCTTGTAAATTAAACTTGTCTACGTGACTAGGCCTTTTGTGCTATTATTAACTTATAATAAAGGATTATGATAAAAATCCTGAACAATTATATATTTATCAAATTAACTAATATGTGTATTAAAAGCATGGTTAATAAATCGTTTAAGAACGGTAGTACTGTAAGGGCGTCTAAATAAACCTTGCCCTTATTTTCTTTTTGTAGCAACTAAGACTACATGGCTGACTCTGACGAGATAAACAGTCACCCTTTGGAAAACCGCGATGACAATGATCGGATTAATATAACCAAAGGAGAACTTCGTTCACTGATTAAAACAGCTGTATCCAAAGCTA
Organism: Helianthus tuberosus; assembly: GCA_030545235.1. Classification (NCBI taxonomy): domain Eukaryota; kingdom Viridiplantae; phylum Streptophyta; class Magnoliopsida; order Asterales; family Asteraceae; genus Helianthus; species Helianthus tuberosus. The sequence goes on along the minus strand of CM060417.1, from coordinate 116,782,360 downwards.
TGGAGGAACAGTTCAGGGAATATAGTGGGACTAATAGTAAAGCCTCAACTGTACCCCACTCTAAGTCTGTCCCTAAGACTCATTCGGAGGCTCACAGCAAGCCACCGCCCTCAAAGAAAGATGAGTTAAAGAAGGATGATGATCGACATTCATCTAATGAACACAGTGTTCCATCCAAGAAGATAGTGTTCGATTAAGTGGAGATTACTCTCCAATTGCATGCCATCGTTGTGATTTCATGAAAGCCTGAGATGGTGACACGTGTCCAGACGGTTGTAACCGTCTTGGTGGTGCACGATTGTATTTCTTCTAGAAGATTACTGCTGTAATCTGGTGTAGCAGCTTACTGTGTGGAAACAGCTGAACAAATAAATCCCAAGTCTGGGTAAATAATATCCAGGTCTGGATATTTAGGCGGGAGTGTTTATTTTAGGATTTTCGTCCTTTGTTTATGGGAGAAAGCGCAAAGGTTTATGATTTCCTTTGGGCGCGCAAGTGTTGGCTGTTATCTGTTTCTTAAGCTTTCTTTGTAGGACCAGTGCGCGGCCGCGCAAGGTCAAAAAGGCTCAATTGACCAAATTGTGGTATGGTCTCAAGTACTTGTCATAAGGTTTTTGGGACCTTACCCCTCCAAGTCCCCTCAGTCTAGTGTTGCTCTTATGCAAGTAAGTGGAGCACTGGACTTGTGAGAGAGGAAATGCTTTTTGGCGAAAATGAGAAATCTTCTATGAGAAGATTTGTTTTTATTTTGAAAAAACCTTTAAGGGAAAATTATGACTTTCTGTCCTTCTTATAATCATGACCTGACGTGTGATGACGTCAATTTTGTAATAAAAAATTTGATTTTTTGTAATATTTTTCTTTTCATATTGGGATACGTAATGGCGCTTGTCAGGCTTCATTAATGGAGACAAGACCTTAGTCCCTGTAGCGCCGTTTAGAGGGGACGTTTTTCTGACAGTTAATCATGGTGATCAAACTTTCTCTTTTCCCGGAGTATTGTTTTTTCTATATATATGTAGTGAGATGCCTGTGTGCTTCTTTAATTTGAAAGGAATGAAAGGAAAAAGCACCCTTCGTTCCCGGCGACTCTCAGATATCCTAAGGATTCGTGACGCTGTTGAATCCCTCCTTCTTCTTGCCAGTTCTCTGCCTTTGGTGTTTAAAGGAAAGGAGCCGGTTGATTCCGATCCTTTGATTGTTGCCGGTTCTTCCTGTGAGGTTTTGAAAGAGGGTGCTGTTCTCGAAGAAGGTGGTATGCTATCTGCTGAGTCACTGATGACACGTTTTCCGATGGTCCAACGAGGTGGATGTGTTCTTGTGTACCGTAGCCGGAGGAAGCGTCGTGAGGTTCCGGTGACTGTTGTTGATGAAAGCCCTGCCGTTGATTAGGTTAGGTTTCGGGTTTGTATATCCCTCTTTTTTTGATGTTTATGTTGGTTTGCCTCCAAACTTCTTTTGAAGATCCTTGTTTGTGATCGTTGTGAATGGTTGTTTTTGACGTTGTAACTGTTTTTAGCTTTGGTGCTAAAATTTTTGAAGATCATTGCCATGATCTTTTGTTATGAAGTGTTTAGGCTACACTTGATAATCTGTATATTTTGATATACTGTTGTGCATGTAAGTTTTTTTTTTGTGTGTGTTTGGATTACAATATGTTGCATGTGTTTTAATTGCTTTGATCAGGGAAGTCGAATGAGAGATGGTATTGTGCTCATGTGTGAACGTTTGTCCAGAATATGCGCTGGTGTTGCGCTTTTTCTAGACTGTTCATGAGGTGTACAATGTTTACCATATTGTTTTCGCGCAAACCCAAAGAATTACATGCAATTTGTAACAAACAGTAACAATCATGGGGATAATATTTGTATTAATAAAGCGCGAGGCTTGTAATACAAGTGTAAATAGGAAATACATTGCCTGTGAATGATTTGTCCTATATGTAACACCTGCGCAGCTGCTGCGCGTTCCAGGTGCGGGGAACTAGAGTTCCATCAATTCTTTTCAGGGTATATGCCCCTTTGCCTAGGACCTCATTGATGATGTATGGTCCTTCCCATTTTGGCGCTAATTTGCCCGGTTTCTCAGCGTTTGACGCTTCATTGTCGCGCAGGACGAAATCACCGGGGACAAAGGTACATACGCGTACGCGCGTGTTGTAGTATTTTTCGAGTTTGGATTTGTACCTTGCTTCTGTGATGGCGGCGTTCTCGCGCCTTTCTTCAAGAAGGTCTAAATCCATTCTTCGCTCTTGCTCATTGTTCTGTTTTTCCATGGCCATCATGCGCGGTGATGGTAGGCCGATCTCGGCTGGGATGACGGCTTCAGACCCATAGACTAGACTGAACGGAGTTTCTCCCGTGCTAGTCTTTGGCATTGTTCGATGTGCCCATAGGATGCTGGGGAGTTCGTCAACCCATCCTCTGCGTGCTGTCCCAAGTCGCGCTTTTATGCCGTCGACGATCTGTTTGTTTACACTTTCTACCTGACCGTTCGCTTGTGGATGCGCGACGGAGGCAAAGTTATGCTCGATCTTCATTTCTTTGAACCATTTTTGAAGATCTTCAGAGGCGAAATTTGTGCCATTATCGGAGATAATGCGCAATGGTAATCCAAATCTGCAAATGATATGTTCCCATATAAATTTGCGGATTACCATTGCTGTGGTTGAGGTCAAAGCTTTAGCTTCCACCCATTTGGTGAAGTAATCGACAGCTACAATGATGAATTTTACCGCGCCCGGCGCGTCTGGGAATGGGCCCACGAGATCGATGCCCCACTGTTGGAATGGCCAGGCAGACGTGACCGGTACTAGTGGATTTTTTGGTCGGAGCGTCTTTGGCGCGTGACGTTGGCATGCTGCGCATTTCCGCAAGATATCTACCGCATCCACGTGCATCCCCGGCCAATAATATCATGCGCTCATTATTTTGGCTACTACCATACGTGGACCGGCGTGTATTCCGCACAAGCCTTCATGGATTTCTCTGATCAGGTATTGCGCGTCTGTTTTGTCAACGCATCGAAGTAATGGTCCCATGAATGACTTTCTGTATAGGATGTCGTCCGCCATTTCGTAGTTTATTGCTTTATTCTGGATTTTCCTGGCTTCTGCTTTTTCCTCTGGGAGTTTTCCGTGTTGCAGATACAAAATGATCGGGGACATCCAGGACGGACTGTCAATCTCTATGATGTTGACTTGTTTGAGAGGAACAGAGGGATTAGATAGTACTTCTATGCGCACTTCTTTTGCTAAGTGCTTAAAGCTGGTTGCAGCCAATTTGCTCAATGCGTCCGCATGTTTGTTTTCACTTCTGTTTATATGGTTGACTTTAAACGTTTGGAATTGACCAATTAATATTCGCGCTTGTTCTAAGTACAACGCCATAGCTTCTCCTCTTGCGTCGTAATGCCCGTTAACTTGTTCAGCTACTAGTTTTGAATCAACATTAGCTTCGAGGTTTCTTGCCCTCATTTTGAGCGCTAAACGAAGGCCTGCTAAAAACGCTTCGTATTCTGCTTCGTTGTTGGTGCTTCGGAAGTCTAAGCGTATAGCATATGTGAGTTCGTGATTGTCCGGGCTGACTAATCGGAGACCTGCCCCTGCTCCGTCATCATTGGAAGCGCCATCTGTGTGTAAGGTCCAGACTCTATCGTCGAAAACGGGTATAGGGTTCTGGATTGCCTCGCACTCTTGAACTTTGTCGATGGGAACTTCGGTGGCAAAGTCTGCTAGAACTTGCCCTTTGATTGCTGGTCTTGGCCTGTAGAAGATATTATATCCTCCCAGCTCAATGGCCCGTTTAGCCATCCTTCCTGCCACATCGGGTTTGGATAAGATTTGGCCTAAATGATAATTGGTGAGGACTGTGATGACGTGGCCCGAAAATACCTTCGTAGGCGTCTTGATGCATGTACTACTGCTAGGACTAGTTTTTCTATCATCGAGTAGCGAGTTTTTGGGCCGGTGAGCATCTTGCTTATATAGTAAATTGGAGTCTGAATGTTTTCTCGTTCTACCATCAATACTGCACCTACCGCTACTTCCGCAGCAGATAGGTATAAAATCAATGGCTCTTTTTCTTTTGGCGCAGTCAGCGTTGGCAGCTGAATTAAACATTCTTTCATTTGCTTGAATGCTGCTTCTGCTTCAGGTGTCCACTGAAAGTCGGTTTTCTTCGCGCAGTTTCGCAGCGTGCTAATGAATGGGTAAGACTTTGCCGCATGATTAGCCAAGAATCTGTTCAAGGCTACTAAGCACCCGGCGAGTTTTTGCATTTCTTTTATTGTTGCAGGTGATGGCATTAGCTGAATGGCCTGAACTTTTTCTGGATTTACTTTAAAACCGTCTCTTGTGACTATAAAGCCCAAAATTTTCCCCTCCTCCATGCCGAAGGAGCATTTTGTTGGATTGAGTTTCAGGTTTACGTTGCGCAAAGAGTCGAACGTGCGCTGAATATTGTTAAGCATCGTGTCTTCTTCATGGCTCATGATGACGAGGTCATCCATGTATACCTCAACTGTCTTGCCAATGTCACCTCTGAAAACTGTGTCCATCAGGCGTTGATAAGTTGCGCCTGTATTGCGCAGGCCGAAGGGCATTTTAGTGTAACAGAAGATACCCTTATCTGTACGGAATGCAGTTTTATCTTCGTCTTCTTCCTTCATCTGGACCTGATGATAGCCTTTATAGCAGTCGAGAAAGCACTTCCATCTGAATGATGCTAGAGAGTCGACTTTTTTGTCTATCTCCGGAAGCGCGTAGCAATCTTTTGGGCACGCTTTATTCAGGTCTTTGAAGTCGACGCACATTCTCCATCCGCCACTGTGTTTCTGTACCATTACTGGGTTGGCAACCCATGTGTGGTATTTAACTTCGCGTAAGATTCCCGCATTGAGTAACTCTGTCACTTGTTCGTTCATGGCTTTCGCTTTTTCTTCGCTAAAGCTACGCCTCCCTTGAGCAACAGGTTCTGCTGATGGTTTGATATTCAGGCAATGTTGCGCTATGTCGCGTGGGACCCCAGTCATGTCTGCTGGGCACCAAGCGAATATATCTTTGTTGTTGGACAACAATTCTTTTAATTGTATTCGTGCTGCCGGTGAAATGGCATGTCCTAGCAGGATGGTCTGCTCTGGGTATTCGTTGTTTAAGACCCATTTCTCCGGTTCGTTTGATGCAGAAGGTTTGGCTACCTTTGCCGGTGGCTCATCATCTACGTACATGACCTCTTTACTTGAGTATAGAATTGCTACTCCAGTTTCTGTTGGGAATCCACATGCAGCGTGTGGGATTGAGGTGATCATGCTGAATTCTCTTTGTGGTCTTCTTCCGAGCAGGACATCATGTTGTGATGTTGCCGGCATGACCATAAAATTTACTGTGACTGTTCGTGAATGCTCGCCATCCGATAGAGTCACAGGGAAAGCTATTTGCCCTAATGGGAATACAGCCTCGTTGCAGAATCCGGTGAGAGGAAAATCAACCGGTTCTAAACGTGCTTTGTCTTCTGGGTCAAACTGTTTGAAGCATTGCTCGTATATGATGTCCATCGAGCTTCCCGGATCTATAAACATATAGTCTGTCCGGTAGTGGCCGAAGATGCCAGTAATAATTACTGGTCGTTCTTCTTGAGGGCCTCCAGGAACAACATGAAACATGACTTGTTGTTCCCTCCAATGTTGATCATGGTTCCGCTTATTTGGTCTTCGTGACGGACCTCCCTGAACCATGTTTATTTGTTTTGGTTTAACTCTCTGATGACTGCTATTTCTGGGTTGTATATCAATATTACGACTAGATTGGATGTCCCCCCGACAGGGTGTTGGTGGGTCCAATACTACAGTGTTGATTTCTTCACCAGATCTGATGTTTGGGAACTCGGATCTGGCAATTTGCAAAACAATTGTGTTTAAAGCAGTCTAGCATTTGTTAAGCCAGTATTCTGGAGATTTCTCTATGACTGGATCTGAGAAATTCTTTTTGTCTGGATGGCTGTTGTTTTCGTTTATTCCCATGATTCCGTCAATCTGGGTATATTGGGTTGTAAAACCCTTGAACTCAGATCGAGGACCTGATGGGTAAAACAATGAATTCTCTGTCATGTGAAAACAGAGAATGAAGGAACTGAATCGAAACGAGATGAAAACTGATAAGACTGAGAAATCGGTGGGCGCCAATGAAGAAACACTAGATAAATGGTCAGAACCGAGATATCTAGGGGGTTTGAATCCGCATAAAAGGTTGGTTTCCTCTCGATTGATTCAGGTTCAACAGATCTCCTTCTCCGATAACTCTGCAAAAAAGAGCACCGTTAGCCTCGCCAAGGGGAGAAGAGGGTTCTCTCCTTGACCCGACTCCGGTGTGAGAATAAGTATTGGTAATGAAGAAGAAGATGAATTTGAGAAGTGAATGTAACTTGAATTCATACCTGGGTTATTTCTCATATTTATAGCCGGGAGTCTTTTGGGCGGGAAAACCCGTTAGTGAAAAGATAACGGAAAATGCTATCCCCGTAATTGGTTACGTTTCCTTCCGTCCAGTTCCTCGATCCGACGTGAATGCACACGGATCGTGGTTTAGATCAAGGGCTGGGGATTTGCCACGTGTAAAGTGATTAAGTGGAGATTACTCTCCAATTGCATGCCATCGTTGTGATTTCATGAAAGCCTGAGATGGTGACACGTGTCCAGACGGTTGTAACCGTCTTGGTGGTGCACGATTGTATTTCTTCTAGAAGATTACTGCTGTAATCTGGTGTGGCAGCTTACTGTGTGGAAACAGCTGAACAAATAAATCCCAAGTCTGGGTAAATAATATCCAGGTCTGGATATTTAGGCGGGAGTGTTTATTTCAGGATTTTCGTCCTTTGTTTATGGGAGAAAGCGCAAAGGTTTATGATTTCCTTTGGGCACGCAAGTGTTGGCTGTTATCTGTTTCTTAAGCTTTCTTTGTAGGACCAGTGCGCGGCCGCGCAAGGTCAAAAAGGCTCAATTGACCAAATTGTGGTATGGTCTCAAGTACTTGTCATAAGGTTTTTGGGACCTTACCCCTTCACAAACCTATCTAAACGAGTTCCATTTAAGACTGTAACGATTTGCGTTTTGGATTTCCTAATTCTCACAAGGAGTGTAATAGTTTTTTAGCGTTATCAGGGAAATGATCACCATACCTACCTAATATAGTTTTTTTTTGTTTTGCTACTTATCTTTACTTTGCTTTCATAATTAAATTGGTGTCGAATTTTGGGTGCAGGCCACGGATACCGAAGACAAGGAGAGCAAATAACTAATTGGACAGAGAGTTTTTGTTATTAATGGTATGCTAAGATTGAGACAAAGTTAAACTTTTATGGTAAATGAACTAATACATATATTTGGAAAAGTATTGGAGTTATGTTTTTTTTTTAATTGTTGTTTTATAGAGAGGCATGAGTGTAGCAGGTGGTTTGAGTGCGAAAATCTGGTGGCAGATGAGTTGTTAGTGGTTGTGGGCGGTGGTGATTGTTAGCCATACCATTGTGGTGATTAAGGAAAAGATGGATGGTTTTCAACAACCGGTGAGCCATTTGTAGTAAAGGAGGATGATTGCCAGTTTCATTCCAAGGTAAGTGTTTACTTTTTTTTTTTTTGTAAATACAGGTGTAAGTAAACTGGCAACTCACATGTTTTACTGTTTTTTTGTTATGTGCATTCAAAGGAAATTGGGTGGGTGGGGGATAATGGGTCAAACTGGGTTTGGTGATGCAGAGTAAGCATCTTTCTTTTAAGAGTAAATTACCTTTATTCCCAGACCAAGTCCAGCCAACAAACCATTTTCATTCATTTTATTTTATTTGTTATGAAATATATATATATATATTATACTAATCATGATTGCAAAACAAAGGTGTATGAGTACTTTTGCAGCATTTTGTAACTACTTGAAAGCAATCATATCTGATCTGGTTGCAATATACAGTAAGAGCTTGAAATGGGCCAGTCAGTACATATGGGCATTATCCTTGCTGGTGATTTTATGGTAAGTTTGCTTTTGTTCATTTTTTTTTCAATTTAAATTTTAGTTTTTGCTATATTTTGGTAAAGTTGCTAAGCATTATGTTTTTACAAATCTGAAATCATTAGAGGCATCTTTGTTCAAGTCTTGGTATAACCGGTCAGATGGTTAAGCTGCTAAAAAATGCATTCAAAAGCCTAAAAGACTTTAATATAAGGTAATTAGACAAAAAAAAAACTTATTTTTTTTGGTGACTGAGCTTTTCGGTAGCGGTGACAAAAGAGCAACACCAAATAACATAGTTAATTCTTCATTTTTTTGTTCCACTTGACTGCATTGTTTCTAATTTTTCCAGCTGACCTTTATGTATTAATGTTATTTGAATAATTGTTTAATTTTGTAAACTGTTATGTGTAGGTGGCATTTTGGCTCACCAGATTGACTTCTACTGATTGTTGCTGGTGCTCATCGGGACCGAACTAGACAGTACCAACACCGGAAGATTAAAATATCAAATCGAAGAGAACCAAACCTATCTAAACGAGTTCCATTTAAGACTGTAACGATTTGCGTTTTGGATTTCCTAATTCTCAAAAGGAGTGTAATAGTTTTTTAGCGTTATCAGGGAAATGATCACCATACCTACCTAATATAGTTTTTTTTTGTTTTGCTACTTATCTTTACTTTGCTTTCATAATTAAATTGGTGTCGAATTTTGGGTGCAGGCCATGGATACCGAAGACAAGGAGAGCAAATAACTAATTGGACATAGAGTTTTTGTTATTACTGGTATGCTAAGATTGAGACAAAGTTAAACTTTTATGGTAAATGAACTAATACATATATTTGGAAAAGTATTGGAGTTATGTTTTTTTTTAATTGTTGTTTTATAGAGAGGCATGAGTGTAGCAGGTGGTTTGAGTGCAAAAATCTGGTGGCAGATGAGTTGTTAGTGGTTGTGGGCGGTGGTGATTGTTAGCCATACCATTGTGGTGATTAAGGAAAAGAGGGATGGTTTTCAACAACCGGTGAGCCATTTGTAATAAAGGAGATTGATTGCCAGTTTCATTCCAAGGTAAGTGTTTACTTTTTTTTGTAAATACAGGTGTAAGTAAACTGGCAACTCACATGTTTTACTATTTTTTTGTTATGTGCATTCAAAGGAAATTGGGTGGGTGGGGGATAATGGGTCAAACTGGGTTTGGTGATGCAGAGTAAGCATCTTTCTTTTAAGAGTAAATTACCTTTATTCCCAGACCAAGTCCAGCCAACAAACCATTTTCATTCATTTTATTTTATTTGTTATGAAATATATATATTATACTAATCATGATTGCAAAACAAAGGTGTATGAGTACTTTTGCAGCATTTTGTAACTACTTGAAAGCAATCACATCTGATCGGGATGCAATATACAGTAAGAGCTTGAAATGGGCCAGTCAGTACATATGGGCATTATCCTTGCTGGTGATTTTATGGTAAGTTTGCTTTTGTTCGCTTTTTTTTTTCAATTTAAATTTTAGTTTTTGCTATATTTTGGTAAAGTTGCTAAGCATTATGTTTTTACAAATCTGAAATCATTAGAGGCATCTTTGTTCAAGTCTTGGTATAACCAGTCAGATGGTTAAGCTGCTAAAAAATGCATTCAAAAGCCTAAAAGACTTTAATATAAGGTAATTAGACAAAAAAAAACTTATTTTTTTGGTGACTGAGCTTTTCGGTAGCGGTGACAAAAGAGCAACACCAAATAACATAGTTAATTCTTCATTTTTTTATTCCACTTGACTGCATTGTTTCTAATTTTTCCAGCTGACCTTTATGTATTAATGTTATTTGAATAATTGTTTAATTTTGTAAACTGTTATGTGTAGGTGGCATTTTGGCTCACCAGATTGACTTTTACTGATTGTTGCGGGTGCTCATCGGGACCGAACCAGACAGTACCAACACCGGAAGATTAAAATATCAAATCGAGGAGAACCAAACCTATCAAAACGAGTTCCATTTAAGACTGTAACGATTTGCGTTTTTGGAGTTCCTAATTCTCACAAGGAGTGTAATAGTTTTTTAGCGTTATCAGGGAAATGATCACCATACCTACCTAATATAGTTTTTTTTTGTTTTGCTACTTATCTTTACTTTGTTTTCATAATTAAATCGGTGTCGAATTTTGGGTGCAGGCCATGGATACCGAAGACAAGGAGAGCAAATAACTAATTGGACATAGAGTTTGTGTTATTACTGGTATGCTAAGATTGAGACAAAGTTAAACTTTTATGGTAAATGAACTAATACATATATTTGGAAAAGTATTGGAGTTATGTTTTTTTTAATTGTTGTTTTATAGAGAGGCATGAGTGTAGCAGGTGGTTTGAGTGCGAAAATCTGGTGGCAGATGAGTTGTTAGTGGTTGTGGGCGGTGGTGATTGTTAGCCATTCCATTGTGGTGATTAAGGAAAAGAGGGATGGTTTTCAACAACCGGTGAGCCATTTGTAGTAAAGGAGGATGATTGCCAGTTTCATTCCAAGGTAAATGTTTACATTTTTTTTGTAAATACAGGTGTAAGTAAACTGGCAACTCACATGTTTTACTGTTTTTTTGTTATGTGCATTCAAAGGAAATTGGGTGGGTGGGGGATAATGGGTCAAACTGGGTTTGGTGATGCAGAGTAAGCATCTTTCTTTTAAGAGTAAATTACCTTTATTCCCAGACCAAGTCCAGCCAACAAACCATTTTCATTCATTTTATTTTATTTGTAATGAAATATATATATTATACTAATCATGATTGCAAAACAAAGGTGTATGAGTACTTTTGCAGCATTTTGTAACTACTTGAAAGCAATCACATCTGATCTGGTTGCAATATACAGTAAGAGCTTGAAATGGGCCAGTCAGTACATATGGGCATTATCCTTGCTGGTGATTTTATGGTAAGTTTGCTTTTGTTCGCTTTTTTTTTTCAATTTAAATTTTAGTTTTTGCTATATTTTGGTAAAGTTGCTAAGCATTATGTTTTTACAAATCTGAAATCATTAGAGGCATCTTTGTTCAAGTCTTGGTATAACCAGTCAGATGGTTAAGCTGCTAAAAAATGCATTCAAAAGCCTAAAAGACTTTAATATAAGGTAATTAGACAAAAAAAAACTTATTTTTTTTGGTGACTGAGCTTTTCGGTAGCGGTGACAAAAGAGCAACACCAAATAACATAGTTAATTCTTCATTTTTTTGTTCCACTTGACTGCATTGTTTCTAATTTTTCCAGCTGACCTTTATGTATTAATGTTATTTGAATAATTGTTTAATTTTGTAAACTGTTATGTGTAGGTGGCATTTTGGCTCACCAGATTGACTTCTACTGATTGTTGCGGGTGCTCATCGGGACCGAACCAGACAGTACCAACACCGGAAGATTAAAATATCAAATCGAGGAGAACCAAACCTATCTAAACGAGTTCCATTTAAGACTGTAGCGATTTGCGTTTTGGATTTCCTAATTCTCACAAGGAGTGTAATTGTTTTTTAGCGTTATCAGGGAAATGATCACCATACCTACCTAATATAGTTTTTTTTTTTGTTTTGCTACTTATCTTTACTTTGCTTTCATAATTAAATTGGTGTCGAATTTTGGGTGCAGGCCATGGATACCGAAGACAAGGAGAGCAAATAACTAATTGGACATAGAGTTTTTGTTATTACTGGTATGCTAAGATTGAGACAAAGTTAAACTTTTATGGTAAATGAACTAATACATATATTTGGAAAAGTATTGGAGTTATGTTTTTTTTTAATTGTTGTTTTATAGAGAGGCATGAGTGTAGCAGGTGGTTTGAGTGCGAAAATCTGGTGGCAGATGAGTTGTTAGTGGTTGTGGGCGGTGGTGATTGTTAGCCATACCATTGTGGTGATTAAGGAAAAGAGGGATGGTTTTCAACAACCGGTGAGCCATTTGTAGTAAAGGAGGATGATTGCCAGTTTCATTCCAAGGTAAGTGTTTACTTTTTTTTGTAAATACAAGTGTAAGTAAACTGGCAACTCACATGTTTTACTGTTTTTTTGTTATGTGCATTCAAAGGAAATTGGGTGGGTGGGGGATAATGGGTCAAACTGGGTTTGGTGATGCAGAGTAAGCATCTTTCTTTTAAGAGTAAATTACCTTTATTCCCAGACCAAGTCCAGCCAACAAACCATTTTCATTCATTTTATTTTATTTGTTATGAAATATATATATTATACTAATCATGATTGCAAAACAAAGGTGTATGAGTACTTTTGCAGCATTTTGTAACTACTTGAAAGCAATCACATCTGATCGGGATGCAATATACAGTAAGTGCTTGAAATGGGCCAGTCAGTACATATGGGCATTATCCTTGCTGGTGATTTTATGGTAAGTTTGCTTTTGTTCGCTTTTTTTTCAATTTAAATTTTAGTTTTTGCTATATTTTGGTAAAGTTGCTAAGCATTATGTTTTTACAAATCTGAAATCATTAGAGGCATCTTTGTTCAAGTCTTGGTATAACTAGTCAGATGGTTAAGCTGCTAAAAAATGCATTCAAAAGCCTAAAAGACTTTAATATAAGGTAATTAGACAAAAAAAAACTTATTTTTTTTGGTGACTGAGCTTTTCGGTAGCGGTGACAAAAGAGCAACACCAAATAACATAGTTAATTCTTCATTTTTTTATTCCACTTGACTGCATTGTTTCTAATTTTTCCAGCTGACCTTTATGTATTAATGTTATTTGAATAATTGTTTAATTTTGTAAACTGTTATGTGTAGGTGGCATTTTGGCTCACCAGATTGACTTCTACTGATTGTTGCGGGTGCTCATCGGGACCGAACCAGACAGTACCAACACCGGAAGATTAAAATATCAAATCGAGGAGAACCAAACCTATCTAAACGAGTTCCATTTAAGACTGTAACGATTTGCGTTTTGGATTTCCTAATTCTCACAAGGAGTGTAATAGTTTTTTAGCGTTATCAGGGAAATGACCACCATACCTACATAATATAGTTTTTTTTTTGTTTTGCTACTTATCTTTACTTTGCTTTCATAATTAAATTGGTGTCGAATTTTGGGTGCATGCCATGGATACCGAAGACAAGGAGAGCAAATAACTAATTGGACATAGAGTTTTTGTTATTACTGGTATGCTAAGATTGAGACAAAGTTAAACTTTTATGGTAAATGAACTAATACATATATTTGGAAAAGTATTGGAGTTATGTGTTTTTTTAATTGTTGTTTTATAGAGAGGCATGAGTGTACCAGGTGGTTTGAGTGCGAAAATCTGGTGGCAGATGCGTTGTTAGTCGTTGTGGGCGGTGGTGATTGTTAGCCATACCATTGTGGTGATTAAGGAAAAGAGGGATGGTTTTCAACAACCGGTGAGCCATTTGTAGTAAAGGAGGATGATTGCCAGTTTAATTCCAAGGTAAGCGTTTACTTTTTTTTTTTTTGTAAATACAGGTGTAAGTGAACTGGCAACTCACATGTTTTACTGTTTTTTTGTTTTGTGCATTCAAAGGAAATTGGCGTCAATATAGATTTCGCAACTTCGACCAGTTAATAATGGGTCGATTCTGTTTTATCTTTAATGGGTCGATTTAACAATTAAAAAAGCTAACTCAGATAAAATTACTTTGAGATGGCAGTGGGTCATACTCAGATAAATGGTCATCGGTCACCATCTTAACACCATCTTTGTCGAAAACGTATTGTGAAACGATACGGAGGTGGAATACTGAAATCATTAACTGGTCGAAATTAAGAGGCTTGATGTTGTATACTTGATATATATGTTCATCTTTCAGGAGATGTGACTGGGGAGTGCCCTCCAGAAGACAACTACAACTCCAGGTTTGTTTATAATACTTATACATGATGTTGTTTCATATTATGAAGATGAATTTGGTCTATAACGATAATGTATAGGTGAGGGATATCTTGCAAAATTGATGGGCCTAGCCCATGTTATATTATTTTTGCATTTTAATTCGGTCCTGACGGTTTCGCTCGGGTTTATACGAATCCAGCTGATATCTCAGAACCGAACAAATACCCAACATGCTCCATTTGGGTCGGGTTCGGTTTTATAATGGGTAGGTTCTTCGGTTTTTTCGGACCGGCCCTAATAGTGCTCACCCCTACATATAGTGATAAGAACACTTTATTTTTACAATTTGTTCACAGTAGGGGATCTTTTTATAAAATGCATTCTAAGTTGACTTTCTTGTAGTTGACTCCATGTGCTGATTATCTAATTTAATGATAGTATTGACGTTATCTTCAACTGGGATAATATTATTATAACCACCCAACAAAAGAATTATGTCATATATACTCATTTGCATACATATAAAGCTTAAGGAAAATGAGAAGGGTGAAATTATTATATTATAAATTTTATTAGTTGCCCCGTTTTTATTATGAAGGAAATATCGATTAATGTTATGAATGTATATTGTGGAAACAATTTACAGGTTAATGGATGAAAAGAAGCTCCATATTTTCAAGGCTACACATCTACTCTTAGGGGATTCTTTGGCTGCATTTTTTTCTTTTTTATAAAACCATTTGATGTAACATAATTACTATTAATTATACCTAAATATGCAATTTGATGCTTTTATATAAAAGTGGGAAAAGCGGGGTTGTGATTTAATGTGGACATTTTTTATTAGGTAAGAGTTAACTACTTTTATATAAAAGTGGGAAAAGCGGGTTTGTGATTTAAATCCAATTTTTTTTTATAGATTTAATACAACATTTCTTTCATTTCAAAAAATTATTTATAGACCTATACGTGATAATTAATATGAAATGTAATCGTTAATTAATTTTTATAAGATCTTATTTATCTTAATATTCGAACAAACCTGTAATAAAGTATTTACGTATTAAAGTATAAAAATTTTTGTTGTTTAGCCACCCGTGTATTAGGGTGAGAGGGGCACTCCCCTAAGAGGGGAGCCCCCTCTCTTACGCACCACCAATCAGCATATGCCACGTCAACTCCCCTCTTAAACTCCCATAACACCCCAATTTGATGGCGCCACTCCCCTCTTAACTCCCCTTGTTTTTTATTCAAAAAAAAAAAAAAGAACAAAATGGTTTGATTGGTTGAAAAAATGGGGCCCACCATCTCTCTCCCTCCCCGCTCGCGGTGAACAACCACCGGAATTGGTCCCCGATTTCCCTCCCCGATTGGTTGGCAGCACCACCACCGATCGGCAACAAGGTCCCCGCAAGGGGTCACCGATTGTGCCCCGCTCACCCTTACACGGGGACTTAGACTAGTATTATTCAAACCAAAAAACAACCCCAACAAGATGCTATACATGGGAGAAGTTACACCAACTGATACAAAAACTTATTATATTTGTATTTACACAAGTTGATTTCTCTTATGCATTATTTTATAAAGAACTTTACTAATATAGCACATGTTTGTTATTACCGGCGGAGCTTGAACGAAAACTCAGTGGGACTGGACTTTCAAAATTCAAATTGGTGGGAGCCGCACTCTTAAAAATCCAAAATTTTGCAAGAAAAAAACAAAAAAAATGATAAAATTAACACTACGAACGAAAAAACGATGGGGGCCGAGGCACCCCTGGTCCCAACAAAGCTCCGCCCCTGTTTGTTATAACAAGTTGAAGTAATTTGTTAAATATTTTGGTTTATTGTAACAAAATAAATTGATTATGAATATGAATACAGATGTATAATTTGAGGGTGATGATTATGTGAAATTTAAGAATGTTTTCCTGCAGAGTGGTACCTTGGAATGTAAATTAGCATAGATAAATGCCTTGCTGATGTAACAGATAACAGGACCTTTTTTGGCATTTTTAATAACTTAGATTAGAGATGATCTTAGTACTATGTCGAGCCCTTTCGGCTTAAATTTAAAAAAAGTCACACTTGAATAAAAATAAAATAGTAGTGAGATATAATAACAAGCATCCAGCACAACCACAAAACACGTTGCCCCCTTCTGTCATAAAAAAATCAAGTCATGTTATATTCGCTAGGGTTATAAACGAACCGAACGTTTATCGTTCGGCGAGAAGTTCGTTTATGTTCGTTCGTTTAATAAATGAATGAACACGAACAAGAAATTCCGTTCGTTTATGTTCCAAAACATTCGATAATTCCTTTATGTTCATTTGTGTTTGTTTATTTAAGGATTATTATATGTTTTATTTTTGTTTTATTGTTTTTAGTTTTTAAAAAATTTAAAACCCTATAGACCTCCCCCAAGGCCACAACATCACTTGTTTGTTCATTTCAATTTCAGTTTGTGTTAAAACTCGACAAACTTCTTAATTTTGTTGTAATCATGTTTTGAATATTTTTATCATTACATTTTCTCTCTTCCACTCACAACCACTTTTCGTAAAATAAAAAGGGTAAACAGTGTCCTTTCAAATTTAGCGATAAACAGTAACATTATCTCTCTCATCTACTACAACCGCCTCCAACCACTTTTCGTAAAATAAAAACCTCTCTCGCTTGAGGAAGGTATATGAATGCCCTTAGGCTAGAAGGTATGGTGATGCTCATCACCAAGGGGATGAGCCGCAACGTCACCCGCCACGTCACTAGGAGTGATGATGAGCCTAAAGCGGATGGAACAACGGAGTGGAGGATGGGGCCCCACACTATTTATTAAAACAATTAAAAAATATAATTGATTTGATTTCTTAGAGAGAGATGAGAGAGAAAGATGAAAGAGAGAGAGAAAGGAGGGCTGGCGAGTTCGTCTTGTGGGCGACGAAGAGGAAGGGACGGAGGGGAGGGGGCGGTGTGGGGGTGCGGCGCCGGGGCTCGCAGGGGCAGGCCGGCCCCCATACCGGGTAGTCTTAGAATCTTGTTACACTCCTCTTTAGTTGTATGTTTATCATTCGGATAGTGACCCATGTGTACTCGACCTTTGGCTCTAGTTGATTAATAAAAGCTGGCTACTTTTATTTATTATTTTTTTTAACAATAACAATAATATTTATTTTTTATTTTTTTATTTTTTTTGGATAAAAATAAATCCATTCCAATCAACACGGCAAATTACATAATAATAGCAGGTAGACGGGCAACAAACTGCGCCGCCATCCCCTTCTGAATGGAAAACCCTAATCTACTAAAAACATAGCCTCGCCCCTGAGGGGTCGAAAAGTTGCTGTGGACCACACGCTGAACTCTAGCCAAGAACCGAACCGCCTCCGGCGCCAAGGAGCCGAACGTGTCAAACGCTAGGGGGACAAAGGCATGCTGATTATCCTCACAAGCTTTCGCGTGCTTTTCCACTTTCTTAGACTCTGCTTTCAATACCGCTTGCCCCGTCACAAACCCATTTTTCCGAAACCCGGCTAGGGGGGATACACCTGTGAGATCGACACAAGCATGTTTCCCGCCCTCCCAACCAAAAACTAGCACGTCAGCCGGGCGTAGGGTGGACCTCCCTTCCGTCGGGTCTGTAAGAAAATTAACCGGTGCCTCTTTCTTTGCCGAGATCCCTGCTCGTCTGAGAATATCCATTAACGCGTCTTGAACAAAGTCATGGCGATACTTAAACCCCGGCAACTCTCTACAGTGTAACGCATGCGCCCCGTATTTATCCAAGCACGCTTTACGACAGACTGGGCAAGTTTCATCATTTGAGAACATGGGGATCATCAGACGGTACTTAAGGATTGACCGGTACTCCACCGCTGACATACGTTGACCTAGACCTACAATAGGAATAACAGTTAAGAAATCCTGGGCGTGAGGCCTCCGCAGGCATTCAATGACGGCTTTCTGGCGGGGGGATAAATGGAAATCTTCTCCCAAACTTTGTGCGATTCTACAACATAGGGCATTCGCCAAAGTTTTCTGTGGCTTTTTGGGGGCGGTGTCCTTGTTAGAGAAACCGCCGAGATCAGAGTCTGGGAGAGATTTATGCAAGCGTTCCAAGCGCTGACATAATCCGAGTCAGTGTTAGCAACCCCACTGTTACGTAAGATGTGATCCTGCAACTCCCAAGATTGAGACCTGGAAGCCACAAAAGCATAGGCAGCCACATATCGGGCCGAGAGAAGGCCCAACCCACCAAGCCGCATCGGCAAAGTCGCGATCCGCCACTGGAGTTCACCAAAATAAGCCCCACCACATACGACAATGTCTTCTACTGCCTCACGAAGACCTTTATCAAAACATGAAACATCATCATCCACAAAGGGGGGCTGGCAAGTTCGCAAAACCAAATAGCAACTTTGCAACCTTTTATGTTAAAAAAGTAAAAACGATAATGACCCATGGATCCAATTTTAGCCATCCAGTTCACTATTTCCCATATTTAGCAGCCTCCCACTTGCATCACGGAATGTAACATTCCCTAATTAATTTTGTACACCAAAACTAACCATCCCATCACTCATCCAAAACGCAAATCTCACTCTTACCAAACACAAAACAAAACAAAAAAAATTATTTGTCAAACTAACCCATTAACATAAAAAAAAAAAAAAAAAAAGAAAAAACATTGTAAATCGAAGACATAAACCCTAGCTTCATACCCTAACAACGTTAGCCGGAACATCAAAATCTCAACACTTATTCCTAACCGTAACACCAAACTCCCCAGCGGCCCAGCCACAATCAACGTCGTAGCCATATCAACAAACATCCCATGCTCCACCACACCAACCAGGGGCGGACCCACATTGGTGCCACCGGGGTCCCCGGACCCCAATCTTTTTAAAAAAATAGTAGATTCGGTATATTAAATTGTATATGGACCCCCATAAATACAATTAGGTGGACACCATAGAAATAAAAAGAAAGTTGGTGTAGTGGTAAATCTCCCTCTTTTCCACCAAGAGGTCATGGGTTCAATCTTTGATAAGCCCATTTTTTTTATTTTTTTTAAAAATCTAGTTCAAACCTCACTTTAACTCGACCCGAACGAGGACCGACCCGAAAATGGACCTCATTGAAATAAAATCCTGGGTCCGCGACTGCCAACAACCCTCATCATCTTATCACCTGCAACTCTCAAATCCCAATACATTTCTTCAAAAACAAATCCACTATATAATTCCCATTATCCGTCACATACGCTTCACCATTTTCACAACAAACCCTCAACTTCGCAACACACCCCGCTTCTTCAAACATACATTCAAGCTTTTTAGCAGTAAATTTCCAACAAAACGGCACCACTTCCACAGGCAATGCCAAACCACTCCCCCCAACATAATCCACTAGTTTTGTTTCATCAACAATCACAACAACCTTCTATCATTTTCTCTCTCAGCAACGAGTACCCCGGCCCTTAACCAGATTCATATCCGGGTCGACTACATCTGCGCCGTCGATTGCCAGATCGAGAACCGGGTGGGTGTCAAGATCCGAAAGGGGTATGTTTAATGATGAGGCATGTTCGTGGGTTTTGGTTGAAGTGGGAATGCCGATGATGTTTGTGAGTTTGCCTTGGCTGAGAAGGTGTCCGATTCTGTCGATTGCGTGTTTGGCGGTGGAGCCGGTGCCCAGGCCCCCATGCCGGACTCGACGAACTCGACGGCTTTGTAGGCGGCGATTTTTTTTGAGTTGGTCTTGGGTTAGGATGAGTTGGGGTGGTGAGGACATTGGTGAGGTGGGGTTGGTTTTGTTTGATCCGAGATAAGCTAGAGCCATTTGAGGAAGGTTTGAATGGATGTTGTTGTTAGGGTTTTGAGAGTTGTTTGAGATTTGGGAATTGGGAAGATCAGGTTAGGAGAGTGAAGGGGCCGGCCCTGGGCGGGGAGGACCACCGGCCAGGGCCCGATATTTTGGAGGGCACTCTATTTTTTAGAAAAAACCCGATATGTATACGTAAAAAAATCTTTTTTAATAGGGTATACCTATTCAAACACCAACATAGGACCGCTTGCAAAACTATTCTTATGCTTTAGATTAGTTATTAGCCCATTGGCATTAAGTTTAGACCTTTATTGAGCTCAATACTCAATTTCGTTAAGGCCTAAGGGCATGTTTTTTGAAGCTCGAACAGGGTACACGAATTCTCAGGGCCGGCCCTATTGGTGAAGATTTGGGAAGATGGGTTGTGGTGATTTATAAGTGGAGGTAGAGCTAGGAGTGTGTTAAGGTGTTGTGACTCGCTTGAGATCGGCTTGCTAAAATGTTTGGATAAAGTTGAGCGTAAAGTAGTGGTGGATTTAAAAAGATCCGTATAGGGGTAACGTTTTAATAAAAAAGGGTAACGAAATTGAAAAAAAGTCAATTTTTTTCAAAGTTTACACTACTATCGAAGTGTCACCGGAGCGTCAAGGGGCAACGGAGGTTGCCCCTTCTATCACTCTAGGTCCACCCCTGGCGTAAGTAAGCTTGTTTAATAAATAAGCACAAGTCTAAGCTTTATTTGTGGAGCGGGTCTAAACAAACCTATTATTTATATAATTCGAATTTAGTGTATTTAGTATATTTATATAATGATAATAATTATATAAAATAATGAAAAAAATATCTGTATGATAAATATTATGTTATATGTGAAAAATATAATTTAGAAATGCATATACAGTATAAATATAGATAGAATACTGAAAAGACCATTTACGAGCCAAGTTGAAGCACTTATAAGCTAAATAAGCTCGAATTTGGTCGAGTTCTAACTTGACTTGGCTTATTTACACTCCTAAGCAGAGGTATGCATAAGCCATTGAAACTGATAAATCGAAGAAGTTATCTTAGTTTGGCAATGTGAAATATATAGTTTATCTTAACATTTCTACAGCTTTTGATTCGTTTTACGACTTGAAGATTGAACGTGGTTTATCATTTATTATTTTTTTTTCATTTAAGGAATATGAAGTTATGTATGCTCATTATATTCATATACAGTTTTTTGTCATTTTTTATATGTTGATACAAAATTATACTTCACCGGGGTAACCCTTACAAAAGTTATATATATATATATATATATATATATATATATATATATATATATATATATATATATATAGGACAAAGATCCGTTAGGAACCACCT